>JAOXXN010000364.1:9415510-9470621 GCA_026770055.1 Myrmophylax atrothorax | reverse complement strand
CCTTCTTATTTCAGGTGAACATGTTGGTACATGCTTACTGCTGCTCTGACTTAAAGTACAGTGTTGAAAGGATGTTTTGTTTTGCAAATTTCAAATATGAGAAGTAAATATTTCTGAAAATATTCCAAAGACATGCTCTGATTCTCGTTTGAATTTATATATGCATTATTGTTGCATTTATATATGCATTGCAAAAATAAAAAGCATTCTGCGCATCTTTCGAGTAACTCTTCAAATGTTTGTTTTCCGCACTGACCAAAAAACATTGCCCAAGATGCATAGGGTTAAATTAAAAGGATATGGAAGCAGAAATATCAACTGACAAGGGAATAGTAAAGATACTGGATAATAAAATATTTAGCTCCTTCTTTGAATTTTCCATGTGTGACTGGCAAAGCACTTCACAAGAAGTCCGTATTACTGTTTTAATTTTGCAGATGGGGAAACAAACAGCAATACAGTACATCAAAAGGGTACCAGGAATACTTAATATTTTGACTGGTCTCAGTAACTAGTGCTTATTTGTAGGAACTTAAAACTCTGTAGTTTGTTCTAAATGTAGAGCAGTGATGCAACCCTCTCTAAAGGGAAAATCATTATGGAAAAGACAATTTTATCTCTTGGCAGGTTGCTTTTGTTCTTTATGTATTTCCTGTGGCTAATCAAAAAGCCGCATATTCACTGTGGACCTGCTTAAGAAAGGTTCTTAAGCACACATTGTACTGGAAGCAAAGATGGATTTAGTAAGGTTTTCAGCTTCAAAATAGGTACCTCAGTTTTCAGCATCTGATGTAAAAATTCTGCATGGCTGCAGAGCCTGCACAGAGGAAAAGAATATGCCATTTACACACAGAAGACTGATATGGTTTTAGCTTCAACTGACATTCTATTACCTCAATATTAATGTTTTACTGTCTTTGGCTAGATATGTCACAAGAAGCACTTGTAACCATCTCTGTACACTTTTCTCTTACACCTCTGCTAGGACTGTCCAGATCATCCAAATCTTACCTATCTCAATAAACAATAAAGCTTTCATTAAAACCAAGATTATCCTACTTGACGTCACGATTTGCAGGACTAGAACACATGGCTAAAGAATATTTTGAAACTTGCCCTTTATTGGCAAGTAAGAGTTTAAATCAGCTCCTGCCTTAGAGGGAGATAGCCATATTGCCTCACATACTAATTATCATTATTGGATTAATACCATTTTTCATGTTGTATTTGAGAGAATTAAATAAATCCATATAGAAATTCTAACTTGTTGTCTGCTTAGCTACTTCCAAACTGCAACATGAGAGCTTTCAGTAGCTTGTAGGACCATTTCCTGCCCTGAGATTTGTAGAAATTCTGTCCCCTGCTTTTGGTAATAAAGGTTGAGAGGTGATAGAATGTGTAGGATTCAGCAGCTTTAAGTGGTGCTATGTGGATCTGTTCCAAAGTTTAAACCAAGAATTTAGCTGCAGTTTTAAGAGTGCAATTCCATTTTCTGTCTAGAAATAGGAAAACTAGACCTAAATCTAGCTCAAGAAGTTGACAACTTCCTTGTTAGGACTCATATTTCTTTCTAATTCTTCCTTATAATTTGTATCTGAGACCATTTACCTGTCCAAAATAAAGGAAACACTTAAACTGAGTCCTACAAAGAATTGCTATGAAGCACTGAGGCTGCAGTCCTTGCAGCCTCTTTAGGGCTTTGTCTAAACACTCCCCAGGGTGAAGAATCTGTGATTCTGCCTTCACTTGGAAACAGTTCTGGCCAAAACGTATAGATTGGCAGGTAAATAATCCTATTTTAAAGACATTATTAGTAAGATACAGTGTACTGAGTTAAGTTCTGTAACTATAATGTGGGAAATCTGGTGCTTCTTTGCTGAGGTAAATGAAGTTCCTCAGTGTGCAATTGTCTAACATCTATGTATACCTGTGATTTAACATTGCTTAAATAAAAATGTAGACATATTGAGGGAAAGAACCTTTCCTATTATGGGCCTAGGATTAGGTTCTCTTATCTCCCATAAAAGCAGAAATCTAGATACATAGGGCCGTAAGAAATGGGTATTTTCACACAGTTTGGGAATAATTTTTTTGTTTAAATATTATGTGAGTGAGTTTTGAGAGTTTTAAAAGAAAAGTGCTGTAGTACCCAGAGAGCTATGTTAGTGCAAGCTAGAAATGTCCAGGGATGAATGTGCACTTGTTGCAATAGAAGAAATGGAAACAAGGTCTTGTTTCCTGTCTTCTGCCAGGCAAAGTTATGCCCCAGTTCTGTTCCAACAAATCTCAGGGAGGAAAGCGATGTCACAAATTTGCCTGGTCAAGTGCCAGATCCCGATTATCCTTTCCATTTGCATAAGGAACAGCACAGCTGATCTAAGCTGACTGTAAAGCACCTCTGGTAAGAGCGATTTGGATAGCCTAAGGATCTTATATTTAAATGCGACTTAAGTCTACTACTAATTTTATTCCATTTGAAGAAAAGACATTTGTGCAGTTGCTTAGAACCTATCTAACTTGTCCAGCATGGCAAAGTCCCCATGCAGATGAAAGTGAGATTTCATCATTGTTTCTGTAGATCCTTCAAAGGACTGTAGGAACAGTTTGCAGTCTTCCACACTAACCTGCTATTCCTATTTGGTGTTTGTCATCTGTGTAGGAGAAGCAACAAGTCAGTGTTTGCCCCAGATCCACAGAGGAGTGCCCTTGTTCTCACTTCAGTGGTTTATAGTCAACTGCAGCAAAAGGCCTAAGCGAAATTTCTGGTACATTAGTAGGTTGGACTTGGTGATCTCGGAGGTCTTTTCCAACCCAATCGATTCTATGATTCTATGATCTTCTGATTTACATGGGCATTCATTGTATTAAGATGTAGGACAGGAAACAACAAGGAGAAGTCTCCAAAAATTCTGTGACTCCTACCTTTGATTGAGTGCAGTTATACCAGAGATGCTATAAGAATCAGTACACAGCAAGGAAAGAAGATTCATTAATCACAGTGTGGATGGGGTCTTCCACTGAGATTTGGCTTAAACTTTATGTGTTTTATATAAAAGTCCTTTAATAATAAAACACTGGAAAGAGCAACTGCTGTTACTTGTTATGCAGAAAAAGATTTTGGATGACGAATGCAGTAAAATGGATGTAGAGTACTTCACAAGCCACTTAACAGATGTGTGAAGTGCAGGAGAAACTCAGCAACCATGAGGCCACATACCACAACAGAGTGTGGCAATGTAAATAAAAGAAAAATATCACACTACTCAATAAACATTTAATAATTAAATAGCCCCAGTTTTCCCAAGAGGCTTCTTCGCCTTTCACTGTCTCAAATGATTGTGCTGTTTTACAATGAACTGAAGCTGTCTTTCAACCAGAGAGAAATAACGGCATTTTCTTTGATAGACAGAGAACTAAAGGCATTAAAATCAGCAGAAATTTGGCTTTAACACTCTGGGAGGAGACAGTGGTTTTTAGTACACTTTTTGAAAAATGCTTTGTAAAATAAATACCCAGTCCTTACAGTTATTTATGTAAGACTTGAAATAAATGAAATTATCCAAATTTCAATGTAATACTTTCCTCATGCAAGCCGTCTGACTGAACAAAGCAGTCTTGGTGTTTGAATAAGGCTACTTTATTTTAGCTTACACTGTAAAAATATTTTTATTAATTTTGTGTCATTGAGATGAAACCTGGAGTATCTATATCTGAAAAATTTGAAAAATCATCTAATTGTATCCTCAATATGTACTTCTGATATATGGTCTAGAAATCCAAGCTCACCATGCTCTCTCATTCTGCATAGTGCTCAAACACATGTATAGTAAGCACTGTTTGGTAAGGATACAAATGATAAACATGATGGATATTATTTCTGTGTCACCTCAATTCATCCTCCAAAAAACCTTTCTGAACCACCAATTTTTGCCATCTAAGACTTTCTGACACATATCTTCATTTGACATAATCTGTGGTGATTAAATACCAGCTGGCATGAAAAAAGTGAAGGGGAAAAAGAATAAAATCAGCATTACCTAAGATCAGCTCTGGCCTGTGGTTGGACTCAGGCAAAAGATGTCTTCACTGCAGGTTCTGTTTATTGCTGCAGAGCCCATCTCTAATACAGTACTTATATTTTACCATGGAAACAGATTCATCTTTTTATTTCCAATCATAATCACTATTGTTTGATTGGCTTATCTGTGAAGCCTTTCGAATTGTTATTTTTGGATTATAATTGCACAGAGTCATGGAAGTTAAACTTTTCCAGAGGTGGAAAAGGAAAGAAAGTTAAGAAGAAAATGCAAAGAAGTAGTTTGGCAATTAAGTTAGAAACAGTACATGATCTTATTTAATTACTTCATTTCAACCACATTTACTAGAAGGACAAAAGAATGGTATTTCTGTGACTCTGGAACAGTAAAATTTTAAAGATGAAAATAAGAAACCTGTTTCTGTCATGAACGTTGGAGAAATTCATGAATGCCTTGCAGTGTATTGAATACATTATGATTTTTTCCTGTAATTTAATTATGATTATTTTGAGATGTGTATGAAATCTCAGGTCTGAGAATACAATTTCACATTTATAAACCCAATACTGTAAACTGTTTTCATGCTGAAGGATGAAAGCTTGTTTTTCAACATAGATTCAATAGGCTGCTCTTGGGGATAGTGAATGTGCACCCATCTGCTTATTGCTTGTGGTATTAGCACATGATACTCAATTAAAAAAAGAAATATATTCTAAGCTAACTATACCTGTGCGTTTTGCCCCACCTGATGTACCAAAAGAATATAAACTCTAAGGATATTACCACTTCACTGAGTTAAAAACAAAATAGCTAGGGTGCAAAATGGTAACCTCCAAAGAACATTAGCTAAAAAGTTCCTTTTAATTGAGTTTTGTTGAGTCATTACCTTGCCTGTTATGATGAGCACAGAACTTTGTCCTTAAACAGATTCTGAATGAAAAGAATAAAAAAGAAACAAATGTGGAGAATATCCAGCCAACTGAGGGGAGCAGTAGTAACAAGTACTAAGTGTAGTACCAAGTACTAAGAGGTAGTAGCTATGGGAGTAGTGTGGCTGGTGCATTTTACAGCACGTAAAATACTGCAAACAAGTCAAAATATGAATAGGCTGGAGGAACCAGTGTAACCTTTGTGTTAATGAATGGAAAATCCTTTACAGAATAGATGTTTTCAAATATTTAAAGCATGCCACTGATAGAACATGTGAGAGTGGAAGAAGTTTTTGGCATTTATATTCTTTTCTAACACAAGCTGAAACATAGCAAACTGTCTTATAGAAAATGATTTCTTCAGCCTTCTTTATATCAGTAAGGAATCTTCATGCTGAGCATTTAGACTGGAGACAGATCAAAATGCAGATGCTTTATTTGGTTACCTTAATAGCTTAATAGGCTTTATGGATTATTACTCTCACAAGCCTTTTTTTGAGCTTACAAAATCCTAATGTATTTGCTGTTAGAAATTATGAGCTCAGTCCCAAAAACTCTTACTTGCATGAGCCCCCTGGTGAATTGCCTGATTTTAAGGGTTTGCAAGACCTCCATCCTGTGCTTACAAAAATATTGTAGAAGACAGGAAGGGTAAGAAATTCTCAAGGGGAGCCAGTTAGCCTATGAAACTATCTTACTGCACTCCACTCAGTCCCTTCGTAAGGATTTTTGCCCTATTTGCATTTGTGTGGTAGCTAACCAAAAAGAAAATAGATTGTAGGTGGTAAATGTTAATTAAAGCTGTGATTATTTAAAGACTGTGGGTTTGGAGGACAGTGATAGGAAGCACTGTCCTCACCTAGGGCAGGGCACAGTGCAGGAGTTAGTTTTGTAGGAGTATCAGACTCCAAAGTCTGTTCAGCTCCATTCCAATTCAAAATCCAATCCCTAAAAAGCAAGTACAAATCTACTTAACAATACCTCTCCTCTAGTGTGCCACGGTTTTCCCAGGGATTTTTAGCTATTCCCTAAACTACTGGGTGACCACCCCATTGGGTATCCTAGCCTTGCTTTTTGTTTTGCTTTATGGTCTTGATTTTCACATTAGACCAAGTCTCCTTGACCATTAAGCTGATATGAAGTGCCTTGATATTGTTGTCCTTGGTCCAAAATTAGTGCTGATGGGAGTTCTGCTGTATGACTACATTTCCAAACTCAGCTATTGCAGCTATAGCCTTAAAACATCTGTGAAGTTACTGAGAAGATGCAATGAAGGTTTTATTATGAAAACTATGTATAGCTGATAATTCTTCAATATCCAGGACTCTCTAGTTGACTGGCTGCTTTTTTAACACTGTAGCTGTTTGTTCTTTGTGTATTTCTGTAGGCTTTTCCTCCAGATGTTTCTCTCATTCAGTGGTGTAGTTCAGGGAAGTCATAATGACCAACTGTCACTGCAAGACTTTCTGGCTCAAGTAGCATAAATGTGTAGATTTGGAGTGAACTGACAGGAGTCATAATTGCATCTCTCCATGACATACACTCAAAACCAAGAATGTTTCATCTGCAGAAGAGAAATTCACTGCCAGGAGCAAGTTTTTTAGTAGTTCTATCGATCTCTCGTGAAGAAGTGAGATATGCACTGCATGGCATTTTCCACTAAGTATTAAAATTTCTGTCAGACATTTATGACCACAGCAAAGGTCATATGTAGCTCTTAGTCCTGAAATCGGTGACAGAGCTTGCAGAAAAACTGGCAGTTCTACAGAAAAATGTAAGCTGAGACAGTAAATATGTAAGTGCTAAAACCTGTATCAAATGAGAAAGAAAAAAAAAGAGAGAAAGCAATACTGATTAAGAAAGTGTTGAGAAAAAAATTTACACAATCAAATGGTCCTTCTGAGGTATCAGTCTGAAGACCAGAAGAGAACCAGAGTAAGAATCCTGGATCAAACCTTTTCTGCAGAGCATTCTTAAACCCTGTTGATTAAGTGTGCGGAATGGGATTGTTTCTGTTTAGCATCCTAAAATTGTAATTATGTTTAAGTACTGTTAAAAAGGCATAGAAAAAGTTCATTCTTGTTCGTTTGCAAGAGAGGATCACCTCCTACTTAAAGCTGAAGTTTCACTTAGAGGAAACTAATAAACAACAGCTTTGAAGAAGTCTTGCTGCAGTCGTTGCTGTAAATTTTTGCTGATATCTTGGGGAAGAGAAATAAAAAAGATATGGAATATAATGTATAATGTGCTTCTCACTGTATGCTAGACTAGGTCTCGCATGTGACTACAGCACCACTCACAGTTCTTTAATGTACAAATGAAACATGTTTGCTTTAACTTGTTTAATCCTTGTAAGTGGCTTATGTCAATCTACATTTACAAGACTGTCTTCCCAAGGATAAAGCAGCAAAAATAGCATTTCATAAATGAAATTGAGATTCATCTTCATGGTGTAGTTTCCTTCTGAAATCAGAAGAATTTATAATTACTTTGAATAAGTGATCAATAAGGCAAATTTAGAGAAGATGCATGACCTAGTAGATGAAATCCTTTTGTCATCAGCAAAAAGCAGTTCATAGAATATAGATCACAGAGCAAGATTTCTCTTCAATTAATTAAATAAGAGAGCAAAGGAATTAAGAAAATCGAATGTATTTTTTTCTAAAAAACTGATACATACAGGCATCACAATAAATTGTGAGGTCCTACATGACAAAAAAAAAGTGCAGAGATTATTTTAGTTCTCCTTTCTCTACAGGGTGACACATTATGAGAGACAAAATTCCTGAAATAATTAAACAAATTAGTTCTCCAATTACCTGGTGAAAGAATTACATGAAAATTGATAATGAAAGATTTTCTGAAAAGGCTTTAAATCACTCTACTTCAATTAAATAGCAAACAGGGTGTAATTATAGGAAATTCATAGCACAGTCATGCCAGGGAAGAAACTTGTCTTCCTAAGTAAATTTTATGTTGTCAGTAGAATTCACATTGTCCCATCAGACTTTTACAATTCTGTGCAACCTGACTTCTAATTGCAGAACTTGTGGTGAAAGTGATTGGGTTCTGGTTTTTTAGGACATTGCTCCTTCTATTTTTTTGGTGTTCTGATTTACTCAATTGTCTTTAGCTGTAAGAGATGCATTGTCTTTCTAATATTAGGCTTTCACAGTACTTTCATCAGAGACATATGAAAGTCCCTTTTTTGGGTATTCTTTCATGGACCTGGAAGGCCGAGTTAACTTGCACCACAAATGTTTTATGATCACTATGATTTTTGTAGAAAAAGATGCAGTCTTAGACCTAAAGATTAGTTTTATTTGGAAAGATTTAGCCAACAGTTCTGCATTTCTGTTGAAGATTTCTGTCCTGTGTTTTTGAGTAGTAAATCATATAAATTCAATGCCTTCCCCCAAAAATCAGTGGTTAGAATCCAGTCTGCCACTGGGCCTATGCCTGCTTCTTGGGCAGGAAAGAAAGCCTTTTTGACAGAATTTTCAGACAGGCATTTGTTGTTTCATTTAATACAAAGATTGGTAAGAGAAAGCACCACTGATTCTATGAGTAGCACATTTTCTTCAGGGTCACATAAATTTGTATTTTCTGTGTTTTGGCATATTTTTTTGCCCTTAGTTTTACATCTCTTGACTTGTTTTCATCCAAGACACCATGTCATTGTCTGTGGTCTAAACCAAAGGATGAACTTAATTTAAAAAATTGTAAATAAACTTGTACAGTTTTATTAGCAAATTTATTTGTATCAGTGGAATTTATAGATACAGCTTTTCCACAGGACTGGTAAGAATCTAGAGAGCAGTTTTTCAAAGGGTGTACAAAACCTTTGACTCTATGGTGGTGGCCGTTAGGTCCAAGGTCTTTGGTGAAATTACCAGTCCATCCCCATGTAAATGTGTATTTTGCTATTCTACAGCTGTGCCCAGATTCCCAGGGTTTGGCAACGCTGCAATAGATTCTGCTAGTACACCAAAATCTGCTATCACCCGGGTCAGCTCTGCAGTCCTTTTTTCACAGATGGCACCATTAATCCAGCAGACAGGAGCAGGTCTTGTTCATACCCAACCTGAACAAGCTTTCTTCTAGAAATGAGGCACAAAAGGGTTTGAATCCTGTTATAGTTCCTGCTTTGCTATCCTTTAATGAGCTCAGAGAGTAGTTTATAATGTTGTCCTTACTTGCCTGTGCCTGTAGTGGAAGTCAGGAGTGAAAGCAGTGAGTGGTGTGGACCATGGCTGAGCCACAGCGTGACTGTTACGGTGTATAAAGCTGCTGTGGATACTGCTAATGAGAGTGGCCAGGCAGTCCTTCATTTGGGAGAAACAGTGGCACAACTCACCACAATTTAGTATGAAAATTAGGAAAGCAATTTTAAACATGTTTTAGTTTTTCAAATGGCTGTTGCTGTGAGAGCTGACTGACATAGATGGGATAGCAAGTGACTTAAATGCTTTTTACAAAACTGTTCAAGCAATTGATCTTGTTGGAGCAGTTCAACTCCCTGTATCATCAATGCAGTCTGGTCTGGCTTGTCAGGATAAGTAACTGGATCTTGAGCCCCCGTCTTCTCAGCTCTCAGTGCCTGGAAATTACACCAAGGTCTCAAAATTTTGCATCTGGCTATTTTCTGGGAGAGGCTGAGCTGGCAAAATCCTGACAATCTGCAGGGTGGAGGAGGAGCCTCACTGTATAACTTCAAAAGCCCTTGGCAGGACAGGTCTAGGAGAAGCTGTAAATAGGAGGACATCCTACAGATAAAACATAACTCAATATGCAGGTGGTAACATCCAGAGAGAGACTTTTTATTTAGTAGCTTGTGATGGTGAGTACTTAAGTGATTCTTAGAGCTGCAAATGCGGTAGGATCTCCTAGCCAGTAGACCACTGAGGGTGGAAAACATTTGCGTTGCAAAACACATCTTTTATTTTTAGTGTATTTTGTTTTATATGTAATAAAATATGAGACAGACACCTGGTCTGACTGTGCTGTGGAATAAATATCACATCTCTTCCGTCATGTGCAACCAGATTCTGCTATTTAATAATTTAGTTTTATGCTAATCCTATGGTAATAATTCACAGTGGTGTAAAATCACTCTTTGAGCCAGGCTTTTTTGTTATTTTGATTTGTTGGCGGTTTTCCATGCCAGTGTTCCCTGCACCTGTTATTAAGATCATGATTTTACCTGACCTTCTTAATGTTTGTCATGTAATTGCTAAATCTATTTGAACCAGGATGAAAAGGTTTTGAGAATTCAGATTTGATTAGAACATTGAAAAACATGAGTGGTTTGAGAGGAGATTACTGTGATTGTATATAGGAAAATTCAGTTTGCAAACAGAACACTGTTAGCAGGAATTGGACAGTGACAGTTCTAATGATGCTTTCCCATTCAGTAAGCACGGTTTTGAATCAAAAGAAAAAAAAAAGATTTTAATATAACAAGCAGTCTTCAGATATTTCTGTGGACACCTGCAGCAGAACTGCAGGAATACTATTTATGAAGCATATTAAAAATGTATGTACACAGAGGTAGATACAGTAAAATTGCCAGTAAAGCCAATGGGAGGTAGTCTCTCTGCTTAACAGAGTTTTAATCCATGTTTCTTCTCATTCTGGCCACACACTGTTTTACAAATGGAAAGACATTGCAAGATTCAAATATATTTACTCTTTTTAGTCCCTTGGTCAGTAATGCAGGCATAAAGGTTTGTTAACATAAAAGACCATGTATATAACGCCATATAATAAAAAGTGACTTCAATTCATATAATCCTGATTGGAGACTCACAAACTCCCACATGAAAGAACCATGTTTACTGACAATTTAGCTTGATAGAGACTACAGTTAGCTGAATTTCAAGTGAATATTGTGAAGAATATGTGTGCATTGTTTACTGAAGTTTTTAGGTGCTTGCAGAATGATTGCAGAATCATATTGAAATACAAATGTGTAGATTCATAGAAATGGGAATTTTTTAGTTTATCGGTTACTTTCAGACAGATTAAGGCTGCAAAGCATATAATGATTTCTACATTACCTTACCTTAAAGTTTTCTTTTTGTGACTAATTTAGTTGTATATAAGGTTTATCCTAGGAAGCTAGGTTGTTCCCTCCTGGAGCTGCCAGATTTTTATAAATCCAGTCATATGTGTATTACCTGAAAAAAGGGATTTACCTTGGGATATCATTTAAGCCAAAAACAAGGCAACCTAGAATATAGGCACAGGGATTATTAAAAAATTATCAAATACTTATATTAAGAATCAGAAATTATTCTTACTTGTTTCAATGGAATTCATACACAGTATATTTCATTAGGTGGGCCCAGCTTTGCTATGCAAGTTCAAATCTTAGTTTCAAATCTCCTCTGTTTTGGTGACTTCACTTAATGCAAGGATGTAGTTTTTGTTAAAAACTTTTCACTGATCCTTCCATTTGGTGTACCTTTTACACTGAAAAAAGCCTAGTTGGGCTGAACAATGTTGAAAGCAGTGGGGTGTAACAGCCCTCTCTGTGGTGAGTGCAGATAGTTATGACCACACCTCTTACACAAAGCAGATAGCAGAAACACTAGGAGCATCCCTCTCAGACGAAAAGGTGTGTCAGTTCCTGAAACAGAACTGTTCTTGGTGGCCTGGGTTTCCATGGTTTTTATGTTATGTACCTGCCAAAGGGATAGGAGAAAAAAAGGCTTCAGTGAAGTCCAAGATACCATGAAAGAACCACAGGTTCTGGGTGAAAAATTGTGAGAGGAAAACATCTCATTGCAGTCTACAACTTCCTCGCGAGAGGAAGAGGAGGGGCAGGCATTGGTCTCTTCTCTGTGGTGACCAGTGGCAGGACCCAAGGGAATGGCCTGAAATTGTGTCAGGGGAGGTTTGGGCTGAATATCAGGAAAAGGTTTTTCACCCAGAGAGTGGTTGGGCACTGAAACAGGCCAGGAAGTGGTCACAGCATCAAGCCTGACAGAGTTCAAGAAGCATTTGGATGATAGTCTTGGGCACATGTGTGACTCTTGGGGCTGTCCTGTGCAGGGCTAAGGGTTGGACTTGATAATCCTTGTGGGTCTTTTCCAACTCAGAGTATTCTCCAATTCCATGACAGAAGCAGATTGTGCATTTGGGGAGTAACTGTGGGAGAAAAGAAGGCTTACATCTCGGAATAATGGCATCGTCTTGTCCGTGTGACTCCTGCAGTCCTTAGAGAAAACAAACTTTAATTTTAATTGTAGTGGAGTGGAATTACATAAAAGATGTATGAAGTTACTGTAAGTTTCTTTCCTCTCTCTTAATTGAAAGACTTTGCAGACTATGATTTTGACTGGTGTAAAAAGTAATATGTTTCAGCAAAAATCTCAGTGAAATTTAATTTTTTTGAATGAAGCTCTCCTGGCAGCTTAGATGTAAAGAAATGCATTTATCATAGGCTGTAAATAGGAGATGTGGAAGGCAGATACAAGCCTGAGATAGCCCCCTCAGTGCTTAGGCTGCCACCCTCACTACTTCTCCATGAAATGTCTCCTGCTTTCTTTGAGCTTTATTCTTTTATTACACCCTTCTGTGATCCTCCCTAGCTCTAACATATCTGCTTCCCCCAGTGCCTTATTCTCTTTGATCACAAGGGGAATTATCCTTGAAGCTGTATATTTAGCTTAAATATTAATTAGGAAGCTGTTTTAGGAGGATCAGGCTTTGCAGAGGAGTGAACAGACTTGGTGCTTCTGCATTGGCATTGGGTTGCCTCCAGGCATCTGGTTCACAGTTGGAGGGGCAAATCAGCAATATCAAAGGCAATGTGAAACAGCAGACTGATGGAGGAAGGTGGCTGCAAAGATTTTCTGTCTATCCTTTGCTATGCCATGTGAGACATAATTTTTCAAATGAGGTGTCTAGACACTGAGACCAAAATGGGGAAGGTCTGATTTAAGGTCTTTATGTTGTGTCTGCATTAAGAACAGTCCCATTCAAGACTTTCTGCCTCAGTTTCATCTCTTCACTCCAAAGAAGTTAAAAGTAACCTGGTATGTGTGTACTGCAGATTCTCCAGAACATGTTCCTTATGGTCTCCAGAACCCCAGCATGAATGGATGCTCTTAATTTCACAGCCACAAATCTTAGATCTCTTTCATCTTAATGCCAAGCAGAACACTGTAGAAAAATAGCTAAAAGGCAGGAGTAATCAGAGTAAGATAGAAAGTGATGTGTTCCTCTCTTTTCTTCATTTAATCTTAAGAAAACTATTTGTTTCCTTTATGGTTGTAGATGTAATTTGGAAATTCTGTCTTGCTTTTATGTCCACAGCTCTATCAGGCACTCTGGCAGTGCTGGTTTATCTGCAGATTGTTCTATAAAATTTCTATTTCTTCTTAAGAGATTTTCTGTCTGTCATTTCTTGCACCCCCAACCAGTATAAGACAAACCCTTGATGTAATCTCCATATTTCATATAAGAGTGACCTAGGAGGCAGCTGTAAAAAACCTGAAAAATTGTTGTCTGCAGGATTAATATGAAGGCAGATGGTATTCAATGTCAGTTATAAGGACAGTGAGCCTGAAATAATGTTGACTTAAATAGGTAAAATGAAGGGGGTTTTTTTAGTTTTGTTTTGCCTGGACCTTAATGTCTAGTTTCATATTTTAAAACTGAGACCATGTAATACAATCCAGTCAGTGGGTGAAAAAAAAATTAAACTATTATATTTAATTTGTTTTTCTTTTACAATGTTGAAGAATCAGTCTAGTATTCTATGGAATGTAAAAAGCACAAGTGTTCTGTGTGCTTTGGGTACAAGAATTTTCATAAAATCTTGTAAACCCATAGTCTCAGGCCTGTTATAAATATAAATAGTCCAAAAATTATTTCAAATATCTTTGATGTTTGTTAGCTAACAAAACATTGAAAGAGATACATTTCAATCCTTTACCTGTAGCTAGTGGAGATGCTACTCTCAAAGAAGTTCTGCTTTGTAGGTTATTGGAATGAATATCTATGTTGTTTTCAGCAGGAGATGCAAAACCAAAAGAGCACAGTTACTTAGTGAAGAGAGGGCAGCAGTAACTAGGACAGCTAGATTGCCCCTAAAGCAATCAGGCCTCTTCATAAGAACAAAGTTCTTTATAAAGTGAATCTATTCCTAATTTACAAATGGAGAAATGAAGAAACAGAAGGCAACTGCTAGATTTACCTATTACACAGGTGCAAAACTGTCACCCATAATTCTGCAGCCTAGAGCTGCTAGTATGCTCCCAGTGGATGAGGATTTTAGGTTTTTAAGCACCATTATTTGAAACTTTTGTACCTTAATCCTAACTGTATTTGTGATGCTGTCTCTTGAAATGTGTGAATTAGACCACCTTAAATGTTATTATTGTTGCATGGAAAAGGTAGTCCCACAGGACAGAAAGAGCATGCCAAGGCTTTCCCTTTTTCTCTTTTAAGGTACCTTCTGTTCTCTGTCCCCTTCTGATACTGTGGGAAACATCAACTGTTCACAATGCTCAGCTAGCTTTCTCAGTATCATTCATTATTTTATATGCCTCTCACACATTTGATTATATTCTTCCTGAGTGCTAGATCAGGTAAGTATAAGTTTCTGCCAGCTGACAATAAAGTCATCAGAGATACTGATGCCAAAAAAGGCACCTAGACATGAAATGCAGCCATGAATTAAATCAGAGAAGTGAGCAGAGCTTAGTGGAATAGGGACATGACAAGGGTGGCTGAGGATGTGCTGATTCATCATTTCCTCCCTGCGGGCCATGCAGGCTGGTTTCTTTGCAGCTGGAGCTGCCTGTGTCTTTCAGGATCTCCAGGATGCTGGAGATGGAAAGGCAGTAAAACTGCAGCCTTTTTGGCCTTGTGATGAATCCTCCGCAGTATGCAGCCAACTGACTGCAGTGAAATTTATTTAGGAGTTGCAAATCAGCATAGCAGCAGCCACAGTTGAGATTTGTGACACACTTTGCTCTCTGGGAATTATTGTGACTACTTTTAAGGAAAACTCTAAAACCTCTCCATAATCTGTAGTAGATCCTTTGTGTATTTAGTTAAGCAGAAGTCCTAGGAAATGCTTTTTTTGCTTGCTTCTAAACAAGCCATTCATACTTGATTCAGCTGTAAGAAGTGAAGAGCAGGCATCTCCTGTCTGTAGTCTCTAGGCTGTAGTTGGAGCTCAGCTGAAAACCTTTCCGGCCTTCTCCATAGAATTTGCACCTTGTTTCATGGGTGATTTTAATTCCAAAATTTCTTAAATTTTGAGAACTTACTCATGGAACACTCACTAATGCCTTCCTATGAAATGTTGTTGGCAAAGTAGCATATTAAAGACTTTAAATCCAGACATTTTAAAGTTAGCCACATAAATCCATATTGAAGTACTTAAACTGTCAGTTGTGGACAAATGTTTTGTGCGCGTCTAATGACTGCTATGTATCTAGCTTTAGACTTTTTAAAATTTATTTTATTAAGAATTCTTTTGTCCTCCTGAAAGTTACACGGGCATACAGAGGTATGGTGCTAAATTATATGACTCAAAAAATAGCAAAAGGTGACTTCATTGATAAGTCTTGAAATAAGGATAAGAGGACAACTTAAAACTGCATAATTACTTCTGACGCTAAGGTGATTAAAAACTCATGAAGTCTTTAAGCTTGAGCTATTACCTTGCCACCCTAAGCCAAAGATACCTGCCTTTAAGCAAGTTTAAAAAGAAGCATTGGGCAGGCACAATAAGAAGGAGCTCTAACAAAGACCCCTTTGTGTAATTTAAAACACCATGCTACGGCCTTTGCTGATTCAGGTATTCCAAACATGGCACAAGTTCTGAGTTCATGTTATGACATAGGCTGAAGAACTCTGGTATAAAAAAGAAATGTTCCGAATAGGAAACTTATTTTGTATTAAAGACATTTTCTTGAGTTTATTATCATTAATTTCTATTAGCACCAACTTGGGGGAGAGAACAGTGTTGATGTATTTAAACCTATATAAAACCTTAAGCATGTTTTATGCCCCCTGAACTGTGGCTGATCTGACATTCACTGGTCAGAAAGAGCATTTCAGAGAGGGGGGATTTGACTTGCCTGACCACCTGCTGGGTTGCTGCACCAGTGGAGCGCCCTTGGACCTCAGCTGAGCTCTAGAAACTGTCCATGTGTATGCTTCTAGGCCTGGTGAGTGGGAGGTAAAGTGCCTCCACTTGAACTACCTCTGTCTGAGAGGAGTCAGCCTGGAGGCTGGTTGCCTGTCAGTGTTGTAGGGATAAAGGAAGAGCAATATTTTATCCTAAGAACTCGTTTTCTGACTCAGCTTAGAGATTTCTGTATCTACTTTGCTCTCAGGAGGCAAATATTTCCAAGAGCAGACTCTTCTCTTTCTACTTTTGACATCTTTAGTAAGAGTTTCCTTAACATATTCTATCTGAAACCAGTTTAAAACTTTTTTCTTTCCTTTTCTCTTTGCTTTTCCCCTTTGCCTTCCCTTTTTTCAACCACTGAAAAGTCATCGTGTACCTTTTTCAAAGTAACTCGTGACAGAGTTTGAGTGGCCTCTTTGCTGACATTATCCAAAACCTTAATAATGCACCAAGCAGCTGTTGTTACAGCCCAAGTCATTGCCGTGTTACTGAAGACAGATGCAGGTTAATTATCACTTTAAATGTTTATCCTGTTATTGTTTGTATTTCAGAAGCGTTTCAGCAGCTGTGGGACTGTGAGTGACTCCTTTCCTTCTCACACAGAGTATTCCCTGGGTTCAGAATGCCTTGGTCAGTCTCTCTGGGATGGCTGCAGTGTCCCGTGCAGAGCAGGAGGTGGGCTGGGGGAGATGGCAGCTCTGCACCAGGTGGAAACAATTATGGGAAAAAACATAGTCTGCTCTGGATGAGTTACTGCTGATAGCTGCCAGATAAGCTAACTTAATAAAGTGGTGGCTTAATTAAGCCGCATTCCTTGCATCCTGCCTTTCGTCCTGCCTGTCTGAGGCGATGCTATCAAGCAGCTACTGCTTTGCAGATGGGGCAGGGATGTTGTGCTGGTGCACTGTGAGTGTTGGGCACTCTGGGAGACCTGTGGGTGATGGAATGTGGAGGAGCTCCTGAAAAGCTCGGTTCCCCTCTCAGTTTGCAAGGTGATGGGCCACAAAATCCTGCGAAGAAGGCAGATCTGCTGCTTGCCATGTCACAGATGTATTTAGCGTATCAAATATTTGACCCTAAATCCCATATTGTGGTATTCAGTGATCCAGGAACATCTTGACCTTCAGAGCATAAGGGAGTAGCTCAACACCTCTTTGCATTTCCTGCAGCCTCTTTTGTCAGGAAAACTGAGGGTGACTTTGCTTTGAGAGAGTCCTTATTGCTTTGGATTTTCATACAGGTAACACAAAAGCTTAACATTGCAGTGATTGAAATAGTGGTGCCCAAAACCCTCTCTGAATTTGGGCTTGTGCATTTTCCTGAGTGAAGATTGCATGAGAATCAGAAGTTGCTATGTTTTTAATTGATGAAGGACCCCATTAAAAGCTGTAACAGATAAGTCTGCCAGAAGTTTCTTCTTTCGTAAACAAGATTTAAAGTTAATGAATCAACTTAATTTCCCTACAGATCCAGATTTTAGTGGTGAAGCTTCTTACGTAGCCCTGTGTTTGTGCTTTGTGCACGCTTACATGTACAGCTGCATAGCAACCATCTTGCTGAAAGTTATTCAGTAGCTAAAATTATCAGCAGGAACCCCCTCTTACCTCTCATTACATACAACAAGATTGCTGCTGTGCAACGTTGATTAAACATGTCAGCCTGGACCTGGATATTGGAAAATGAGTGTTGCCATTAAAATGCCTTTGCTAATGCTGCTGTGCCCATCATCTTGACAGATTTCTCTTTAAGAATGTAGAAAGTTAAAGCATGTGGGAATCCCAGGGTTGCAATGAAATGTTCAGAGAAACAGGTATTGTTGTATTGTATTTCCTGTGCATTAGACCTAAAGCAGCAGTTTCCCTGGCAAAACTGTGCTGATAACTCAAATTTGCTGTTGAGTATGGGCTGCACTAACACAGATCTGTAATCTTCAGCTGGGAGCAGATTATCATGGGGGACTGGTTTCTGGAGTGTGGTCCTGAAAGCAGGACATCCCTCCTCTAAAGCGCTTCTTTAAGTGTGATTTAAAACTTTCGTGATGCAGAAAAATCTTCAGGTATTTAGAGAAAATACTTCCAAATCTCCTTATCTGTAATCCCCGAGAAAGTTCAACAAAAAATTGAAAGGGAGACTGAAAATGAGGAAACGGTTTCTCAAAAACATCTCTTGTCCCTGTGGAACTCATTGCTGTAAGAAGTCCTTGAAGAGAGGGATTTCAGCAAGGACTTGGATATCTGCCAGTGGAGCATGATTTTCTGGTTGCGTGAAGTAGAGCAACAAGGCTATGCAAGGCTGGTCATGCTTTGGGGCAGTATCAGGGTGCCAGGGCAGTGTTTAATGGCTGTAACTTGGCATGTAGTGGACTCTCAATGTGTGGCTGTGGGAAAAGTGTTTGATTGAGGCAGTCATTTTGGCTTTCAGAAGAATCCAGTAAGGTAGATAAAACCTCAGTTTAGCCACAAGACAGCCAACAAGCCAACAAACCCAGCCAAAAGCCATCGCTGTCCAAGTTTAGAGAGGCACCTGCTGCAAGGTTCCCAGCAGGTGAGCCCTTACTCAAGTGCCACAAGGCACTTCCGGGGTTGGAGTCCGAAGGGTCCTAAGGCTGCAAATCTTCCATGGAGAAAAGGATAGACATTATGGAAGCTGCTGCTCCCTGTTTCTCGTTGGTTCTGGCTGGCGCAACCCCACAGGTCAGAATGTCATGGCATGGATGTCCTCCTCTCCTTTCTCATCTTCCAGTTCTCTCAAGTCAGGCTGTGTCTTCCTCTGAAGAGCAGCTACAGGCAAACCTTTATTGGCCTCTCTTCTTCTGCAGATAGGAGGAGATGAATGTGCACTTGGAAAGCCATCAGCATGGCTTGCAGCATATGAATGGCCTCCCCAATGCACCTTTGAACTTATTCCTCCTGCGTTTGTTTGTCTTGCAGATAAAACTTCACAGCAATGTTTGGAGAGAAGTCTAATGAGGGAACAGTGTTTGCATAACAAAGCAAGGCTTCCTCTTCAAATGTTCAACCTTCATTAAGCATAATATATATTCCAGCTAATCTTTGGAAGAGGGCAAAATATGGAGCCAAAGTTTGTTTTTACATAGTTTGGAGTAATGCATTGTTTGTTTTAGGTGGTCAGTTGCAACTGATAGTTGATCTAAATTCAACATAATGATGATTTGTGATGGTTGTGTGTTGTCCAGGGGCATGTTGTGTCATTGACTGACATGGCTTTAGCGCTCTTTGGTATCATTTATTGAATTAAAGAAGAAGACCAAATGAATGGCTTACTAGTTTTGAAGATATTTCAGCTTGTCCACAAGGCATGAAAAGCTGTGAATTTGTAAAATACGGGGTTTTTTCACCCTCAGACTCATGTATACTTGACATCATAGTACACTGAGCAGCAGTTTTCTTTAGTAGTAGTCGTGGTGGTCACCAACATAGGACCCTTTGAAGGCCACCAGGTCCCTGCAGCAAGAAATTCTCAGGATGATGAGGGACACAGCCATTTATAAAGTCTCTAGAGCACTGCTGTGCGTCCTGGTGACTGTAAGTGTTTTGCTCCATAGAAAGCAAACTAGCCAGTACAGCTCGATGCCTAAATGCAATTACAGGTCAGTGTGTCAGAAACAATAATTTCTCAGCCCTCAGACTTCATTCATATCATTGGCACATAAAAAGTGTCTGATCCTATTGACTTCACTACAGTTTTATCCCCCAGCCAACGTAAGATACTTTCTTGCTCCAGTTGAAATATCCAACATATTTCCCTTACCACTTCCAGGTTTATTAAAAGATGAAAAATGACTGATAACTTTTATTCTCTGTGTACTACTCACTGAGACTTTTCTGGAAGTTTATGTTGCAATGAAGGATATTTGAAAACACCCTTCACTGTTCCATGAAAATGATGACCTCAGTTGTGTATATGGACAGCACAGAGGTGTGCTACATCCTGTCAACACAAGCAAGCAGGGGTTTTGGGAACTACTTGGGATCTTGAGGGAGTTGGTGTTGGGGTTCCCAGGCCTGGGCTTCTGAGGTGCCCAGACATGCTGGCAATTTAAATGCCTCAAGGACCAAGTGGTGTGTTTTCATGTTGCATTCTTTAATGCTGAGGTACCTCCAACTGCAGTGCTTAGGATCCTCATCTTGTTTGGTTCATCACATCCAAGATCTGCCTATAACTTTTTTAAAGGCAGCACCAACCTTTAGAGAATAGGTTTATTTATTAATTTTTTTTTTTTTTTCAGGAAAAAGTGCTGTAAGGGTTATAAGTTTGTTCTTGGACAGTGCATCCCTGAAGGTATGTGATTTCACTGTTCTTACCCATCATTCCCCACACATTTGTCTTTCCCCATTTACCCTGTTTTCCACATTGCCAGTTTGGAAGAGCAACCTGATCTAACCGCTGGCTCGGCTGTATCTCATGTGTCGGTGTGGAGGGGGGAAGTGTTTCCAAGAAATTTTTGGAAAATAAAAAGTTCAGCAACTTCCAAAAGTTTTGCTTAGGATGCCAAGGCTTGATCCTTCCCTAAATACATGTGGCTGCTACATGTGGCTGCACAGATCATGTGCCTTGACCTGCTGCAAACAGAGGGACATGTTCTTCCCTTGGCTTGGTAGGCGGTAATGCTCTGTGCACCCAGAAGCACACGTTTCCTGGATATTGTTTTTCCCCATTTATCCCTTGGATTTGGTACAGCTGATTTGACTAGTCAGTGCACAAGGAGCAGGTGAGTAGGTGAGTTAGTCCTGCCTTTAGTTACCTATTTCTCTGTGATATCACAGAGGGGAGAGCATCACCAAATACTGTTTCTCTTCTGCCACCTCTCTCGGTCATGGGCATGGCTTCCTTGTCACCAGGGACTGAGGAAAATGCAGATTTATTCAGAGGAGCTTATGCAGTAGTAGAAAGGGAACTATTTGGATGAAATTGGCTCTGAAGTTGTAGGAGCAGAGAATTGTCAGGCAGGAGCATATTTCTACAGATAACAAACCAATAAACCTTGTTTGCTCCCATAAGCAGGTTGAAAAGTTGGTTTATGGCAAAACAGTGTTCTATTTGATGACATATGAAAAGGAAAAAAAAATAAACGTGAGAAATGAAGATGGAGCAACTCGTCTGGTTTTTGAGTTGCAGTGTCCAGCCAACAGAGATTATAACCCAAACTCTAATCCTGCTGGTTTTGATTTTTTGCTTGTTTTGTTTTAATTTGTGTCTTCTTTGCTGCTGGGTGGAAACACTGATACACTGGTTGAAAAAAAGCCAAAAAACAGAAATAAAAAAACAACCAACCAAGCAAACCCCCAAAACAAAAAAAATAACAAAACCCAAGCCAATCAAACAGAAAAACAATGAAAAAAGGAGCACTACTCCACCACCCCCACCATCTCCCTGATCTTCTCAAAACAAGAATTCTGTATTTGCTGCTTCCTTGAAAAGAAACAGCTCGTGGGGCCAGCCTGAGGCCTGAGAAGCTGGTTAGAGTTTGGTTGAAATCCGTGCTCCTACTGAGTTCTTTGTCCCATAGTTTTGCAGTGAATTTTGTTTCTCTGTGTGTGGCGTGAGGTGACAGCTCCAGTGTGAGACTGACAGTTGGTTGTGTGTGTTTGGAGGTGGAAGTCCTGACTCCTTTTAGGGTGGAGAAAAGCCAGGACTCTGCAGTCTGGCCTCCAATTTTCCTATGGAATTGACAATTTTATAGACTGTTTATTCACTAAATATAATGGATACAGCAGAAGTAACAGGAACAAAAATAAAATGAGAGTCATAGCAATACATTATTTTGGCTTCTGATTTTCAGTTCTTGAGATTTTAGGTGATTATGAAAGCAGCTTTTATTATGTGCCCACTGACTTCACTTAATCCTGTCATTAACTGAATCTCAGTAATCTGAGGGTTCCTGCCATTAATTCAATTTCTCTACTGGCTGTGGCTTCTCTCCCTTTGTTTCACCCTTCCCCCTTTTTCAATTCCATCTGTATTTTGCCTTGAACTTCAGAGGCCGCAGCAATTGCTGTAACATCCGAGACGATCTTGGGCTATTGGAATAGGGATGAGAAACATGATTCACTGAAGTATTCATTTCACTTACTCTGTTACAAGACATCACTTGGCTCTTCACACATTGTTTTGGCATAATCTTGACAGAGTAGCTGTATGAAATTCATATCTCAACACAGGCACATAAATGCATCACAGATGTGAGTTTATTAGAGCACATCTGCACCTTTTAATCCAGTACTGGCATGTCTTAACTGTGAGAAGTACTTCCATCCCTGTCTTCTCCATGATTTAGCAGTGGCTGTAGGGAGGAGGGTCAGCAGAGGGATAGAAACTCCCTTGTCCACCCTTTTACAGCTGCCTTTGGAAAACACCAATCTCCTTCTGGGACAGCTGTTATTTAAACAGACTCTTCCCCAAAGGGTTGTGTCTTTATCCGTGTGCCTTATTGGTTTCTATCCTGTTATTTCTAATCTGCCCTTGAAAAGGAACAGAAATCAGTGCAGTCCAGTATAAGTCCATGCCTCCAGGTTCTACATTTCATTTGTTTGTACTCACCTTCTCATTCTGGCTTTCGGCTGCTGGAGCAGGGAGCCATAGTCTCCAGGGAATATCGAGTGGAGTTGTCTCTGTGTGTCTGGCTCTCTCTTCAGCATCTCTTCCTCCTCCACCTGATCAGCAAAGCAGATCAAAAAACATCTCATCTTTTTGTCCCAGATGATCTCTTTCTTTCCTTTGGAGACTCACAGCTCCAATGAAATCCTGTCTCAAGTGCTGTCTCATGGCATGATAGAGTGAAGAAGGAAGAAATATAGTATGAAACACTTTATTTTGGAGAGCACTGTCCCTACTGCTGGTTTGTTACTTGAGTTTTTTTGCTATGGATGAGCACAGGGAAACATACTCTATTATAGGCAAGCTACAATCAGGTCTGCTCTTTCATCACTAAAGCTGTTTCAAAAATTTCCTTGGTGCAACTTTCCTGTTCCCAGAGATGACTGCCTCGTCATTTCTGAGGTCACTGAAATACACATAGTGACGTTTCTTATTCTGCTTTCGGTTTTACATTGTTTCTTCCTGAAACAGCCTGACTTTTACTGTGTGGTTTTGATTTGTCCTCAAACCACATTTCTTAGGCGGGGCTGGCAGACAGGGGGTTTAAACATCGCGGGACATGTGCATCCTCAGTTCTGCAGAGCACACAGAGATGGTGCAGTAGCTTTTACTTAATTTCATCCCAGTTGTGAGGGCTGTTTCTAGACAAGTCATGTTACCTGGCACTAAAGCCCTGGGGACGCACAGCTCAGTGACATGGGACCTGTCTGGAAATACTGTGTGATCTGGGTTGACTGTGTGGGACAACCAGAAGGGGTATTTGTACCTCCTGGACCCTTCTCCGACTTGGTATGAAAGTAAATGAGGCAATGGTCATGATGGAGCTGTGCTGAGGTGGACATGAAAGCCATATTTAAAGTCTGGTTACATGAAATATGGTGAAACAGAGACTGATAAAAAGAACTGGTGCTGTTTAGTCTAGAGAAAAAGAGGCTGAGGGGAGACATGATAACAGGTTTTAGGTATGTGAAAACTTGCTGCAAGGGTCAAAATAAAGTGTTCTTTATGGCCAAGAAGAAGAGGACAAAAATGATGGGCCTAAGTGGCTATAAGGGGAGTTTGGATTCGATAGGAGTAAAAACCTTTCTGTCTGCAAGGATATTTCATCTGAAAATAGACTACATGGTGGGCCATATCCATCCCTCAGGGAAAAAGAAAACTAGGAAAAGTTTACACGTAGCTAATCCTGCTGTGGTGGGAGATGATCCCTTCCAGCACTGGTTTTTATGATTTTGTTAGGGCACATCTATTCATGGAAGCACAGGAAGGCCAGAGCTTGTTTTAGCTCTGCTCCAAATAGCTGAACATGGCACAGGCCAAATCCAGCATCTGTGTAGGTACACTGGCTGAGGAGCAGGCATCACCTCTGTGCTGGGCACATTAGCCTGTTCTTGCTCTGATTTAATTTCAATGGAAAATTGCAACTATGTCCAGAAAAATCACCAGCAATGCTTTATATCTGGGACTTTTTAGGAGTGCCAAATGTAACAGGAGTTTACAACCCCAGCATCACCTAAAAAGCCCAAAGTAGTCCCCAGACTGACCATTTTGAAAGTGAGGGCCATGTTTTCCATCCATGGCTCTGCATTGTTTGACCCTGGCTACTGCTGGGGGTCCTGGCACTGCCACTCACCACCACAGCACTTCAAGAGTTCAAGAACTCAGACTTCAAGAGGTAAAGTCAATACAGTTGTGAAGAAGGAAAGAAAGGATGCCTGCTATTCAAAAGGTGACAAGCAGAAGGGAGAAAAAGCTTGGCACCATTACAATAGTATGTTTTTGTCTGTGGGGCTCTGGTGTGAGACACAGCAGCTTTTTAAATCTCATCTAGTGTTTTTCTGTACCTTAGCACACTGTCACTTTTAACCCCAGTGCTACACTGTATGCTTCATACAGAAAAGGTGCGCTGTATGCTTCATACAGAAAATATGGTTTCATTTGCTTTACCATCTATTAACTCACTTTAATTATTTGGAACAATCATTGGTATCCAGAGATGTCTGCTAGTTATTAGGGTGAGTCAATAATGTATTTTAATTGTGTATATGGAAACAGTGCATTGCTGAGAACTCAGTTAAACCACTTAGGTTTGGTTTACATAAGTTTGGTCTGGAGCACAAGGGGCTCTTTTTGCTGTGGCCCCATCACCCAGTCACTGGAGCACCACAGCCACATGGATGCTCTGTGCAGAATGACGTTTTCTGACATGACTACAGAAACTGCCACTTGCTTTGGTGTTAAACCTGACCTTTAGCAGGGTGTGCCTGAGCTGGTTTTGAGACCAGAGGCTGCTTCATCTCCTGGCTTTTCCTGAAGGATGTTCCCAATGGCACTGCAAAGCCCTTTCACACACAGCCGGGAGCTGCCCTTCTACCCCCAGCCCTGCCATAAGCATGATGCCAGGGGCCAAATCCAACCTCTAGCAGGGCAGAGATGTAGGTCAGACTGTGTTGTGCTCTGGTGTCCATTCCCCAGACTTCAGTTCTGCTGCAACATAACAGTGAAATCAGGAACAGATTTGCCTTCCTTCTGGTTTCAAACAGGGACTTATGTCTTTTGGGATTTCACTGACAAAGACAGGCAGCAATTTTACCATACCCTAATCTGCACATTGCTGTTACTGAGAGTGATGATGGTTTTGTAACACAGCATTCTTTTCTAGGGGGGTTATATCTGGCTTTGAACAATTACTGTGTGATTTAATTAACTTTTCCTTATGATATACTTTCTGCCTGGATTTGGCAATTAGCCTTGTGGTTTTTCACAGTATTCTGCATGGGAAGTGTTGCTAACTGAACTCAAAAATTTGTGCACGAAAACAACAGAAAAAGTTTTAGGTAATTTAATATTTCTGTGAAAAGAATTCTTAAATTCTGCCAACTGCAAAAGTGACCCTTGCTTAAAATCCAACTTTAAGAAACAGTGTAACAACCGTAAAGATGAGATTAGCAGTTACAATTTTAATATAATTCTTTGCTTATGTCTCATAAACATTTTGTATCTAAGTTCCTTCAGTCCTTAAAAACATTGTAGTTCAACTTTATATTAACCAGCAGAGAGGTGAAATATTCGCTGTTGAAGTATCATCCAGCTAACTGCCATTGGAATTTTTCCTAATCATGTTTTTCTCTCTCTAGACTATGATGTCTGTGCTGAAGCTCCCTGTGAACAGCAGTGCACAGATAATTTTGGGCGAGTCTTATGCACTTGCTATCCTGGATACCGCTATGATCGGGAGAGGCACAGAAACAGAGAGAAGCCTTACTGCCTGGGTGGGTAGAACCGCATGTTGAGCTTATCCCTGGTTAATGATGTATCCTGCTCCCTTGGGTCTTTCAGGAATCAGTTTTGATGTGAAACCTGTCTTACTCTCATAATAATGATCATTAAAGAAGAAATGAGTTTCTAACTGTGCTTAGGTTTTTTTACCAGAATTAAGAGATCTAGATTCCCCTGAAATTATTTGGAGGTATTACCTACAACAGAGCATACACACTCAAACACCTTGAAGTGTTGGGCTGATGTAATTTTTCCTTTGATTTCTCCTACAGTTTATGAGCCATGTTTGTTGAATATTGAAGCATTATAACCAGGCCTAATTATGAAAAATGATCCCTGGGGTTAGATTCAGATGGGCAGTATCTAATTCAGGACTGATCATTTACATGTGGTCCTTTTGTGGATAGTCCTGCCCTGGTTTCCCCAGCGTGGTTTGCCATGCCAGGGAGTCAAGGTTTGCAGGACTGAGCTTTGCTTGTAAGCTTTTCTGTGCAAGGACATGGTCAAGCAATGTTCACTGATAAAATACCAGGTGTGTTAATAGTAACAGTGCAGCTTGCACAGAGCTCCAGCGCAAAGCACCAGCAGTGCTGCAATTATTCGTTTATTTAACCACAAAATCTCTTTATATATTTAAAGGAAGTTTTTATTGTGTTTGAGGTCTGAAACATCCAGCTATGGGACATTTTTAACTTTTGCTGCTCTCCAGACATTGATGAGTGTGCCACGAGCAATGGGACTCTGTGCTCTCAAATCTGTGTCAACACCATGGGCAGCTACAGGTGCGAATGTCACGAAGGCTATATCCGGGAAGAGGATGGCAAGACATGCACCAAAGGAGATAAAGGTAGGGGCTAGGGGAGGTTAAATGTCTTGGGCCTAAGGGACATCTAAAGGATTGATCTTTGATGAATAAGAACTGTAGGGGAGGTTAAATGTCTTGGGCCTAAGGGACATCTAAAGGATTGATCTTTGATGAATAAGAACTGCTCCCTGTGCTACACTTAGAGCTGGATATCCAAATCTGGGATGTGGCTCATACTCCTGGAGCACCCAGGCTGCTCACTAGGCACCTGTGGAGCAGTTCTGCCATTCATGCTGCTCCAATGCACAAGTGCATTAAAGGATGTGGAAAGCATCTTCCCCTGGAGAGGTAGAATGGCTGAACAGTGAAATTTGCCATTACAACTTCATTTAGACCATTTATGCTGGATCCAACGGCTAAAAGCCATGTTTTGCTTCCATACCAACTTGAATTATACCTATTTTTTTGGTCCAGATCTCAGAAGACACAGGGAAAAAAATTACCAGATGGTGACCCTTACAAATCTTCATTAATTTAACCTGTTCATTAAATAATTTCAGTAACTTTAATTTGTATTTACATGCCTACATTTGAGATTAGCAAATGGCCCTGGGTTGGGTGGCTCCTGCCCCTTGGCACTCAGAGGCTCAGAAGAGGTTTGTCTGGAAGTTCAATGCACATTTCAAGAATTGCTCAGATCAGTTTCTAAATTACACTGAGTAACACTGAATTCTGCTGACCTGCAATTAGTTTGTGTTTCTCATAACTGCGGTCAGATTCTTATTTTTCTTTTCTTCTTTTTAATGAAAATAAAATGTAATGGGAAAGGGATAGAAGTGAGGGCTTGCTTTTCACTGTTGACTTCAAAGTACATGCATGTGCTCTGTATAAATTATTTTAAAGGGTTTGACCTCATCCCAGTTATTAAATTACAGCATTGAGAGTACTGAAGATTAAATACTGATATGGAAATTTAAAAAGAAAGGAGGAAGCAAACACCCCGTGCTTTGGAAAGAAAACTTCCAACATCTTTTGATGAATGGTGACTTACCATAGGTTCATCAATCAGTGCTTGAACACAATATCACAGGGTGCTCCAAATCCCACTGGATGGCCAGAGCAATTTATAATTGTGATTTTCCTCTGAAAATGTGTAGCTGGAACCACTCCATTAACTGTAGTAGTTCCTTGTAATTTTCAAATGGTTCTTTTTTCCACATAAGTGTGTGTGTGTGTAATAAAGAAAAGAGATATAACTTCTGTAATCCACTTACAAGTAAGTTTTTTGTTAACTTTTCCTCTGAGTAGTTTGAATTTCTTGATAGAGTAACGTCCAAAGCATTCAGGATAACCAACCATTCAAAATATTCGAGGCTGTGGAAATAATCTTAAAATTTGAAAAACACTAATTTTACACTGAATGTACATGGCACATAAAAACATCAGTTCCAGTAGTTAATCTGGATCAAAATACCCATCATCTTTTGAGCCAGTTCCCAAATCAGCTGAGTGAAGCAGAGAAGGACTTTTCTGCTCAGTTACCTCTCTGTATTCTACCTTAACGCCACTAATTTTCAGACCTCTTGTGAAAATGTGAGAGGAGTTTTCCATGGCTATTTCTCAGGGCTTGTGTCCCTAACTCATTCCAAAGGAAAGGGTTTTGTAAGGAACCAGCTGTAGTGACACACCACCCCGTGGTGAATCCCAGCCCTGCACCTCATCTGTGCCTGAACAACTTCCAAATGAGCAGATGATTTGCTTTTCATGGTAGCCGGAACACTTAATTTTAAAATTTAATATGGGAGAAAAAACCACATGTACCCCTCTCCATCCCTAACAATGTTGTGTGTTTCCTGGGAGATCATATTCATATTTTCATTGTTCCACTCCTGAAGGCTGCAATTTGGACACTTTTTTGGTTCTGTAAGTGGCTTGACTGAGGGCTCAGGGCTGGTTGGTGGGCACAAGAGCAGGGAGCATTTTTCGCGCATCCACAGTCACGTTGCATTTGATGGAGACAATACAGCTGTCCATGCAGAAGTAGGCAAATGAAACCATCTCAGCAGGCTGAGCCCAGATAATACAACACAGATGACTGACTCAACAGCCTCCATGCAAAGACCGCCCGCAGCAGAGCTCCCGCAGAGCTCTCCTCTGCCAGCATCTCCTTCTCTTCCAGCATCAGCAAGGCAGAGTCTCCGGCACATACAAAGCAAACACACCACTTCCCTGAGCAGATCTCTCAGCTATAGGTGCCACAGGGCTCACCAGTGCCTCCCCAAGATTAAAGGACCCCCATCAAGACAGCAACATCACGTGTGAGCTCAACTTCGTGCTTTGGAAAGCCTTCATAAAATGGGGCTGGTTTAAGCCTTCTCCAAAATAATTTTAACCTCCTGGCATAGGTCTGTGCAATGGGAACAGGCTCTGTAACTCCCTTGCTCAGTGCTGGCCTAGCTGACCTCTGTTTCTGCACTGTGCATGGGTGGCTCCATCTAATGGCTTCCTGCGCCTTCTGGCCTGTCCTAGGTGGCTTCTGACTTTATCCATGCTTTATGCTGGCTTTACTCATAGTTTGGTCCTGATACAGGATTGGATGGGGGTAGAGTGAATGTTTGATGAATGACTCCTTCTCTGGGCATATCATCACCTCTGTCTGGTATGAGTTAGGGGGATTCCACCTCTCTCCCGGGATGCAGCTCATGCTTGCTTATATGAGGTTGTTGGAGTTCTTCCTCTGACAAGTCAATCCAACCGGATTTGCAGAAATCTCACTGGTATGATGTTTCCCAAACATTAGCTGATCCCCCCAGCATTCATCTCCATGGATTGTTACAGCCCTTTTTTTATCTGTACTTGTCAGCTTCGTGTGCCACATCCTTCTGGAAGATAAACTGGATTTTGTAATGAAACACAAGACCAAATTGACCACTTCTTAATCTGCTCATAATTCCACTGATTCTGGTGGGATTGCATTAGGTTTCAAATAGCAGATACTCTGGCAATTTCTCCCTTGCTTTCAGCAACATTTCTTAACACAGTATGATAGAACTCATTTGGTGAGATAGATGTTAAAAGAAATTTTGGTTGAGGCTATTACCAAAGACAGACTTTATTGGTGTTTGAAAAAGAAAAAAAAAAAAAGGGCTTTTTTTCCTAACAGCTTTGTATGCTTGCATCTGTAATCCTACACAGGTCCAAAAATGGATGTGTCAAGACACTGTTGTTTTTTTTTTAAAGGACTCCATGAAACTGACTTGTGGTCGAGAGAAAATCTATTTTATAGAAATGTCAATAGGTTCCTTGATTACAACACATTGATTCCTTGTTAAGGGGGGGAAAAAAGCCCTACATGGTTTATTTAATCTACCAGAAAAAGGTTTATGGGCAAAGAGTCTTTGAAGGGAGTCAAAGGCAAAATGGCATTAGAGATACAGCAGAGAGGAAGAAAAGCAGCAAATGTTGTGTATTCAGGTATCTTCATACAAATGCTAGAGTTCTTCTGGGAGGTCTTGTAGCCAAATAGTCCTGGATTCAATGTAGCTGCAATCTGGTGAAATTCTATTCTACACTATGTAGAGTTCATCAGAAAACACCAAGTAGTACCTTCTAGCCTTAAATCTTTGAGCCACCTGCACAGAAAGCTCTTCAGGTACTGAGCCTGTGCTATCAGAAAGGACTGGGAAGCTCAAACAGCAGGATGTGCTTGCTGCCATAAAAATGGTAAATGATATATTGTAGTTCTGTTGGAGTGCAGCTGTGGGAACAGGCAGTTGATGAGTGGGGAAAATCCTCAAGCCTTTACCTCCTAATCTTCTGATAAGTTCAGTAGTAATACCAGTCTTAATGCTCCTGGTCATTCCAGCAACTTGCCCTTACAGCCCTCTCCTACCTGATTAGGAGATAAGGGAAATAACTCTCTGTCTTCTAAAAACAAGCACACCTGATGTGCCATTACATCCAATGGACTCAATGTACTGATAAGATGTTCCCTAAATTTGTGGATAGGTGGTCTATAGACAAACATGAGATTCTTCCTTACTGGACCCTGCAAACATTTCAAGTCAAGGACCACATAACTGTGTTTATTTTAAAATATGCAGATGTTTCCAAAATCACATTTCTGAAAAGATGAAGACCCTTTAAGAGTGTGTCCAAGTGGGGAATATACCACAACAGCTAACCACATTGCAGCTGATCCTTTTGGAAGATACTGAAGATTTTGTGGCTTTCATCAGAAGCACCTGCAGAGTTTTTCCATGCAGGACATCCTCTGAAAAGTCAAAGTTCAAACATGCTCAATAACCCTTCCAGGCATCGTACAAGGCCACACATATATGCAGATCCTCATAACACTTGATGCTTCTCATCAACTGAATGGGGGAAGGGAAAAAGCTCACCTACAGTTTGCCAGTATGTGTCACCCTGTGGTTTGGAAACCAGATTTCTGTTTAAGCAGACATCTGTTACAACAATGTTTGTTTGTTTGCAGTGCAGAAGTGTTTGACTGTGTATGGGACTGGGAAAAGGACAAAAATAACATTTGCAATAACTCTTACAGTTTGAATCATTTAATGGATTCCTGAAAAGATCCTATTCATGCATAGTATCAACAGATGTGACCCTTTCTCTTGTGTGGATTTAAATCCCTGTCATTAATCTCAATCCCCATCTCTGCTCAGACTGATTCCATGCATGGAGAATAACCTACAATGATAAAGAACAGTTTGTGCAAAGTGAATGAAATGACAGTATTGTGAGGGGTTTTACTGTAATTTATAGCATATGAAAATATGCCCTTTGGGGGACTGTAAATTGGTTCAGATCTATGAGGTTAGTCTAAGCTAAACACAGAGATAAAAGAAGGGGTGTAAACTTTTCCAGGTATTAAAAAAAATGAATACTTTGGGGACTGTTAACTGAAAACAGCTGCTTTAAAAATTAGCTTAGAGCTTTCCCTACAAAGTTTCTCAGCCTGCCATAGAAATTCACAGTCAAGGACTGAGTAATGGCGAGATCCTCTTCTCTTTTCACAGGCTGGGGAAATGTAACAAACTTCAAGTTCCTTTTACAATCACTTTATGAACTTCTTTCCTTTGGATCTTTATATTTGAAACTGCTTTCTTTCAGCTGGGCTTGCAGAGAAATCTGAAAATGTGGCAAAACCAGGAACATGCTGTGCCTCTTGTAAGGAATTCCATCAAATAAAGCAGACAGTTTTACAGCTGAAGCAAAAGGTATGAACACTGATCAGCCATGTCTTTACAGACCTGCATGTTTTATAACAATGGAGGTGGAATTTAAGTGTTTGGGGTTGTCACTGACATACGATCCTTGTACCCATAAAAAGGGTGACAATATATTTTAAAATCTTGTAGGAATGGCATATCTTCCTTATGCTTCTGTGTGGGTTGTAAGCAGATTGCAACCCAAGTTCATTGAGATGAGTTACCAAGCTCGTGGTAACAGAGTCTGGCAAACACCCATCCCAGTCTGAGCCCAGGTTTCTTGGCAATCTGCGCTGGACTCAGCTTTTCATTCACTCTGAATGCACAGGATTTTGGACTTGGTCCACCTTCAGAGTCAGGAAGTGCAAGACATTCCATAGATGCAGGAATATGATTTTTCATTAACAGAGTGCTGATACAGGATTATTGCTAAATAGGTGTGGGGCTAAACAAAAACATCACTAGCTTTAAACATCACTCTTCTTTCAATAAAAACCCTCAGTTGCAAATCCATTTTGGTTTCACCTCTATCCTTACAAGTAGAGCATAGTGCATTTAGAAACTTCCCCTGGTCTGTAATTGCTCCTATATGTAGCTTCCTTTTGCATTTGAGGTAGGATTGAAATAACCCAAAGACCGAGCCGTAGATTTGGAGACCCAAGTGCAGGAATGCAGGTGTAATGCCTTTTCTGGTGACATCTCCTTTGAACATTCAGGTTCTTTCAAACTGAAATGCTCTGCGTTCAATATTCTCGGCAATTCATGCTGACAGACTGTAATTATTTCACCCAAGGTACTCCATTTCATTTTATCATTTCATTTCATTTCATTTCATTTCATTTCATTTCATTTCATTGTGTCAGAATAGTTTCAGGTATTCCCTTGTTGCATTTAATGTTACTCCTTCAATTTTAGGAAGAAAGAAATCTTCATCACTCAAATGAAACTGACTGATGTTAGAGATACTCTTCATCTCAAAAATTTCAAAATGTTATGTTTTCCTACTGAATCAGCATGAAGACAAATGTGGAAGTGACAGAATTTTAAGTGTGATGGAAATTCTGGTTTTCAAACAGATGGTAGCAGAGAGGTTACAAAAGGATGCATGCTTTTGAGAGACTTTTTCTCCAGCCACTCTCCTTGATGCTAAGCAGACTCGCACTGACCTCCAGGGAGGGATCTGGGAGCACACTCTTGGCCACGTTGTTTGCTGCAAGAATTGATTTATTGAATTAATGGGAAGTTTTCTATGTCTAACTTCCCCTGTTAGATGCCTGTGTTCAAAAATCGCTCCTGGAAAACTCAGGCCATTGATACCTATCACTGTAGGCATTTGTACAGTAGTTGTGGCCAAACTAAGCAGCTCACTCTTCATAGCTGTGCTGTCATAGGCTATAGCTTAACTTTTCCTCCAATACCTTCCTGCTGAGACATGATCTATTTGGCATCCTCAGAGGGAGCCCACTGGGTTGTGCCACAGACAGAGCTGGAAGAGAGGGTCCCTGATACTCTCAGCAGCTTTTACTGCACAGAAAGGAGAGCTTTTGTCCACGCTGAGAAGAGATCTGACCCCATGCTGCTTCTCTGCCCAGAGAGGCATCAACCCTTGTATTTCATCAGCTGCTCCCCATGATCAAGTTCTTCTGCGGAGGACATCTCTCAGTATCTGTGGTTGAAGCTGTTCTGTTTCGCATAGAAAAATTCATTTCTATCTGCCAGGGAGAGTTTATAAAATGAGTCTTCAGTCTTCTGGTCAAAATTGTCAGATTTTATGGACTTGATTCAAAATTGTATTTGGCAGAAAAGCCTGTGAAATGCTCTGTCCTGATATACTAGAGACCTGTGGGCAATCCTACATTGATCTCAGACCTCTATGGAAGGAAGAGTGGAAAGCTGAAAAACTGGGGGAAAGATATCTGACATGCTGACACACAGCCGAGAAATTTTTTTAAAAAGCAAGCTGGATCCTATTGCGCAGATGTGTTTAAACATTTTAATTAGAAAGCCATGTTCCCCATCACTTCTGACAAGCACTGTCAAAATTTGTCTAAACTACAGATTCCTAGAAACTACCCAAAGCTTCAGATGCAGCATGAAACACAACATATGGGAGTCTTGTTTCTAGAAGAGTCTTTCTTGAAAATTTACCCTAATTAATATTTGAATGCACATGGAAAAAAAATATTTTCCAAGGGCCATTCAGATTTTAAGCTGGGTATGGAGATATCCAAGGTCACCCTGGACCAGGATCCTGGCTCAGTTAAAAGGTGAAACAAATTAGGGCAGTGAGTATAGCCAATCCCTAAGAGGATGTGAGTCAACTTTAAAAAACACATGGTTTGGCTTCAATGCATCTAGCAACCATTTTCTGTCCAGAAGATATCAAAAAGCAGTGAGCTAGACCAGAGCCTGGGTATTTTGGCACTCCTATCATATACCTCAAGTCCAACTGACTCAGTGGGGAAGCATGTGTAGATGCTTTCACAGCAGCTATGTGATTTTTTTTTTTTTACTTACTCAGTTGTTAAAACATCCTTACTGGCAGGAACAAGTCAATATTTAAGCAACAGAAAAGAATACACTTTCAAATCCTTTTCATGATGAGCCTTTGCCACTAAATACACCTTTTTACTCCAGCCCACCTATTTGCAATAGAACCTGGAGAGTATTCATGGCAGAGTCTGTGTACTAAGTAACATCTATTTATCTGCTGAGATAGATCTCCAGAATAAGATCTATTGAGAAATTTAGGCACAAGCTCTGAAGAGGACTTCGATTAGCCTATCAGTCAACAGCAGCCACCCCCACGGAGAAACACTCACTGATGGCACTGAAAATATTCTCACAAAAACTATCTGGAAAATACAATGCTCTCAGGTAGTCACAGAATTTATCTCTGTGTCTCAGTTTTAGGTGGGCAGCATTGGCACTGCTGAGCTCTTGCTTCATTTGTGTCATGTAGTAAAAGTTTTGCAACATGATGATCCTTGCAACCCTTCCATTCATATCCAACCTTCTCTGATAAGGTGGACACACCTCTGAAACAAAACTTTGCTGACCAGAGCCAGCCACTGGACCTCCCTGTGCCAGTCCATGGCCAGTATGGCTGTGACAGCCCCCAACTACTGTGTTTTCAGTCCCATGTGTAGGATCCTGTGACCAATGGAGTAGCCCTTTATCGTCAGTAGCCCCACACTTTGGTCTGTGCTGCAATGGCTGGGATGTTGGCTAAGAAAGCTGCAGGGTCCCTGATAAAGAAAGCAGATATTTGTCTTTGGAAAACCACCAGAGCTGTGGGTGTGCTGGATCCCTATTTTCTCTATGAGCAGATTCATAGAGTTAGCATCTAAGAAACACCCTGTGGGATTTCTGTGAAGTGTTGACCTCATCCACACACTGATTTCTGTGGGGGTGGAATGACTTTACCAAATTCTTGTAAGACTTACATCATGATGCTTAATTTGCCTATAGTGCAATCATCTTGTCTTTGGAACTGCAATGCTTTCTAAAATCTAAGTCACAAATGGCTGATAAATCATTGTATTCCTGTCATCGCATTTTGAATTCCAGCTTCAAAATCCAAGCTGGTGTTTTGGAAAGGCCACCAGGAACATCAGCGTTCTCAACTATTTTCTTCCTGACTTTTTTTTTTGCTTCAGAACTGTTCTGTTCATCCAACCTCAAACTACAAGCAGCACTGGCTGCTCTTATATTGCCTTCTGTAAGTAATAACTTGTTTGCCAAAGGAAATTTGCTCAGTTATGGTAGGTACTGCAAGTGAATAGCATAGGGTTTTTTTCTTGTGCATTAAAAACATTAGGTTTGCAGTAATGGCAGGAGAACATAAATAATAACAGAAACATGTAGGAGTCTTGAGAACAGCCCAGTTCAGAGAATTCTAGATAGCTGATGAAAAGAATTGTCAGCCAGCAGGATTTATCATGTACTTTATGTAATATAGTTCTTACAGGCAAATGTTGCAGAATTCAGCATCAAATTATCCAGTGAGCCAAATTCCTTCATGGAGCAACAAAGCTCACCCAGAAATAGGTCTGCTCTCATGTTGCTGAAATAGCTCTTCAGAGTTCCATTTGGCAGAGCACAATCCCAACTCTACATGCAGCCACTCACCACTAATAAACTTGTTTCCTTGCTGCAGACCAGCCTCCTGGCTTGTCAACTCTCTTCAGCTGTGTCTGGAGAGTCTAAACATTTGCAGAATATTTCTAAATACAACTAATTATTAAATATGTTCAATCTGGAGAGATTAATGTTTCATGGGTAATTAAAAGTGTAATGGATAATGCCACTTGGAACTGTAGTGTGAAATTTTTGTTACATTCTCACTTACTTTATCTTGTATCTCCATGCAGAGAAGATCCAGACATCTGTTGGATTAAATAGTATGGTTACAGGGCCAGATCCGCCAAGGATTTGGGGTTCTCATTGAAAACAGTGGAAAGTTAGTGGCTTGTGCAGAAATTGAGAACTTAAACATCTAGGCAAATATTGCTCTAAGAAAAGGGCAGTAAATGAATAGAGGAAACTTCAAATAAGGAAAAACAGGTTTCCTGAGAAGATCCAAGCAGTTTTGAGATTTAAGTTTTTCAGAATTTTTGCTGTATCTCTCCTAAATTTCTTCTGTCTTCCATTGGATTGGCTCGCAGTATTTCCACAGTGACTCAAAAAGTGAACAGACTCACAAAGTAACCTTTTTTTAATGATGATTTCAATGAAGTATATGAGTCAACACTTCATATTTTCTTGAAATATTTAAATAGGCTGTTTGTTCACATGAAAGCTTAACTAAGGATATCATTTATCCAGCTGAACAATGAAGGTCTTACAGTGATTTTTGGTTTTGGCAGGTTGCTTTGCTACCAAATAATGCTGCTGATCTTAGCAAGCAAATCACTGGTGAAAAAGTGCTTGCATCTAATGCATATATCCCTGGCCCCCCAGGCCAGCCTGGCCAACAAGGCCCTCCAGGTAAGATATAGACCAGAGGTATATGAATATCCAGTAGTGCCAGGAATGACAATTATAAGCTTCAGTCTTTCAGTGAAATAGGATTTTATGTGTTTCACAATTTGCTTGATGCTGTTTTATTTGCATTTGTGCTAAATTTTAAAAGCAAAACTTCTTGGTTGTTAATAGTCAGCCTCTGCCAGCTGTCTAACATCATCCATTGTGTCTCCATGTGTTTCTTGGCATGCAAGCTGTGATTGTCCTGTATGTGTTAAATTTCTTCCTCACACTGGGATATCTCACCTGCTTCAATTGTCATTTCCTGTATTTTTAACCCTGTCTTAAAACAGTCTCTATTTTATTTCAGGAATATCTATTGCTTTAAGCTCACTGTCAGTAGTAGAGCAGAAAATATGCTTTCAGTTTCTGGGGGTTTGTGCCAAATGTTTTATTTTTCCTCATCTGGTTTTGCAAGGTTTTATGTGTGTTCCAGATTCAAATTAATCTTAAAAGTATAACTCCACCACACCTTTGCTAAGGTATAGATTGAAACAATGTGGAAAAACAGAGAGTTTCTAAAGCTCTAACTTAAGCCAGACACCTTGCAACTGGCAACCAGTGATATTAAAAATTTTGGAAATCCTTTGAATGAAGATCTAGTTTGGGCTTAGCAGTAAATCCAAGGAATTTTAGCATTGTGCTAGATTTCAGAAACATTCTTACAGAGAACAAGCAAATATTCCTTACAAGGATTTTACTCACTATAAAAGTGCCTCTTCCCCCAACTCCCTCCCCCACCATTTATACCCCTTTTTGCAGTCTTGCCTTGTTTTTTGAGTCTTTACCTCATTTTCTTGGAGGATGAGTATCTTCAGTCTCCAGTATATCATAAGTGCAAGGACAGTATGGTTAGAGGTTCTGTGTCAGACTCTGAAGGGTACGGTGCATCACCTTGCAAAGGTAGGCCTGACCCTGCAGGTCTCCCACCCACCAGCTTTTCCCGTGAATGAGCTGTCCGAGGTACTGTAGAACTCTGCTCCCCCATAAAATCATCCCTCCTCACCTACCCTGCTGCCCAAATGAGAGGAATCCCAGAGAGTCATTATGAACTTGAGTTGTCCTCTTTTGAAAATGCTAACTGTATGTATTCTGTCCTGTTGAACGCTTTTTACTCTGCCTTTCATTTTCTATGTCTTACATGTGCCCTCAGTACGAAGAAAAGTGCTTCAATGGTCTTTATTTTGTGCAAATGTTGTTTCAGGTGTCTGATTTTCTGGTGTTCATCTCATAGAGTTTCTCTTGAGCTAAACATAAGCTTTGTTGCCTGTGTGCTTCCCATAAACTAACATGGTCTGCTGAGCCAGCAGAAGCTGAAAAGGATATCAAGCAAAATAGAAGAACAGAGCCCCATTTGTCCCTACGACATTGGCTACTGTACTGGGCAAAAGAGAGGTGCACATGGAAAAAAATATGTTCCTCAAATGTGACTTGTTCTTCTTTGTGTGAAAATGAGGCATTTCTGCTTTTCATTCCCAGTTTGTGTCCCTAACCATCTGGCAGTGGCAGACTTGGATTCTTTCTATACACAATATTGAATAGTTTAATTGGTATCTCTTGTAGCCACTGTGACAAGCAGTAATGTCTCAGAAGGCTGCTGGTGTGCAGATGCAGATGTATTGGTTGTATTGTTATGGATTTGGGATTTGTGTGTGTTAAGGTCAATTAGGTCATTCAAAAAAATGGTCATTGTTTGCACACTGTTTGCACTGATGAAGTGTTCTGAAGGCTTTCCCTGGAAGGTAACTTTTTCTGTTGATTACAGGGGCTCCAGGACCAAAAGGGAGTCAAGGAGTTCCTGGGTTACCTGGCCCTCCCGGACAGCCAGGCCCTCGTGGATCCATGGGACCTATGGGCCCGTCTCCAGACATATCACACATTAAGCAGGGCAGACGGGGCCCCGTGGTCAGTATTCTTGTTTCCTGTCCTGCACTGCACTATCAGCCTTTGCCCACAACTTCTCACATCTTTGTGAACACTTTCTTTTCTCTTGCAGGGCCCACCTGGAGCCCCAGGGAGAGATGGTAGCAAGGTGAGATACTCATTTCCATAAGATGAACACATGCATATGTGAAGTGCAGGCTTGCTAGAGAGTCCCTCTGTGCACTTGTAGTCAAACCCTTTCACCATCTCATTTCCTTTGCTAAGGTGAAAATGTTCTGTTGTCCCACCCTTTCATATTACCCATCTGCTATTTTGTGTTTGCCATTCCTAAAGTCTTTCAAATAGTCCTGCCTGGCTGTCAAGCAGCCTTCTTTTCTTTTCTTTTCCTGCAGATCTTTTGGCTTTTCATTGAAGAAATGTTGCTGCTTTTCACTAGGTGGTTCTTTTGTGAATTCCTCCTATTCATTACTTTGCTTCTTACTGTCCAGGACAAATATCAGAAGTGCCTCACTCTGCTCCCACTAGAATCAGTGACAATTTCCTTTCATTCCTCCTTCACTTTCTTTTCTTTTTCCAAACAAGAATCAAACAAAATTTCCAAACAGAATTGGCGTAGTCATCCGGATACATGACAGAATAAAGCAGTATTGTGCAGTTGTGTCCCTATATGAGTGATTATAAGGGGACTTCTTTGCTGGTGGAGTACATAGCCAGTGCAGTTGTTTCCAGTATGTTTGATTCTTGATCTGGGGGCAGCAAATAAGGGAGACTGCAGAGGCAAACTGTGATTTTTTTGTTTGTTTGTTTCCTTTAATCAGAGCAAACTAACTGTGGTGGTATTGATTACAGGGGGAGCGAGGTGCACCAGGACCAAAGGGGATACCTGTAAGTATTCCTCACAGGAGGAATTTACACAATTGAGTGATGTTGATTACTAACAACAGGTCAGCCAAATTTTTTTTTTAAAAGTCTTGTGTCAAGGGCAGAGATACTTTACATACATCGAAAATATTATTGGAAACAAAATAATCGCCTGTTTTCATCCAGCTTTTTTTGCCTACACCCCTCTTCCCTTCTGGGTATGAGACTGGAGGTAGTAGGTGCACCTCTGCTCTACAACATGCTGGAACATCCACAGAAGGCAGTAGCATGACATCCCATGCAGAGTGATATTACGGTTCAACCTCCACTCCTAAAAGGAGTTTGATCCCCAGAACCTTTTAAATTCCTCCACCTCATCTCACTGGGATAAGGGAAGCTATAGTCTTTGAGTCAGTCATTAGAAGAAGGATGAGTATTGACAATCTGTTTCCAGGTGAAATTGTTTAAAAACCTCTGGGGTCTCCAGCACACAAAGGACATCGATCTGTTGGAGTGAGTCCAGAGGAGGCCACCAAGTTGATTTGGGGGATGGAGCACCTCTCCTATGAGGAAAGGCTGAGAGAATTTGAATTTTTCAGTCTGGAAAAAAGAAATCTTTGGGGTAACTTAATGGAAGGTTTCCAGTATCTGAAGGATAATAAAAGAAAGATGGAGAGGGACTTTTTACAAGAGCATGTCGTGACAGGACAAGGGGGAATGGCTTCAAACCGGACAATGGGTTTCGATTAGATATTAGGAAGAAATTCTTTACTGTGAGGGTGGTGAGATACAGGCACAGGTTGCCCAGAGGAGCTGTGGATGCCCCATCCCTGGAAGTGTTCAAGACCAGGTTAGATGGGGCTTTGAATAACCTGGTCTAGTGAAGGTGTCCCTGACCATGGCACAGTAGTTGGAACTACACAGTTATTCTATGAGTCTATGAATTTACTTCTTGTGGTATTATCTCACAGGTGGAGTGGATTTCTAACAGTGTGCCCATCAATGTGTCCTCAGTATTAAACAGTTTACTTTAATGTGTGAAGTCAGCTAAATGGAAAAAATGGTTTTCTAAAATCAGATACTCTCTGCATTGCAATTACTAGTATATTTAGTAAGTGATGGATGGCAGTGAGATTACCATATTGAAAAGATACTTTCCGAAGAACAGCCGTCTTAAATAAAATATATTGTTTAATCATTCTAAGAACGTAATTTCTGACAGGGAAGCAAGATTTATCTCCTTCATTCCTATGAGTTGTCAGGGTACTCTTAGTAAGCAGATATAGCAAAGGAATCATTGTGACAAAAAGACAAGCATCTTGTAAATGCAGGCTCTGTCTGCAAAAGCATATGATTCTTTTGAAAATTGTTTCCTGAGCAAGTTGGTTAAAAAACAGACCATTAACTTCTGGCAATTGATACAAAGCAGTATTTTACTGAATGACCCCTGCAAGAGTAATTCTATCAACCAGTTTGAAAACTGTAAGAGCAAGGTGGATTGTTATTAATGACTGTGCCTTGTGACTTCAGGGCCCACCAGGTTCATTTGATTTCCTATTGCTGATGATGGCAGACATCAGAAATGACATCGCTGAGCTGCAAGAGAGAGTGTTTGGACACAGGACTCACTCATCAACAGAGGAGTTTCCATTACCTCAGGAATTTACAAACTATCATGACACAGTAGATTTTGGATCTGGAGAAGACTATAAACCACGGGCAGCACCCAGAAACTCCAGAATACAGAAGGCAGACCATCCTTAGCTATGCCTACTGATAAATAAAGCCCCTTTAGAATTCTTCAATGTAAAAGATGCACTGACAATGTAATATATATAATTTCCCAGTTTTCTTTCAGCTTTTTCTGAACCATGCTGCCTGTACTGTAGCTTTCCTGGTTCATGGTAGCCTCCTTGCAGTAATTCCATACCATCAAGCCTGCACTGTGCATTGTACCTATTCTATCAAGAAAACCTTCTTAGTATATAATACAAGTAAGGCATGCTCTAGCTACTAATGCAGACCACAACATTCCATCTGCCTACCTTGCATTCTATTTCCAAATGACCCAGTACTCAAATTTTGCCAGGGACAGAGGGGTAGCTGAACATCATACCTGAATGATACCAATAATGAAAACCTTGGTCCATGGTTACTTGATAAATGCAAATATATCACTAAGCTCAAATCTCCAGCTACTGTCCCCAGGCTTAGGAGATTGTGAAAAGTGGATCCCTGTTTCACAGCGGAGTAAGTGAGATGTTGTCTTCTATTATACCCCATTGTGGCAGAAAAAGGCAAAAAAAATGTGGTGAAGCAGTGATACAAGGGTGCTGCTGCTCAATCTGGAAATTATTAGGCTTTGTGTTGCTAGAGTATCACTCAAAGACAGTCAAAAGGTGTTTATCCTAAACCAACACTACTTTTTCCTTACAATTGTCACACTGCTCAGTGTGAAGGCCAGTTTCCTTTCTCAACAGATTCATGTTGAATACATTACACAAAGATGAGCAAGATAAAAGGGGATGTTTAAAACAGGAAAACCATTAATAAGTGAATCTGACAGGCTTATTGGCAAGCACAAAAACAATCCCAGCCTTGCAGAAAGAGTCAGATTCTGACCTCCTGCAGGTTCATGTCTTCCTTGGTGAAATTCTGAAGTTTGAGTGAAATCGACACCAGAGAGAAGCCTCATGTTTGCAAAGAGCTTCCATCTGTTTTGTTCCTCTGCTGCATGAGATCAGCCTAAATGCCTTTCACCAAACAGGAACACAGAGTGGCAGCATATTTGGCTGGGTATATGAGGAATATGAGTAGGTTCAGGAGTGCACATGATGAAACATTTCAACTGGTACGAGGACGGCTAAGGTGAGGTACTGCACATGGGATCCTGTATTTGTGAATGGGGATAAAAGGGAGTGCCCTTTATTTACACTGGAAAATTGGATGCACAAGTTAGACCATACCTCACGGATGATGTATGTTACCACTTCTTTTGGATTACCACAGCTGCTGTGGACTTTGCCATGCTTGGAATACAAAGGAGTATATTAAGCACAAAAATTTCAATGTTGTATCTGTGTAGCTGCTACTTCTACAGTATGTTTAGTGCTCAATGGTGTCCATGTTACAAATGCAAAGAAAAACTTGTTACTTTGTGATGTTTTTCAGGGCTTGAATGTTCTAATAGAATAAATACAGGTGCAAATATAAGCAGGGCCTTTTCAGATAATACGTAAAGGTTTGGATTCCCTTCCATATTCTCTGGGCCAAAAGATAGTTGGTGTAATCCTGACACCACCAGTACAGGTCATGCTGTATAAACAGTTGGCTGCCTAGACCTTTCACATCTTTCGTGTATTGTCTTAAGAGGATGTCTTCATTCCTTTAGCTGTTTCCCAGCTTCTCACTATCACTAAGCCACAAGCAAGGGCATTAACTTTTAATAACATGAATATTCTGTATTCCTCTTCATGTAATGTCTGTGTCAGTATTTACAAAGTAATGTTTAAGTCATGGGGATAGCTGAAAAAAATGAAAGTGGTCTCACCCTGTGGTTCTCGGGCTTCTCCTCTGTCTGGGAGGAGCTCTGCCAGAATCTGCAGATCCAAGATTTATAAACCACATAATAAGGGAGACTTGAGGAAGGAACTTGTTTCCAAAAGAGGGATGGTCTTATATGCAGCAGACTGAGAGAAACCTCAAAGACAGCATGAACTGAGGCATTTATGTCATATTTTCCTAATTACAAGCAGGAAACGGAGTACAAATTACATTGTTTATTAATATACAATTTTAATTAAATTTGTTAAATGTCAAAGGTTGTATTTTTAAATCTTGCAAATTATGTAACTCTTGCATATGTTTACCACTGCACCCCATCACCTGCTGGGTCAGGTTGGTTCTCACTAGAGAATTAGTAGCTGCAGGGTTTTGACCATCACATACAAAATGATCTAACTTACTTAGTAACTTAAGTCGCTTCCTACATATCAACTAAATTGTATTGCCCACAAGATGATGCATTCTTTAGAAACAGCACTTATTTTAGTTGTGAGCTCTGCTTTTCCAAATATAGAACCATACCAAGCAAGAAATTCCCACAGTTTGACTGTCAAATTTGGGGGGAGGTGACAACTGCCCTGCTGTGCCTAAGTATCCAGAGAAGGAAAATTCTGAGACTGGATCAGAAAAGTAGATAAAATACATGCTTTGCTGAAGTTGTCCTACAGATTCTTGAATATTAATAAAGTAGAGTTTACATGTCTTTTTGAATGGAAACCTCAATGACTTCCCTTTTCTGGAGTTGGTGCCATTGGCTTTTCCAGCCTAGAGCTGTTTCCCACAGACGAGTTTACTCCATAAAAAAATCAATGACAGAAAGTGCTCCTTGGGTTTGTCCTTTTCCTTCACTCTCTTCTGTCCAGATGTATTGCCCCAAAGCTGTTCTACTCCCAGCAGCAAGGAGGGGACATTATGGCAAAGACAAGTCCACTCAACATGGCACAGGAATTCCTGCAGCAGGGACACCCCTCTGAGCACAGCTGGCAGGAAGGGTCAGCCTTCAGTCTGCATCCAGCTACAATCTTTGCATAGACCTTTCTCATTTCTGATTAACTGTATGATAACTTTCATAACACATTGTATCAGCAACATTTCATTAAGATTTCTGGATCAACACATAAAGATACTCAGAAAAGTAATTTTCTTCAGCATACCCTGTGTTTTATAAAGACAGCACAGAGGAATCGTTTCCAATTTCAAGTTTCATTACGGGGTAGCGAGAGAAGTCATTATCTTGCAAATTATTTATTACTCTGTGGCTCCAAAAAACCCCAAACTTTCCCAAGAATCCAAAAGAAGAAACTTCTACACTCATGTCTTATTACTAGGCTAATGCACATGACAACTTTGTTTCATATAAATACTATGTATAATTTTATTAGAAAGAAATATTATTTTGATGTTAAGACATCAAGTTATAAGGAGAAGGATAATAAAGAATTTGTTATTTTATTAATATTAGAAATATATTTAATGGAAACATTTGCAAGAGTGTGTAGTGGTGGTAAAATGCTGATTGTTAATGGGTTTAACAACATCATGAATCTTGAAAAATATTTTCTTTAACACTGTGCCAAGTACATACAGGTTTAGTCTTTCTTGCAAAGCTGTAATTCTGACACAGAAGAATTTCTATATAGTCATGCTAAACCAGGAAAAGGAGAGGAAAATTGATTGTAAATGGAATTAGGATAATGCCTGGAGTTATTATTGGCATCACAGCTTACATAGCCTTCTTCTTAGAAGTATTTAAGAGTTAATGTGCCAAGCCCCAGAGCAGCAATAAAATATGGGGACGAGGTCCAAGTCACTTCATGTCATGGTAAAATCTGTATGTTTGCTCCTATTACACATTCCAGTAACTATACTGTTCACTTTATTTATGTATGAAATACTAAAATGCGTATGACTGTGATTTTATGATGTATTCATAGTAACAAAGATATTTTTTCTTACACTGTTTGTAGCTGCTTTTGTTACAAATTACTCTTTCTCTGAAACACAACAATGTTGGCTGGAAGAAACAAATGGCAGGAAACCTCCTTATACTACCTTCTAGCAGTTTTCTTGGAACTGAACTACATATAACTGCCATAGTTATCCAGCTATGGGGGATGAGCTCTTGCAGACCAGGGAGGGCTTCAGTCTCTGTGGGAATGAAGCACATAGGCAGCTCCACTATATGGATGGTGGCTCCTGTGCCTCATGAGGCTGGATCCAGCAGCCTTGTTGGTGTGCACAGCTTCTGCACAGCCTGGGGATATGCGGGGGAGTCTGAAGCCCTCTGGCATCCTGCCACCAGTCCTGGCAAAAAGCAGGGAATAAGATACAGGTTCCATCAGGCCTCTCCTGCCCCTCACACCTGGCTGAGCTGCTCCCTGCAGCCCCAGGAGCATTGTGTGGGCTCTGTTCCACACCTGTGGAGAGGGGCAGGGGGGATCCCGGTTGCAGTCCTTCCTCTCCACAGAGCCCACCCTGCCTGCCTGCCAGTGCCACAGGGACAGCAGCAGCGCTGGCTGTCATTCCTGGTGGGATCCAGCTGTACTGCTGAGACCTGGGACTGCCAGGACATGGGTAAATATGCAGTCAAGACAAAATGAAAAGCATCTACAAACCATAGTGAAACAAAACAAAAAAAAAGTACTAAAAAAAGCTGGTACAGTCATAGTAACAAATGTATTTTAGAAAGTAGTGGAAGCAAAATGTTAAAGATGAAAATTTAAAGTTAGCAGATCTAAGAATGAAAAGGTAGACAAAGAAGTTTTCAGCTGTACTGGGAATCCCACTAGTTTTATTGTTCCATGACTGGATGATGATAACAGACAGAACTGACAAAATTCATGGAAAGCCAAGTCTCAGTCATTTGGTGTCTGCGTTTGGGGACAGCCAGATGGTAGAGTCATATAAGATGATGATACAGTTCCTTTTTCTAACCAGTTATTCAGCAGTTTATTAGACATTTTAAAATCTGCATGTCTAATTAACTTGCATCCGATAGTTTTAAAAGAAGTAGCAAAACACCGCCGGGATGGAGGATCGCCGCCAGCGGGACCCGGAGACGCTTCAGGTGCATCAGGGGCTCTGTGTTCTGGAAGCCTCAGGACAAAAGAGATGTGGAGGTCTTGGAGCGGGTCCAGTGGAGGGGTACGAAGATGACTAAGAGACTAGAGCCCATCTCTTGCGGGGAAAGGCTGAGGGAGCTGGGCGTGTTCAGCCGGGGGAAGGGGCGATTGAGAGGCGACCTCTCAATCAGTGCGTCCAAGGAGGGTGTCTGGGGGCAGACCCAGACTCTTCTCGGTGGTACCGAAGCACAGGGCAAGCGGCGGCGGGTAGAAACTGATGCACAGGAAGTTTCACCAGAAAATGAGGAAGAACTTCAGTGTGCGGGTGACCGACCACTGGCACAGATTTCCCAGAGAGGTTGTGGAGTGTACCTCACTGGAGACATTCAGGAACGGTCTGCACGCAACCTTGTGCCATGTGCTCTGGGATGATCCTGTCTGAGCAGGGAGCTTGCCCCAGATAACATCACAACGCTTCCTTCCAGCCCGGCGCAGCTCCGGGACCCCGTGACTACAGACTACATCTCCCGGCGGGCCGCGCGGGCTGTGCCGGGAGGGAAGGGCGGCCGGGAAAGAAGGGCGGCCGGGAGGGCAGGGAAGGGCGGCGGGATGCGGCTGTCGGTGCCGGCGTTCATCTCTCACGGCCACGTGTACCGGCGGCTCGGGGGCGGCCAGCGGCAGCGCCTGGACCTGCTGCGGAGCCTGGTGACGGCGCTGGTGCGGTATGAGCGCATCGAGACGCCCTGGGCGCGGGCCGACGAGATGCGCGGCTATGCCGAGAGGGTGAGCCGGGCCGGGCCGGGCCGGGGAGGGGACGGGAGGGAGCGCGGAGCCGGCGGGCGGCCGAGGGGCCCTGACCCGCCGCCTCCTCGCTGCCCGCAGCTCATCGACTACGCCAAGCGGGGGGACACGGACGAGCGCGCCATGCGCATGGCGGATTTCTGGCTGACGGTAAGTACCGCCCCGAGCCCCACGGCCCGCGTGTCCGCCCCGCCGCTGAGCGTCCCGCCCCGCAGGAGAAGGACCTCATCCACAAGCTCTTCAAGGTTCTGGCGCCCCGGTTTCAGCCGCACCCCGGCAGCTACACCCGCCTGCTGCAGATCCCCAACCGGGACAAGCTGGACCGCGCTAAGATGGCGGTGATCGAGCTGAAGGGGAACCCGCTCCCGCCGCTGCTCCGCCCGCGCCGCGACTCCGAGAAGACGCTGCTGAACCAGCTGCTCAAGGGCTACCGCGAGGACGTGCAGAGGGCGGCGGCCGCACCGGGCACCGCTGAATAGGGCCCGGCCCCGCGGGGCTCCGGGAGAGCTGCCCACGCTCCGGTGCTGCCCTGGAGCGCGGGAGAGGAAGGTGTGCCGAAAGTGGTGGAGGCTGGGCACTGAGCCCAGGGTGCCGTGGCCAGCACGCAGTTAGCTTGCTGCTTCTGTGGTTTGAGTAGAGACTCAACAGGAGGAGGAGATCAAGCTGGGAGCCCTGGTGGTTGATGTTCTCTGTGTAAATAAACTTTGTTCAGAAAGTCCTGTTTGGTTCTGCTTGAATTATACTTACAGAATCAGTTAGGTTGGAAAAGAGCTCCGAGATCATCAAGTCCAGCCTGTGACTGAACACCACCATGTCACCAAGACCATGGCACTAAGTGCCATGTCCTGGCAGACTTTCTTTAAACACCTTCAGGGATAGTGACCCCACCACCTCGCTGGGCAGCCCATTCCAATGTCTCTTCTGTGAATAAATTCTTCCTCATGTCCAAACTAAACATTCCCTAGCACAGCTTAATTCCTGTGCATGTGATTTAGTAACAGTCCAGCAAAACCTGTGTTACAGCTTCTGGTCCCACAGCCCAGCTCTGCAGCAGCACCTCCACTGTGACAGAGCTACTTTGTTTTCTAGGAGCCGGTGTGCAGCATTTCAGGGCAGGAAGTTCACTAAAAAATAGATGCTGTTTCAGAAGCACTGAATACAGATTGGGTGGTAACACTGAGGTAAGTCCTATAAAGAGACAGTACCAAAAGAACTTGTCTTCTATTGCAGTATTGTAGGCAGGAGTCCTAGTCATCTCAAGCAAGAGTTGACAAACATCCCAGCTTCAGGTGCAGGATTGCAGGAAATCTGTATTCCCCTGTTAGAACAAAAAGGAGGAGTAGCAGAACTTTTTCATAGTGATTTAACTATTGAGTAATAAGAATATTTAATTGTTAGCTTTGTGTTTGATTTCAAGCACAGCTAGAACTTGTCCTAGCTGTAACTTTGAAGTGGAAAAAAAAAAAGGCATAAAACCAACCCAGACATGGTATCACAGAATAGAATACCAGGTTGGAAGGGACTTCAAGGATAGATACCTGGTCCAACCTTTCTTGGCAAAACACAGTGGAACTGATGTGACTTCCAAAACCTTGCTGCATTCCTTCCTCCTCCCAGGTTTCACATGCTTAAGACATCTGAATGAGTCATCTCATGTAGCAAGTTAATGGTATGGAAGGACAAAAAGTTATATATTCTTCGGAACACATCTCATGGAGTAGCAGTTCTGTTTTAGTGAACCCCAGTGTGAAATTAAAGAAGGGTGGTACTGCTTAAGGAAGAAGCAAAAACAGTCAAAATGCTCAAAAGTTAGTGTTCGGACAGACCTTAGTCATTGTTTCTAATGACCTTAAAATTGCCCTCCTTGTGGTTGACCATGTTCAAACATGCTCTACTCTGTGTAGAGAGTAGAGAGATGAACCAAACTGCTGTTGCTGCAGAGCTTCCACATTATTAAAAGTCCATGCTGAGGCTTTTAACAAAATATTCATGAATAATACCTTATGTATATTTATTCCTTAAGTTGATCCTTTGTCCTGGTAAACTGAAGCCCAGAACATGGCCAGAGGTTGATGACTAGTTCCTTGAGATTTTCCCTGTGCATCAGGAGCAGAGATCTGCCCAGGCTTTTCCCCACAGGATTTTAAACCAAAAAGGCACTGCACACTGCAGGCAGAGGCAAGTGTTGTTTTATCTGCATAATCTCGATATGCAGATTACAAATGTGAATGCTGCTTGATAAGACGACTGTGACCTTGTAGCACTGGCAGAAAATAGTGTGTAGTGTCCATGTTACTGCTACCCAAAACACACATTTTGGTCACAGGACCCAAAAGTATGAGCAGGTAGACACACACATAGACAAATGAATGTAAAAACACTGATTTAGCAAGACGGATAAAAACATTTAATGAGAGAAGGCAAATCAGGCTCTTGTCTGCTTGTTCTTAATTATCTGGGTTTACAAAAGTTCAGAAAAGCTAGAAGATTCTAAGCTAAATTGGGGAAAATTCTTGATAGTATTTATGCTTAGTGTGCATACTTAATTTTTTGGTATCTGTGTGAACATTATGGCAGCTGACAAAGCATTTGTCATATCTCAAAAGCACAGTGTGTAGTCCCTCGAAATGCAGTTCTACTATACACTTCTGAACATTTCTGAGGTTGTGTAGGCTTCTGCTATGCGAGTGGTTGTCCTACCAGTCTGTCTGGTACTCAGGTGGGTCAGGTTTTCAGCTGCCTGGAAGAGGAAAACAAAGGGAAAGTTCACTGCTTGTAAGTGATATCTACTCTTAGTATTTGCTTGCATCCTGTCTAGGACATATATAGATACCTATATAGTCAGGCCTTCTCTATCACACTTATAACCATACATAGGTCTGTATGATCACTTTTATGTCCTGTCCCCTTCTCTCAGCGCCTTCCACCTCTGGAAGATAGATGCCTACCTGACTGCAGCTGTGAGACTCCGATACCAGTCATTGATATCTTGTTGGTCGCTGGACATTAGCAGCAGTGTCTTGTGTGGAAAGGAAAGCTGAAAGACAAACAGAATCTGTGGCATTCCTTGCCTAAGCAGCATTTCTGATTAAAGGAATCATCCCCACTGAATTCAACTCAGCCCTGCATGCTGATTTTCACCATTTTCCTTCCCAGATAGAAAAATTTAGCTTTAATACTGGGAGAAGCCAGAGGCTAGACTGTACGGAGCAAGTGCCAGTCTTGTCCATTCTTTGTAGCCACACTTGGCAGTTCACTTTGACTTAACAAGCTGTTTGGAGATGAGCAATTGCAGTTCTCAGCAGCTCTTAATTCAGTTTTCTCCTGCATTCTGAGCTGTCCCTAGGTGTCCTTCCACTATAACCATCTATGGGTCACAGATTGCTCAATGTGTTGTCCCAGCTCACAAGAAATGGGATAACACAAGCCCCAGGTGCTGCAACCTGAGAAGAGCTGACCTTGAAATGCCTCCTGAGGACACTGGTCCCTGTCAAGGACCTCTGCAGCCCTCAGGGAGTTTGATGCACAAGCAATAATACTCAACATCTTTCTCATTCTCTGTTTCTCTGTAAGTTCAGTCCACAGTCTATGTATTCGTAGTCACATGACTGTGGGGTTGTTCCCCCAAACCTGTAGCCCTGACGAGGGCATGTCAGAGTCTCATTGTGCCCTCCTCGCCTGAGCTAATTGAAGCAACCAGAGAGTTGCAGGAGGGCCAGCACTGTGAAAGGAAAAGGACCTACACAGCTCAAAAAAAGAAGGGTTGCCCTGACTCAGACTAGTTCATTGCATTGTCACCAGTCTCATCATCTTAGTTCTGCTGCTGCTGAGACAGCTAGAAGCCTGCTTCCATGTCTGAGTCCACTCATGCTTCTGCCAGGCAGAAGTGGGAAGACTTACAGTGAGGAGCCCTCCCTGACTCTGCGTGTGGCCAAACACTTTATCCACAGTGCACTGGTGGAGAGGGTAGACAGCCTGGCACGCCAGCTTGTGTGAGTTCAGCAGGTGCAGTGGGTGGCAGGGCTTTGCTGCAATGAGGATATCAGAGAACAGGAAGAACATCCTGCGCTTCAGTTCTTCTCCCTTTGAAGGCACCACCAAAAGCCAGCCTTCCCGGATATACCAGCGCCCTGGGCATGCAAGGGAAACAGAGTATTCAGGTCACTAGGGAAAGAAACAAAAGGATGTAATGAGACAAGTCGGAGCCACCCTTGTAGGTTACCAAGTCCTACATCAATTCCAGCCACTAGAAGGCACTGAGTATCAACCGGGTCCGGCACACCAGCACGATAAAACCCATACAACAGAAGCAGCCCAAAATGTTTAGTATATGAGGAGCAGGCTAAAGTTGTTATAAACCTACTATGGTAATTAAGATGATATTAGGATATACAAGTCTGTTTAAAAAGATCAGAACAAAAACAATGGTTTGAAAATTGTGTGCATACCTTTAAATTAAAATAAGCCTTCAGAAAACACATTATGAACTATCTTAAATTGTGTTGCCCAGTTTGATATTAGTGGTGAAGCAGAAGCTACGCTTAAGCTTTGAAAATGTATTATTTTTACCTTTTTATTTTGCTGGTGTGTGTCAATTAAATAAATAAACAAATAAACAAACAAATAAATAAATAGAACCAAAAGAAAACCCCAAACCAAACCCCCAGGTTTTACAGGCCACCTAACTATATATAGACCTTCAATAGTTCAAAGATTGCAGGATGCAGACTACTGTTCTAAAGAGAACATGGCAAAGGGGATATAAAGCAAGGAAGGTCCAAATAAGCAGACTTATCAGCCTTGTTACAGAACAGAGCCCAGTATCATCTGCCCATGAAATGAATTGCAATAAAACAAGAGGAAGAGAAATCAGCAGGAAAATAATCAAAACAATTTGATAAACCCAGCTGAAAGCAGCAATTAAAAAATGGCATCTACCCAAAACAGAATAATTAAAACAGGACCTCCAACTGGAAAGGTAATTGAAAACTAGCAAACTCCAGTTGCCTCTTTTCTGCTTCACACATCCAAAAATACCTGTGTAAGTCTAGCCAGTGGAAAACATGACCATAAAAATTCTCTGCCCTAGACAAATGGAGAGGCCTCTACAGACCCTCAACACTTGTCCTGCTACATGTCTCAGAATATTCAAAGACCAAAAAAACAGTGGACCAAATGTTTTCAAATGATGGCCATCTCTGGTCTGACTGTACTGTTTTGGGGAGGGGGACAGGTTTGTCAAGGGGTTGTCTTATTCTGGCATTCAGGATAACTGATTTATGTTTTTACTTAGGTACTACCCCAATGTGCCCAGGCTTCCTCCCACATGCTCCTGGCTCAGTATGAGTACACCTGTAATAATTCCCTTTCACCTGGAATCACCAAAAGAACCTAAGAACAGGAAAGAGAATTCTAAATTAATCTGCCTATTAAGCATCTTCAAGAATAACCTCTGATAAATAACCCTTGTCTACCTTGCTAGTTTGACTGGGTTAGAGTTAATTTTTCTATAGTAACCAGTATGGGGCTGGTTTTGACTTTCACTGAAAACAGCATTGGCAACACAGGGGTCTTCTCTTTATTGCTATGTAAGCACTGCTCAGCATCAAGATCTTTTCTGCTCCTCGCCCCAGACAGTGAGGAGGCTGGGAATGCGCAGGAATCTGGGAAGGGACACAGCTGGGACAGCTGATTCCACCTCCCCAAAAGGACATTCTGTACCAGATGGCACCATGGTCAGCATATAAAGCTAGGGGAAGAAGGCGGAAGAGGGACATTTGGATTGATGGCATTTATCTTCCCAAGTAACAACTGTGTATGTTGGGAGCCCTGCTTTCCTGGGAATAGCTGAACACCTGCCTGCCCATGGCAAGTGGTGGATGAATTCCATGTTTTGTTTTGTTTTGCTTGCATGAAAAGCTTTTCCTTTACCTATTAAACTGTATTTATCTCAGCCTATGAACTTTGGCAGTTTTACACTTCCAAACCTCTCCCCCATCCCACTGTGGAATCTGCTTCTCATCCAGAGATCCCCATGTGTGAATTACAACCACATTCACAAGTACCTGGGGCTGTGCCTTAGAGATCTTCACACACAGTGGCTTGAACACTCCACTCCAGCTGCAGCACTGTGCTTGAATAACCTCTGCAATAGCAGAGTACATCGAGGGTACAGGTGAAGCCCCAAGTGATCATTTCATAATTGCCCAGATTTGGCACATTTTCTCAGAATATTCCATGCATAGCTTGGAGTGTGGTCTGGCCATGGAGAGCACAAGGTCATAGAGACCTGTTAGGCAATTAAATGTTTTTACAGGCCAGTGTCTGTGACTTTATATATCTCAACTAGTAACACAAATTATGTGATTCCTGGCATGGTTTAACCATGCAGATAAAGGAAAATTCTTCATATGAAGGTCGTGAGCAGAATTCCATGATCTTATAACTTAAGGGAAACAGCAACACAGTCCTTGGGCCCTTGACACTCAGGAACCTATGGTTCCTGCAATGCAGGAGGGACAATGCCACTTCTTGCACTCTTCAAAAATTAGTGTCTGTCTTTCATTCCCACACAGGACTTACAGTCCTGGCCTCCTTGGGTTCCTAACTTTCTAACTGTATGTCATCAGCTCCTCCTACCTGAATGTCAGGCAATTAAGCTCTTCCTTATCCTTATTCAAAAATTTTTAACTTAAAAAAAATGCTTGAATTAGTTGTCGTGTTCCTTCACCACCTATCTGTAGAATTTGGGCAGAAGGGAAAAACCAGGTGATATGAATTTGAGTCAGAAGTGAAGGAGAGCATATCTCCATGTATCTCAGCATGGCAGAAGACAAACAGAGCTGTCAGTAACACCCACCTGGAGTCAAAACCTGGGTCTTCTGTCCTTTGAGCAGTTTCTGAACCCGAAGCAGGTGCAATGAGTTCTCTCTCTTCTCAATTATGCCTTGAATCCACTGAGATACCTCAGAAAGAGATTTCACAGCTTCTGAAATTATAGCAGCATATTCTGAGGTTATCACAAACAAGTATGTATTTCACCTTAGATATATTGCTAAGAAAATATAATAGGAAATTAAGAAGAAAAGTTTTAAACCAAATATCAACAACAGTTTGATTCAGGGTTTTCAGCAGGAAATTGGAGTAGATGACCTCCAGAGGCTTCTCTCCAATCAACAATTCTGAAGTTCTAGAAAACACTAACCAATGAAATATCAGAGAGGAATAATTTCCTGGATTTGGAAACAAAAAAAGGAAAATTGCCCTACAAGTAGTATTAATTGCATGTAAATATCACAGAATCATTTTGGTTAGAAAAGACCTCTACAGTCATTGAGTCCAGCCTTTGATTGAACATCACCATGTCAACTAGACCATGCCACCGAGTGCCACTTCCAGTCAGTTACTGAACACAGACAGGGATGGTGACTCCAAATACTGAGCCCTGGGAAACACCACTAGTGATTGGATATGGCATGAAGGACATAAATTACCCTAGAAAATTGAGGCATGTGACCAAGAGAGTCATAGAATGGGTTGGGTTGAAAGGGACCTGTCTAGGGTTTAGCCCTGCTTTCTCCTGCCAGGCCTAGACTGCCCGGACTGGGGAAAAAAACTGAAAAGACAGCAAGAACTCAAACAAAACCAGACTGAATTAGTTTGTATATATATATATATATATTCTAACATTTATCACTACACATGTAATTATACCCACCCAGGGGTCCCCAGGGAAGAGGGAAAAAGGGGGAAAGGGGGATGGGAATGAGAAGGGACAAAAGAAAACAAAGAAAACAGACACACAACAAACAGAATACAATCAAAGTTTTGAAAACCAACTGGCAAGGATATAATCTCACCACC
>JAOXXN010000364.1:9375914-9405021 GCA_026770055.1 Myrmophylax atrothorax | reverse complement strand
TTTCCGAGCGGTACCGGCGCCTCCAGACCGACTCGCTGCCGCCCCACATCTTCGCCGTGGCCGCCCGCGCCTACCACGCCATGCTGGGCCGAGGGGGCGGCGGGCCCCGCAACCAGTGCATCCTCATCAGGTGAGGGGCGGCCGCGGGTCCCCGGGGACGGGCGGAGGTGCGAGACCGGGTGGGGACCCCCGGACTGTCGCTGGGATATTTCCCGCTGGAGGTTCAGGGGGAGTTCATCTCCAGCGCTGTTGGTGAGTCAAAATCCATCTACTCTGGCAGCGTATCCCTGGTCGCGACCGCTTTCCAGGTAGGAGAGCGGGCTGGTCTCGATAGAGTTGTGTTGCAAAGAAAGCTGACTTTCGTGGAGCAACTCGGCCAGCGATGCTGGTCGTGATGGTAAATATATCAAGTTCCCTTCTGGAGGGACCTGCCATTGGAAAGATTTAACCAGCTCCGAGGAAAGGCATGCAGTGCTCTTCTCTGAGAACACAACTGCCACAGTGAATGCAGTGGTAAAGGTTATACATAGTGGAAGGAACCTGTTTTCACAAAGTGGAACTTCCAGTGTATAACCAAAGAGCAGGAGGAAATAAAATATGCTTTTTTTTGTTTGTTTTCGGAATCAGGTCGGGGAGAATCTTATTGTCATGGGCAGTTCTGTGCAATAGAAACGGAAAAGTGCTCTGTTACCCAAAAAAGTATACCAGTATTATGAACATTTCCCTCCATGATGTCGCTGTTGTTCTGCTGAAACTGTGCAGGGCAGCAGGTAGCGTCAATTAGCAGAGAAAGCCTCAAAGAACATCAAATAGCAGAGAGCATCAAACAGTGAACAGAAAGCCTTGACACACAAGCTGCCTCTTCTGGGTGTTGTTGAGAACAGTTTAAATGTCATCTAAGTTAAAATGTTAATTGCCAACTTGTTTGATTTAATAGTCCCTTCTTTATATGGTCCTTCTGATAATTTCGTCAGTACTTTCAAGTCTACATAGTGTGGAAATGAATTGCTGAATCACTGCTGAGTGTTTTGGTGGGTCTGGGAGCTGACCTTAAAGGGTAACTTGGGCCCCACTAATTTCTGTAGCCCACAGGCCATCAGTGCCTATGCTCTGCATGAATTGCTCTTAGGAAGTGGTGGCTGTGGAATCAGCAGGTGCAAGAGGCATATTTGCTTTGAGATGTGGAAGACAAGAAAGAGTAACCTGTAAGCATTTGCCAAGAGGTCATTGGTCTGATTGGTTTCTGTCAGCAGTTCATGGTCTCAGAAATGAGAGTCTGATGTATTCCTGTGCATCTTGCAACCCTATCAATTGATCTGTGTGTTGCTATCACAGGAAGTTTGTGGGTTTGCTCTCTATGAGTGGTGAAACACTCATAGAAAAGATTACCTGACCTGAGCAAATCTGGGGCAGAGAGCAAGGAGAAGTCACTCCTGCTAGACCACAGTTCATCAGAACAGCACCCAGACACACCAGGCTCTGCTGTTCTTTGTAGTCTCTTTAGTGTCTCTAACTTAATCTGGGAGGTCTGCGTGGCATGTTTCAGAGGCTGATGTTGGATGAAGCAGCTGCTCCCACGTGACAAGTTTTCATTGCTAACCAAGTTGTCCTAAGCTACAAATTCTGCTGACTCTTCTTGCTTTCCCAATACCAATGGGTATTAATCAGAGCCTGGGCATGGTGTAGTACAGCACTTGGATCACCTGAAGATGACTTTGCTTTTCTTCACAGCCTGGAGCAGTTATACACCTGCAGCTGGATAGCGCTTGCAGGACCTGGTGAAGCTGTTGTGCTTCTTGGAGGGTCCAAGGACAAGCTTGAACCATGGGAGTTCTGAGTGATAGTTCTTTTGTGGAGGAAGGACGTTACTGAAAACAAAAATGAGTCTGACATACTGAGCAGAGGTGTTACCTGGATGGCATGTTCTCAGCTGGCAAAATGGTCTTATTTTGTTTTTGCGTATTTGGGTAGTGCTGGTCTGATCTGTGCTTGAGATCACAGGTATGTGATTGAGATATGTGCTGTAGTATTTGAGGTTTTTAGCCTCCTATGACACATACTTGATCCCAAGTGCAGAGCCACAGGGAGCTACAAAGTTGTAAAGCCATGCCACATGCTCAAAGGTCAGCTGTGGAGGGGGAGAACTGCCCTCCAGGATACCTTCAGCATTTCCTGCATTCATTTTTTTCGCCATGCATGTGCAGAAGTTCTCAGCTGATGTGTTGTTGTCAGTTAGGGACGTGTTGTCTCAGTGATTGTACATTTCCCAGATCGTACATTGCCCATCCCAGGAGAGGGGAAACTGCATTTTCCAAGTGCTGGTTGTTTGACTTGGAGGCGGAGGTGCCGTGGATGTGTGTCAGCAGAGTGACGTGCGGTGCTGACTCTGTGGAGGTACAGGCAGCTCTGTGCCTGTCTGCCTGCATTGTCTGCTGGCTGGGGCATCTGGATGTGTGAAGCACCCGAGACTTCACACTGCCACAGCATCTCAAGATCAGTATTCAGTTGTGGATGTGGCACAGGGCAAATGGATAGGGCAAATCCCTTTGGCAAAAGAGGAAACTGTTGAGGAAGTTGATCTATCAGATGGCTTTTGAAGGAGATGGTTTTCCAGAAGTTAGATTCAGCTTTCTTAAGAAGCAGAGCAAGTGGTCTGTCTGGTGTATCCCATCCAGAAGTGACAGTATGGGGTATATCTCTACTCTCCTGCAGATGGGGGAAAATTCCCCTGAGGAGGAGGGATCAGGACCTGGTTTGACACCCTGTGTAAAGCTGTGGTATGCGAGTTTGTATTCACACTTCCAATTTTGCTGAAAAGGCTGTGAAACGTTTAGAGAGCACTCTCTACTACATAGACACAGCAGCACTCTGGGCACTTAAACCATAAGGGGCAGAACAACTATATTTAATGGCTGCTGGAATTTCTTTTACTTTTTCTTGGCAGTGGAGAGAGTGGCGCAGGGAAAACAGAGAGTGCAAAGCTGTTGTTGCAGCATATAATGAACCTTTGCAAAGGCAACTCACAGCTGGAGCAGCAGATCCTGCAGGTAGGTCATTACAGGACATGGAGAAGCAGCACTGCTACAAGACAACTTGTGTTAGGCTTTGGAAGCCTTTTGATGAATCACCACTGAAAATCAGGGAACGACATATAAGACACATGAGAAAATATTGGATAGGAGTGATGAAATAGCAGATGACAAATTGGAAGGATTGGTAGGTCAGTAATTCTGTTTGTTGGAGATGTTTCTTAAGTTACAGAAAACTATTTCAGTCATTTATCATGTTCTCTGTTGCAAGGGATTAATGGCATTTTTCCAAATAATTTCCTGTTTGAGGTAGAAAAAGGACTTTCACTGGAAAAATAAAATCTTGATTTAATGATACACGGGGATGGAGAATCCACACACCCTTCAGTAACCTTTCCTTGGCTACTTATACTGTCAGGCACATACCTGCTAGCTGGCTAAGTGCTATCTTTGTTCCTTTCATATACCTTTGCTAAGTCATTTTGAAATGTATTTGTCTCTTTGGTCTGAAGTACTTCCACTTAAATTTCTCCAGCAGTGCAGGCAGACAGGCAGTGGGGGTTGTGCTCTGTTTATCACACATTATCTGTGCTACTGTCTTCTCATGCTCTTCCATCATGGGTACCTCCCACAAACAACAGTCCTTCAGGAACAGTCTGCTCCAGTGTGGGTGTGTTCCATGGGATGCAGTCCTTCAGGAACAGGCTGCGTCAGCATGGGGCCCCCACAGGGTCACAAGTTCTACCAGCAAACCTGATCCAGTATGGGCTCTTCTCTACAGGCCACAGGTCCTTCCAGGAGCCTGCTCCAGCAGAGGCTTCCCATGGGGTCACAGCCTCCTTCAGGCACCCACCTACTCTGGTGTGGAGTCATCCATGTGTTGCAGGTGGATCTCTCCTCCCCTGTGGATCCCTGTAGGCTGCAGGGGCAGAGCTGCCCTCACCATGCTCTGCACCACGGGCTGCAGGGGAATCTCTGCTCCAGCACCTGGAGCACCTCCTCCGCCTCCTCCTTCACTGACCTTGGTGCCTGCAGGGCTGTTCCTCTCATACATTCCCACTTCTCTCTTCGAGCTGCCCTTGTGCACCAGTTTTTATCTCAGAGGTGCCACCACTGTCACTGGTGGGCCCAGCCTTGGCCAATGGCAGGTCTGTCTTGGAGCCAGCTGGCGTTGTCTTTCTTGGTCGTGGGCAAAGTGTCTGGCATCTTCTCACAGAAGCCACCCTTTAGCACCTCCTGCTACCAAAATACTGACATGTAAACCCAATACCTCATGCCATGCTTTGGGCTCTGGAATGACATATTAATTTCAGTTTGGCATCATCCATGGTGGATCCAGGGTGAATGCCTGTGCTCTGCTGTGGGAATGTGACATTGATATGCCTCCTGTCTCTGCTTAGAGCTGGCTTGGGCCACACTGCCAGCCTGCTTCTGACCTCATCAGTTTTCAGAAGCAGGATAGCTGTGTTTGCTGGCCTTGGAACCAGCCCTCAATTCCTCCACTGGAAATAGCACTCACTTCAACCCAGATGAGCTGTCCTTGGAAAGCCTAGAAGTGATAGTGAAGAAATAATAAACATATTACTTGGTTCCTAAATTAGCTCCTTGGGATTACAATGTCATGCCTTAAAGCTGTGTTCAACAGGCTGCCCAGCATGTACACTGGGGCATCAGTTGGCAGGCATTCTTTTCTCAAATACAGAGAAATTGTCATTTCACCTTCTTTGCATGTTGTTTAGCAAGCTGGTCTGATTGTTCTCTTATTTTCTTCATAATTCATTGTCCTTTTATCTACAAATTTCAGTAGCTAAGCTGTCTTGCTTACATTTACTGAGTGCCATGTTGACTTGTTTACTGTAGTAGTATTGCAGTCAAATTAACTAGTGATACCACGTCAGATACTATGTGAAAATCTTATACCAACCTTATCTTTCAACAAATGACAGTCATCTTACTGAGAGCCAATCAGTTTGATTGTGCTTATTTTTGTAAATCCCATGCTGTTTAGTCTTTGTTATATTTGCCCCTTTGAATTCCTTTATCCAGGCTGTGATAAAACAAGTGCTTTTCCGTATTCACAGAGTGGTTCCTTTTCCAGCTGAATACTGAATAGCAAATGCTAAAGTTAAACTTTTCCAAATAAGTTAGGTTGCATTGCTTAATATGAAGAATGTTTGTTTTGCTTCCTCACTTGTTTTAGGTGAATCCCTTGCTTGAAGCTTTTGGCAATGCCCAGACTGTGATGAATGACAACAGCAGCCGCTTTGGAAAATACATACAGCTGCGTTTCCAGAAAAATACGGGTAAAGTCAAGGGCAATTACTAGTTTGGGGAGGAGTTAGGAACTGGAGGGAGTGGAATGAGTAGCCAAAACTTGAAGAGGGTAAAATTTTGCCACTTGACTCCCTGTGGAAAACTTATGCAATTAAGTAAAATCTTACAGCAACCACTTTAGACAGGGCCTGGGTAGGATAAGGCTTGGATTTGGACAGAGTGGGGGTAGAGGAGGGATATAGGGGTGACACTGCAGGTTAAGTATCAGTAATACTCTGTGGTTCCAGAAGCCTTTGTTGTTGCTTAAGGAGGTGAGAAGAAATCTCTTAAGATCACAGGGACATGGAGAAGTCCGTTTGCAGTGTGCTGGGCAGCCTAGAGGAACATGCACACAAGAAAATTAATTTAGATAATGCTGTGTTCCTGTCACCAAAGAAGAGATGTGAGGCAGCTCAAGCACCTTCATGTCCCCCAGTTTACTACCCTGTCACCTTTTTGTGTGCAGTGCAAGGTGCAAAGCTGAGTGAGTACCTGTTAGAGAAGTCACGGGTGGTGCAGCAAGATACTGGGGAGAGGAATTTCCACATCTTCTACTACATGTTTGCTGGACTGTCTCCAGAGGAGAAGGAGATATATGGGTTATTAGACCCTTCACTCTACAGGTACTTCAAAGGCAGACCCCAATTTAATCTTCACGATGGGTGGTGAAGGGGAAAACAGCCTAATGGAGACTCTGACTCTGCCCTGGGGCTTTATGTATCAGTGAGTGGAAGCTGGAGTGGGATCTGAATGGAACTACATGAAGAAATCTTGTGGGTCATCTTAGAAGCTAGGAGGTCTGGGGTCTCTACTGTGTTACCTTGGAAAAGTTTCTTTCCACTTTGTGTCTCCACTGCTGCTGATCTACTGTATTCCCTTTGGGTAGGACTGACTGTGCTAATTGTGTGACAGTTTTATGTGGGATATGCACTTTCTCAGGTACATAAGTGGACGATTTGGTACACAGGATGTAGCTCAGCACTGGAAGCACAAATACCAAGAGGTGTGCAATGCCCTTGACATGGTGGGCTTCCAAGAACAGGTCAGTTCTGGAGTCATTTTAATTTCCATCTGTGCTTCCTTCAGGCATAGAGTTTCTTTCTAGCTGCTGTCTTGAAGCCCAGTCCTGTTCCTTTCTCCTGGATTTTATATGTTACTTCTAGACCACCGGAGTCTGCCAGTCCTTCTGTAGAGCCTTTTCCCAAAGGGTATCTGTGCCTCTTCCCTTAACCTCTCCAACTTTTGGTGCTTCCATGTTGTACATGTTACATGCTGGTAGGTTTTTAGTCACCTTTCTTCTGTGTTTTAGGAACAAGTGGACATGCGGGCTGTCCTGGCTGGTGTGTTGTCTCTGGGCAATGTGACCTTTGAGCCTGAGGAGAGCAATGGGCCTGTAAAAGTCAGTGAAGCCTCCAAGGGGTGGCTGAAGGCTGCAGCAGTGAGTCACAAGGAGAGTTGACAGAAACCTTATGAATATGATGCTGCTTCCCACTGGCAGTGTGACTGCAGGAGCTGCTCCTGCCAGAGATGGCAGAGGGTGTTTCTTCCTCAGAGTGTGAAGGCTTCTAAAGAGCAAGGAGGTTTTTTCCCAGAAGTGCAGAGTATGACCCTGTGACTGCATTTGTCTTCACTGATATTCATTGCCAAAGGAATGCTTCCCAACTTCTATTTCTTGTGTGTCTAGAACCAGTGTCTTACAAAGCCAACATATGCCTTACTGACTTCACACACTACAAGCTTTTTAAAACTAAATGTTGTGTTACTAAGTGTGATGATGCCTTGGAGAAATTCAAGTACATGAGTTCTGTGTTTTCATTGGATCTTGTCCAAGGATACCTCATTAACTGTTATCATTTTTCAGTTGGTTATCCAGAATTAAACTTTCTATTGTTTCACTTGAAATTATCACGGGTTAAGAAGTATGTATTTCCCAGGACCATCCCATTTTTGTTATATGAGATGGATACATTATCCTGCTTTGTTAACAACACAGAACAGAAAAATTTAATGTATTTCTCCTTTCTATGTATTTTTATTTGACCTATTTGAAATCTCAACACTCTTGGCCTTTGGTTTCCCTCCAATCTCTTTGCCTGTTTCCCTCCTACACCATACCTGAAACAACCACCTGTGTCTTTTCAGCAGCCAACTTCTTTTTATCTTAGTTCTAAAAGTCTGCTCCTTGTATTTTGTCCACAGGAGGGGAATTCCTGTTAAATCACTGAGGGATTCAGTGTGTCTGAGTTCCCTTTGTTTCCTGCCTCTCGTTGGTTTGTGTGACTGAGCTGAAGCTCAGATCCATCAGCACCTGCACAGTCACCTGCATGTGGTGCTGTTCAGTAAATCATTACACCTCTCAGCAGTGACTGGCATGGCTCCCAAACAAGGTTAAAGGTGGCAGCACTGGGAGAACAAAACAGAAAGTGTTTCAGAAAGTGAGGGTGAGCTTGGTTGCTGCAGGGGTGATGCAGATCTCAGAGCCCACATTTGACCCTGGTGCTGTGATAGGCCAACAGTAATACTTACCTTACAGTGGGGCTCAAAGGCTTGAACCTGAATCATGACCCCATCACACATAGACAGATACAGTCCCCACAAGCAGAGTAAGGGTTTATGATGAATTCTCCTGATCTGTTTCCTCTTTCCCAGGGACAGTTTGGAGTCCAAGAAGACGAACTTTTAAAATGCCTTGTTTGTACGGTGTCAGTGACCCGAGGCGAGCAGATACAGCGTTTTCACACCCGGCAGCAGGCAGAAGGTAGGAAACATAATGAAGTGCAGATGTGCTGGCTAGAAGTACTGACCCCTACTTGATGGAAGGGTATCCTCACACATGTGCAACTTATTGGGAACAAAGATGTCCTTCTGTGCCCTCTCATTCCACCCGCACAGAGGCAAGTATATCGATGTTTGTATGTTTAGTCTCTTGCTCACATATAAGAGCATGAATGCTGCATTTGTTTGATCTCCAGGAGACTGCAGAGATTAAATGAAAAATGAAGGAATTAGCTTTGCTTTCTCCCTCAGTCCAGGCTAGAAGTGAACTCTAGGTATTTGTGCAAAAGAGGGAAAGGCTCCTGTTGCAGAGTGCTGGCAGTATGCAGAGCTCTAGACAGTAGATGGACAAACAACCATGAGAATCAATGATATATCACAGTATCAGGAACAGAGTGAGAAGAAAACAGAGTATGGTAAAATAAGAAAGCACAAGGTGTTCTTCTCCCCTTCAACAAAACAAGAAAATAATCCAAGATAATCCACATCAAAAGATTCAGATAAAATATTTTAAAAATTAATTAAAACCACATGAAATTGCAGTGCTTCTATATTATTGCTTAAAATAGATGAAAGAAAAAAAATTAAAATGGGAAATTAGCTAGTTCTGTTTTCCAAATTTTCTCTAGACAATAAGATACACATCCCATCATGCAGTAGCTCATGTTGATTTGGTCTCCTTAGAATGTCAGCAAATTTTCCATCATTTGTATCCTTCTCTTGCCCACAACATTTAAACACTAAGGCAACTGGACTAGAAGGAAGAGAACCATTCAATTAGCCAAGTATAATTTTGAGCTTCTCCCATGGTTTAGCAGTGAGGGGATTCATCCTCAGTAGATCTTCATAAGGGAAAAGCAAATATCTCCGTGTTCTAAAAAATGGCATGACTCTTTTGGAAAGGCAGTTTTCCACTTTATATGATCTCACAAATGCCCTAATATGCCACATCTGATCTTGTAGAAAGATTGTGAAGATTTTGGAATTAAAGAGCTCTTTCTGTGCTTATAGAGGGGCAGGGAAATTAGACAGATATCAAGTGTTTATCTGATCATTAAAATAGCTTCATAAACTGCTAAAGACATTATTGCTAGAGGTGAATGTATTGAGCCAGTTTGTGTGCTGTGTTCCCTGCTCTACTGTGAGCCCTTCAATGACCTGCTGTTGTTTCCTCTGTGCAGATGCCCGGGACTCCATTGCTAAGATGGTCTATGGCCGAGTGTTTGGCTGGATTGTTTCCAAGATCAATGAGCTTCTGGCTGAGAATGTGGATCCTGAGGTGGAGCTGAGGGAGATAGGTGAGTTCTGCTTGCCTTGCTCCTGTTCTGTTCTCAAATGTGGATCCCTCAGCCACAACAAAGGACAGGCACCGTGTGAGGTTTCACGGAGCTTGTGTGCAGGGATCCAGTATCAAAACCATGATCCTGGAGAGATGTGTGTCAGCAGCATGAAGTCTGAGCAGTCAGCTGATCGAAAACAACTGTGAGGCTGTAGTTGCAGGGCACTCTGGGTTAGCAGAGGAGCTGATGGTTGGAGCGGGTCCCCTCCTAATTAACTCTCCAAGGGGAGTTACTGAAGTGGTGCCATTGGTGTCTCTCTTGGCTGGGGTTTCCCTGTGCCACAAGAGCTGAGTGATGGGAGATTTAATTGTGTGTTGGTGTGCACAGCAATCTGCAGGGGTGGTCTGCAGGCTCCATTATGTGCTCTTCTTTCCTCTTTTAGGCATCTTGGATATTTTTGGTTTTGAAAACTTTGCAGTGAACCGTTTTGAACAGCTTTGCATAAACTTGGCCAATGAGCAGCTGCAGCACTTCTTCAACCATGTAAGTCTGCTGAGAGTGATCTCACCTTGTGTTGCAGAGAAAGCAAAGAACTGGTCTATCTAGCACATGAAAGAGAGCTTGGGGAAAAACAGATCTATTGCCTGTCAGGACAGAAATACTGATTAGTGAAGCAGGACATAGACCAACAACTTTCTCTGCTGTGGGAGGGGAGTTGCTGCAACAGGGAAGGAAGAAGTAGAAGAATCCAGCAGTGACCAAAGTTATCAGAGTAGCAACACTTACCCTCTGAGAAGTGTTCCTGCTTTATGCAGCGGCACCAGTGAGTGACAAGCCTACAGAGAGGCTGACAGCTGGTTCATCTTGGACCTCTCATGCCATGAGTGAGAGCACCACACGTCTGTCCTCTGTTCAGGGCAGGAAGGTAGACATTCAGGGTTGCCTAGCCAAATCTGATGGGTCTTTTGTCTTTATTTCAGCATATTTTCGAGCTGGAACAGGCTGCCTATAAGGAAGAAGGGCTGCCCTGGGAGACTATTACATTCAACAATAACGAACCTATTCTGGTGAGTAAGAGGACCGACGGAATATAATTGCTCTGCTTGGTCAAGAGAGAAGTCTTGCACTTTCTATCATGAGGAGGAGATGCGCCTGGGAAGGACCTCTTCAAAGGATGGTGAGGGTGAGAGTGGATGCCCTGTACTGCTTTATGTATGTGCCATGAATCTCCTTTCCTGCAGAATCTGCTCCTGGCCAAGCCACTTGGGCTACTGTCTCTTCTGGATGAGCAGAGTGCATTTCCTCAGGTGTGTATGAGATAGGAGGCAAAGAAAATACTGTGGGGGAATGTTGCAATGGATATCTGGGATGCAGAGAATGCTCTTGGGTTCAACTGCGCTTTAAAGAGCAGAATGAACAGATAAGTCCCTGTGTGTGACTGATGAGACAGGACATCCAGATCAGGGACAGTCTAATGGTATTGGCATTCCTGTGAAGAATCAGAGGGAAAGCACAGCGAAAGACTTGCACAGCCAACTCTACTTCCAACCCTTTTTTTTGCTTCTATGTGGCCTGATCAGGTCTCTGTTGCAGCCTGATCGCTTGATTATGAAATCTGCTTTCTTGCAGGCAACTGATGAGACATTTGTGGATAAACTAAACAGCAGCTTCAAAGGGAGTTTACACTTCCAGCCAGCCCGAGGTCGTGTTTTGGGATTCAGCATCATTCACTATGCTGGGAAAGTATGTACTGTTTGCAGGAAGAATGCTGTTGTAGAGTATGTTGGAGGGGGAGCAAGTGTTGCCTGACTAGGAAGGCTTTGATGTTAAGGAGTGTATGGTCTAACGATGATAGTAACAGAAGTCATGTGTTCACATGGCTTGGCTCCTAGGATTCCCTGGGATTTCTGTAAAAGGTGTAGAAGAGAGGACTTCTGAGGGAAAGTGGGGCTACCTCTGGGAAGAGTAGGGTGTTAGAAATCATCATTTTATTAGAACTCTAGTCCTAAACCAGTACTTTATAAAATAAAAGTCCTGCATCCACCATGCATCACCAAAGGACAGAATAAAGCCTTTCCTTTACCTATTGGTTTCCACAGCATAGCAGTGGCTATTTTATTGGGAACACTTAGGAACACTGTGCAAACGGCCAGGTAATTAATGTTTTGAAAGTGGAGGCAGTTATTTATACATTAAATGGTATCTAAGCAGCTTGAGATTTATTACCGTTGTATGTAACTTTACTGCCACCAATTTTGAGAGCTTTGGTCCAAGTAAATTGAATTGATTGAAGATAATTTTTGGAACAGATACGACAGTTCAGGTAATTGCAATATGTAGTTTGGTAATCTAATCTCACCACTGTTGACTAAGTTACTATTTGTGACATTCATTATCACAAAAATTAACATTTAACATGGAAAGGAGAGTGGCAGGCTAGAGATGAGAAAGGAAGGGAGCTATGGAAACAAGGGGATGCATGAAAACAGGATGGAAGCCTATTCAAAGTGAAGAGGAGGAGAGCAACAAGAAGAGTGGAGCAAAACCAAAAGTAAATGAAAATTTATGATCAAGGAAAGGAAAACAAGAAAAGGTGGTTGTTTCAGGCTGAGCTCCAGTGGTTCTGATGCCTGTGCCATCTGCAGGGATTTGTTCCTCAGGATTGGCATCTGAATGGGGCGTATATGTATTCACAGTGTTTGTGTGCAAGCCAGAGTACATTCAGTAGAACACTTGCTCCTGGCACATTGTGAAGGTGGCTTTCACAGCTGTCCTTAGTGATTTGCTGCCCTTTCCCCAGGTACAATATGCGGCCGGGGGCTTTCTAGAGAAGAACAGAGACACCTTGCCCGCCAACGTCCGTGGGCTCTTCATCCGCAGCGTCACCCCCCTGCTCAGTGTGCTATTCACAGGCAAGTCCCTCTGCTCATCCATCATGAACCAAGGCCCACCTTGGCAAGAGTTAAGTGGGGGGGATGAGGCTCATGTGCTAAGAGTTTCACAGCTGGCAGCCCCAAGGAAACTCTGGGTATGTTGCAGTTTGGAGTGGGGCTGCTGCATATACTGAACTGTTGGAAGTGTTTGTTCCCACTGCATGGAAAGCAGGACAGGTTCTATCCTCTTCCAGAGAATAAGTTACTGTTAAAATCTCTTTCCACCTTCTCCAGGGCTGGTGCAGGACTGTTGTTACTGGCTTTTTCCATTTGCTCTGTTCATGTCTAGAAATGAAGCTGGTCAAGGTCATATCTGCTACCTGTTCACACTGAAAACGGAGTGTTGTAAAACCGCAGGCCATGAGAGTAGCAATTATTCCTTTCAAACACATTCTCTTTTTCAAGTACAACTTGTTAAAAAATGCTGAGATCGTGCATTATTTTTCTCCTACCACCACAGTCTCTTTTTCCAGTTCAATAAGCCCTCAGAATTCCAAGGCTTCTATGAAAGGAAAAAATTTAAAGAAAGGTCAGGTGGATGCTTCCTTGGCAGTTAACTGGCTAAACACAGTTCTTATAGTACAGAAATGTTGCAGGTTTTTTGTCCCATTCGGTCCATGCCAGCTCCTGGGATTTTTAAGAAAGTGATGAATTTCAATTCTGTTCTCCACTTTTCTGCTCAGGACTGTCTCTTCTTTTGCAATGTTACTGAAGCTACTTAGCCTAGTTCAAACTCTTTCAAAGTTCATAAACATCAGAAATAACCTGTTCTCAGGTTGGTTGTCCAGTCCTGGGCAATAGCTCCAGGTGGCTCTGCTCAGCAGAGGTTGGCTCAGGTGAACTCCAGAGGACCTTTCCAGCCTCAACCATTCTCTTATTTTATGATTCATGTGAAACCATTGCATCAAGGGTGTGCAAGAGTGTTATTAGATTTTTCTGTAAATTCAACTTCCCTGAATTTTTCGTCTGACTTTAAATAACCTGACCACTGTACGTAAGCTTCCCATTTGCTATCTGTACTGGTTTTTCTGCATTGTTAGATGCGTGTTGATAGGTTTTGAAAGTCATTTAGGTTTATTTAGTAACCTGATTGCCTTGTCTTCCCAGTGGCAGAAAATAATACTGTCTGCACTGTAGGCTTCATACATTTGCATTTTCTTCTTCCTTTTTCTAGCTCTTTCCTTGTATTTTCACATGGTGAAACCTAATGCCCTGCCTGTGAGTCAGTATTTGTAAGGAGGCTTGTGTGTGAAATGAAGTTCGAATGTTTAAACATGGTTGATTGCAAGCCAAGGTGCAAAATTAACTATTGTCTCTGTTCTTTCAGCCACTCTCTCCAGGACAGGAACACTGATGCCTCATATGAAAGCCAAGGTATTGCACTTCAGGTCTATGCGGCAATTGATGAATGATGGCATAGTTACTACAGTCATATTTGAGAAGCTGTCTGAAAAAGAGCAGACAGAAATGGATTTAAAATAAGAGCAGACTACAATCAACTTGCAACAATTCCTCCTTTGCTTTTTGCGCTTTTTTGCGCGCTTCTGCTGTTCATGTGTTTAACTTGCCTTCCCTCCCATGAAATCCATTCTCTCCTTTTTGTCATCTGCCTTCCAGCAGAGCTCTTTGTCTGTCAATCAAGCACCTTTTCTAAGGGTGATCTTTTTGTTTTGGTTTGGTTTCAGGTCATACCAGGAGCAGACGACAAGTTCAACAGCACACGAAAACAATCTGCTGGAGCTCAGTTCCGGGTACAGTATTGCTGCCCTGCAGATCCCTGTGAGATGAGTGCAGTGATGTTTTCATTGGAGCTTCCAGGCTGCTAAACATAGTTAAAGCATCCATTATGTAAAGGGGGGTTTTCCTGGGTGCTGAGCATGGGCTGATCGTGGTGGGACTGATCAGGTTGTTGTCAGAGCCCAGGAAGTTGCTGTGGGGTGACAAAAGAGTTCCCACCGCAGGATACTGCATATCAGGCTCTGGTAGTGTTTTGGTTTGATGGACTGTTGATCTTCCTGTGCCCTTGGCAGCATTCCCTGATGGTGCTGATGGAGAGGATGTATTCTGCCAACCCACACTTTGTGCGCTGCATAAAGCCCAACAGCCAGAAGGAGCCAGGTGTGGTGGACAACCAGGTGGTGCTGCTGCAGGTGAGGAAGAGCAGTGTCCTTTACAGGTACATCTGCCACACCTCAGTGGGAGGGCAGACCCCACCAAAATGCTGTGTGGAAGCTGACTCCTCTGAGTCTCCCCTTCCAAGAGGAAGAGTGGCCACACTTTATATACATGTAAATGTTCTCAGTACTTGGTTGTTTTTATAACATGGACTGCTATGTCCAGGTTTTGCAGTCTTAGTTCTCTCCTATTTCTTTTTCATGAATGCAGTGAGATCTGCTTGTTGGACACTGGGATTCATCTTTGCATGTCCTCCTAGATGGAGACTAGTACAGACAGTACTACAGAAAAAGTGCTTCCCAGAGGAGTCTGTTCTCATCCATCAGCCAGGGCAACTCTGAATAGGAGCCAAGATGGGATTGCTTTGATAGGAGCTGAAATGTACTGATATGACTGTATTTGGATATTGTGTCAGGCCTGAGGTCTACATGCTTTAAAGAATACTGAAAATGATTAGAAGAGTTCAGAAAGCTCAGTGGCCTGTTTAATGTATATAAGAAGGGATAGGATTAAGAGGAAGTTCATCCATGCCTCAGAGTACTTCTGTGTCCAGATTTGAACATAAAAAGCTGTCCTCTAAGGGACAGAGGCAAAGCAGTACCCATGGCTGGAAGGTGAAATTTTTTCATTGGTTTTTATGGTTTCCAGCTCTTAACTCAGAGTGGTTAATCATCAGAGTTACAGGATGTGGTAAATTCAGCTTCAACCAACAAAACATTTTCATAAAAAAACTTTTTCATTTTTAACTGAAGTTTCAGTTTAGGGCTGAATGAAGTAAGTTCTTGCTGCAAGGGAACAAACTGATGTCCTAATGGCCTGTTTATCCTTGTCTCTCTGATCCTTTGTTGTACTGCCTCAGCTCCGTTACAATGGACTGCTGGAAACAATCCGCATCCGAAGAGATGGTTTCTCCTGGAGACCTACCTTTGAGGAGTTTGTTGAGAGGTCTGTTTAAATGTCTGAATGGTCCTTAGATACCATTAGGCAAACAACCTTGATAGCCAGACACGGGCAGGGAGTAAAACAGCCTCTTTAAAGTTCATCTGGTCTGAGATCATGGGATTGTTTGCTGTGGGAGCTGAGTGGGAAAGACAGTGATTTATTGTTGTTTGCTGTCAGGGTGACATGGATCAGCTCAGCACATCAAGGATGTGGCTCTTAAGTGTCCATATGGTTTTGTTTTCCACAGATACGGAATTCTTCTAGTTAAGCCTGGTGTTTCTCTCACAAAAGAAAGGTAGGAACACTTGCTTTGTTGTGTGCAGCCTGGTTTGTTCTTCAGTCTCTTACTCTCAGAGTAGCATAGCAAACCAAGTAAAAGGGACAAAAAGAGGATGGGGTTTTGTAGTGTTGAGGAACAAAGATCCTGAGCAAGGACATTTAATGTTTAAAAAGCAATTGATACAATGATGAATGAAATCTTTCATGAATTGTTATGTAGCAATTCAATTGCCATAAAACCTTGCTATTCTGTGGAATGAAAACTGGCCAAGATAATTCAATTTAGAGAGTGACAATAGTGGTCAAGGGTGTCCACTGAACTCAGCATGGCAGGGCCTCTCCAGGCTCTTTCATGATGGCTTCATGGGATAAGAAAATAAAGACAATGCTGAACAAGCAGCCATCGCTCAGTGTCTCCCTGGCTAGAGAGAATGTTTCTAGTCTAAGAATTCTGTATGTGTACAGACAAAATACATCCTCAGCACTTTCAGAACCTGACTGGTCCTTACACATGCAAATTACCTTCCAGCTCTGCAGAGGGACAGTCTTACCCTGTCAGCTTTTTCCTTTCTACATCTAGGGCAGCAGTTCCCCACCTCCTCTTCTCCACTTTCCCAGTCCCTTCTTCCTGCCAGTGTCAATTGTGATTGATAGTGAGAATGAGTCATGTAAGGCAGCCAGCTGAAGGGGTTTTTTTTTAGTCATTTAAGGAAAGGATTTCAGTGATCTCCTGGAACAGTTCTCTTCTGGCAGTTGCTCCTCCAGCCTTCACAGTGCTTTCTTGAACTTCCTGACAGTTCTGAATAATAAGAATTGCAAACCCAAGTGAGGTCACAAGAGAATCTCATACATGGGAGAGAGATAATCATGAACAGGCAGCGTGGTGTGTTTTCAGACACAAAAATCATAGGATGCATTTGAGAAAAAAAATTCCTGTGGATATGAATTGTGGCACTGTGGAAGTTGGCTGAGATAGAAGGAAAAACACTTCTGCTTTGCTATGTGAGATATTAGCAAAAAGTGTCACTATGATTTCACAGCCTGTATTTGCAGGCAGAGGGAGGAAATTGTCTGTGTGTTGCAACTAGAGTACTGCTTTCAGTTCCAAGTGCCAGGGAATCTTTCCGAGTGACCCACATTTTATCACTGGAGTCTGCAAAATGAAACTGGAATTGGAAAACAGACTTTCTCCCGGAAGTTTTGCTGTGCCGACCTTGCAACTTTTGTCCTTCAAAGAGCTTGGAAATGAAATGAGGAAGAACAGTTCTAAGATTAAAATAGGCTCTGCAGAATTGCCTCCCAGGGAGTTGAAGCAGATCTGCCTCTGGGAACCCCTTTGCCGATGTTCCCAAATGTAATACAATCTGTACCTCAAGGAAGACAGACTGACAGACAGCTACTGACTGTTGGGAATTGCTGAGGCATTTTCTTCCCCCTTATGCACCCAAAAACATTGGCTGTGTTGTGTTCAATTTGGGGGGAAAATTATTTATTTTACTATTTTCCTCTCTTTCAGCTGCTTGGAGATACTGCAAAATACAGATCTGAAAGGCTGGCTATGTGGGTAGGTGTGGATCACTGTTGTTGGGAATGGGCAACTAAACTGCAGAGACCTCATCCATGTAGTCTGTTACCTGATTCCCTTCAGGGAGAACTTTATGGCTGTAGGAGAGGCTTGTCCAAAGGAGGATGGATGCAAGTTTACATAAATAGTGTTTCTTACTGCATCTTTCTCTTCCAAACTTCACAGAAAGTCACGACTTTTCTTTAAATATTGGCATCAGGAACAGCTGACAAAGTGTGTGGAGCAAATGGAAAGAGCAGCAGTTGTCATACAAAAAGGTGAGCCCTGGAACAGAAGAGTCCCTCAATGCTGATCTCAGGCCAGGGGAAGAAAAACCTTTTCTGCAGTCTCTGCTCCACCTTTGCACCTTTGCAGATGACAAAAGGGTAGGGCAGGCACCGTCTCCCTGTCAAGGCCCTGTAAAGTCAAAGTGCTCATTGCAAATGCCCACATCCTCAGTGCTCCTCCTCAGTCAGGGAGAGCCTTATACTCACATGTCAGTCTTGGAGAGGGAAAGTATGTGCACAGGAGAGCTGAGCTGAGCAGGGAAAGCATGTGATTTGGCTTTATCCTGAGGTCTGGCTAACTGTTCTCCAGAGTAAGGGCTTGTTTGTGAGTTGTGTTGAACTGAGCAGAGGAAAATGAGTGAAGCAGATCTCATTCCTGCTTTCAGAAACAGGCAGAAAGGAATGAAGTTTTGGTCTGGTTTGGTTTTTTATTTTTTCTTCTATGTAGCCTCTGCTCTGGCAGCCTGTTTCTCCAGTGTGGCTGTGGGCAGTTTGGTACTTCCCTTTGCACAGGTTCCATGAGGACTGTGCAGCCAGAAGGAGGATGAGGCTGTCACCTTGCCTAGTCCCTCTCTGTTGTACTTCTCTTCTGTATGGGTTTTTGCACTGCTGAAGCATCTGAGCAGCTTCCAGCTGTGCACCATACAGTGTGACAAACATCAGGTTGTCACATGCTGTGCATTGTTCTCAGCCATAGGGGAGATGTGTGGGTAGTAGGAAATTAGAAGGTGCAGCTTTCAGTTGATGTGCTTTAATACCTGGTAGGGTAGGTGGGATCATGCAGTGTCTATAGTACTCCTGATGAACCCTGTGATGGCTGCTTATGGTAAAGGTTTTCCTTTACTGTGGTGTCAGGCGGCTGAAACCAGGAAAATTCTTCATGGTGTCTGAAGGGTACCAGGGAGATAGAAGGTTAACAGGTCCTTCTGTAGGACTCTGTTTTTCATGTGTTCAGTACCTTAGCATTAGAGATGAGAGCTTAGATCTGTAATTTGATTTCTATAAATCTGTGATCTGGCAACGTAATAGAAAACAGTTCTCACATGGTTTTGACAGCCTGCTCACAGTAGAATTTCCACCACTCTGTAGTAACATGATTCAGGTGTCGAGAGCCTTGCACTGGATGAAAGAATATCACCCAGTGTTCTTACGTGAGAGAGTGACAAAGGCATGAACAGCACTTTTTTTTCTAACCACAACTTTTCTCTCAACAGTTTATAAGGGATTCAGATGCAAGAAGAGTTATCTAAAATTGGTGGCTGAGCTAAGAGCTCAAGCACAGCGTCTACAGGAGGAGGCAGAGAGAGAAAGAAGGCAGCAGCTGGCCCTGGAGGCTCAGGCCCAGAGTGAGTTGCTCCCACTCCCACTGCCCCTGTGTGTGGCTACTGGTGTGATGAGCACCATGAAGTGCTGTAAGCCCCAGAGCATGGTGGACTGCCCTCCCCCTTCCTGGGGCTGTAGGCTCTGTTGTTGTGGTGGACAGGGAGGTGCCAATGTTTCTGCTCTTTGAAAGTGCAGCTTCATCTGTGGGGAGCAGAAGCAGTATTGTAAAGATTGTTTGCCTGGCTCTGCTGGAAGGAGAGCCAGGCTGTGTCTTGCCTACGTACTTTGTGCAGCAGGGCACATGACAGATGGATCTTGTGAATCTTAGATCCTAGATTTCACCTACTTATTTCCTCTTGTTGCAGAAAGAACCCTTCCAGTTCCCACACCACGGAAGAGGCACCCTCAGCCTAATCCCCATCCTTCTGATAAGTCACAACAGCCACCAGTGCCACGGCCACGCAGCAAACTATCAGAGGTAGCGATATTGCCTCTGTTTGGGACCCCTTAGCCAGATGTGTGAGTTCTCTGCTCCATCTGCCTTCTGCACACACATTTTCTCCTGCATGTGGTCCCAGGAGAATGTCATTCTTGTTATGGAAGTGTGAGTCCTTTCCTACTGTGGTTTGTAAAAAAAGCATGGTCAGGACCTTATGAGGAACTGAGAGCAGTGTTTAATAGTTTGAGACTGATCTTCTCTCAAGGGATTCAGGAATGGGATCACCTACCAAAGTGACTCAGGAATGGGATGACCTATTGAAGTGATCTCTTCATAGGTCCCCTGCCTCTGACCTTGCTTTCATGCAAACTTTCTGTCTATCCCCACTTTCAGTCCACGCCTTTTGATAACTTTTTGGACCCTTCTGCACCTCGCCCTGTCCTGCGAACAAAGGAACAGACTGGAGAAGAAGCAGAAATGAGGAAACTCAAGAGAGGAGCAACTCTCCGCTGGTTCAAGGAGACACAGGCCCAGAAGGTCATGCAGGATGATGGGGCCTTTCCAAGCTGGCTGCATGGAATGATCAGCCGGAGGTGAGTACACTGGACACAGTGGCTGCAGCTTGGGCTGTGACAGGCAGGCAGAAGCCACTGTGTCCTTAGGAGGACTGCATGGGTTGGATTTGCCAGGCTTTGCTTCCTTAAGGAAAGGGAGTGACCTGCATAACCTTTCCCTTTCAATCTGTGAGTGTCAAACCCTTAGGCGGAAGCTTGGAAGTCCCTGTCACAGGATGCAAATGCTGAAACTTTACATAGGTCATGGGAAACACTGTGGAAACTCATAGGAAGCAAGTCCACTGTGGGTTCCTCAGTGCAGATCCTGTGCAAGGAAGGGAGGTTTGTAAAGGAGAGGAAATACACACATGCATTTACCTTGTTGAGAACCATTTGTAGAGACATGAAGATGGACTTTTGGTCTGACTCATGACTGTTTTTGTATCTCAGTCTAGATCAGGAGGAAACCTCAGTTTACAGCATGAGAATACAGAATTCAGTGTACGTTTATTTTAAAAAGTATTAAGAGGGGCAAAATTCCCCCAAAGCCCCCTGATACAGGAAAAGGACGTGTTTTTGTTGATACCTCTGTCTGTCCAAGGAGGGTGTAGTATAGGTGTTGTTCATATTTCTTCAGACTAGGAGAGACATCCACAAAGCCCTTCTTTCTTACAGAGTTGTTTACAAGGCTGAGCTCTAAAGTTTTTTTGCGAAAACCTCTATTTAAATGCTTGAAGTTTTGCTACTCACACTTTACTCTCTTGGCTGAGCCAAGCACTACTTTCCAAGCAGTGTGATAATCAGAAAAATGCTGATTATGCCAGTGATCAGATAACTGTGGGACAGAAGTATAGTCTCACTGGTGTGCAAATTTATCTATAGTGCTCCGTGCTTGCTAACTGCCAGTATCCCAAAATTAGTGTGATTTCTGTATTGGTGTTGCTGCCAAGATTGCCTGTCATTTGAACACCTTCATCTTGTTGCAGTTTGTAACTTCTTTTGTGCAAACACCCCTCGATCTTACTAGATTGCAGGTTCCTGTATTTTATCAGGTTGCGTGTATGAACATTTACTCAGAGACCATTACACAGCACATTAGCTTAGTAAAGGACACTACAGTAGCTGACAACTCCCTGGTAGCTACATTTCATTTTCCTTTTTTTTAAAGATAATTATCGATGCTCTAACCTGCATTAATGCTTCTGACCGCAGACTGAAGAATGCAGAGGAGGAACTAGTGCCTAGAAGACAAAACTGTCTGAATTCAAATACAGGCTAGCTATGAGCACTTTGCAGTGAAGGACATGGCAGATCCTTCCCAAAGACACTGGTGCTTAAGTGGAGACTTAAGTCTCCATACAGCAGTGTAAGCTCAGCCTCATTAAATGGAGCAGCCAGAGCAATCCCAAATTGCACTGGTGATTTGCAGTCACCTTTAGCCTGGAGCAAGGCACATGACAAGCGCAAAACAGAGCTTTGTCTGTTGGGCTGAGAGGGGGAAGACCTCCTTCCAGCAGGAAGTTAGAGAGCCAGAGTAGTGTAATCCAAGTTGGTGTTTTTCCAAGGCACTGGGCTCAGCCCCTACCCCACTGCATCCTGAGTTCTTCAGCCCTGGTATGTAGGAAATGCTCATATGCATGGTTCCCTCATCTCAGCCATGCTTTGCACATGCTCTGTGCTGGAAGGCAGCTGTTGCTATTGCAATAGTCATGCTACTGGAGCATGTTTGGAGCAGTCCTGCTTAGAGCAGCTTTGGCTGAAAGTTTTGTCTCCTCAGTCGGCTAATGCATCCTGCACCACCAAGCTCAAGTTGGGATCACTGTAGCTAGGAACACATGGGGCAGATGCTGGACTCCCTGTGGACTGGGTACCTTGGTAGCACATGAGATAGGGTAAGAATCACTGCTGTGTGACAAGGCAGCTGTTCGCTTTCCACTGAAAAACTTCTTCCTGATTCCAGGGAAGCTGAAAACTTGCTGCATGACAAGCCTTTGGGTTGCTTCCTTGTTCGGATTAGCCAGAGCCGACCAGGCTATATCTTGACATACAGGTAGGTAACAAGCCTTGCAGAGAAGGCTCAGAGGAGACCTTATTGCTCTCTACAACTACGTGAAAGGTGGAGGTCAGCCTTTTCTCTCAGGCAACTGGCAACAGACCAAGAAGACATAGCTTCAAGCTGTACCAAGGTGAGTTTAGATTGGGCATCAGGAGGGATTTCTTCATGGAAAGTGTTTGTCAAGCACTAGAAGAGGCTGCCCAGGGCAAGTGGAGTCATCATCCCTGGGGATATTTAAAAGATACATAGAAGTGAAAACTGAAGACGTGGTTTAGTGATGGACTTGGAGGTGCTGGGTTAGCAGTTGGACTCAAGTATCTTAAAAGGGCTTTTCCAACCTAAATGATCTTATGATTCTATGAAAGTGAGCACTGCATGAAATTCTATGATCTTAGAATTCTACAATCATAGAATTCTAGAGTTCTGTGATTCTATAAAACTGCTTGGCTGGAGGAGTTAACCTGCTCTACAGAGGAGTCCAGTGAGGATGATGCTCAGCCTCTCCTGCTGCATCAGATAGATTGTAGTACCAGTCAGGACACTGCAAAGTCTGTCTCTTGCCAAAAAATAGACTTGGTTTTGGGTGGGATGTTGTGACTCCCAGGGTAGAGGTCCTGCTTAGGCTGTATTATATGGCTGAGTGGGCAAACCAGGTTGGAAGAAGCATTGATGTTGCTGCTCCTCCAGCACCTACGAACAGTGTGTTAGTGCACAGCACATCTCCTGCCCCGATCTGGTATTTGTTACTGTGGATACTGATCATGTCTGGGCTCTTGAGACCACAAGTGCAGAAGATGGGAACTGGGTGCTGGAGAGGCACTGCAGCCCTGTGCCATGACTCTTCACGTCTGTGCATCTCCCTAGGGGCGAAGGCCGCTGCCGACACTACATGATCCAGATGCAGCCCAACACACGCTACGTCATCCTGGGGGAGGACCGGGCTCACACCTCGCTCACCGAACTGGTTCGATACCACCAGACCGTGGGAATCCAGCCCTTCATGGAGATCCTGAGTGCTCCCTGTGGGCAGGTGAATGCCAAGGGTCTGCAGTGGGAACAGCAGATGGGGACAGTGTCTTGAGTAGGTGGAGTCATGGCAGCAGCATCTCTCTTTTGCTTTCCTGTTGGTGGTTGTCACATTCTGGTCAAGCAGCTTGGCTGCTTCTGCATGCACTGGGAAGTGCTACCAACTGGGGAGTCCTGGAGTGGGGGAGAGGCATTGTCAGGTGGATGACATCCCCCTGGCCCCTGAGTGTCAGCAGTGGATTCAGCTGTGTGTTCCTCTTTGTTGTGCTGTTTGGGCTGCAAACCACTGCTGAATCCACTCATCCTTTCCTCAGGAAAGTAGTAAGAGTTTGGATTACAAAAATCTGGAGTGCATCATGCTGAGTTCACCAGCAGGCAAGGCAGAGACCCCTCCAGAGAAGGACTCCTGCTCCTTCATGCCTTCCAGCAGCAAACCTGCTCTGCAGTGGTTCAGAAGGACAAAGAACTTCCAAAAACAACAGACCCTGGACAAGAGTGAGACAAATCCAAGCTCTGGAGAAAGTAGACAACAAGCCTTCTCTCACCTCCGTTCTTCCATACACCTGGCAATGCAGGAAATTCAGCAGGTAAGCTGGTGCGTATCCTCTGCCAAGCCATGGCCTCTTTGGGACATGTGGAGCTCCTCCGCCCTGGGACAGGAAAGAAGAGGCTTCCACAAGTATCACTCAGTTTCTTAGCTCCTGGGTCACAGGTTTTGTTTGGTGGTCTTGGGATCCAAACTGTATTCTTTGGAAGTGCTAGAAGGGGGGAGACCCTGAGAGAGGCTCACTGAGGTGGCCAAAGAAAAATCCACAGCATAAGGGCTGTGATGTGACCAGTGTCCCAGACACTGGTCCCTTAATACTGTCCCTCTGCTTTTCACTGCAGTTCACTTCCACTCCCTTAAACGTCTCTAAACATGGGCTGTCGAGCTGTCAGCATTGAGGATGTGTAGCCCACATGGCACGGTAAGAGGAGGCAGGAAGACAAACAGCAATTTCAGCTTCCTGGGAAATGGAGGACCAAGGGGGCTCTTCATGCTCCATCTGGAGCATCTCTTGGCCACAAGCTACACAGAAATAAAACAGGAAAAACAGAGGGCAGCTGCTAGCTTCCAGTGCAGTACTGCAAAGAGAGCAGGAAAACTGGGAATAATCAGCTTAGGTTTGGATTCCCAGCAGCTGTGGTGCACAAAGTGCTTGCAGTACAGTGGCAAGGCTGCTGGAGGGAGCTCACAGTTTGTTGAAGGCCTGGGGCTGGAAAGACTAGGACTATGAGAATGCCTGTCTGCATGCCACAGTAGTCAGCTGCAGTGACTTAGTGTGGTGGAGGGAGCTGCTGGGCAGAGAGCCCTGTGGGGTATCAAGGGCAGTGAAAGAAAAGGCTCAAAACATTGAAAAAGGCTGTGACTTTTACTGCTTTAAAGAGGACTTCAAACAAGATCTCAGCAGCTGAAAGCACAGCTGGTTACTGAGACTGTGGTGCACTAAGGAGGTTATAGGAGTCTATGGAAAGGCCAAGAAAGGCCTTTTGACAGACACTACATTGTCTGCAGCATGTAGTGGATGTGCAGCTCCCCAGTGGGTAAATTCCTGTGCAACTCAGTTGCTGAAGTCAGGTGGAAGCTGTTGTACTGTTGTACACCTCTGGAAAAATCTGTATATATGTCAGCTGGGAGTGGTGAGGGATCAGAAGACCGACCGTGCTTTTGGCTGCTGACCTGCCACAGGGCTTCCAGTCTTGCAGCAGGATTTCCCACTTTCCTGCATGGTTCCACTCACATGGAATTCATGCTGTAGCAGAGCTTTTTAGCCTCATCCTGTATTGTCTTTTGATGGTTAAGAAAATCCTTTCCCTGAAACGTTTGACTCAGTTGCTTCATTTCTTTACCTACCATTCACTGATGTACCAAGGGGATGCTCCCTGCATCTGAGGTTAGGCAGAGGAAAGACAAAACATGTGGGAACTCCATAGACAACTGCAAGCTTGTTGCACTGGGATAGCTGAATGACACCTTCCTTTTATGTCCTCCAATGAGTTGTTTCTTTTTGCAGCTCTAAGTGGCTCAGCCTTATCCTCTTCCAGTGCTTTTGGGGTCTTGCACTAATACTGAACATATCCAGACATACAGATGTCTTTTTTCTTCTTTTTTTTGCTGCACCCACCTGGTCTTGTGCCTTTAGACAGGACTGATGCAGAAATTAACTTAGCCAGTCCCAGTGGCTGTGACTGCAGTATCTGTACCAGCCTGACCCTTGCAGAGGGAGAGGATGGGAACAGTTGCACTCTGCACAGTACCTGACAGTCTGTATGTCAATACTTCAGTCTCCCTGAGCACTTGTTGCTTAGCACTAGTGAATAGTCATAAACTGGATATCTCCCAACAACCTGTTCTGTCACAAATACCTGTACTGATGGCCTACCTCTTTCTCTTCAAGTGCTCTCTCTGGTTTGGTCCTGTCTGCTGCTCTGGGAGCTAAGGGAATACGGGCTTGGGCAGTAACAAATAAAACTGATGTATCCTTTTTGTCGAAGGCAAGAGCACTTGAACAGAAGCTGAGACAAGTGTCAAGAAGATCTTTCTTGCAGAGGGAATTTCCTGCCCTTGCATCAGGAGCATGTCCTTAACCAGAGCTCGTCAGGGAATCGTTAGTGAAACATTCTCATTCATCCTGGCTGGAATCACAGCAAGTCCAGGCTGGACAACGTGCTGCTTTACACTGAGAGTAGAGGTTTGGAATATAAAGGACCAAACTACTTGTACTGTCTTTTTCATCTTTTAAAATAAATCTCTTGTTGTCCTGTAAGGAGGAGCTCAGTGTTTTCTTTGTTGCTGTTACCTGCAATTCAGCCATGGATTACACAGGAAAGGCAAACACCTCTGAGAGTAGACATGGGATCATGCCAAGTGTCTTAGTGGAGAAGCTGAAGGCTTGTGGGCCACTAACCTTGGCACACAACTACCAACTGTAACAGTCCCTCCTCCTATACTTACTTACTCCTTTAGTACTCCTGGAGTACTCCTTACTCCATCTATAATGCTCTCCTCCCATGCCAGCCTCGTCTCCCTGTGTATGTCATGGGCAAGACCTCCCCTCTGCAGCTAGTGCTGAGCTCCCTCTGGCTCAGTGGTTCCCTGGCAGATCCCTCTGCTCCAAAGGACAGTCATGCCGCCCCCGGCAGTTCTCCCCTCCCTCGGAGGCAGGAGTGCAGCTGCAACAGGCTGGTGCTGTTACGGATGCAACACAGAGTGCAAGTGGCAGTATCTCAGCACTGCCTGAACCACAGGGCTGTTTCTCCTCCTGCCCTGTGCTCTGGTGCTGAGCTGCACTGGACCTCAAGGCAGTGCTGCTGGGCACCAGCCAGGGAAGTGGTGACTGTTCCAGCCTGACGTCCTCGCTCTCCCCAGCACTGCCTTGCAGCGTTAACACACCTTTTCTCTTCTTCATGTTGGGTTTTGGCAGCTGCTTTGAAGCTGTTCAGGACAGAACCAGTCCAGGCAGTCAAAGGCTGCTCTTGGCAGAGTCTTCCTGGCTGAGCCCAGGGATGTTTTGCTGGGCAGCCTTGCATCTACCAGTGTTCCCCTTGGCTTCCTCCAGTGCTGGTCAGGTGGGACGCCTGCCTTTTGGGTAGCACATAGAAGCACTTCACAGCCAAAACATTTCTAAGAACTCATGCATGGAGCTGAGATATTTATTAGAAATGCATGTCAGTAATGAAGTCGCTTGGTAACTCTTTCTTAGTTCCTGCGCCAAAGAGTGTGGTGCAAGCCCAGGGCTCAGATCCAGCTGCAGAGCACAGTTCAGTCCTGTAGCCTGGCAGGGGTAATGCTGAACCAACAAGAGTCGTGAAGAGCTATTCCCCAGCAGCTGCCTCCAGTACCCCGTGGGTGCTGCTGCAGGCACAGTTCACAAGTGATACTGTGGGGAATGACGCAAGGGGACAGTCATAATATTTCCCTAGTGGGTCTGCATGGCATATCTGGCAAGCTTCCCAAAGCCAGAGCAGATCAGTCACAGGTTTCTTTCACCCTTGTTGCAATGGGTGGGAGGTGGAATCACAATGTAGGCAGCCAGGACCTGGCACAGACACAGGCAGCACACCTGTGCTGGCAGGTCAAGTTTCTTGCACATCTGTTATTTCTGCTTTCTCTGTGATAAGGCAAGAGGAAACCAAGGGATGAGAGTGTGAGAAGCTGCTAGTCAGAGGAGGTTATGGAACACTGGAAGCACTGGCATGTTTTCTGCAAGACAGTGTTTTGCAGAGTCGTTAGCAAACATTCAGTGCACTGCCTACATGCAAGGTCTAGCCAAGCTGCCGGAGAGCAGTGTGGGCTTTCAGGGAGACAAATGTATGCCTGCAGCTGGTAAAAACTGAGGGAAGAGTTGGGAATACAATAGGCTGCTGAAGAATAAAATGCAGATTTGATGTCTCTAGCATGGTCTTTGCCTGAATGCTTCTTGCTCATGGCCAAAGTGAGCACTGAAGCTTCCTTTGTGTGTGAGAGCTAAGAATTTCCTTCATCTTCTCCCTGAAGATGTCCTGTCCAAACAAGATGGACTGAGAGAGTTGGGGTTGTTCTGCCTGGTGAAAAGTCTGGGAAGACCTTATAGGAGCTTCCAGTACCTAAAGGGACTCCAAGAGAGTTGCAGAGGGACCGTTTACAATGGTATGCAGTGACAGGACAAGAGGAAATAGCTTCAAATTGACAGGCAGGTTTAGATTAGCTATGAGGAAGAAATTATTTACTATGAAGGTGCTGAGGCATTAGAACAGATTGCCCAGAGAGGATGTGGATGCCCTTGAAAGTGTTCAAGGTCAGGCTGGACGGGCAACCTGGTCTAGTGAAAGGTGTCCAGCCTATACCAGGGAATTGGAATTGTTGCCTATCTGAGATGGTACTTAAGGTCCCTTTCCATCAAGCGTTTCTGTAATTGTGTGACTCGATTATCCATTGAAGAGGAGCAGCTACATGAGCAGCCCTACCTAATTTTCTACAGCAGCAGCTTGCCTCGTGGCGCTTGGAAAGTTAGGTCTTAGAAAAAAGCAAAGAACAAATTGTGGGAGCCAGAAAGGGAAGATCTTTCATGTTATATCATGTTATAGTTCAGCTGGCATATAATGAACTGTATGGGATGTACTCCCAAAAAAGGCAAATACCAGGCTGTATTGGGCTGTGTGAGCAGAGGCAGTAACCAGAAGAGGGACAGGCAGCTTATGGAACCCCTGAGCACTGCATTTCATGCCCCAGGGGACTGAAGCTGAGCTCTGAGAGGAAGGCTAGGAATAGAAACACAGGCATGGGGAACTGGGCAGAGGCAGCACACAGGAAAGTGGGAAGAGCAGCAAGAAGGATTTGCGATCCATGGGAGTGAGAACTGGAAGTGCTTCTCTGGGCCTGAAGGCTGGGGAGGAACTTTATTTCATCATCTATACCTTCCAAGTCATCCCCTCACACTCCATCCCTACAACTAGTGCTTCATAGCATCCTTTAAAGAGCTTTCCTAACCTGTCTCCTTGTTTTTGCAAAAGGATTTTGTGCCTCTTTCTTATTTTCCTCTGTGCTTTACATCTCAATGATCTTGGCTGCAAACATTTTACCTCTGGACTAAGATCTATTCCGGGTCAGTGTTGTTCTGTCCAAACTAAAGCACTGTCTTGCCTTTGGCCCTTGAGATATCTGGCCAGCAATTCCTCATCAGGCTTGCTGAAAAAGAAATTTTCACTCTCCTTCTGTTCTCAGCCCTTCTTGTTCTCCTTTCTCACAGCCTGCTTTTTCCTTTCCTCTCCTCAGTCTGACCGTGCTCTCTGATGTACACTTGACTTTTAGGAATGTGAGCCTGTAACCCGGGGATCAGTATGGCTCTTAAACTCTTCACAAAACTGGCAGCCTTTATGTTGTTTGCTTTCTTTCTGGGCAATGTTGTAGTGTATGTTGATATGTTTTCTTCCTCAAATGCATCTCAAAGACCTATCTGGCCCTCAGCCCAGACAAGGCTCTCCATGCTACTCTGTGCCTCACTCCAGCCTGTGTCAAGTGACTGTTGAGTGTTGTGACAGCATCTCTGAGATATGGCCTTTCCTATCCTCTCGTTAACTTTGTCCTCCACACCAAATGCTTGGCATTGCTTT
>JAOXXN010000364.1:9355474-9370870 GCA_026770055.1 Myrmophylax atrothorax | reverse complement strand
CTTTTCTCCTTCCTCATCTCATGTATACACACACACACACACACACATATATATATATATTTAAAATAGTCACGTAGTTCTGTGCTCTTTCAAAGTTTTGGTGATTAACATCTTTGTTCAATGTTATCTTCCCACTGGTTTGGTATGCTCTGTGCATGAGCAATTTGCGCTTGAATGAGTCCCTCCCTGCCTCTCCCAATCCAAAATAGCTGGGTGGGTTGCTCTTCTTTTGCCTCCTTTGTGTAAACTATCCTTTTCTGTAGGGGCTGCTGCCAAATGAGACGGTTGATCTAGCTGGATGAGAAGAGGAGAATCTCCTTTTTGCAGAGGGTTTTTCTTTGGTAGCTGGGACTGTATTTGGGCTTGAATTTGTAGCATGAACTTTGCCTTGGCAGAGTCCTATCCATGTCATCCTCATAAGAGGTGAAAGTCTGGAGCTTCTTTGAAGGAACAATGTCAGTCCAGATCAAACACAACAAATCTTCATTGCTATTGAGTCCTGAGTATATATACTATCTGTCAGCAACAAGAATGGATATAGCACTGAGAAGCTCTTCTGCAGGAAGAGCTACATAAATTGGGGCATTAAGTCACAGCTCTGCAATTGCCTGACTTAACCACACTTAATTAGTTATTGCTAAGTGTTTTGCTGACTTTTTTCCCCCTCTAAGAACATGGGATCTGATGTGTCAGGCAAATAAAATGCTGGAAGACTGATTGTGGAATGAGGAAATTACCAGCATCTAATGGAACTAAAACTGTACTCTCTGCATTCCTGCTATAATTATACCTATTAAAGAAGAGTCTGTGTGTAGCAAGGTCTAATTAAATTGCCACCAAGAGAGAACTTGTCAGTTCATGGTGTGTTAAGCCCCTAGGAGACCACAAGATCACCTGGCCAGAAGTCTTTGATGGCCCAGGGGAAGACTTTCATGCAGGCCTCGCATCATGCAAGGCCTTCTCCCAGGAGGACTCAGGGTGTGTGTTGGCTTTGCTGCTCACAGTTAGCTTATCTCATCTCATTTACTGTCTCAGACTGTCCACTTGAGACTTCAGTGGTGCAACAGCCTGTGCTGAGTGCCCTGAGCCACCTTCCCACCCAGGGACAGTCTCCTGCCCTGGTGGCACTAGTCTGTCCTAGCATCACTTGAGTAGCAGTGGGAACAAGTTGCTCCTGCCTACACTGTGCAGAGCATCTGCCCTACTTCTGCCCTGCTGGGCAGCCAGGTTCCTACCAGCAGTGGCTGCCTGCTGGTACCACCCAGCATTATTCTCCTGGAAGCACCTTGCTACAAGGGCCTGCACAGATTTGCGGTGTGGCTGTTTTGGGCTTTTCCACCTTCCTGGCAGGTCAGGGCAGATGGACACTGATGTTATGCAGAGCTATGGGGTTTTCTATGCTGTCCCATTCCTCCATCTTGCATTCCTGGCTGGGACAGCAGCACTGGTTACACTTGCCACAGTGTGTTGGAGCCTGCTCTGACCCCAACGCACAGGTCCACAGGAGAAGCGCAGAATAGAATCACAGAATAGTTCAAATTTAAAAAGACCTATTCAAAGTCATCTAGTGCACCCTCCCTGCCACCGGCAGGGCCACTTTGCACTAGACCAAGTTGCTCAAAGCCCCATCCAACCTGGCTTTGAACACCATGGATGCAGTGCCTACAGCTTCTCTGGGCAACCTGTGCCACTGCCTCACCACCCTCATTATTAAAAACTCCCTCCTTATATCTAATCTAAACCAACCCTTCTTCAGCTTAAAAATATTGTCCTCTGTCCTACTGCAACAGGCCCTGCTAAAAAGTTTGTCCCTATCCAATTCAGTCTCTCTAGAAGTGACAAATGATCCCAGGGGGAGTCTGGTGCCTTCTGTTATCTTCTGAGGCAATGAATGCCTGGTCTGGAGCACGTCGGCAGCAAAACAGATGCTAAAAAAAGCCGTGAGAGGTTATGAAGAGTTTCAGGTGGGAAAGTACTGGGAGAATACCGTGCAGAATGCTGTACCAGGTCAGGTCCCCAGATGCTAAATAAACATCTTGGGAGCACTCCTGCTGCATTTTGGTATCTGCATCATCTTCCTCAGCCATCACATGTGCCAGGAGTCAACGTGACTGAAGAGGAGATTCAGGAACAACTGGGTCAGAGACCTGCAAGAGTCAGCTTGGTTGGTAACTGGTTTGGTGAGCCATTGAGGCTGTAGAAGGATTTATTAGGGAATTCTCTCTTTCTGCAGGAACCAAAAGTTATAGCTGGTCTCTAACTCTAGAGTGGGGTATAGATAGGTGTTCCCAAACTGAGCTTTCTGGCCCCGAGACATCCCAAAGCCCTTGCGCTCTAGGAGTGCTTCCTGCAGCTCAGGGTCAGCACCACTGAGTAACATCCCTTCTGCCTTGTGCTGTTGCCAGACAAAAGGCATGGATTAGTGTAGCAAAGGAACTTGGTGTGTGTGATACCAAGGTCCTGCCAAGAAACCTGGGAAACAAAATCATTTTGCCAGTGCACCTCGTTCGAGCAATACTCTCCTCATATGCCAGAACTAAGTGCAGAGCTTAAGCTCAGGAAAATCAGGAGAAGAGCACACACAGAGAGACAGAACCATTTTTGGGAAAACACCAGCTAACTAATAAACGCTGTGGTGAATTGAGATATCCTTGCCTACTCTTCCCAGTGTTCTCCCAGGAATCATCAGTGCCATCACCACCACATGGCTGTGAGTAGGATTGACACAAGGCATAGCTGGCTCACACATGTCCCTCCTGCCTTGCACCCATGTCCTGCTCCAGCTGTCATCCAAATTCTGGGCAGTGAGTTTGCTGCTCCACCCTCTTTGAGGAAGCAACTCCTCAGAGGTTGTGCAAGGGCCTCCCCAGGACCCGGCAGCAGCACATTTCTATAGGCTTTCCCCACTTTCATTGCTGTCTCAGCTCAGACTGTGCTGCCGATCACGTCCACCCCAATACCCTGCTGGCAGAGCTATCTGTGGGTTTTATCGCCCAACAATGCGTGCAGTGTTATTGTGCTAAAAAGAAAACAAAGCCTAATCCATTTTAAATTAAAACAGTGCCCCAGTGTCATGGAACTGATGCAGACAGGGTCTGGCAGTACAGTCCTGCCGGCTCCACATGGGCTTCACCCCAGAGGTGCCGGGCTGTCCACTCTGATCCCAGCAGACGTCAGACACAGCCTTCAGGCTGGGGGAGGTTGCTTTTCCCAGGTCCCTCTGGTGCAAAGCCTCTGGGCTCTTCTATCCCCTAAAATGCTGTGTCACTCTGGGTGAGAGGTGGAGCACTGCCATGTGACAGAAGTTAGCAGCAGACAGAAAGCAGGGAAGACAGGAACATCTGGGACCTTCTGATGGAAGGAGAGGTTGATAGGACAAGAGGAAACTGCTTCAAGTTGCACCATGGAAGGTTTAGATGAGATATTAGGAAAAATTTCTTCATGTAAAGAGTGGTCAAGCATTGGAACAGACTGCCCAGGGTAGTGGGGGAATCAGCATCCCTAGAAATGTACAAAAGCTTGTAGAGGTTGGCACTTAGGGCTGTGGCTTAGTGGTGGATCTGTCACTGTTAGGTTAATGGCTGAACTCAACAATCTCAGAGGCCATTCCCAGCCTAAATTATTCTATGATTCTATGGTGGTATATGGCTAGAATAGAGCCTTTGCCAGGTCTGACTTTGGGTTTATAACGCCTCAAGTGGACTAAAGAGGAGGTGAGCATGTGCATGGCCTTGCAAAGTAGAACACTGGTTATTTCAGCCCAAGACATCATTTATTGGGCTGTACTGCTTGTGTTCTAAGAAATTAGTTTCTGTGATGGCCCCTTACAGCTGCATTTGTCACCCAGCAATGTTAGACAGTCCTCTCAGGAGGCAAGGCTGGCCCTGGGGGTGCTGCCTTGATGGAGCTCTTTCCCAGCCCTTTTCTGGGGTGATTTTTTTTCCTCCTGATGTGTGCATGGACACTGGCCACAAAAGTGCAGAGACGTGTGGTGGCCACACTGAGTTGCACAGTAAGAAAGCAATGCTTTGTGGTTGTGATAAGCAGGCTCGCTTTCACCTTCACTTCCTCCCTGGGTCTGGGAAGATGAATAAAGTTTCATCCCATTGTGATGATGGACATGCTGTGCCCCATTGTGCTGGTAAGAGCTAGTAGGCTTTTTTGATATATAGGTCTTTTATGTTTGCACTATTGTGCAGCTGTCATGGGTGTGAGCTTCACCCAGGAGCCATCACATGGCAGCAAGTCTTGCCAATGGAAGCTGTGGCTGCATGTCCCTTCTGAGATCTCTGCCTCTCTCTTGTCTGCTGCTTTGCCACTGCATGTAAAAGGGTACGGGCTATGGAAGATCACATCTAGCATGTGCTGATGAAACTTAAGGCCTGTGAGCCTTTTATTAGCCTGATTCAGGCAAACAAGCCAAGTGGCCATGAGTAAAGCTTCTTTTGTTTGTGTGCTGCATCTCCCTGCATCTGACCAGTGCCCTTCTGTGAAAGATATGGTCCCTGTCCTGTGGCTGTGGATGTGCTTCTGGCACTGAGGCACAGAGACGATGGGTGCTGGCAGGCTGGAGCTGAGCCCCAGGGGGTGAGCTGTGCTGTGCCGGGATGTGCTGCCTCGGGGTAGACTGTTCAGCAATGTTAGAGCCTCATGATTTCTGTGTGGCCTTCTGGCTCTCCTCTCCTCTGTCACAATCCTGCAAGCGTCATTTCTGAATCTGACTTCCTTTTCTTCAGCCTGTTTGCCAGCTCATCTCTGAAGAGGATGATGCTTAAGAACAGAGGTGAAAGAGTGCACTGGATCTCCCTTGACCCTGGCCTGATAGGTGTTAAATAGATCTCCTATTTTCTCTGTGCTTCTATACAAGCGGCTCTAGAGATGCTCAGGGTACCTGAGCTCCACAGCTCAGCTTCTGAGGATGTTTGACAGCAAAGCAGTTCCTTCCTCTTGAGAAACACCCTGCTGGGATGACTGTAAGGAGTTCTGCAGAAAGTGGCTCTAGCTGGCAGCAATCGCTTTTTTGGAGGTTAATACAAGGGCCCTCTGGCAAAATCCCAGCTGTGCTGAACGGCTGGTAAAGTGAGGATTTACTGTGAGACCTGGATCTCTTAGAAAATCTGACACATGTAAGCCAAGCATATGGGCAGGGAACAGAGCAGGCATAGGAAATAATTTTTTTTCCCTTAGAAATCCACATGTTAGAAAATAGTATTGAGTGTTGAAGCAGAATGGTATGAATTCCCACCATGATACTGTGCCAGAAGAAGCTAATACTTTTCCAGACAAGGATGAATCAGAATAAATTACAGAATCATTTCATTTGGAAGAGACCTTAAAGAGCATTTTGTTCCAGTCTCTCTCCCAAGGGCAGGGACACCTTCCACTAGACCAGGTGGCTCAAAGTCTCATCCAACCTGGATCTTGGACCAGTAAGTGGGAACAGTGAAGGGATTCCTCCTGCATAAGCAGTTTTGGTGAGTCTGCAAGTGACGTAAAGAGCCCTGTTCTGGTGTCCACATCCTTGAAATAACTTTGATGGAAAATTGGAGAAGCCACAGGAAAAGATTAGACTGTTCAAAGGCTGGAAAAATGTCCTCCAGAGATACATTAAAAGAGCTTTGTTTTATTAATTTATTAAGGTGGCTATTGGCAGGTTCTTTGAGAAGGTTATGGGGAAATATGCAGGAACAGCTCAGAACCCTGGAATGAGATGCAGCAGCACAGTGTTATGGTCAGACTATTGACAAACAAATACAAAGTGTGTTATTTCAGCATTCATTGGAGGAGAATTCTAAGGGAAATCCTAAGTGCCTCAAAGGTTTTTCAGCTCTCTTTGAAGGTTTCTGATCAAATCATGTGTTTCTCAGAGGGGAACACTGAATCATGTGCAAGCTTCCAGGCACAGTACCAGTGAGATTGGGTAAGCTGGTACTGTGGAGAATGGTCTAGTGAGTCTTTTTTGCAGCTCCAAGTCTCTAACTTGCCACAGGGCTATCCTATCTTCCATCCCAGGTACCTTCCATTTTGTTTTAACTGCTTTAGGTCAATAAGACACGGTTACAAGAAGTCAGGGAGGTTATTTTTAACTTGCTGTTCCACGAATTCCCTTTTCTTTAGATATTTGCCTTGTAGTATTACAGCTTTGCTGCTCCATTCCCCTTTTTGCAGAAGCTCTTAAGAAAGAAAAAGTCACCACGTAGTACAGGACACAGTCACTCCTGATGACAGTGGTCTGAGTAGGTCTAAGGAGCACCAAAAACCTTCTAAGCAGTGAAAACATGTTTGGTTTCTAGGGTATAGAGTTTGCAGTGCTGGGAAGATTTCACCAGAAAGCATTTCACAACTTCGTGTGAATTACAGGCAAGATCCTTGACTCTGGTAATTTCTTATTCATTGAGACATTGTTTCTCCTTCCTTAATGCCAGTTCACAAGAGGAGTATAGCTTGGTAGTTTCCTGTGACTAGACACAACCCAAGAGTTTGCTCTGAAGTCACTTGCACTGGTTACTGCTTGCCCAATTTATACATTCAGGGAACTAGCCCGAGTTGATGGTCATTAACATAGTTTCTTAGATGTGGGGACATGATTTTATACCTGCTGGTTACAGAAAATAACCTCATATTGAGTGTTAAAAGTTTAATAGCACAAAGTGGAAGGTTAAAAATGTTTACAATCATGATTCTTAATTTCAAGGACAGAAGTTAAAGAAATAAATTACAGTAACTAGTTAATGAAGTCACCTGGACTGAGAAGCACGAGGACTTGGCATGGAACAAAGAGTGCCATGGAATTTTTAGTTTGCTCAGCACAAAACCATCTGCAATTTGTGTCCTGAATAATGTGTAAATACTTTAGGAGGTAACTCCAGACCTCAGAAGTTGTATATCTATGGAGAATGATATTGAGAATTAACAAAGCATCTGCTAGCAACAGTAAACGTGGTCAACCAACAAAGAATACTGTGACTTGGATCTCAAGATTTGCATGGAAAACATGAGAATTGTTCCCTATCGAAATCCTGCAGAGGAAACTCTTTAACACTCAACAAAAGTGTCTTTAGTAGTATTTGAAGGAGACTGGGAGAACAGCAGAGGAGAAATGGCCCTGTGTAAAGATTAAAGTCAAGTGTCAGGTGTGACTCCACGACTGGACAAGTGGAGACACCGGAACAGAAGCAGAGCACAAAACAAAAATCAAGTATAAGGACAGACCACCCCATTCAGAATAAAGTCTGGAGATTAAGGTATTCCAGTGGTTTGGAAATTGCAACCTGAGAGCTGAAAGAAGGAATAGTTGTCCTGCAGATTTGGTGTCCAGCTGCAGGTGGTACCACAAGAGGAACTAGTAAACATACCTAACTTTCAGTGGAGAAAAGGGATTTTTATATCTTTGGAAGACGGAGGGTTATGTAATAAGTAGGAAGAAGGATAAAAAGGAAGACTTATTTGCTGCAATGATTTTGTAGTATGCGAGTCTAGATTCTTTTTGGACAAAGTAAATGTTCTGAGTTCCTTTACTAGGATTTCAGTAAGTTTTTTAAGTAACTTCAAATGTCAGTTTTAATTAAAGTCAGGATGATAAGGACTGTAAAGATACAATAAAAAGGGGGAAAATAATATGTCATCTTAAGAAAAGAGGGCCTGTGCGGTAAAGAAGGTATTACTGAAACCACTGAAGTGGGTTTTAGGACCCACATTTATAAACATTGTCATTAGGGACCCTCACAAACAGGAAGACTGTGCCAAGGACATGAAGCTGGGAAACACTTCTGTGAGGCTGAAAATCAAGCTATTGCATCAGAGGTGTGAGGACTGCATATAGCATCATGAGAACTCATATTCCTGAGTGCTGATGAGCTGTTAATAAGAATTCCTGGTATAAAATTCTGTAGAAAAATTTTTAAAAAAAAGATGAGGCAAACCATCTTATCATGTACTCACTGTTAGCACTTTCACATGTGGCCAGAGAAGTACTTTCCATACAGATAAATGTATAACTTAGCATCTGTACGTTCACTAAAGATTAATTAAAACTCGAGACATAGAGGGTTAATGAGGACCAGAGTAGAATGGTCATTTATTTTCTGACAAGCTAAGCTCTTTCAGACTTCTGTCTAAACTTTCAAAACACAGTTTGAGAAGGGATAGAGCTGCTGCCTATAAATATATCAGGGATTAAATCCTACCAAAACGATAACCTTCATATAGGAACAAATACATTTTAAATAGAAACTAAAAGAAGATTCAGAAACTTTGAGGTTTTATACTAAGCCCAAAAAAGCACAGGACAGGAGGAGGACCACTTTTTCACATATAACTTGATCAGGTCACGAGGGAGGCCACAGAGCTCGTTTTTAACAAAGGGGGATCAGACTCAGTGCCCGGGCAAGTGTTATAGGTAAACTCTTGTTCTGTTTGCTGCAATTAAAAAGATTGATGTATTCACTGCTTAAGAAATATTGTGGTGCAGCTCAGTACTCTTGGAAGTCCTTGCCAGCTCTGTCCTGCTGGGACAACGCTATGGCTGGTGCTTTCCAGCAGCTGCTGGCAAGGTTTATTTTCTTACCTGGAACAGACTGACTCAGAGGCTCCTATGTAGACCTTGCCTGAAGTCAGACTTTCTAGTTCACAGAAGTTTTAATATTTTAAAACATAGATTTGCAAGCAAGTGTCTTAAAGTTAAAAAAAAAATTCAGTTTCCCATTATTAAAGTTGTTTTTACCAATAGGCAACAATGGATGTGTAAATAATATATATCATAATTCCATGTAGAAACACAAAAATGTGTATTTTAAACCCATCCCTACCAGAGCTGCTAGAATTCATAGCTCCAAAGCAGCTGCCATACCACACAGGTAGCCCTGGTCCAGGAGCTCCCAGGCCAGCTGGCTCCTCTGGCTTCCTACAGTTTGGTTACAGAGAAGAGCAGACTAGGATGTGGCCAGACTGGATCTAGAGCCCCATAGCACAGGTGCTGGGTTACTATTATCTCAGAAAATCAAGGGACAGCAACAAGCTAATTAACACTCTTGTCTCAAAATATTCCTTGCCATCCTACCCTTAGGCACTGAAAGTTGGTTATTTGTTGAATACAAGCTGTGGTGGTGGAGAGCTTTAGTGGCCAATGGTACCAGCACAACGAATGTACGGATGTGGAGATGGAAATCAAAATAACTGGGAGGAGACAATTTATGCAACTATTGCAATTTCAAAGCAATCTAATACAACCTCAAAGCAAAGATTATTGTCTAGGGAATTCTAACCAAATCTCAGTAGTGAAATACAAACTGCAAGTGCCAGTATCTGGGATTCACCATGGTGAATGGCATAGATCAGCCTGGTTTTGTTTGGAAGTCATCCAGGGAACTTAACTCTAAATTGTGAATAGGCACAACAGCAGCACTGATAAACTAGTGCCTACTGTTGTTACATTAAAAGTAACAGACAATAAGCCCTCAATAAGCTCAGGAATTCATTAGTATATCCCGTGGGAAAGGATTACTGGTACAATTTTGAATCAAGCCCAGAGTGCCAAGATTCTTCTAGACATCCAAGCCTTTCCCCAACATGAGTTAATTTTCCTGGGAATGACATCTTTTTCCTGAGAATAAACCCTTTTACAAGCATTCAGATGTCGTTCCTCCCCACAGCACTGGAGCTAAAACAAGACCAGCCAGTGTTTCCAGAAGTACACCCACACTATCTCAGCCCGGTGCATCTTGTGCTGCACAGGATTGGAGGAGTTCCCTGGTACACCAATGTCTTGTGCCTTGGGCTGGATCTCTGCTGAGTTGAGCAGAGGTTTGGTGCTGTGCATTTCAAGATACGTCACAGCAAAGAAAAGCACAGTGTTGGACTGTTTACAAGGACCTGAATCCATCTGATCAGATCTTCTCTGACATAAGTCTACCAGAGAGTCCCAGAGGAGAGCTTTGGGTGAGGATATAGCAGTGATGTGAACCTAGTACAGGGGGACAAACTCTATGTGCTCTTCTACTTGGCCTGCAAGGCTCATGGGATAGTGCTGTGGTCCAGAAGACACATCCAGACACTGTGTCCTGATGATGGAGTCACCTTTCATTCTAATGGTGTGTTATAGTTTAGGTAAATGAAGATTTCATTTAGCTAAACTATAGTAGAGTGTCCTCATCTGCCAGGTATCATCTCTCAAAAAAAGCTGACAAAGTTATACTTTGTATAGGTGGAAAGAAGACACATGTGATTACAGCTGCTGTGATATGATATCCTCATCCTTCAGGAGCAATGGAGAGGGAGAACAATGAAACCTAAGAAAGTCAGGGCACCAAAGGTGACAGCTCCACTAGTACTCTATTTGTGCAGAGTCAACACAGGGCAACCTCTACGGAGAAGTAAGCAGAATGGATAGACTCAGGTGTGAGTTGGGAATGGCATGGGGCTTGTCTGGAAAAAGGAACAGACTGAACTGTCATTCCTGTACTGTATACAACTGCTTTCTTCATTTGCCTTCAGGATAAAGATGGTTAATAACATAAACCACCAGAACATGTTTTTCCTCCACAGTCCTGTTACCTTGAGCTTTGATAAATCAGTATCTTCTTATCTGATGGTTCAATTTATTGGGTATTGGAAGAAACAATGTGAATCATGATAACATCTTGAGTTTGGGAGTGTGTTAATCCTGCCTGCAGATCACCACAGAAGGCAGAGTTCTCCAGAGAGGCCAGGAGTGAGGGACCACCTCTGGCACAGCTCATGGCAGAAGGCCACGGTGCCAGGCTGCCAACAGCTAGTGGCTTGTGTTCCCACCTGCCAGCTTTTGGGGAGACGCTCCCTCTGCTCAACACAAAAGGCAGCCCCAGCCAGATCTTCTGTACCACTTGACAGATCTTGAGCCCTCTTGCCATGATGGCAAGCCTGTGGATGTGGATGTACTCACACGGCTACGCTGGGCACAAAGGAGGGTGCTGGGATGAGCAGTGGGCTGGGAAACAGCTGGGCAAAACTGGTTTAGCAGAGGCATGGAGCCCATGGGGCACAGCAGAGAGCTGGTACTCAAGCAGTGCCACGGAGCAAGACACAATGTCCCATTAACTTGCCTGACACCTTTTTGTATGTGCACAAATAGCATGTTGAGGAAAAGAATTTCCCCCATTCCCTTCTGCACCACATGGAAAAATATTTTGCTGGTTGAACTCAAACTTCCTGCTTGATGATTTTGGTTAACTGTACTCTAAATCTGCTATTCTAACAAAGTAAGTGCTCATTCCCTGTTCTCCAGTACAACACAAGTCAGGACACTATGGACACAGGGTTTATTCCACCACACCTATGGCTGCTTTGCTCCTTCCTTATGTGAAAACTACCCTTACCCCCATACAGGCCTGGGGCCCCGTGCATGCTGTTGGTGTTTCTGACCCTTTTGTGATGGGAAAAACAAAACTGTGGGCAATAACTGAGAAGAAGTTTCACCAAAGATTTATACAACAGCAAGATGGGGTGGTTTTTGTTTTGTTTTCATTTGGTTTTTTGTTTCTTTCTTGATAATCTGATGCTTATTTCACTTCTTTCTTGGCAAGCAGTGAGTTGACATCACCAGGACTCTATCATCTCCTCTGGGAGTTCCATTGGGTAATTAAGGTCCAACCTCATGCCATGCATCCTTGATTACACCAAATGTGCATCCCTTTGCATCTGTCTGCATCTACCCTTTGCATCAACATCTGTTGATGTGCCTGGTCACTTTTGGTGCAGGGCCTTGTTCAAAGCTTTTTGGTATCCAGGTTCACTGAGCAGCACCAATGTGCTTCCTGCCACCTCTGAGAAGCAGCAGAAAGACTTCTGCCCAAAGCAAAGCTCTATCACCCTCCAGCCTCCATAGAAAGAAATGCTTTTCTTAACTGTATTTCAGTAAGAAGAGGGGACATGCACTGCTGAGGAGTCACTCACCCACCCCTAAGTAGAGGGGACAGCCATGGCTGAAGGGTTCACACCTCAGTATTGCAGGGTCCTTCACCCATTGTTGAGGAGACTGGACACTCATTGCTGAGAGATCCTTTGCTCAGAGGTCCCAACACCATCACTGAGGAGAAGGGACTATTGACGTACTCTTCACCCATTGCTGAGGAGGGGACATGCACGTCTAAGAGGTACCACTGAGAAAAGGGGACAGTTATGGCTGAGGGGTGCCAACCCTGTCCCTAAGAAAAGGAGACACCCGCTGCCGAGAAGAGTGGACATTCGTGGCTCAGTGATTCCAAGCCCATCCCCGAGGAGAGGAGACATCCACGGTTGAGAGGTCTGAGGAGACGACGGAGCTCCCCCGTCCCCGCGCCAGGTTCCACCGCATGTCCCGGCGGGGGACTGGGGTGGGGTAGGGGAACCCCCGGAGTGAATCGAGGGTTCGAGTCCCGCGTCGAGTGGCTTACCTGGCCAGACCGTGGGGCTGCAGACTTTGCCTCCAGCTCCTATAAAAGGTAGCGGAGGCGTGAGTCAGAGCCACCGCCTCCTCTCCGCCCGCCTCACTTACGTGCGGCCGGGCGGGCGGGCAGGCAGGCACGGAGCCGCCGTCCCGCACCGCGCACTTGACGGAGATGAACCGCGCTGCGCTGCGGGTCTCGCTCCTACTGTTACTCCCGCTCCCGCTCCTGCTCCTGCCCGTCCCGGGCGGTGCCAGCTCCGAGAGCGACAACGACCCGGAGCACGTTGGCGAGAACGCCCCGCATTCCCCGGAGAAAGGTGAGCGGGGGTCCCCCCGCGCGCGGGGCGCCACGAGGCGTGGGACACCCCGCTGCTGCATTTGGGGTGCCCGTGCACGATGCGCTTCGGAGCTTGGTTTGGGGTCCCCGGTCCCTGAGCACCCCGATGAGTGGAGCACCCCAGTACTAAGTTTGGGGTCCCTGATGCATGGGGTGCCCCGATTCACGGGGTTCCCCTCCGTTGCTGGCTGGGGATCTTTGATGGCGTGGGGCGCCCCAACACAAGGGTTGCTGGATTTGGAATGCCGGATGCTTTGAGTAGTGAGGAGGGGGCTGCCCCCAGTGCCGGGGAGCTCCCCCCTTTCTTGGCTCGGTGGAGGGAGGGAGGAGCTGCTGTACCTCCTGCTGCACCCTGGTCAGAGCTCCAGGTGTGCCCCAGTGTGAGGTGCCCCTGTGGAGCTGTGCCCTCCCAGCATCTCCCATCTGCGGGCGCTGCCCCCCCTCCCAGCACGTCCCTGCCTTTGTCCCTGCTCCCGCCAACTCCTGTACTGCCTGACCGGCCCGACCCCTGTCCAGGGGCTGGGCCCTTACTTTGTGAGCAACCCTTTTCCCTTACTAAGTCCCCTTTGCATCAGACTAGGGGGCTCACGGCTTCCTGGGATGGGGGTACGAGGACTGTGAACCAAGCAGTCCCTGCTTGCTCCCGGGGATCGCCCGGAGGTTCCAACCCCGCACACTGGCATGGTGAACGGCGGCCGGTTCCCTTTCTCCCGCGGCATGTCTGCTGGGCTGCCCTGCATCTGCCTTGTCCCACTGCAGCCCGCAGAGGACAGGGTCTGGCGCTGGGGGCTGCCCCATGGCTGACGATGGGGAACGGGGGACGTGCCTGAACTCAGGGCTGCGGGGTGGTGTGTGCCCCTCCTCCTCCCTGTGAACTATCTTGCTGGGGATGAGGGGGCTTTCAGGCTCACAGTTTCATGGGGAAAGTCCTGCCTGTTGGATATTGGGGCCTTTTCTGACTGGAGACCGTGATGCTGCCAGTGTTCTGCAGGGATTTGGGGAGAGTGCTGGGGATTTGCTTGCGTTGGGCTGAGCGCTGTACTGGGACATTGCTGTCCCTGGCTACACTCCTTGTCCCTGCGTTGCCCACAGGTTTGTTTCCCGGGCTCAGCCTTGGTCCTTGGCATGTCCTTGGTTTTGCCACTGGTAAGGAGTAGTCCTGACCTATGCCAGGACAGCTGTCCTGTGGTAAGGGCTGGGAATTGTTTGGTGCCAGGAGCTGCTTTTGTTATTGCAATGAATCACTTTTCTTACCAGACCCGCTCTTGCTGGGTTGAGCACAGGAAAGAGATGGGGATGCACATGCTCCCTGCCACAGAGATGAAGCAACCCAGGCCACAGAGTGGGAGAGTGTTGGGTGTTCAGCATACCGGTGTGCTATGCTGGCAGCAAGCAGCTGGACATCGCTTGAGGTTTGGGATGGGTGGTTGAGAAGACTGAGGCTGGGATGGAGATGGGGAAAGGCAGTGGCATAGAGGTAGGTGGGGAAGAGACAACTTGACCAGTGAAGTACCAGTGTTAGAGACTGAAGGTCTGGATGGAGTCCAGAAGCAGGTTGTGGCTGGAACCTTCCAAGGCTCCCGCCAGGTGCCAGGAGCTGCGTGTCTCAGCACCTCTGCCTAGTGATGAGCTGGTTCCCTCTGTCTCGAGGCTTGTACACGACGGAGGGCTGGTGGCCTCTCAGCCTCAAAGTCCAGGTGTTGTCAGTGAAGCTTTGCCGTGGGCTTACTTGCCCAGAGACCTCAGTCCCCTGTTACATGTGCCTTTGAGGAACAGTAGCTCCCTTTCCCACTGCACCCTGTTTCCTCTCCCTCCTATTCTAATGTGTTTTGCTCTGTGTTCTTCTCTTGCTCATTCTGCAGTTCTTCTTGTTCATTTATTTTCCTCCAGCTGAACCCATTTTTCTTGCTGATACTCCTTATTCATCTCTTTCCCCAGCTCCAAGCACTGATCTGTCCTCTGGGATTTCCCCATTTTTATCCCTTTTGTTGGAATGACCCTTTCTCTGCAGCACTCTGTAATTGTTTCCTCTTTCCCCCCGCGCTTGCTAGGGCAGCTGAGTTCAGAGTGAGCAGGAACATGCCCTGGAGTAAAGCCTGCCCTATGCCTTCCTCCACCCAAATCCTTGCCCTTCTCAGGGGGAGCTGGCATATTCTTGAGCCCCACAGCCCAAGCAGTCCTCCCCCAGGAGAACAAAGAACAATCCGTGCACTGACCTGTGCTACCAGTGGCAGATTAAAGGCTGATCCGAAAGGCTTGCAGTGGGTCAGAGTTTATAAACAAAAAATGGCTTTAATGCAGACAGGCTTGGGAGGGATTGGTGCCCACATGGGCAGCACATGGAGTGGTGTCCTGAAAGAACATGGGCGCTGTATGGGGTGTGTGTCTGGATGGAGAAACCAGAGTGGAGGTAGGGCTGTGATGGCATACGCCCCTCATAAAAAAACTTCTTGTGGGGCTTAGCAGAAGGATGTTCAAGTTATGTGCCCACCCTGCCCAGACCCTACCCAGACCAGACCGTGCCTGTGCTGTGCTTGCCACAGACTGATCTGGAGATCTGGCTGTGGGCAGCGTGAATACAGTGGCATAGCCTTGTATCCTGATCAGGTTATTGCTTTTCAAGAGACTTGATGCTTGGATGTATTTTGTAGGCTGGGAC
>JAOXXN010000364.1:9308931-9351378 GCA_026770055.1 Myrmophylax atrothorax | reverse complement strand
AGTGCCCCTAAACCCCCTTCCAGACCTTTCTAGCCTGGTTTGGGTGTGGCCATGTACTTTCCAGCAGATGCACCAAAGACCCCCAGTAGTACCCGTGCCTGGATTCTTGATGAGAGGAGGGCAGGATCCTGCTGGGCTTGGCGCGTTGCATGGGACATCTGGGCCTGGGAAAATTTGTCTCTTCCTTTCTCACTCCTGAGCTGGAATCCACTTCTATTAATAGCAAGTGGCTGCAGATAGCTTTTGTGAGCAGCAGGGATGGGGACTAGAGCAGTGTCTGCTATGCCCCTCCTGTGTCCTGACCAGGCTGTCAGGCAGTTGGCCCCACCAAGGAATAGAGATAGCATCAGGGCTGGACTGTACCTGTTAAAAGCTTCCCCATGTCCTTGTTGCTGTATGAATGCCTCCCTTTTCTCCAGACCTGTCCGAACCTGGTGCCCCCTGCTCCTGCTCTTGTGGGCTGGGATGTGCCAACAGCTTGCCTGCAGCAACACACTGGTAAGGACAAGTCAGAGGAGGAGCCCATGAATTACCTGTTGTGTCAGTCAGAGCAGGCACATAATCCTTTTGGACCATGTTTCGCTGTTTGTGGCAAATCCGAGCCCCACATCCCTTCGCCTGGAGCTGGTTGCCTAGAAGGGCTGGTGATAGCCAAGGTGTTTGGTCAGGGCTCTTGTACACTCTCAGGCCAGCTCCAGTGATGTGCTGGGAATCCAGGCTTTACTGGCCACTTCAGAGGAGTGATGGTTTGAGGGCCAGGCTGTTGAGTACTGTTGTACCCTCAGGTCCTGCCCAGGAGGGCTTTGCCCCCTCTAGATCTGCACAGCAGGCACACCACCAGCTGTGGGAAGCTCAGGGCATGTCCTGCCCTGCTGTGACCACTGTGGGCCCCATGGGTCACACAGGACATGCAGAGGTCCTGGCACAGGTTCCCCCATCCTCCCTTCTGCTTTTCCTAGGGAAAGAGGTTTCTGTGGTAGGACCCTTATGCAGTCTGTGGGGGCATTTGGGTGGTTGGGTGAGTTACAACAGAGGGCTACTGGAATAGGAGATGAGCTTTTGGCCTGGTACATTTTCTTGTGGCAGTCTGTCCCCATGGTAGAGGCACTCACTGATGTAAGAAGACCAGGTTTTGATGCTTGTTTAATGCCTCTGCTGTGAACCCAAGGGCTGCTTTCCCCAGTGGGAGGAGAGTGTGTCTGCATGGTGCAGTGCATCTTGCTGCCCAGACTCCTCATGATGTGGGACCTGCACTTGTGGCAATGGAAGACTTTGGCTGCTCCAGAGCAGCTGCCAGAGTGCTGGTACAGCTGCTTAGTGGCAGAAGCCAATAACTGATTTTTCATCTTAAGGGTGATGACAAAATGTCAAGCCCTAGAGTTTTCCCTCTGACTGACAACTGTGGGAGACTTGGCCCTGCTACAAGGCAGCAGTACCATTTGGGAGCATCCCCTTTGCTGGAGTAGAGGAAGAAGCAAGAAAGCAAAGTCAGGGACGGGGATTAAAAGTAGTGGAATCCCAGAGATCTGCTGCTGGGGCTGGGAGTGCTGCCTGGCAGAGGTGTGCTTGCTGACAACCTTTTCCTTCCATTCATGTGGTTTTTTCTTTTCTTTTTTTTCAAGGCCACAGTCACTGGAACTATGAAGGTAAATACCTTGCAGGTACTCCTGCTTTTTTCCTACTACTCGGCAGATTCTGGGCCTGAGCCAGCCGTAGTTAATGATTACAGGGCTCCTGTGCGCACTCCGCGACTCACCTCTTCCTCCTGCCTGAGCCTGACACAGTACCCAGACCCAGGCACGGATGGGCTGAAGAGCCAGGGGTTGCTCCGATTTCAACAGGAAGCAACAGATCCAAGGAGGGTTTCCCCAGTCCCTTGGGTGTGGGGGGACAACCCTGGGGGCAGGGCTCCTCCCTGAATGGGAGCTCCCCTGATCCTGTGCCAAGTGGGGAAGCAGGCTGGGCTCTCCTGGCTGGATTTGCAGTCCATGCTGGGACTTTGACCTGCCCAGGGATTCCTTGTCTTTACCTCTGCCCTCTGCCACCCTTCCTCCCCATCCTGCCTGGCCCTGCCCTCCCATCATGGCTTGGGGGGCTTCTCTTCCATGGGCATCACTGCAGTGCTACCACAAATGCACCCCTTACTGCTGCACCACCACTATGGGATTTGGCTTGGACAGGCTAATGTCCAGGTGCATCTTTACAGGGGTCCTGTGAGTGTCTGGCCTGGGGACAAGCCTGGGTTTGCATTGGCCCATGACACACTAAAAGCAGCCCTCTGCAGTGCAAAGGGAGGTTTCTGGGGCATCAGCCATGCTTTTTGCAGTTGTAGCACTGGGGAGAGGTGGCCATTCCAGCAGCCACCCCAGTCATATGAGATATCCATTTGCCACAGAGCCCTGCAGCTTAGTGGTACCTTGCTAGAGTGGCAATGTGGGTGAAACCTGCCAGAGGCCAGGCTGTGCAAGACAGCAAGTGTGTGATGAGCTGCAGGGCAGCAGCTCCACAGCTTGCCAAATCCACTTGTAAATGATCTTTGTGCGTTCTTCCTAAACACCCCAAAAATAGACTTTCCTGGCAGCTCACCATGGTCCTAGACCTTTCCTGATACAACTATATGCAGTCACATGGTGGCACAGACCTGCCCCCAAGCTAACTTTGTGGAAGTTAAACTTAATGTGCATGGATAATTCCCTGGCCAGTGTCTGTCCCCTTCCCCACCACCACCCAAACATTCTTTCTGGTGCTCTCCTTACCTGAGTGATCTCACTGATACTCCCTCCCTTCTTTCTGGCACCAGACCGGGAGCACTGGGATTCAGACTACCCGGACTGTGGGGGCACCATGCAGTCACCCATCAACATTGACACAGCCCGGACCATCTTCAGCCCTGACCTCCGTCCAATCCAGCTCTCTGGCTACAGCCTGCCTGCCAATGAGAGGCTCATGCTGAAGAACAATGGTCACACAGGTGGGTGCAAAGGCACAGGCAGGAAGACAAGCAGAGGCTGCCCAGACTCTACCAGCAGGACCACATTTCTCTGTTCCCCTTCCCCTGGACTCTGGGTAAGAGATTGTCTTGCAGGCTCCAGTCATGTTGCCTTCAAGGCCAAAATGGAAGCACTGGGCTTGAGCCTTTACAGATCCATGTGTTTTCCTGGATGAAGGCAGGAACCTGGAGACATCCAGAGCCTTTGTGAGCTGGCTCTAGAATTTTATTAAACTCCACATTTCCTTCAAAAATGTGTCCCTGGTACTTCTGACATAGGTTTTCAGAAACTGGTTTCTCCTCTACATTTCACTTTCAAAGGACTCGTCAGTCTCCGGATGTGACCTAGCCTTTAAGTTGCTCATGTGTCTTCTTAAGACACAACTTTGATCAACTTCTTTAAGTCTGTACTTAAGAATGCTATCTCACAATCTTAAGAAATTTTTATCCATCTTTTGTTTCCCTTCTCCAATTTTAGAGTGGTTTTGGAAAGTCTGGACACAACTTATTCATCTTATTTTAGTATCAGGCTTGCTATGCCAGACATGGAGGAAAACTACATCTTTCCATTCATCTCCCCATAGCTGAGGATGGTTGGATCTGGTTGCTACTAGATTTTTCTGGGAGCAAGCAGAGTGTTCTGTGCGTGCTGGTGTCCACCAGTTTCCAGGTTAAGGAAAGGTTGTAGAGAAAGGGACTTAGGCACCTGCTGACGATGAGATAAGACACCTCCTTGTCCTGGTAGCTAGCAAGATGGAGCTGACCTGTGTGTACAGCAAACTTGACAGGTCAGACTCGCTGTGCATGGCCTGATCAGCTGCGTAGTGCATGCACAGAGCTCTTACTGTGGCCTCTTGCCCTAACGTGCCTGCGGAGTTAAACTAGTTGAGCTCAGTAGTTGCTATTTTAGACACCCTGGCATCTGGTGTTGCTTGGTGTTTAGAAAAGCAGTCAGAGCATTTTCACTGGGGAGGGGGGAAGTACATTCTCCCGTGCTTATAAAATGCCTTTATTTATCGTGGCAATGGCTGGCTTGCTTTATGAAAAGCCATAAATAAATAAAAAGTTGCAAGTCCAGTAAGATATTTGTACAGTTACTCATTTTGGTAATACAAAGTGTATATATTGTATAGGCTTTTTAAAGGGCCTGAAAATGACTCAGGTAGATAGAAGGAACGCAATGATGTAGCTATACAAAAGAAGTGTAAAAGTAGATAAATTCACAGGAAAGGTGCAGTCTCCTGTTTCCTGTATTTGAGTTTTCTATCTGTGCAACCAGTGGCAGGGAACTCGAGATGGCAATGACTCATCACAGCCCTATTACGCGGTTAATCCCGAATCTGTGCCCTAGCTTGGTGATGTGACTAAAGGGCATTTCACCTATAAAGGACAAAGGAAAAGAACTGATATTAAAAATGAGGAAAATGTGCTTAGAAGGATAGGACAGCCTTTGTCAGGGTCCAGGTGTACTCCTGATCTTTTGCCTCATGTCCAGGTAACTCAACCTCAGATTAGCCACACTGCTGCATGAGTCCAAAATAGCTGGATAAACTATACTGAAGTAAAGGCAAAACCAAGTATGAATTTACAGTATCCAAAGAGGCAAAAATTTTAGTTCTAAGTACTTTCAAAATATTTAATGCTTCCATGCCACCAGCTCCAGTGCTGTCAGACGCTTGCAGGCTGCTTTATTTGAAATGTCCCAGCTCGCCAAGGACCGCAGCTATCTGTCCAACAGTCCTGCTCTCATATTCATCACTCTGCCAATATCTTTCTCTACAAATTTTGCCCATGGTCTTTTTGTATTATTCTCACTTACTGAATAAATTGTTGGATAACATTTGGCTTGGAGCTGGCCCCAGTAGTCTTTGCAGAGGGGCTCTTCCCTTTCCAGCATTTTCCTAGCAGCTGTTTTTGAAGGTGATGCATTTACTGCAGAGTCCTCCAACCTGAAGTCAAAAGCTGAACCCTGCTGCATTGGCAGACTTGCCCATAGCCTTATGAAAGATGGAAAGCAAGTTTTTTGGTTATGACCACAAGGCCAGGGTGACTGTTTCCCTTGAGACATCTCCTCTACATCCCTGTGGGAGGGACTGGGCTTTGGTTTACTGACTGACCTCTTCCTTCTTCCTCTGCAGTTGTCCTTGAGCTGCCTGAGTCACTGGCCATCACTGGTGGCTATGCTCAGCAATACCGAGCTGCTCAGCTGCACCTGCACTGGGGCTCCCTGTTGGAACCTGGCTCAGAGCACACCATCAATGGGCGACGCTTTGCTGCAGAGGTGAGGAGCCCTCGTGGTGGTGGATGCATCCTTTCCCTCATGGTGCTGGGCAGGGAAGGCACCAGAGGGCTGTCATGCTCCTCGTGCATGGCTCTGGTTGTCACTGGATGAAGGCTGTAAACCCTGGCCAGGATCCCAGGCAGCTCCGCAGCAGTGAAGTTCAATGCAGGAGGCCACGCTCTGGTGCTGAGCAAGACTCATGCTGAAGCCTGGTCCTGGGCTGATGGAGCAGGACCTGTGGCGGTCCCCAGGCCAGGGAAACCAGCTCCCCTGGAGGCTGTGAGCAGCCTGCTTTGGGAGCTGCAGGGACTGTTTACTCTGTACACACTGCCCTCTTGCTCTGCCAGCTTCCATCTGGTTTTATCCCTCCTTCTCTAGCTGCTGTCCTCAAACTGAGCCTGGCTCTGCAGTATGAGCCCCTGGTATGCAGGACATTGCTGTCCCTAACTGGAGAAGTTTCTGCAGGCAAACCTTTCTGCTGGCTGCTTTGAAGCAGCAGCACATTTTTTTGGCACCCCCAGCGTTTTCCCTTCCCAGGAGGGGTGCTCATCACACACGCACATCTCTCCCAGCCCTTGCTTCAGCAGGCTGGTCCCTGGGTGCATATCCTATCTGTGCCCATCCTGCATTGGGATTGCCTGGTTCCCTTCCAGATCCATGTGGTCCACTACAACACCAAGTATGACAGCTTTAATGAGGCAATGGTTCACCCAGATGGTTTGGCTGTATTGGGAGCCTTTCTGGAGGTGAGTTCCACAGATCAGCAGGGGGAGGGCGGGACTGGTGTGGGCAGAGTTGGGCACAGTTTGGGGGACTTCAGAGAGGCAAATACACCTTGGAAGAAGGGGAGAGAGAGGTAAGAGCAGTGCTGATAGAATCAATGGGTCATCGGGATAGGGTGCCTCTCACAGGCAGGGATACCTCCTTGCTAGCACTGCCATCATTGGCTGGTCTCCCTTCAGCCCCTGTCCTTGCCATTACTGTGTTGACTGGAGTCTCTGTGTTGCAGGTTGGGCCGAGTGAGAACCCATATTATCAGGAGATACTTGAGCATCTGCACAAAATCCAAGGAGTAGGTAAGGCCCTGTTTCATGTAGTGCTTGTCTCAGGGTCTGCAGCCCGGCAGAGAAACCTGCTGCCTGGGAAAGCGAGGTTGCAGCAGGCACTTGCCGTGTGTGCATGAGAAGGGGAGCATTGCACTGCTTCAAGGTGCCCTCTCCTCCCACATGCTTTGCCTCCTGGGCAAAGTCACTGTTCTTTCTCCAGTGGCTGCAGTGGCACACGCAGTGCCAGGCTGCCCATGGTCTCCATGCTGTTGTCCTGCAAGGGATTGCAGGACACTCCCATGGTGTTTCTTCTCCCAGGCCAGGAAGTCTTGGTGCCTGGATTCAACATTGCAGGTCTGCTGCCTGCCAATCTGAAACTCTATTTCCACTACAATGGCTCTCTGACCACCCCTCCCTGCTACCAGACAGTGAAGTGGACAATCTTCAACCAGACCATGCTACTTTCTCGTGACCAGGTCTGTGAGGGCAATGAGCTGCACAGTAGGTCTTTCCCAGCCTCTCCCTACAAGCGTGCACCACCTGTGCCAATGCCCTGCATCTCATCTGGCCCCCAAAGGTGGGATGGATGCTGCTTTGCTTACACTGTTCTTCTTCCAGATGTCATTGCTGGTGAGGAGCCTGAGAACTGATGACAGCGATCTTCTGCAGAACAATTACCGGCCAGTGCAGAACCTGCATGGGCGACGCGTGCTGGCGAGTTTCCAGACCACCCAGCCTTTGGTGAAGCACACTCCTGGTAAGGAGTGCATGATTGTGCCCAGGCTGTACTCAGCTGCAGGGATGCAGAAATGGGGCGAGAGGCAGGAGTCAGTGTTTCATGTCTCTTACAAAAATGCAGCATTTGCATGGGTTAGATCTGCCCTGACTTACAGCAGCACTGGTCTTGGAGTCTGTTTCTGCACTTCATTCACACTACCTGGAGAAGATTTGTTTTATCCTTAGTCTTGCAGATATAATAGTAGGAGGATTAGGGGATGTATGTTCAAAAGCAAACAGCCAGGTCCTGGCATCCAAGCTAGCTCATTCAATCCAAAATGCAACAGATAAATTCAGTAGCAGCTGCCACTCGTACAAACTTGCAGTGAGCACCCCTCATCCAAACCCTGCAGGAAGGGCAGTGCTGGTGACCACACCTGAAGGCTGTGCTCTACCAATGGGCCACACAGACATTCTGACCAGGCACACAGTCCCCTGCCTGAGGCAGCCCTGCCTGCCTGCCCTCAGTTTGTCCTTGAAGGTCTTTCTTGCATTGGTGGTTTCCAGGAATGGGTAGGAATGACTTTTAATCCCCAGGTGTGACTATCGCACAGCATCACTGAATTTTTGCCCATTGCTGTTCCCTGAGGTCACTGGGGCTTTTCTGTTCAACATCCTGCTCCTTTTCTGTTTTGATGGCATTTCCTACACCTTGTGTCAAGTTGACTAATGGGAACAGCACACAGGCTTGGTCCCAGGCCTCTGGGCAGTGCCTTGGTAACCACACACTGTGGTGCAAGGCACTTCCCTCACCGTCCCACCTCCAGCCAGCTTGCTAATGGCTGTAGGCTTTTAATCACTGTGGTCTTCAGCCTGGCTAGCAGTTTCCCATGTGGCACTGCATCAAATGCTTCACTGAAGCCGAGAGAGATAAAATCTACCGCATTTTCTTTGTCTAGAATATCAGTTATCAAAGAAGGATATCAGGTTAGGCTGGCATGCTCTATCTTTGGTAAACCTGTTAGATACTTTATCATATTTTCCATTTACCTCTGAGCCTTTCTTTTACCACTTTCTTGCAGAAGCTGTTCCAAAGCCTCCACCTGCTGACGTTGGGGCAAGGGGGGGCAGTTGCCTAGCTCTAATTTTTTTTTTTTTTGCTTTTCCTTTTTTGCTATTTCTATCCAAAAATCCCCACTGCAACAAAGCCACAAAGCTCTTGTTCCTGAACTACAAAGACAGTGTTCCAGTACTCCTGGATGAGGTTACTGGTCCCCTGCCTTGAGTGCACAGGATTGGTGGGGTTGTCTCCCCACATCGGTGCTAACTGCCTGCTTTACCCTTGGGGCCACCGAGTGCTGAGATGGAGTGCTGCAGGATCATGTCCCATTTTGCTTGCAGCTGCACCTTCTCTGCCCACGCTTGTTGATCTTCTCCCAGTCACCCTCAGTTCAGGATAACCTCTCCTGGACCCGACACCTGGGTGAAGGTGGCGGCTTTCCCGCAGTTGGATACAGCCTGCAGATAGTGCCACTCTGCGCGCAATACCCAAGCAGTGTACAGATGATAGTGCAGCTCTTGAAAAGCTGTGCTCTTGCATTGGGTAAATATTTGCCCAGCACAGCTCCCTCCCAGTACGTGGAGCCACTAAACCATCCCCATGCCGGGTGCCCTGCCCGCAATGAATGGCTGCCTCCTCCCAGAAGCTGCTGGCCATCTAGCCACAGGCAACTGTCCCCATGGTCACTGCCTGGTGGGCTCACCCCGTGTTCCTCTCCAGGGTCTCCTGTGGGGTTTGGTACAGTCATGGGGTGCTGCAGTGCTCAACACACTGCCTGTCTGCTTCCTAGGTGGTGGAAACAAACAGCAATGTGGGGGCGTTCTGGCTGGGCTCTGCAAGGTTTCTGTGTGGGCTGTGGTTCAGGGATCCCTTTCTCTCCCCTTCCCTTGATGCTTCTGGCAGGGTGTCAGGGCTGGGATTCCTGCATGGTGTGAGCTGCTGGGGATGCAAGAGGCACCTCTCCCTACCTGCTCATGGGTGATGGGGAGTCTTCCAGTCAGCCCTGCTTTGGCAGTGGGGCCTGAAGACCTGCAGGTTTGACACTTCTGCCCCCAAACACCTGGGGCAGCCTCCTAATTGCACTGTCTCTCTTATAGGTAGTGACGGCTCAGCACCAGCAGCAGGTAGGTGAGGGGGCTGGCACAAAGGATGGGAAGGTGGATGGGGGGTGTACCTGGCTGGGAATTGGGGTCCTGAAAGCCATGTTGTGAGCTGGGGAGCAGGCAGCCACAGTGGGTTTGCAGGGCTGCCCTAGCATCTGTGCTGCTGGTTCCCACCTTTGGTCTTTTGCTTCCTTTGCAGAAGGACACTCCACCTCATTTCATGCAGGTATGTGTGCTCAGTTCAGGCTGTTCCTTTGTGCCCCCCCTGCCTTTGGGCCACCAGCCTGCTTCCTTGACTCATCTCCCTGAGCTGCAGGGGATGTGTAACCTGGCTGTGCTTGGCTTGCAGGGGACGTGCTGGCCGTGCTCTTCGGGGTGCTCTTTGCTGTCACAGCACTGGCCTTCCTGCTGTACATCTACAAGCACCGCAGCCAGAATGCACGGTGAGCCACGGGGACATGCAGAAAGGGGCCTGGGGGAAGCGTGGGTCCAGGGCAGGAGAAAGGTGCTTAAGGGTGGTCTCAGGCAGCAAGACCCACTACTTGGTCTAACACTCCCCTCCTCCTTCTTCCCCCAACAGGCTGGACTCGCCAACCAAGTCCAAAGTCATCTACACAGCAGCCAGCACCGAGAACACAGCGTAAACACCACACCTCTGTGGCAGCACCAGCCCCACTGGTTCAGCTGCCACACCACCTCCCTTCACTCCCACACTGGGCCAAGGACGAGCCAGTACTCCAGCATCCCTTGGCTGCATAGGCTGCCCACACGGACTGTTTGCCTGGGGCAGCATTTGGCCCCAACAGATATTTTTGTTATAAAAACGGGAAAAAGTATTTTTAAAAAAAAAAGTAAAAGCCTCCCATGGTACCAAACCTCTCTGCTGTCCTTGTGAGAAGCTGTGTGTCAGGAAAGAGCACCCTGGTGGAGCTGGACCCACAGTGGAGAAGGGTGTGCAGGGACCCCTTCCCAACTGGCAGAGACAGCATCAGCCTCTGTGCGCTGGGCAGAGCTCCAGAGTAAGCAGCACAAGGCTTCTTGCACAGCCCCGCCCTGCCCTCCATCACTCTGGGACTTCTTCCTCCTCTTATTTGTGCAAAGCATTGAAAAAACATAGCTACAGCTTGGTAGGGCTGGGGAAAGGCCGAACTGCACGTGGCAGAGCCACCTCTTGCTTTGCTGGCCAGCCTCCACCCAGCTCACCTCCAGGTCTGTCATAACTAGATTAGCCAAAGGAGCCTCAGATCCATGGCTACTTCCCACCTTTTGTGGTGGCTCCAGTGGAGCTGGAGCCAAACCCCTGGGAGCTTTATGACCAGGGCAAAACCAAAAGAAATATGCAGGCCCCAGAGAGGACAGGAACCTGTAGACTCCAGCCCTCAGCAGCCTGCAACCCAAAGCTGTAAAACCAGAGCCCAACCCCTGTTAGGATGAACAGTGCAGGAACAAGACCTCCAGGCAAATGGGGCCTTTAACTGCCAGACCACTCCTGCCTGAGTCACACCAGCACAAGCCACTGCCACCATGGTTTGTACCCTCCCCATGAGAGCAGCGCCGATGGCCACACACAACCCCCACTTGATGTGGTACTTAATTTTATTGGTATAAAAGCCCACTATGGATAAAACTGCCTTTTCAGCCCGATGGCAGTTTCTCCCTCCCAGCCCTGTGGCACAGAATCAGGGCTGGTACCCACCTGAAAATCCCCAAGAACAGGAGAGGGCAATGATCCATTGGAATGGTCCCTTGAACCCTCTCCTAAATCTGTGCCAGCAACAGCTGTGGCATTGCATCTCCTCCCAAGCCTTCCACCACCCTCCATGTATACTGGACCCTTTGGATACTGTCTTTTCCCCCATCCTCCTCCCACCCAGCAAGCTGTCAGTACCTTTGGGTCCCCCAGCACCATCCTGCTGCACCTGGATGCCGGCTTACTGCGCTACCACAGGTCAGCGCCACGGCCATGGCTCCTGGGGCAGCAAGACTGGGCAAAGACGTGGAGAAAGGAGCCCCACAAGAGTCAGCCATGACCCAGAGCACAGCAGCACTTTGCAAAGCCCCTTCCTCCACCCTGCAGTGAGGAGGCAATGCAGGTGCCCCACCCTGGCATGGGGGCAGCACACCTGTGGCGGTGGGGGGAGAAGCGATGGGTTTCTTTGGGCTCAGACTCCAGCAGTCCAAGGTAGCATCCTTCACAGGCAAGCTGACTGGGGCTGAGCTCATGGCAGGGCCAGCAGAGTCAGGTCCCCCAAAACTGAGCTGTTCTACAGGGGCTCCCAAAGGGGTGTTGGAGTGAGCCAGTCCCAGCCACACTGGTTGGTTGGCTGCCACAGCCAGACCCCAGCATCTGCCCCACCTGGGCTGGCCAGGGTCCTCGAGTTCAGGAGAAAAGATATTGCAAAGAAGGTGATGGCTGATCCTGCCACCAGGATAGGAGGAGGGGAGGGCAGGGGTGGCTGGAGGCAGGAACATCCTGCAGGGCCTCAGGATCCTGGTTGGGGGCTGGCTCCACTCCGTAAACCTGCAGGAACCAAGAGGAGAAGGGGTCAGTTTTCATCAAACTCTTTACCCGACTCCCCCCAGGAGAGGAAACAACCTGACCATGGCCCCAAAAAACACTTACTCCTCCAGTGTGGGAGACAAGGGGATGATGCCCTTGTTCTAGCGACAAGGACAACCTCTCACCATCCCAGCTCCAGTCCTGGTACCTGGCAGGACCCACAGTGCCCCCCATGCCCTTTACAGAGCAGGACTTACAGAGCAGGAAGCGCCGCAGGTTCTGCGCAGATCCCCCCGACAGGAGGTAAGCCCAGGCAGCGGCAGCAGCCATCAGCAGGTAGGAGGGCAGGAGGCTGCCCACGTACAGGGGGTTGCAAAATGACTGGACAGAGAGGCAGGAGAAGAGAAGGGTGAGCAGGCAGGAAAGGACAGGGACAGGATATGTCACAGTGTCACCACCTCAACACGTGGGGTTGGGACAGGGGACACGGACTTTAGGGTTTGGTTTGTGAAGGGCCAGCCACTTCGTTACTGCCAAAGGCTGTTTCCCCCCAGCACAGGGAGCAGGACTCAGAATATGCGTTCTGGTGCAGAGCTCTGCTCCATTACTCACCGACCCCGAAACAGTGAGGTGCATGACAACAACCGCCACGATCTCCCACCAGCGCCGATGCTCACAGCCGTGAAAGAAGAGGATCCCCCAGAAGGTGTGAAGGAAAATCAGCACCATGGTCATAAAAGCTGCAAGGAGCAGAAGAGAAGTGTCACCAAGGAATCACCCACCCTGATCTGACCTGCAGGCTTAGGGAAGGGATGGAGATGAGTCAGTGAAGGGGAGTAGAAACACTGCTGAGGCAGGCTGGGAGGAGCTGGGTCAGACCCTGAGTTTGGGAGAGACAGAAGAAAAGAGCAGGGAGGGTTACAGGAAACAGAAAGAAGGGTCTGCTACAGAGAGATGTGACAGGGGACTGTAAGGGGCTCAGACGGGTCAGGGTGCAGCATGAAGACAGCATGGAGGGAAATCTCCAGCCCCTCTAGGTCTGCTACATCTGTGGTGGGGCAGAGACGAGCAAAGGGTGCCAGTCACTCACCTGAGGTCAGGAAGTACAGCTGTGAATCCCCATGGATGCCCACAGTGCCAGGCCCTAACGCGTCTGCCAGGAGATTGATCATGGAGAAGGCGCCACTCATGAGACCAAAGCCCACGCCAGCCACTGCCAGGACAGGGACACTGTCAATCCCTGAGCCTCCCAGGAGCCACTCCAGGCACCTTGGCATGAGAGATCTCCCTTTGCTCCCAACACCATGCCCACCCCTGCGGTCAGGGTGTCCTACCAGGCGCAGCACTCACCATATGCCATTTGCTGGATGGAAATTGGGGAGCAGCCATCCTCACTGAGGGCCACCAGCCCCTCGATGGCCTTCCTGTGGGGTGAAAGCACACTGGAGCCCACCACAGTCCAGCCACCTCCCAGGGCATGGTGCAGCACTCACTCTGCACCACACAACCCTCCTGGTAACCTCCCCATCCCCACGCTGCAACACACACCACGGAGAACATCCATATGACTCTATCACCAGACATGTGAAAACCATGTGAAGCCACACAGAAAGATTTTCCACAGAGGAATGTGGGTGCCAGCCAGCCCAGCAGAGCAGGGCTGGGGTGAGCAGAACCTCAGGCGTAAGGAAAGCAGCAGCACCCCCCCATGGAAAGCAGCCTCAGTGCAGGCATGGGAGACTGCACCTGATCTCTGCATTCATACTCTAATGAAGATGTTGACAAACAATGAAGGAGGTGCAGGGAATACCTCCAAAAGCTACAAAGATTCTCTGGGGAGAGAAACTGGGAGAGGAGAGGGCTCATAATTTTTATCAGCTAGAGGTATGGTGGGTGAGGAGGATGCCAGACAGCTCCTCAGCCCAGGGAGGACAGCAGCACTTGGAACCGGAGATCCGCAAAGCAAATGAAATGCAGTGGTTTGTGTCAGAGGCTGCTCCGTGGAGCTCTGCTACCCTCTGCCTGCTCACCTCTGTCAGTGCCCTGCCGCAGGGAGCAGTGTGAGCCTGCAGACCCAGCTCCCCTGGCCTTCTCCCCTGGCCTTCCATCTGGGAAAGCTGAGGGGTATGAGGGATGCCAATCTCTTCATTACCTGCCCGTGCCTGACTTCACAGTCCCAGCACAGTGCCTCATCTGTCCATACCCATGACAGGGTGCAGCGTGTGCTCACCTGGCAGCACAAGCCCCTGTGCTCCAAGCAGGCAGCACCACAGGGGCCAGGAGCTGCTAAGGCTGCACCGACACTGTCCTGGGCTGGCCAGGGCACTGGGTCCTCCAGACCTTAGGCTGCTCTGCTCCACCACCTGAGACCCACTGAGGTCAACATATCCAAACAGGTGCCACCCACATGCTTGCAGTAAGCACTGAGGTGGCTTACTGCACATGTGACATCCCTCCACAACCCAGGGATTCCCACATAAAATCTGACACCCATCATGACTGGGACCACCATCCAGCAGCACTGACACAGCAGGGGAGATGCCATTACCTGAGGAGCTTGTAGTAAAGGAAGCGGAAGGCCTCCTGTAGCAGCACAGAGAACATCACCCCAAATATCAGGAGCCCCTTCTGCAGCTGCTCATCCCGGGGGTCGCTGGCTTTCACCGCAATAAACCAGATGAGGGAGGAGAGCAGCAGCGACACCAGCCAAAAGAAAGCCCTGCAAGAGACAGAGCCTGCTGACATCAGTGCTGTGCTGGGACCCATGCCAGTGCCATGTCGGGACCATGGGGACTACCCTGCGTGCCTCTGTGCTAGGATTGGCACTGGCAACTGTACCCCAGCCTTGCCCGCTCTCCTACGAGCACCGGTGCCATTCTAGTAGCAGTTTTGGGTAGGTTGTGCCTGCACTGGTCTGACCACTGTACTGTGCCTGCAATCCTGCTCCACTGGACACCAAAACTGGCACCAGAGCCCCTGCTGGGCTCAAAGCAGCACCAGCACCTGTGCCAGGATCATATCCATGCCAGCAGCAGTACCACGCCCTAATGGTCCCAGAGATGCTGCTACCAGTGCCCCTGCTGCACATATGCACCAGTACCACTACCAACCCTCCACTGGTACTGTAGCAGTACTGGAGTCCACAGTGTGCCAGTGGCTGTCACAGTAAGAAAAACAATGTTGGTGCTCCAGTCATGCAAGCAACAGCACCAGTATAAGTCCTGGTGACTCCACTGAGCCCACAGCAGCACAGGTACTGGTCCCACAGTGGTGCCTTGACCAGTACCAGGCACAGGCCTCCCACACCCCTGATGCTACCGGCACCCACCACACCCATATTGGTACTAGTACCAGCACTGGTCCCAGCACCCATCACAACCATACTGGTACCACTACCAGCAGTGGTCCCAGTGCCCCTGTCACACCCCCACTGGTACCAGTACCCCTGTCACACCTGTACTGGTACCAGTGACTCTGTCACATCCATACTGGTACCAGTACCTCTTTGACACCCATCCTAGTACCAGTATCCCTTCCACAGTCATACTGGTGCCAGTAGTTCCTTCACACCTATATTGGTACCAGTACCCCTTTCACATCCATACTGGTACCAGTATGCCTGTCACACACATACTGGTACCAGTACCCCTTTCACGCCCATACTGGTACCAGTACCCCTTTCACATCCATACTGGTACCAGTATGCCTGTCACGCCCATACTGGTACCAGTACCCCTTTCACGCCCATACTGGTACCAGTATGCCTGTCACACACATACTGGTACCAGTACCCCTTTCACACCCATACTGGTACCAGTACCGCTTTCACACCCATACTGGTACCAGTATGCCTGTCACACCCATACTGGTACCAGTGCCGCTTTCATACCCATACTGGTACCAGTATCCCTGCCACACCCATATTGGTACCAGTACCCCTTTCACAGTCATACTGGTACCAGTACCCCTGTCACACCTATACTGATACCAGCACCGGCATCGGCCCCAGCGCCCCCTCACACCCATACCGCTCCTGGCACCGATCCTGTCCCCACACCAGTGCCCCCACCGCTGACTGACCCGGCGATGAGGATGATGATGCGGAGCGGGTCGCGAGCGATGGTGAAGAGGAAGAGGCCGAACGCGGGCCCGAAGGCGATGAAGGTGCACCCGAAGAAGACGGCGAGCGTCATGTCGGCAGGACACGGGAGCGGGACACGGGAGCGGGACACGGGAACGGGACACGGGACCCGGAGCTCGGACCGGACGGGCCCCGCGGCCCTTCCCCCTCCGCCGCCCTTCCGGGGCCAATGACGTCACGACTGCGCGCGCCGCCGCCGCCGGAAGCGGCCACCGGGGCCGGGCCTGGAGCGGGCGTGGGTTTCCCGAGGGGGCGGGGCGTATCAGTGACGTCACTGCAGTCAGGTGGGCACGGGTGGACTCCCGGGATCGGGAATGTGGGATCTCGGGCAACGGTGTGTCACCCAGGGGGTGGTCCGGCACTGAACAGGCTTCCAGGGGAAGGAGTCAGAGCCCCGAGCCTGGCAGAGCTCAGGGAGCGCTTCGTGCACGGCGGGGGCTGGCCCTGTCCGGTCCTGCGGGCCCTGCACTTGGATGAGCCCTGTGGGTTCTTCGCAGCTCAGGTGGCCTCTGACCAGCATCCAGGGGAGCTTGGCCTTGCCCCCTCGGCCACGAGGAAGGCGGCCCCGCGCAGACACCCAGCCTGTCCCGGCCTCTGCTGCTGTGTTCCCTCAGCCTCTGTGTCCAACCCCACCTCAACGAGGCTTGACACAGAAAGGGACTTCAGGGCATGCTCCCCCTTACTGACACCCACACCATCACTCGTGCCCTCTCTGCCTCTAGAAGGCTTTAGACAGAGCATTGGATGTAGGGTCCTGTACGTGCTGAGCTGGCAGCAACACGGCAGCAACACGGCCCCCACGCCACTCTCGGCACACCTACAGGGAAGCCTTTGGAGGGATCTGGGTCTCAAGGCATCTACTCCGAGCAGTACGAGCCCTGCTTCTGAGAGGCACAGCAGAGCACTCCAGTGTGGCATACAGAGAGCTCCCTGAACCATGGAAACCCCAGGGCCCTGCCCCTCCAGCCCACTCGCTGGCCCTTCCAGCCAGCAAGCTGGCAACTGGAAATAGGAGTCACAGGCTCTGCTCCAGAGACACGATTGGTATTTGGCTTGATTGCCAGAATTTGCAGGGCCAAGTAATGTCCTGGCAAAGGAGATCCAGGAGGAGGAAATGGGGCAGGAGTTTTGTCTCTGCCTAGGGTTTCATAGCTTCTTTGCAAAACAGTTCAAAGTCAGACCACCTGGCCCAGAGAAAGTCACATCTCACTCTATGAGACAGAAACATCCACCTACAGCCCCCATGTTTCTTTCAATTACAGCTCTGAGGGGGTCTGCCCTCTTGGTCAAGAGCTCCTGGGAGCTCCCTCCTGGGTGAGGATGCCCTGGACCCACTGAGAGGTGGGGGACAAAGGGTGGGGCTTGGCAGCTGGGAGATGTGGCTCTGGTGGCTGCAGCATCACGGATTTGGCTTTGGTGGGTCATAACACAAGCTGTCACCAGGGACATCACCTGGCAGCCCCAGCCCCACCACATTTGGATTCTGGTGACATGCAGGAGGAATGCTGGGCTGGGTGGGGGCTGGGGCAGATGCCCAGTTGGTTTCTAACCTGAAGTGAGACACAAGCCCTTTAGGGCAGAACAGGACATGGTACTGCCCTTGAGGCTGAGAAAGGGGAGCTTAGGGCTCTCAGTGGTGGCAGGGGCTTAAGATAGGCTTTGGGGACATGCTGGATGTCCCAGCCCCCTGCTCCCTCCCACAGAGACCTTCTGAGCCCCCTTTCCTCCCACCAGGCCATGGCTCCAACTCTTGTGTTCTTCCTGGCTCTGCTGACCATCCAGCCCAGGCTGCAGCACCATAACCAGGCCGACACGGACATGGCCAAAGGGATACAAGAGCGTGAGGAATATCTGCATCTTGAGATGACTCAGCTGGTGCAGGAGTCTGAGTGGAGCAGAGGCAGGTGGAAGCTCCAGCAGCAAGGCAAAGGGTGATAACCAGGAGAAGAAGCTCAAGGGTGCCCAAAATGGTGTCAGCTATTTGTGCCTACTTCATCACCAATGAAAACATCCAAGATAAGTCTGGATGGGGCTTTGAGTAACCTGATCTAGTTGAGATTGCGGGTAGGTCAAACTAGATGGCCTTTAAAGGTCCCTTCCAACCTCAACTATTCTGTGATTCTGTGATTCTAATACAGGACCTGCCTGGCACATGAAGCATGGACCAGTGTGATAGAATCATGATTATCATGATGATAATATCATCTCCTAAGGCAATAACACGAAGTTTCACAAAAATAGTCATCCTAGCCCAGTCCACAAGGACAATAAACATCAACATAGTAAAAACATCCTGTGAAAAAGGCATTACATAACAGAACCCTGAAAACAAGTGCTTTTTATTTGTTTTCTTTTGCTCTGAAAGCCAATTAATCATCCTTGGGACCAGCAACTATTAAGCCAATAAAATGAATGCTCCCCAAGAGTCCCTTGCTGCCTGTAACCCTGACATAGGCCTGTCTTGCTGCACAGTTGCTCCAGTGATGGTCTCAAGGCCCCTGATCATGTGAAGCAGGGACTACACATCCTCCTGCACTGCACCCTCCACCCTCAGAGGCAGCACAGCCCTGGTGTGGGATGCGGCACAGAGCACTGCATGTGGGGTACACATATCTCATACAGAAATGAGACAGCACCACATGGTTTTAGTGTCCATGTTCCCCTTCAGCTGTCTTGTCCTCTGCTGTAGTTGACAAGTCTGTAATATCAATTTGTGTGACACTTGGCTTTAGGCAGCCTGACCTGTTTTGAAAACCCCCAGAGCCTTGCAACAAACTTGTGTGCAGCTTGGCCAAATGGCTCTTCTGGCCCTCACCCCAAAGTCTGAGGGGTGACAGTGGTCTGTGCCTGTCTCTGCATAGTTTTTCATATGCCTCAGATGTTCTTTGTGTGGTACTCCCCCTTCAGCGTGTAGTTCAAGGGTATTGACCAGGAAGGATTCAGAGATGAAATGAGGCACCAAAGAGATGAGAAAACTGGGGCAGAGAGCAGAGGTGAAGGGCTGCCAGAGGTTAATGTGGTGGTTTATCAATGGGGTGGCAGCCCATGGCAGGGCTGAAAGCTCTTTGGGGAGATCTTCAGATCTCTCAGGCCAAGATAAACAAATCCAAAGGTTGAAATTCAATGCAAGAGGTGCAGAGAGAGGAAGAGAGGAGGGGACAGGCATTCCAGTCCTCAGTATGGGTCTGTAATGCGTATGGGGAGACATGCCTCTAGGTCAACCTCCCATTCCATCAGCTCCACAGTGCCTCAGCCTCCCAGGGATTTCCCTGGCTGCCTTATTTCTCTGCAGGGCCATGACAGGGGAAGTTGATGTGTGGGAGAAGGGAGGAAATGCAAAGCTTTACTGAAGTGTGAAATGGCTCATGTCTTTCCCAGGTAGAGCATCACCTACAGACAGTTTGAAGGAATGAAAAGGCCCTTGCAGAGGGGTGTAAATGGTTAAGTCAAATGGATTGGTCCAAACCAGGAGGTAGCAGCAGCTAATGGGGAAAAAACAGTGGGTGTGAAAGGGCTCTTTGTCGCAGCAGGAAGGCAACAGAGGCTGGGCACTGGGACGCACCCTGACCAGAGTGCAGGGTAGACTTGTTTGCAGTGCAGGGTGCAGGCTCCCAGGGACGAGGTGCTTTTATACTCTGGTTCTTTTTAAAGCCAGACAATCCCCTGCCTGGAAGGTGCTTTGTCCAAACAACAGAATGGCTCAACTGGTGCACTGCAGAAAAACAAGGTGGACCCAAGGAGGAGCTCCAGCCCTTGTGCAGGGACAGCTCAGCAGTCCAAGACAGCATGTACTGTCCTCCCCTCCTGCTCATCCAGGTCCAGTCTGGGAGGCTGCAGCTCATGACAGGTCTTGCACCTATGGAAGGCTGAACAGAAAATGAGCACTCCACACATGGGGAGCATTTTTACCTGTTGGAGGAGGTCTTGGAAGCACAAAATTGCCGGGCCAGGGAGAGGGCAAGAGGCCAGCAGCACCTGGACAGGAAAGAGATGCAATGTCACCACCCTCCTTTCCTGAACTGAGAGGCACAGCAAATAAAGGAAAGCAGATAACAAAAGTTATCCCTGCCGGTCGCTCGCTGGGGCGATGGCCTGGCTTGACAAGGGGCCAGCATGAATTGTGTTTCCTGTCAGTATGTGGCTGTGCTTTTAGAGGGATATCCGCTGGGTACTGTGGGATAACAGGGCTCAGCGCATACCATGGAGGGGCCCAAAGCAAAGGGCAAGACTAGCTCATGACTTTGGGCATTCCCAGGAAATCCAGCCTGTTTTGGTGACAGCAATGAGACACATCTGGCTACTCTTCAATTTGTGTTGGAGAAAATACTGTGAGCCAGGAGGCTGAACACTTTGGGCAGTGGTTGTCTGCTGCATTCGTATTTGCTAGCTTACACATCTGTCCCTCAGGCAGGCAGGCAGTCACTGGTAATAGAAAATGCCATTAGTACACAGGGTGAGCCGCTAATCCCAGACATGGAGAAGACCCTGATAGTTAATAAGGTGTGCATTCATGGTCATATGCTTGTGCTTCCTCTGTGTCACCAACTGCACTGAAGCAGACTCCATGGAGAGGTCAAAGACCTTGTGGCTTCCCCAGGAGCCAAGCAGGTAGCATGCAGACTGTGGGAGGGGACACACCAGTGACATAGTCTATCACTGTACTTGAAGAGGATCGTGAGTTTGGGCCAAATTTGAGATGCAGACGTTTTCTCTGAATCCCATGGAAGCAATGGAGATGAGGGAGCACAGCCCAAACCATGTGGTTATCATTCTGAGCCCCTCACGGCTGCAAAGGACATCTGGGTATGCTCGCCATACTCACCCTGGACTTGGACCCCTGCAGAGCCTCCTTCCATGAACTGGGCAGGGAGACCCCCACCTCACCTCCCAGTGCCTGTGCCTGTGCCCACCCACAGTAACCAAACACAGCCATCCATCTTGTCAAACTGCTTTAATATTTGGACATGAAGACAGGACAGAGCCAGCCAGGCTGTGCACAAAGATGCCCCTGAGCCATGTTGTATGGCTGCAGGGCTTCCCTTCTCAATGGATGTGTGGATTTGGCCAAGATGCAGTTCAGCTGATGACATCCTGAGCATGCCAGTGGGGTGCACGTGCTGGGTAGGGAGGAGGGTTGGGGGCTCTTCAGGGCAGCTCAGAGGTTGTTCAGCTCCAACAAGGTCTGGTCCAGGACCTGGTGGATCCCCACGTTCTCCTCTTTGGCACTGGCCAGGCTCTCTGTGAATGCAAGGGACACCCAGCCACACACACAGACACAACCCAAAGATAGCCAGGTGCAGCCAGACCCATGCACACCACACCAAGCACAGACACACGCACACAGACAGACATTTCAGTACAGCAATGGCCTCCAAGCCGAATGGGGCATTCCTGGTGGAGCAGAGTCCACACAAACAGCCCCAAATCCGGCAGGGATGAGTCCAGCCACTCTGGGGCCTGCTAGGGCAGCCAGGCCAGTCAGGCTGGTCGCTGGGGCAGGCAGTTACCGCTCTTCAGCATTTCCATCTTCCCATGGTGCCCCGTTGCCCATGGCTGAGCCTTCTGCAGCGCAGGTGCTGCTGGCGAGTACCATTATTTGGCCAGCCCCAGGGCATCAGCAGTGGCCAGCTGTGGGCACATGCACAAACCCTTGGCCAGTGAAAGCAGAGAGCCAGTGCCTGCTGTGTGACCCAGCAGTGCCCCATGAAGAAAAGGAGTGAGACAGCCCAATAACAGCCCGGGAGGGCGGGCAGAGAGGGTAACAGAGAGATAAGGAGCAGAGCTAACAAGGCCACAGGGATGAGCTCTGCCAGGCAGCCCGCTGCCAAGGCAGCCTCCTCTGCTGTTGACTTCCAAATGGCATCCTCCTTCCCCTAAGATGATGGTGAAACAAGAGCTTTGCCTACCCAGCCCCATCTCCCACTGTGCGCTGCTGCTGGGCTCTTCCCTGTCCTCTGCCCCACGTTTGGGGCAGTGGGTGCTGCTGGGTCCTCAGCTCCTATCCCACTGATCACAGCACCCTGCAGGGACCCCTTTCTGAGACAATCCTCTCTGTACAGTTTGGAGTGGCCAGAGTGAGGAGGAAGAGGCTGCCCACCAACTCCTGGGACAAGGGGAACAAGGCAGCGATATAAACAACCACCTCCCTGGCAGAGCCAGTTTGATGCCAGAGGACAGCCCTCACCATGTGGGCATCCCAGGACATCACAAAACCCCTCATTTCTCTCCCACAAAAAACCGATCAGGCTCCAGAGGGGCTCCCTGTCCCCCCACAGGCAGGGTAGTTACCCCTGTGAGGATAAGCCAAGGTTTCACACCTTGCCTTGCCCCAGTGGGGAGCAGGTAGGGGCTCCCAGCCCTGAGCCAGCCTGGCCAAAATGGGGCAGGGAGGCTGGGCCGGGGCCGGGAGCTCTGGGCAGCTCAGTTGTTAAGTTCAGTAAGGATGACCCGCAGCTCGTTAGTGAGAACACGGTTTTTCTCGGCCTCCTGCTGAGAGCGCTCTAGAGAAATTGGAGACATCAACGCAGCACAGGAAAGAGAGAGAAAAAAGCGAGTTAGTGAAAAGAGACAGCATTCCCCAAAGGCCTCGATGGAAACACCACAGACATCCACCCAGTAGCAGGGACCAGCTGAACTGTCAGGAGGCATCCAGTCCTGGTGGAGGGACACGTTTGTAGGTCCATCAATTTGAGAACTGGATTCTGAGAACCACAGGGTGGTGAGGAAGAAGGAAGGGTTTCAGGACAAACTTAGGGATCACAAGAGGTCACTGCTGAAGAGTAGCACCAGCCCTTTCACCAAGGGAAGGTGATGGTGGTGCAGGACACATGATAAGGCTGAGATTGCTGCTTGCAAGCAATGCCTGGGAGTGGCAACAGCAAATGGACAGGACCAGGGCTAACCCTGCTATTTTGTGCCAAAGAATCATGGAGAAGATGGCATGAGATGAGGAAAGCTGTGTATGAGAGCCAGAGAGTAGCTGGAGTCAGGACAAAGGGCCCTGTCCCACTCAGCCTGGCAGTGCAGGAGCCTCTCAGGTCTCAGACATGGTCAGCCCGGGGGTCCCGTAGCTGTGAGCTGCCTGCAACCACCTCCTAACACACCGCTGACAGCGCACGCGTGAGACAGGCAGGAGATGAGGGATAGAGTGGCATGAAGAAAACAAAGGAGAAACCAATGTTGAAACTTTATTGAAATCAACTCATTAACCAGAAGGACAGAACATAAAAGAAAAGTCACGAGATGCAAACTGAAGAGCAATGTGCAAAGGACAGAAGGCGGGGTGAGGGAGGAGCTGGGGGTCGCCTGCCTGCCAAGGAAGGTGTCTGCAGAGTCAGGGCCAACCCTCTATCCCTCAGGCCTGAGCTTTGGCAGTGTAGGTGCCACTTCCCCAGTGCAGATCATCCCCATCCTGGGACCATCAAGCAGCACCAGGGGACTTTGCTGGGGGTATGTGGTAGGGAAAAGGCCCCCCATCCCCGGAACTGCAGGGTCTCCAGTGTTTCTGCTGCTGGGGAGCCAAGGACGGAGCTGCTGGAGCAAAAGGCTTCTGGACACAGCCCTGATCCCTATTGGGAAATACTGTGGCATGGACCTACCATACAGGCAATGTCCAGCCAGCATGTGGGGCTCCATGGGGCTGCTCTGACCAAACAGCTCCAAGCACCTACAACTTGTCTCCCCAAAGAGGGGTACAGCGGGAACACCCCAGGCCGGCTCCTGTCCCAAAGGAGCCAACAGACAGGCACAGGCTAGGAAGGACAGAGGAGGATGGAAAGGGTAGTAAGGAGAGAGGTGGGATGGCCAGGCAGGCAGGTAGCTGAGCTGGGAAGGGGAGAGGCAGGTGGGGAGGAGGTGCAGTGCTGGTGCCCAGCGGGGGGCTCAGAGGGAGGTGATGTCGTTAAGTGCATTGTCCAGCTCCTCGCTGATGGCTTTGTACTTCATCTTCTGCGCATACACTTCATCTGCAGATGGGGGCAGGCAGGGGGCAGATGGTGGAGCAGAGTGTGGGGCACGAGGTGGAGAGAGAGAGTGGCTGTGAGCAGCAGGCTGAGGGCAGCAGGAGCATGCAGGCACAGGCAGCATGGATGTGACCCCATTCCCCACCCAAGGGCAGAGCCCACACCCCAGCTCTGCACTCCTGCACCAGACACCATGGCATCCAGCCTTCCACCTCCCAGAACCCCTGCCCACCCCCTCACCCCAGCCAAGCCCTGTCCAGCCCCAGCAAGGGCATGGTGTGGCCAAGCGCTGCCCCGGGAAAGAGAAACACAGAGCAGGCAGGGACATTTTACCTTCTAGGTCATCAATGGTCTTCTCCAGTTTCGCCACAGACCTCTCTGCAAACTCTGCACGGGTCTCAGCCTATGGGAAGCACAGAGGGAAGAGGGTGAGCTGCACGGCACAACAGGGGTGGTGTAGGGTGCACTGCACTCCAAATCTGCCACATTTGCACCTCTGGTAGCCTTCTTCACAAGCACTACCACAGTAAAGGCAATAGACAAGAAAATTCAAGGGCCCCATGGAGCCTCCCACCCTAAACCAGAATAGACTAATGGAGGGGCATCCCAGACCCAGGCACCTGCTGTGCTGCAGGGCTGCAATTACTTGGTAAACTATGAGAAGACGCGGGCATAACAGGGTCAAAATCTACTCATGATGACAAACTCATGCCTGCACTGATGCAGTGGCAGTCCTACACCCCTTACCTCCTTCAGTTTTTCCCCAAGAAGCTTGATTTCCTCTTCATACTTGTCCTCCTTGGTGGAATACTGCAGAGAGAGAGACAGGCACCTGTGAGCCCCAGGAAATGTCTTTGACTGTCCTTCACCCCAGCAGGAGACCACAGCACCCCCAAACTGCATGCACTCTGACCAGCCCCAGCAGCCTCACTGGGTCCTACCTTGTCAGCCTGGGCCTCCAGAGACTTCAAGTTGTTGGTGACAATTTTCAGCTCCTCCTCTAGGTCACCACATTTACTACATCCCAAGCAGGGCCGGCAGGAGTGAGGGAGTGGGGCCAGAGGGCAGGAAAAAGGCAGGAGCAGAAAGAACAGGCACAGGGAAGCAGGAAAGAAAGAGAGAAAACAAGTTGAGAGAGGAGAAACTCAGTGCAGGTGGACAAGGAGCAGAGTCACTGCGAGCAGGAGCTGCTGGAATGCATCTGTTCATCCATTCCTTGTGCTTCCTTGCACAGACACCTTGTGCATTACCACCAGCCAGGCTCTCACTGGCCCCACCAAGGGAAGCAGGGATGGAGGAACGTGCCCAGCCTGTACCCACTGGAGAGGGAGGTGAGGGGAGGCCATTGGTGGAGGCAGTGGTGCAGAAGAGAGGTAGCTCGCATGGTTCGAGAGACAGCGACAGAGAGGGGGGGCTGCTGCACATTGCCCCATGCCCCTGCCCCAGTACCTCTTCCTCTGAGGCAATGAGGGATTTGAGAGACTGGTCCATGGTCCGCAGCTCTTCTTCCAACTGTCTCACTCGGCTGGGGTGGAAGAGGGGCACCCCGGGGAGGGGGGACAGCAGAGAACAGGGTCAAGGATGTGATGCTGGTGGGTTGGTACCCCCCTACCCCCAGCCTGTGATCCCAAGGACCATCCCGATCACAGACTCTGCCACTCCCAAGGAGGGACATCCCCATCCCCATGTCTGCTAGGGATTTAGGGAAAGGGCTGTGTGGGACCCCTGCACACTGCCTGCTGGGGGCCTGCTCACCTCTCTGCCACCTCTGCCCTCTCTTCTGAGCGCTCCAGCTCTCCCTCAAGGACGACCAGCTTGCGAGCAACCTGTTGATGGCAGCAAGAGGCATGTGTTGTCCCTGTGCTTGCCCCAGTTGGGGGCACAGGGCTGCAAAGTGGTGGCTCTGGGTGCTGCCAGGAGGTCAAGACTGGGGAAGGTGGCACGCACCTCCTCGTATTTGCGGTCAGCCTCCTCTGCTATGTGCTTTGCCTCCTTCAGCTGCATTTCCTGGAGCTCCATCTTCTCCTCATCTTTCATGGCCCTGTTTTCGATGACCTTCATGCCTCTGAGGAAAGCCCAAGCCAGAAGATGTTACTGCTGTAGGTGAAGGTGGCATCTGTACCTCCTGCCCATTGACCCTAACTCCATCAGCCTCCAGCTCCAGAGGCACGGGACATTGCTTGTGGATGACAGCACTTGCTGGCCACCCCACACGGTACGGTCACACTAGCAGTACCCCAAAAATGCTCCTGCGCACAATTACAGTGGAGCTGGCCCCAGGTCTATGCCCCAGAGTGAGGAAATGTGACTGTGATGGCCATCAATCAGGCAGGTCCTGAACCAATCTTTAGGTAGTTAAAAGTGTGTAGCCCAGGATGAGCCAGCCATAGCTTTCACAAAAGCAGCTTGACAGGCCAGCTGCCTTCAAGGAAATACTACAAAACATCCCATGGCAAGGCCTCACTCATTCTAGGTTATGCTTACAAACAGGGGGCTACCAAACCCCGGTGAACCCCCAAAGAATGAACTCCTGCAGACTCTTCTTCTCTCACCCAGATCCTGTTGCTCAAACTGGTCTTTGCCAATGGAGGAAAGAGCTCATGTCACTGTCAGGAACGCTGTGACATGTCTGGGCACTCCCACATACAACTTGAGTGCCCTTGCCTGCACAGCTCCTGTCTGTGGTACCTGCTTGCCATGAAGATTGGGCAAAACACACTTTGTAGGATTGTTTTGAATGAAGCTGGTTTGTTCTCAAATCTGACTTTAGTTCCCAGCCACAGATGTTCCCTCCAGGGTTACTGTTGAGCCCTCAAGCAAAGGAGGCTTCTCTGAGAAAGAAAACATGCTCCTAGCTTCCTCTGGCTTTGGATACAGTCTGGTGTTCTTATAATTACCAGATAATTTTTTTCAGGACTTTGAATGTGCCCTGGAAATTTCAGTCTTTTTAAGAATGCCTGTTCCTGGAGGACGTCTTGGCATTGTGGCTTTGCTCTCTCCCTTTGGAGTCTGCAGGAAAACCACCACAAACCCCATGAAGTCATTTCAGAAGAACCTCACTGCAAAATCAACGGCGCTGCCTCCAATCAGTAGTGCCCTGATACCACCCTCACTGTCCCTTCCCATCACACCTCTCGCTCTCATCAGCTGCCTTCTCAGCTTCCTCCAGCTTCTGCAGGGCAGTGGCCAGGCGCTCCTGGGCTCGGTCCAGCTCCTCCTCTACCAGCTGGATACGGCGGTTGAGGGAAGCCACTTCAGCCTCAGCCTGGGGGAGCAGAAACCCATCAGTCACCCCATGCCACACACATACATGTATTTTAAAAAGCATTTTCAGTGTTTACTTCTGCATTTACCATCCAGAATGCCCTTTGGCACTGAGCAACAAGCCACTGCTCACTGGAATGGGATGCCTGACCACGCATTCCCTTGCCTTTCTACAGGGACAACAGGGTTATCCCCATCTCTAGTACTTGTTTGATGCCGACTTCTCCCAGACTTGCAGCCCCAGCCTGCCATGTGCAGCTGCTCCCCCATGTCCTCACATCTCTAGCTCCTGCCTAGGGAAGGGACAGGGCATGTTCCCTGGGGTAGGGTGGCCATAGCAGCCATGCCGTCACAGGGATTGTATTTGGGGTTTGCACAAAAGTGAGTAAAGGGGGAGGAATGCCCTGTGCCGCTTGACTCCCGAAAAGGAGATCGGGAACCGCTTGTGGATTTCCTGTTTACAGAGGCGGTGGAGTGAGCCGGGAGCTTCTCCTGCGGGAACCCCTCTGGCCCTGTGCAACAGGACAGCCTGAAGCCAGCACGGAGCCCCCCCAGCTGATGTACAGCACAGCGCCAGGGGCAGTGGAGCGAGTCGCCCTCGGCAGGCTGGCGCCCGGCCAAGATGCGGCTGGCAGGACCCACTGGATCAGAGCCCTCCCTTTCCCAGGCTCCCCACGCACAGGCCTGGGAGCTGAGGCTGGCCAGGACCAGTGGCCCTGGCCCTCCGCCAGGCCCTTGACGCCTGGCCTCGCACTCTTTCCAGTTGGTAAAGGCCTCCTGCTCCATCGCCAGTTGGGAAACGCTGCCTCAGCAGCTCTCAGCTCCACCTCCCAGCGAGTGGGGGGGCAATGCAAGGAGGACCTCACTCAGATACAAAGGGATGGGCGTCGATGAGACCTCACCGTGGGTAGCAGCCCCATGCACAAATGTGGGGGTAAATGTCTCCTCCTTATATACAGGCTGAGGCAGGAGTGGCCGGCTGCAGTGCCCAGCCCCATCCAGCCTCGGGCTCCAGCGCTGGGAATGCCCTGGGGGGGACATTAGCCAAGCAGAGGGACTATGGGAGCAGTGAGGGGCTGTCACCCTGCACGGCCCCACTGAGCACGCTGGATCCCCTGTGAAGAGTCAGCAGAATGGGGACACGCGCAGCCGGCACCACCCTGAGGGTGGCCAGCCCCACAGCTGGCACAACGGTCGCCTCTGCCCCACGAACACCCTTTTCTCCGGACTCTCTGGGAGCTCATCCCTTGCCAGACTGCCCAGTGGGGAACTGGGGCGGGGCCCCGCAAGGTGATGCTCTGCCTTCAGCATGAGCCGCATCTCGTTGGGTGCTCTTTTTTTCCCAGGGAATGACCCTCAAAGCCGGTCAGAACTGCCCGGATGGCCACTGAGGAACATGAGCTCTCTGGCAGCTCCCAGACCGGGGAACCCGATCTGTGGCTGCAGGAAGGGACCATTTCCTCCGCACACAGCCCGACTGACAACAACCCGGGTACCGCACCCAGCTCTGCCGCTTCTGATATGGTGAGAATGTAGAATGAGTGGGCATAGGAAAGAAAGGACTAAAACAGAAAGCCCCAACTGAAAAGCCAAACCAGGAACACGCTGCAGCTTGGGAATGCCATCCCAAGCTGTGCCAGAGTGGAAGTTTTGCCTGTGGCCGTTTCAAAGGGTGGTTTGTCTCCACGAAGGGACAGGCTGGAGAGCTAAAGGCTTTCCGACTGCTGCGGCCCGGACGGCAGAGCCCGCTGGAAGGCAGACAAGATCCTGGGCTGTGCACGCCAGCCTCCAAGGGAGGAGATCCTTTCCCAGGCTGCGCCCGACCCCAGGAAGAGACAGGGCAAGGCTTGCCGCTGCCCGCTCCCAGCCGCCCGGGAAGCGCCGGGGAGCCCCGCTGCACTCAGCATCTCTCTGGCGCACGACTCACGGAGGAGGGAGGCAGCTGGAGGAGGCTGCCGGCAGGCAGGGACGCTGCCCGAAGCCCCCTGCCCCGAGGGCCCTTGCCAGCTGGGTGGCAGCTCCACTCGGCTCCCCCGAAGCCTCCCCGCGCTGCGCCGCGCCCCGCCCCGGAGGCAGCCAGCCCGGCTACAGGGGCGAAGGGCGCGGCGGGGTCGGGGCCGGCCCGCCGGGAGGGATGCTGGCAGCGGGGCCGGAGCCGCTGGGGCATCCCGGGAAGCCGCCGGGGTGCCCCCTGCCCCGCCGCCCCTTCTTCCCATCCCAGCGGCCCTTACCCGCTCCCGGGCCTGCCTCTCGGCATCGGCCTCCCTCTGCAGGTGCTCGGCGCGTTCCTCCGCCTCGTCGGCCACCTGCTGCAGGCTCTGGATCTTCTTCTTGACGGCATCGATGGAGCTGGCGCTGGCCATGGCGGGGGCTGCCGGCGGGGAGGCCACACCGCCGAGCCCTTTGTGGGATCCGCCCGGCTCGGGCAGGAAGCGCTCAGGCAGCGGCCGCTCCCGCCGCCCGCCCTGCCTCCATCCCTTCCTGCTCCTCCTCCTCCTTCTCCTCCTCCTGCTGCCTCGACCGACCTGCGGCGCTGCTCTCTCGGGCAGAGTGCGCCGTGCACACACCCGGCAGGGGACAGTTCCCACGCCAGGAGGGATGCGCAGTGCCCCTCATCCCAAACAGGACAGAGGGTGCCCCGGGCAGGACGCGTGGTCTTCCCCAGGCGGGAGTCACTGTCTTTGCACTGCTCACCAAGGCAAGATGCACAGTGGCTTCTAGGCAGGGCTCACTGTCCCCCAGCCTGGGTCAGCGCAATCCTCCGAGGCAGATGCACAGTTGCCACTGGCAGGACACATAGTACACCCGGGGGGGCATACGGTGGCCCCCAAGGCAGGGCACACAGCCCCCTCCTTGCCCAGGGCGCATGGTGCCCCCCTGGCAGGGATGTACAGTCCCACTGAAATCTCCCAGAAAAATGGAGAGGACCCCAGTGAAACTCATTTCCAGAAGTCCAGGGAGTTTGTGAGTGCCAAAGCCTGGCTGGCCCCTGAGCCCCCGTGGCTACAGGAGCAGTGTGTTCATGTGTGCTCTCCAAGCACTGTCTTCCACACTCCTTGCTGCAGAACTGAGGAGGGTCATGGACTTTTTCCCTATAGAAAGTCAGTAAGAGGCATGAAGCAGAGCCCTTTCCAGGACATCCTCCCGGGGTACCTGGGGCTCCAGCCAGGTCCCCAACATCCATCCTGTTCAGTCCCTTGGCATCTGCTTCCCCAAGTGTAGACCTGGCTGGCAGCCCCACAGAGGTCCATGGGACACATGGAGCTCCCTGCATCCCCCAGCTGCCCTGGGGGCTGTGCCCTTGTAGGAAAGGCTAGTCCCCCTGCTCCTGGCATTCCATCCTTGCTGGGCACATGTCTTGATCCATCAGGAGAAACCTGGCTGGCACTCAATCCTCCCTGAAGAAGCTGTGACAGCTCCTAGGCAGCCCTGACTGCACTTCACACCTGCCTTCAGGGATGCCAGGTCCCAGGATGATTCCACCAGCTGCCATCAGGTCCAGGGGTCCTGGGGGTGACCCAGCCACACAGCTACCTGTGCCCTGCAGCTCCATATCCCCTTGCCAAGCAGTACTGGAAGAGGCGATGCTGTGGGTTCCCTGGGAGCACAAGGCCTTGGGCTTGGCCATGGGCTTGGCTTTGATCCCAGCCAGTCCTGCCCCATTCCCAGTCCAATGGCTGGGAGCCAAAAGTGCTCCCAAGCCTGGGCACAGGGCCCAGAGGAGAAACAAGGATTCCTGGCAGCAGCGGGGCAGGGATTGAGTTGACTGAAGGCACACGGGGGACGGACTGGGGGGCAGCCCCTCTGGTCCCGCAGTGGCCAGGCTAGGTGCCTCCTGCTGAGGCCCCACCCCGAGATGCAGTCACTTCCCAGCAGAGTCCTGTTCCCTCCCACTAGCTCAGGGAATCACCAAATAAGAGCAAAGTCTTGGCCAGGGAGAGCAACTGGGGCGGGAACATGGGTGAAGCTTTCGGGATCATGGCCTGGGAACGCCGGAGTTTCCCTACGCCCCTCTAAGGTGGCTGGGGACAGGCCACTGCTGGGGATGGAGGGGAATGGAGGGAGTTGTTCTGGCTAAACCCACTGTCTCAGCTGCAGAGTGTCCAGCAGCCTTTGCCCGCATCTTGACCTGGGCACCATGGGCTGTCCCTCCTGGGGACAAGAGGTGATGGGACCACAGTGGCCTTGTAGAGCTGCTGGGAAGGGGCCGTCAGCACTGTGGAGTTGCTGATCAGAAGTCAGGCATTCCCTGTTCTATACCACCACCTGACTCCTCTCCAAGTGCCTGGGGCATCATAATTGCACTCCTTAGTGCAGTCCCAATGGCCTTTGTGCACTGCAATCCAGTGCCAGTGGCAGGACAGTAGCAGGACATTTTTGCCAAGAGCAGGAGGCTGCCTGGATCACTGGTGTGGGCCCTGACCTGCCCGAGGGATGGGAACACAGGCAAACACTGTCCTAGCAGCCAGGGGGAGAATGGTGGGTGAGCTTTGGGGATCTGCCTGGTGCTTCTTCTGCTGGAGCCAGGAGCCAGGAGCTGTTCTGCACCTCTCACCAGGGAGGACATGACACCAGCTCTGGCACTTAGAGCTGTCAGCACATTCAGGTCCCTGGCGCAAGGACCTGGTGACTCCCAGAGCCCCACATATGGTGCAGCTTATTTAGACTTTGGTGTGGACCTGAGGTGGCTGTGCTGGTTGGCGATGGAGCCTCAGTGCTGCTTCAGCCAGCCTGCAGCCTGGCACTGCTCCTTCACCATGCCTCCCGCTCCTGCACTTCCCTGGAGTGGTTGGTGGCTCCACTGTATTTGCTGCTATGGGACTCCCTGTGCCAAAGCCCAGACTTGCCAGGTCACTGGAGACCAAGAGCAGAGAAACACACCATTCCTGTCCAGGACGGCATCGCACAGCCCACTACCAGCAGCAAACCACTCTGCATCCCATAGCTGACATCTGCCCAGTGCCACTGTTTGCCCTTTCCTATGAGCCCCACACTGGGAATGTCCCATTCACTCTCAGCCACACTGTCCCACACCAGTACAGATGGAACCAGACCAGTGTGAACCCTGCTATGCCACAGCATCCACCCTACCCAGCTTGACACGCTTGCCCCATGCCAGGATAAATGTGCCCTTCCAGAGGATTTTCAATGTTTTGACCAGTTGGCTTAGTATCTAACTAAACCAGAGCTGATCTGTTGGATCAGCAAACAAGACTGGGGAGGCCCCGGCCACTGTCCAGGGGCTCCGGGCTGCCAAAGAGATTTGTGTGCTGCTGCTTGTCCTTGTCTGGTCACCCTTGTCCTTGGCGACCACCTCAGAGATTTGACGCATCTACCCCATTTAGCTCCATAAACCAGCTGGGATTGAATTTTTTGTTCTCAATCCTAAAAAGTCTGGCCATGCCCTGTTGGCTGTGCTCCAGATAGCTCTCCAGTTTCCAGGGTTGGTTTTCATCAAAGAAGGGCTGGCTATCAAAAGGAGGATTTATTTATAGGGTGTCAAATACTCTGTGTGGCACCACACGTCGTTATACCCCATTCCCAAGCAGCCCCGTGGCCACACACAGCTGTTCCACCCTTCATCCTGGCCAGGCACAAGCCAATTTCAACACCTTCCTAACATCTCCCCAGAGGGATCTATTTCCCAGGAGAAACATCAGTCACGGCACTAAATAAAACTCTTCCTGGCCTTGCCCTTGTCAGGGTACAAGGTGGAACATTGGACCCCAAATTCACACACACACGTCTCACCCAAAGTCCCCCTCCACACACCCCAAGCATTCCTCCTTGCAGCCAGCACTCAGTAGCTAACCACAGAAAGAGACTTTTCTATTTCTCTGCTCTGTTGTTGTTTAGTAAGTGCCAGTTTTTCCTAAAAGCACTGCGGAGGTGCATGCCTGGGGACCTGTGACACAGCTCAGGACACTGGTCCCCATTAGCTTTGGGGAGCCAGGCTGTTGGCTGCCCACAAAGCTCCAGACATGACCAGTGACTCCAGCACTGCCCACCACAGCTGGCCTGGCCCCCTCATCCACCACAGGACCCATCAGCCTGGTTCAGTGTCAGCATCACAGGAATGGGATCCTGAGAGTCTTCCCCTCAGATGCTTTCCATATAAGGGCCCCCTCTTCCTTTAACTGCCTCCCCCCTCGAGGTCCAGCGCCTGCATGGAGGAGGAGTCGCTGGCATGCCTACTTACGTCTGTAGCTTTCTTCTCTGCCTGCTCTAACTTCTCCTGGGCCTCCTTGACAGACTCAGAGTACTTCTCCACCTCATCCTCGGTGCCCTTCAGTTTCTTCTGCAGGCCCTGCTGTTCCTCCTCCAGCTGGGGAAAGGACAAAGGATGGGGGTCAGGGGCGATGATGGTGTCTGCAAAGCTGGAAAGGGATGACCACCCTCCTCCTGTGGACACCTGTCCTCCTCCTGAGGATGCCCTGGCTGAGGGGGCACAGCAGAAGCCCATGGACATGCTCTCTCGGTCAACTTTGATTTACACCTCCTTGGGGTGTTCTTGGTGTAGAGCAGCCCACAGCATCCCTGCGTGTGGTGGGGATAAGGGAGTGGTGGTCTCTCTTCCAGTATAGGGGACTGGAGAGCTCCTGACCTGGGGACACAGCTCAGGGAACACTAATCTGTGTCCCCATGTCTGTGTCACTGGGGTGGGCATACACAGTCCCTCTGGCAAAGGGATTAGGGAGGTGGCACTGGGATGTTCCACTGAGATAAGGCATGTTTGGGGGCACAACATGAGGGCTCAGGGGAAATGGACTGAAGCACTGGTCCTTGAGGACAGGCCCACACAGGGTAAGGTGCCAGGGATGGGGTCCCAGTGAAGTAAGGTCTCAAGGGCTGGCAATCCCTAGATCTGGGATCCACAATCAGGACACCCAGTGGGGCAAGGTCCTCCGGGCAGGACGTCCTTAGAACAGGGAATTCCAGGCTGGACAACCAGTGTGGGGAGGTCCCTGGGGCTAGGTGTTTCTAGAGGGTGGAGGAGGATTCCCAGGATGAACAATCAGTGGGATGGGGTCCTCTGAGCTGGGCATCCAGCAGGACAGGGTCACCAGCACTGGACTCCCCTCGGGCAGGGAGTCTCCAGGCTGGACACCCAGAAGAATGAGGTCCCCGGGGCTGGACGTCCCTAGAGTGGAGGTTCCCGAGGCAATGCCGGAGAAGCCCGTGGGACACCCACCTGCTTGCAGCGGTCCTCTGCCTGCTTCTTGTCAGCCTCCGCTTGCTCGGCGCGGTCGATGGCGTTCTCCTTGTCCAGTTTCAGCATCTGCATCTTCTTCTTGATGGCCTCCATGGTGACGGTGGGTCGGCGGCGAGGAGCGGAACAGCGGCAGGACGCGGAGCACCGGGAGCGGTGGGAGCACCGGGAGCGGCGGGATCACCGGCACTGCGCTCTCCGCCCCGCCGCGCAGACTAAAAGCTGGGGAGGGGCCGCGCTGGGCAGGGGCGGCCCCGGCGCCTCCCCCGCCGCCCGCCAGCACCTTTTAGGGACAAGCTCACCACCGGCCCTCGCACCGAGCGGGACGGGGGGGCAGCACCTCCGGAGGGCATCGACGTGGCCGCGGCACCGGGCACCCCCCGTCACTGTGCTGTGGGTACCTTGGTGGCACTGGGCGGTGCACAGCCCGAGGCGATGCTCTAGTGATACCGGGCGAGGGTCATTCCGTAGCACTGTGCTAGGGACACTGCAGTGGATTCGGACAAGGAACCCCCCGGGGCACTGAGCAAGGGGTAGCCCAGTGGCACCGGCCTCAGTCCAAGCTGGCCCCATGCCAAAGGACATTGCATGGCTCGCACTGCCATAGGTACCCTATGTGCCTGGTCACTGCAACCTGGGACCTGAGGGATCCTGCTTGCTGGCACTGGTTTGGGGGCACCTCAAGAGCTGGCATGGCACTGGGGAACATCTACAGGCTGGCATTCAAGTCTTGAGGACACCTTACACTGTGATTGCACTCAGGGGCAACCATAGGCTGTGATTGCACTGAGGGACACACTACGCACATGAGGAAAATCTCACAGGAGAGAAGTCAGTGGAACCCCTGACATCCCCATTCAGCTGCTGGTGGGGCAGGAGGGCCCAGCTCTATGTAGACTTCTTGGCACTCCCCTCACCCCTGCCTTGCACCTTGGTGCCACTGTCCCTTGGCACTCACAGGGACACCTGACACACAGAGAGATCATAGGGTGGCATTTCAGGGTGACATAGGAGGTGTGGACAGCTTGATGCCCCTCTTCGTCTTTCTGCTCTAGATAAACTGTATTCTACAGGCAAAAAAAATGCAAACCGTTTAAATCCCAGCTCCTCCAAAAATAACCTGTGCTTTAATAACGATCGTAAATGCTTCTGGCACATTCCCAGCTGCAGAGTGGACTCTGGGTTGGGGGGGCTGGAAGGAGCTGGTGGAGGGGCGACAGGAGCTGTGTGGCATGAAGGGAGGCTGGGATGGGGTGGGGATATGAGGAGTGCATGGGCTCCCCCAGCCCATTGCCCCTGGGCCACAGCCAGCCCTTGACTGATGCTACATTTCGGCACCAATGCTCCAAGCAGAGAGGAGCAAAATGGTTTTGAACTGGAGAAAGTGACTTTCTAGAAGCCCTCAGGCCCAGATAGTAGGAGGGCATAGGAAGGATGGAAGTAGACAAGGACCGAGAGGCTGCTGGCTCCAAGGGGAAAGCAGAAGAGCCACTGCTGGACTCTGGAGAGCAGCTATTAGTACTGATAAATTAGGCACATATTTGGACATGGAGAATCTGTAACTGCCAGCATGCGGCTTCTGAGGGGAGGGGGAAGATCCATCTCCCATCATTCCCTGTTTTCTGTGAGATGTCAGCCTGGAGCAACTTCATGGGCTTGAAAAACCTTCTGGGCTCGACACATGGGGGAAGAACAATGATGGGCATGGTGCAAACAGCCAGGAAATTGCCCTGGAGCCAGGCCAGCCCTCAGATGTTGTCCCCAAAGGATGCTAATTTCCCTTTCTGCCCCATTCCCTTGCTCCAGGTGTCACAGCCATGTCTGATGGGCACCCCATGGACTATTCAGGTGCTGAGGCCCACGATTCTGCCCTTACGCCCATCCTCTGGGCTAACCTCTAGGATAGGGGGGTGCAGAGGGGTGTGTGTGCAAGTCCCTCCCATTACTGCCCCATGCCCCTGGGCCAAGGTCTCCAAGGATGACAATCCCTTCCATGTTTCACTCTACAGTCTGAGTTTATTCCCAAGGAAAGGCTTGTCTTCACAACTAATAGGATCTTCCTAGGTGCAATCCACGCTGCAGGCTCTCACCCCATCCTTGGGCTCCTGAAGAAGTCAGGACATGGCTTCCCCATTCACCTTCAGCTTAGTTGGATTTCTCTCCCTGCAAAGGCTCTGGCATCTCATGATTGTGTCATCCCAGCTCCAAACTTGCGCATGTCCTTGCCTAACCTGCCTGCCAAAATAACCCCTTGATTGGTGAGTGAGATTTAAGGGATTAATCACACCCTCTGTCCCTCCCCTGGTGTTTATGCTTGTACCCAAGCTGGAGGACACAGCAGTGGATGTGCTTGCAGCTCTGTGCTAGTGGTGCTGGGGCTCCCTTGTCCCCAGGACACCAGGATGAGGCTGGGGCTGTTGCCATGCTGTGTCCCCTCAGTGTCCTTGCTGGCTGCTCAGAAGGGCCCCATGCCCAGTCAGTACCTGGGTCAGGCCAGCACAGATTGTCAGGGGACAGCTGGGAGGACTGGGATGCCTGTGAGAGCCACAAATCCACCCTGGAGCCTGGCCAGGGGTGAGTGTCTCAGGGGGAACAGCCCCTCCACACCCCTCAGGAACGTGTCCACAAGAGGACAGGGGTCACTGGCTGGGATACTGTGGGATGTTGCCCTTGCCACTGATGATGCTTGTAGCTCCTCACAGGTCTCAAAAGCAGGGGACACGTGCCAACCTGCCCATGTCCCTGCTGCACCCCACCACATCCCTGCCTGCCCCGCAACTGTTCAGGCCCCCCAAATCCCTGCTGAGTGATGGGGCGGGAACAGGTGGGGACACGTTGGGGCAGCTGCTGCCTGCACAGGTTGCCCCCAGGGGACTATTTCGGGGTGTGAGCTCAGCGCCGGCAGCCGGAAGGGCTTCAGCCACATTCCCAGACCCACATCATGCCAAAGACTGCTGCCTTCCCACTGATGGGCCACCAGTGACTCGAGAGGGGGAGTCCCCTACAGCACCCTACCCAGAGGTATATTTGGCTGGCAGCAGGAATGGGGCCAGAAGCCCAGCTCCGCACACACACATCCCCCAAGCCCCTGCCTTCCCTGAAGCCCCAAATCCCCCAGAAACAAAATCCCCAGGGCCCCCTCCTGCAGTGGTGGCCTCCCGACAGCACCTGTGAGGCCAGCACATGGCTGGCAGCAGGGGTCCGGCCTGCTGGGTGCCTGGGGCTGGACGTGCCTCAAATATTTTCCATGCTGTATAAGCACCCGTGATACACTCCCCCCGCCTTTGCTGTGAGGGCAGGCGCCTGTGGCCCCCCTGCCCTCCCTGTCTCCTGGGGGGTCCCGTTGATATCCAGTTGGCCATAATGCAGGAAAACCAGATTTTATTGATGAATGCATCTTTTTGAGGAGACACTGGCATCCCCCACCCCACCCTGGAGGCTTGAGGGGAAGCTGGTTTCCTTCAATGTTTAATATGGGATGCTTAAAGTATCAAAATAGTGAGAGAAGCCTCAGCAAGTGCAAAGGGGAAGGGACGGGGGTCCCGGAGCCAAGGAGGGGTGGGATACTGGGCTACGGGACCCCGGCGAGAGCTGGGTGTTAGTGGACAGGGCATGAGCTGGCAGGGAAATAAATGAACTTTGAAAGCTGCAGGCTCAATACTAGCGAAATGGAAAAGTTATAAAAATACTGTAGATCTTGGAAAACAATGCAGGCACTTGGGAAGAAGAAGGAAGGCAGAGCTGGCTGGGGCCACGGGCAGGGGGGAAGCTCCATGGGAAGGCAGAGAACAGCTCTGGGGGTGAATTCATTGCATCACCCCCCATCCTGAGCAGAGGCACTGTGGTTTCCAACCCTGCTGCTCCCCGGAGGGGCCCGGACTGAAGAGGATGCTCATGGGGGAGCTTCCCTGCCTCCCAGGGAAACTGAAGAGGAAGGTTCAGCCAGCAATAAGGCAGTGGAGGTGAAAGGCAGGTCCATGCGAGAGTTCAGTGAAGGACCATGCTGCTCCCTGCACGCCATCGCACAGGAGAGGGCAAGCCGCCCGCTGCTCCCCATCCCGCATGGAGGAGAGAGGGGAAAGGGGCACAAGTGGGAACGATGAAGGCACAAGTAAATATCCCCTTGCAGTGGAGAGCTCTGTGGGCCCAAACCCCGGGGCTGGCAGGTGAGCCCTGAGCCAGTGCAGCCCCGGCTCCCACCCCAACTGAGTCCCTCCAAGCGCTCTGATTGTGCCTTGGGTGTGCATGGGAAGGTGGGCTGGGCAGCGAAGCGGAGTTGTTGGTGTGGCGCCAGCTTGGAGGGGCAGCTGGGTTAGTCCCATCACTCTGGGTGCAGGCAGAGCTCAGGTCTAGCCCAAGCAGCCCTTCGCTTGAGGCGGGTCATCTTAAATAGGAGCGGGCAGGCAGGTGGGCAGCAGTCTGTGCGGTGAGCAGAGGGAGGGCATGTGGCTCAGTTCTGCTCCTCATCCCGCAGCTCTGAGGGCAGGAACTTGTACTGCTGCTGCCGGATCATCGCCAGCTTCTTCCGTGCCTCCTCCAGCTCCCGCTCCTTGCGCAGCATCTCCTCTTGGGCAGCGATGATCTGATGGGAGAGAGCCCTGAGTCACAGCTGCCCTCCCACAGGGACAGCCAGAGCTTCTGCCACAGCCAAGGGCAACCCCAGAGCCAGGCTCTCTGGCTGCTGCTTCCTTCCCATCACAGCCACAGCCTCCTTGGGCACGAGGGCTGTTTTCCCTGGGGTGAGAGCATGATACTCAGGAGATAAGCAGAATAGCACAGCTGGCAGGCTCAGCCCCAAGGGCCCTGTAGAGGATCTCAGCTGCATGGAGGCAGCGCTGAGACCTGTGGCACCCCATAACAGGCAGGTCTCACCCCTTACTCAATGTTCTGTCTTTCACATGTGTCACAGACAGTGGGGTAGGGTGGGTACTGCACCAAGAAGCCAGAGCATTACACTCCTGGGAGTGTGCACCATCCCCCACTACTACTTGTGGCAGGACAAGATGAAGCCACGTTGTTGAACTGATGTTGGGTGGGATGGGTGCACCCACAGCATTTTTGTGAGGCTCTCTGGAGACATGATCCAAGCTGGTGGGTTGTAGGACGCACTTCTGAGACAGGTACACACAACAGCTTGTGGTGACACCCAGAGCTGTTCCTGCCCCACTGGAGCAGCCTCGCTCCTCACCTGTGCAATTCCCCCAACCATCTTCTCCTTCACCACCACCGTTTCATCGTGGTCCTGGAAGGCAGCTGCCTTCTGCGCTGCCTTCACCAGATTGTCTGATGCTCTCTTGACAGCATTTCCAGCGGCCTGCAGCAGGGAAAAGGGGAAAGCCAGTGTGAGTCACAGCCCCAGGGTATGACTGCTGCCTAGGGGTGTGAAGGAACCCCTGCCCCAGGCTGGGCCAGCAGGCAGGAGAAGCAGCCAGGAGTGCTGAGCTGCAGGCAGGGATTGCTTTACATGGCTCGCTGCCTTGCCACTCGCTCATGACCATTTCAGGCACTGCTGCACCCAGCCAGGGTCTGGCTCCTGTCTGAGCAGTGGGGCAGGGACTGGGAGACAGCCCTGCTGATTCTCCCCAGCCTTTGTCCCCAAAGGAGCTGAGACCCCATGTTAACCCCCAAATGCATGGGCATTAACCTCTTGCATGCCATGGCCTCTGAGGATTAAGGGCAGTACCAAATATGCCCCCCAAACATTAACCTCTTGAATACCAGTGATGCAGTGCACCCATTTCAGGCATTTCTGTGCCAGTTCATCATCCCTGAACGCTGCCAGGCCGAGCAGCCCAGCATCACTCATGTGCCCGGAATGCAGTGATCAGTTAAGTCCAAACGACCTGTGTTCCAATGAACCTCTGAGTGATGGCACACAGGCAGGGAGCACAAGCCCTGGTGAGCATGCACTCTCCACTCCCATCCATCCCTCTCAAGCAACTGGGAGGAGGCAGGTGGGGCTGGAGTGGCAACCTTGGACTCACCTGGAGCCGCTTCATGGCCTCTGAGTCATGGTCAGCCTTCACCTTGCAGGCCACCAGGAGCTGGGCTGTGGAGGCAGCCACCTGCTTGGCAGAGGAGATGAGTTTCTCCTCGCTAGCATGGCCCTGCACCGCTGCATTGGCAGCCTCGCACAGGTTGTTGGTGGCAGCAGCCACCATGCGTGCCTGTGGGGAGAGAGGCCATCAGGAGGTGGTAGAACAGCTCTAATCAGCCCCAAGGAGGTTGTGGTGCATGGGATGGCAAGAACCAGCTTCCATGCCCTGTCTCAGCACATGGCTGCTTCTTATACACAGGAGCAGCACAAGGGCAGAGGATCCTCCTCTTTGCAGCAGGAGCCAAGAGGAAGGTCCCCCTCAAGTCCTGAGCATGACCTTGATACTCACGGCTGAAATGAGACCCTGAGACCACTGTCCATCATCCACTGCATTGGCGGGGATGGCACCCACCTGTGAGGAAGGAAAGGTGTGAGGCTCATCACCCTCTGCACTTCTTGTCAGGGGGCACAAGGCTTACAGGAGCCCTGGAACAGAAAATGCACCACAGCCCTACATTTTCTTATTTCTTCCCCTCTTACGGCCTTACTTTTCCTTGGGCCACCAATTCCCGCTGGGCCGCTGAGGCCGCCTTCACCAGGGCACTTGTGGCTGCAGCAATGGATTTGGCAGCTTCCAGAATCTGCTCCTCAAAGTTCAGGCTCTCATCTGCTTGCTGTAGGCAAAAGTAGAGTGTGAGTCCCAGGCAGGGGTGCAGGGACAGACGGAGTAGAGCAGGATGATGGCTGCAGGGGGCTGAGTGGGCACATACAAAGCTGGATTAAGGTCTGTGGGGTGCAGCAGCGCGTGGGCTGCCTGAGGAAGGTCCAGCTGGGGAGGTGGGAGGCAGTGGGAATACAGGAAGAGGGACCAGCCGTCAGATGGGGCTTCAAACCTGGCTGAAGCACAGGCAGGAGAGCCCCAGTTCAACCCCAAGGTGAGCAGGGTCGGACAAGGCTCAGCTGCTACCTTGGGCTTGGCTCTTGGCTTCAGCTGCTCCAGCTTCTTGGCTGCAGCCTCAATGGCAGCTGCTGCCCCCAGCAGCTCATTCTCAGCGATGACAGTGGGGTCTTCCGGGTCAACCCACTCCGTCCCTAGGAACATCGGAAAGTGAGGCAAGTCACACCTGCGTGAAGCCTCATTTCTGACTCGCCCTACTTCTTCCACCAGTTGCTGAGCCCTCCACCCTAATCCCAGCCTTCGGTCCTGTCCCTTTGAGCAGGATCTTTCCTCACCTTTCATGGCCTCAGCTGCCTGGATGAGCTCGGTGACAGAGCTGGCCACGCGCTTGGAGTAGCCTGCCAGCTGCTGCTTCAGCTCGTGAGTTGGCTTCTGCAGGATCTGTGGGGAAGCAGCAGATGTAAGCAACTGGAAAAGAGGGACTTCGTAAGACTGTGTGGGGTGTGCTCCCCAGGGCAGAAGGGTGGGATCCCCCAGCCCCCTCCCACATCTGTACACATCAGGAACTGTCTGAGATGCTTTCTCGAGTGACCCTAGCTATTGTCTTTGTGACCCAGGATGGGATGAGCTTCCCCCTGTCCTTCCTGCATCCACAGATTTTTGGGACATGTCACAGACACAAGACCCTCAGCATATGCCTTCCTGCATTCAGCAGATACTCATTCCAAGATTTCTTCCTGGCAAGTCATTTCATGCTCCAGAAGCATTTCCTCCACCCTACCATTTGGGAGATTTGTCTGCAAACACAAGCTGGGCTAAGGGGGATACCCTGGTGCCACATTCCAGCCCAGGATGGCTGGCCCCACCAGGGCAAGATGGCAGACAGTGCCATAAGAGTCATTCACTGGAGTCGTGGGGACACATGCACACACCACAGCACACGTGTGTGTGCACACACATACACTCACACATGGGGTCTGTACAAACAAGCAGAGGTCACTGCTCACTTGCCTCACACTACACAGGCAGCAGCTGCCCATTAGCCAGAAGGAGGTGTGAGTGTTGAGTACACACACACAAACACATTGACCCAGAGCCCCTGTGAACACACGCCAAGTGCCACCCCAGCACTGGGCTGGGCACACAGACAAGCTGTGAGCAAAGCTCATGCTGAGGTTAGAAACCAGCAGGCATCCCAATGCTGCCTTACTCACCGGCTGACAGGGAGGGAGAGAGGGAG
>JAOXXN010000364.1:9280483-9308871 GCA_026770055.1 Myrmophylax atrothorax | reverse complement strand
CGTGAGGATGGTAGGGGAAAGTGGGCGCTTTTTTGTGAAGGGCAGCCAAAAGGAGAGGCGTGAATGAAGGGTCAGAGATCCTGGGTGGGGACGTGTGCTGCCATCATCAGCCCATACTTCAGCCTCGAAGGGCTGGGTGAGATGGGGCACCTGGATGAAGCTCCCATGGCTGGAGGAGCCACCTACACACAGAGGTCTCCTCCTCACTCCCTTTACACCTCATTTCTCCCCACTCTGAATTGCTTCACTGCAGTTTTCAGCTACTGCTCTCTCTGCTTTTGGAGGGAGAGACCTATTGTTACCAAATACCAAGTCCCCATGGAGGTTCAAATTCCTTCCCCTCCCCAGTGAAATATGCAGGCTTTCCCACTACTCTGCCGGGAGCCTCGTTTTCCAGCCTGAGTCAAATAACCCTCATTCTTGAACCCTAACCATGCTTGTTTGTGCTCTGTAGGAGGCACTGGTTCCCTTGGGGACACAGTGTACAGCAATGAACTTGCTGCTGCTGGGGCATGAGGCAGCAACCCATCTGCCATCTCCCCTCCCATTCCCCTGGATACTTCCTGCTTGTGGCTTTTCAGGAACCTGCTGCCCTCTGATAAACAGGACCCATGAGCTTCATTCCTGCCTTCACAGATCAGAATGCTGTGGAGGCTGGGAAGTCATAGTTTTATCCTGGTCTTCAATGAGGCCTTCCAGCAAAGTCACAAAGCTGCACATGGCTTGGAGCACCCATGCTGATGGCACACAGTGCGGGCCAGTTTGTCCTCACAAGCACATCCAACCTAAATGCCACAATATTAAGTGTGCTGTCTGCTCTGACATGTTCAAAACTGTTAAATGGTCTCTGTCTGGAGCTGAAGACACCCCAGAGGCTAACAGCTTACTAAGATGCAGCTCCAGTGAACATTTCAAGGGATGTACCAATGTATGATATTCAGAACATTGCACGGCAGCTGTACTGTAACACCCAAAATACAGGGGAACGGCGTATTACTTCAAGTAGGCTGATCTTGCGCACTGCCACACTAAGTCATTATCCTAATCATCTGTTAACATCAGGTCAGCCAGAGAATTTCTACTCAGCACTTCAGCCTTGGCTGCCATGATTCACGTATGCCTGAAGCATCTTGCAGATAGACCTTTGATCTAGATACAGGGGATGGAAAACTCACTGCTCCCCTTGGAACTGTACCCCAGTGGTTACCTCCCTTGAATAAAACAACCCTTTGACTACTCTGCTCAGCTGCAATTTCTAGTCATCGATTCCTGCCCATCTCCTCCTCTGGCTGCCAGTGCTGGTTCCTCTGCCTGAAGGGGCTTTCCCTGCAGGAAACCACAGTCTGGGCTCCACCACCTTGTATCTGGTGATCCTGAACAGCAGACTCTCACTAACCAGCTTAGTGAAACCTTGACACAGAGCTGACTCGCCCTCAGTCTTTGTCCTGATCCTGGTTTGAGGGATCTGACAGCTCCATGGGCTGGGTATGCATATCCCCATAGTGCCCAACTCCACTTCTGTGATCTTGCCAAAAATGCAAACTGCTGGAAGGACCTCACTGGCTCTTTTCAACCTTTCTTTTCTGCTACAGTTTTAAGTTGCTCCTTGTAAACTAATCTTGCAACTGAAGTCCTTGGGAGCACTCAGTCAGAGGAAGACTGCATCAACAGTGCAGCGGATGCTTGCAGTTATAATCTCTGCTATCACAGGCACTGTTCGTGTACGACACGTGCCCATCTCCCACACTGCTGTGAGCTTAATAAGCTTTGTTTTCCCACTGCCTGAAATCTTTTACTCCCACCACTTTTACTGGAAGCTGCACTTTTACAGGATTTTGCTACCATGTTCAATTTCCAGCCTCCATCTGTTTATGGCCAGTTAATCTCCATCTGTTGTTAGATAAATACCTTTCCTCAGAGCCTGTTGAGCTCTCTGGCATCTGCTTCCATGGCAGGGGCTCGGCCACATGCTGTGCCAGCATAGGCAGTGAAGGGGACTGTGCAAATACTTCAGTGGGAGGAGCTGAAGATCCCAGAGGACACTGGGGATTTGGGGAACACCCAGGCATCCATGGTCAGCCTCTGCCTACCCTGGGAACTGAGATGGGGACACTCACCACCAGCACATGCTCCAACAGCTCCAGGTAGCCATCAGCACACTCCTTGCCAAAGCGCAGTGCCCGCTGCCGCACATCTGCGCTCACTTCTGGGTGGTAGGCTGCTTCCTGAAACACAGAGACAGAGAAACCTCCACTCACATCCAGCACAATCCCTGCTGGCACCCACAGCCACCCACAAACCCGTGCCAGAGCCACATCCCCTGCCTGGCCCACCTTGCAGGCACGCAGCATGTCCGCGATGGCGCGGCGGCTCAGGTTGGCAGTGGCAATGACATCCTCCTGCCGACAGGAGTTGCCTGCGGCAACCGCTTTGGCCGTGGCCATGGTGATGCCTTTTGTCATGCGGATGAAGTCCTCCGGGGTGGAGACCTTGGCAGGAGGCACCGGAGAGGAGAAGACCTGCAAGGCAAGAGGCAGGGTGAGGCACAGGGCAGTGGCAGAGAAGTGTGGCAGCCGCAGCACCGCAGGTGTTACTCACAGCCAGCTCTTGGCGTATGTGCTCTATCGTGGCCTCCAGCGCCCGTGTTCCCTTCGTGGCCTCATCCTCAACAGCCTTCACTGTCTTCAGCAAGGAAGTGACATTTGTCACCATCACCTGCGGAAGTGAAAACGAGAACCGGATGAATCCCCACACAAGATCTGGCTGGCTGTCAGCACCTGTCCCTCCGTCACGTTTGGTCCAAAATGGCCTCGTCTCCATATTCCACTCACACTGCCTCATGTTTTTTTCCCACCAATGTCTGCTCTGCATGCTGTGTTCAGCCTTTTATATGCCCTTTCCTCCCCTTTTGCCCTGACTGCCTCCCCATTGTGATCCTGCCTCCAGAGAGGTAGAAACCTTCCCTGCTCTTTCTTCAGCCCTCCTGACTCATCCCCTCCTTCCCATCACACCCAGCACAGACCTTGGCAGAGTTCTTCAGCTGGTAGACAGCAGGGTCATCCCCAGCTTTGCCAGCAGCTGCCTTGGTGGCACCAATCAGGTCTCCCAGTGCCTTGGCCACATCCTTCACAGCATTGATCAGGACCACCTGGGAAGAGCAAGATCAGGGGAATGGCTTAGCTACAGTTACACTCAGGCTGGGGGTGATGCAGCCCAGAAGGGTGAGATTTGGGCACCATAAGGCACAGAGGGAGTCCAGCTCAGCCAGCAACAGCCAAAACCCAGTCCACCCTCTCCACAACACACAGGATACAGTTCAGAGCACCACATGACACCTGCAACCCCCAATGCCTCCAAGCAAGCTACCAGCAGTCTCCCCTCAACCCACACACTCAATCCCACCTGAGTTTCTGGGTCTTCAGATCCCAGGCTGGCAGCACCCAGCTTCACCACCTCTGCCAGGCGGGTGATGGTGGTCACAGAGGACTGGGCAGCCTGGGCTAGCTTCTCCTGGCTGGCTGTGGCATTCTGCACTAACACCTTGGTGTCCTCCACAAGTGCCTTGGCTGTCTTCAAGATGCCCTCCCTGGGGAGAAAATGGGAGTCAGGGAGGACACAGCCCTTTACTACACATATGGTCCTTAGGGTACAGAGAGGCTGAGGACACTGCTTTTTGTATGTACAAGCTGGAAGGGAATCAGAGCCAGTGTGACCTGAGCTTGGAGCTCTCCTTGGGACTGGCCCATAACTCAGAAAGACAGGAGACTCCAGGACAGAGCCTGACAGGGGTGTCCCTGGCTGAGCAGAGGCTGGACAAAGTATCCAGGTACCTGTGGTCAGCGAAGGTCTCTGAGTTCTCCCGGTTGAGGGTTCCTGCTGTAGCAAACATGATGGTGGTGTCAAGGTCAGCAATGATGCCAGAGACAGCGCTGGCTGCTGTGATGCAGGCTTGTGTCCCGCGGTTCCCAGCCTGAAGAGCTGCCAGCACGTGAGACACCTGTTGGGTACAAGTAGAAGTGACCAGGGGAGCAGAGCAGGTTCAGGGAACTCTCAGCCCACACACTTCCAACACCTCCCAGGACACAGCCACTCCATACCAAGGAAAGGAACTGGGAATTGTTTGGTCTGGGCACCTCTTCTTAGCTTCCAGTTATTTGTTTTTACCTTGCACCTATCATGTTTGCTGGTGTAGGAGATACTGGACTCTGGTAGTTTTCAAATAATCAAGATCTGCATGATGGACATCAGAACATGACAACTTGTTCCTTCTTTAGCTGTTGAACTCAATTTCAACAAGCATTCATAGGAGAACAAGCTTCCTAATGGAAAGTAATTGTGGAAAGAAGGACCTGCAGGAGGTCCTGAGCATGCAGGTATGTGCCAGGCAACACAAACAAGTGTTTGTTTTGCTTTTGTGATTGTGCTTACAACCACTGCTACTCTACTTTATCAACTAGAGTTTTTAAGCTACATTTTCATCTGTTATTCAGAAGTGTGCTCTTTAGACTGACTGATGAATGGCATGCACGAGCTGCAAGCTTGGCTGGAGACACAGCAAACGCTTTGTCCAATACTACAAGCGCTGATTTGGAGAGCCCTTGGCTGTCACCAGTGTGTAGATCAGACTCTCCTGGCAGGCTGCCATCAGCATGTCAGCAGCACCTGGACACCTCACCCATCACAAGTACCAGCTGCTGTTATGGTGCCTGGAGAGGGGGGTTCAGCATTCACCTCATCAGCTGGCCAGGGTGAGCATGGCTGAGAGCCAGCAGAACCCAACAGGACCACAGCAGAACCTAGCATGGTGGCTCCAAGGGCACATGGCTCAATCCAACATCCCTCCCACCTAACCTCACCATGATGTCACCACTCCCTCTGGACCACTTACCTTCTCGGAAACCTTGCGTGCACTCTCTATCAACTCCTTCTTGGTGTAGGCATCACTGGGGCTGCACTGCAGGGCTCCAGCCTTGGTGACCAAGGCAGCACAGCCATGACCCAGCTCCTGCACCCGGCGCTTGATGTGGGAGCCGATCTGGAGAGGAACGTGTGCACGTCAGAGTCAGCAGGGAACTAAGCCCTGCATCTGTTATACCCACTGGGAAACACTGGCCACCCAGCTCTTCTTTCCCAAACCTCCCACTCAGAAGGATGAAAAAGGAAACACAGCTTTGCTCCTTGTTTCCACACCATGTTTCAGGGGAGGTGTGAATGCTGCCAGCCCACAGCTCCGACAAGACATTTGAGTGTCCCTGTCCTCTGTTCTCACACCCCAGCAGCCCCTGCTCTGCCTCACAGTACACTCCAGCAAATCCCCCATGCTCATACCTCCTCGTTCTCAGCAGTGAGGGCAGCTGGCTTGGCCTCTTGTGCCAGTTGCCCATAGTCATTGGTAAGTTGGTTGGCCAGTGTACCCAGCTCATCGGGATTGGTGGTGGATTTGGTGACCTGTTGATGGAAGAGCAGGAGTTGGACAAGGCAAGGAAGGTGGTTGCCTGTCTGGGAGGCAGGCAGTGCACTCTGCAGTGACAGGCTTGCTTGCACCCACCATCTCCTGCACAGTCACAGCAATGGCCTTGGCTGTCTTCACCATTGTGGTCTGGTAGTCTACAAAGGTGCCCTCTGGCTCTCCCACGGGCCCCTCGTCCAGCTGCAAGAGACCATCAGAAGACTCTGACTTCAGCTCTGGCTGAGTCTTTATCTTGTAAGGTTTTAACTCTTTCTCTCTCCCACACCCAGACTTGGCCAGGTTTTCTCCACGTTCCCCTCACCTGGTTGATGGCTTGGGTAATGGAATCCACCATGCCTCCCACAACACCTGCAGCACTGGCTGCCTCATTCAGGGTGGTAGTCAGGTCCTCTACCGCTTCCTTCATCATCTGCACAGCCTCTTCGAGAGCCTCCTGGGTGTGGGCAGCTTGCTGCAAGGATGAGCCAGAGTGAGGGAAGGCAGGCAGTGGCTCCCCTTCCAACAGGGATGCTGCACACTCACCCTGGGATTTCCATGTCTGGCACACACATGTGCACCATGCACCCCCAAAGAGAGGCACGCTACGGACACTTGTCTCTCCTACTCACCTTGGGGTTCCCACCAGCTTCCTTGGCTGTGTATAGCATCTGCAAGGCAGATTCAGCCAGTGTTTTGGTCTGGTCCAGGAGGTTCATCTGCTGCTGGTGGTTGGGCGTTTTGGAGGCAGCACCAATAGCCGCCATAATGAGTGGTTCAAAATACTGAGCCATCTGGGACACCTAGGATAGAGCAGCATCAGCACCAGCAGCTTCCAGTCCCAGCTGCCTTGCACCTCTCCTCCCTGCGCATCAAGTGCCTCATCAGCCTCCACACCCTGGTTACCTTGTGTCCCAGCTGTGATGCCTCAGCCCGTGCTGCACTGGCCACAGGCTCGATCAGGTTGCTGATCTCCTGGACAGCTGTGATCATCTGGTTGTGCAAAGCCTGTGCAAACAGAGGGTGTGTTGTGAAGCTGCAGCAGGGCTGGAGTCTCTGCATACTGCTGAGAGCTGGGGAAGGGATGCCCACACCCTTAGGCTTGTCACAGCATGTCCCTGACCCACCTCTTGGGAGATATCTTCTCGTGGGGCCAGCTGCTGGCTGATGGCAGCAAGGGAGGCCTGGTCCACCTCCCGCATGCATCTGTTCAGGACCTCAATAGCCTCATCACACTCCCGCTGTCCTGGAGCTTTGTCCCTGTGTGACAGATGGATCAGGCAAGGGCTGGCAGGTGCTATGCCACCCCTTCATCCCCAGCCTTGGCTGATGCTGCTGAGGGGCAGGATCCCAGTCCTGGGTTTTGTGGCAACCCAGTGTTGTAAGAATGTGGGCACACCAGCACATGTTCCCATCAACTCCTGTGAGAACTGGAGGAGCAGCTTCCAGGCAGGACAAGAGGGACAGCCTCTTCCATCCCGCGCCTTGCCTCCTGCCCCCAGCAGTGTCAAAGTAGATGATGAGCCAAAACATCCCCAGGAACACTCACTCAGAGCAGGGGTAGCTGCCAGCAGGGACAGAGCCACAGCCACAGAACCAGGACTCAGCTCACCTCATGTTGGTGATCAGCTTCTTGATGGAGTCTGAGACAGTGCGGGAGTGTCCAGCCAGCACGGACCACTGCGGTGGGTCCTTGGGGTTGACAGCCAGAGAACGGGCAGTCTGGATGAGGCCAGCAGAGCTCTCCAGCATAGTTTTGGCCGAAGAGACAATGGGCTCCATGGCTCTGCGTCCCTGCACAGGAAGACAACGGGCTGGTGAGGTAAGGGATTGTGCATGGGAAGTCTCCCAAGACCCTTACCCTGGAGCAGCCCTTGAAGGCCAAGGTTTGCTGACAACTTCCCATCACACCCCCTCAATGCACCAGCTCCACACAGGGATTCCATCCTAGGCTCAGGAAAGGCACAGCACCCTGCAACAGCCCCTGTCACACCCAGGCCATATCCTCTCTTTCCCTGCAGTATCTCACCTCTGGGCTGATCTGGGCAGGAACGGTGGCAAACTCAGGGTTGGAGGCGAAGGCTGTCAGGTTATCCACAGCCTCTATGAGAGGGGCAGTGGCAGCGCGGCACCGCTCCCGGTTCTCCTCATTGAACTCACCATCCAGAGCCTGGTGTGGAGAAACCAGAGCAGTTATCCAACCCCACTGTGCCCCAGCTCCCATCCCCACTACCGTACCTCAGAAGGGAAACCTCACCTTGATGGTCTTCACCAGATTGGCTGTGCTGTTGGCCACCTCCTTGGCTGACTGGACAAACTGGCGCTTGGCCACAGGGTTGGCAGTGCGGGAGGACGCCAGGCGGCACGTGTTGCACAGGGCTGAGGTGTGTTTTGCTACGATGGTGGCTGCTGACAGCACCTGCAGGAGAAAACACAGTAAGGCAGGGTCCACCATGACCCCCTACCCCCACCGCTCTCCCATCCCGCCCACCCTATATGGGTCACTAGTGACCACAGGCGCCTCTCTTGGGACTCAAGAAGGATCACCAAGGTCCCGTATGGCCACAGAGCCCTCCATCAGGACTGTCACCATTGCACCAAAGCTACCAGCTGGTTTCTATTGCAGCTGACAGGGCCTGATGAGACACCAGCCATCATCCTGGCTAACTTTTGGGACACAGCTCTTTCAACTAGTCTTAGAATTCCTTTTCATGCAAGAAAATATTTTTAATGGTGCCCCACCCCACACTCACCTGGGACTGGGTGCAGGCAGGGTCCACCAAGTTCTGGCAGGCCATCTGGATGGCTTGGTTAGCTCTGGCAAACTGTGTGGGGTCTACCAAGCCCTGTTGTCCAGCCTGGCTGTTGGGGTCTGAGACCCCCACAAGGTAGGCAGCCTAGGAGCATGGCAGAGGCAGTGAGAGAGAGCCTGCACACAGCAGGGAGGCTCAGAGCAGGCATGGGCTGCAGAGGAGCCTGGCAGCACTGTCCCATAGGGACAGGCTTGGAAGGGCAGAGTGGGATGCATATGGCAACTGTGCACTTGGGGTAATGCCCAGGGCTGGCACTGAGTGTCTCTCACCTGGGCAGCTGCCTCTGTCAGCCCACAGAGAGCTTTGGAGGCGGCACTGATGGAGTCCCCAAACTCATGCAGTTTGCTGTTCTTGGCATTCTGGGAAATGCCAGCCATGGACTCACCCAGCACCTGAAGGACACACCACACACTTGTTATGGAGGCCATCTCCTGCTACCACAGTGCTCGCAGGATCAGAGCTCACTGTGCTTCATCAGTAAAGCAGGAATAATCTTTCACTTTGCCCCCACATACTTCCCAAATCCTCAGTGCCCTTCCTCAAACCTCTATTCCTGGATCAGGGCTCACCTTGGAGTTCTCCATGACACTATCAAGGCAGTTAAAGTAGGACATGTCATTGACAGTCTGGGTGGGGTTCTCCAACAGCTCCTTCACCGTCTGCAGGGACAAAGATGTCACGCCCAGAGGAATGTTCTGCATCCTTCACTTGTACCTCCTCCTCACTCCCTCCTGCCCCTTGCAGTGGGGCACAGCTTCCCCTTCCCCAGCATCTCAGCCCCTTCTCTGTCTCATCAAGATGTAGCTTCTCACCTCCAGCTCCCGCAGGGCATTGTCGCACTCTTTCTGGCCGGGGGCCTGCTGGGTGCACATGGTAATCAGCTGGTTAATGCTGTCGGTCACAGCCCTGCCAGGCACACAAGAAAAAGACCCATGGATCAGTGCCTGCCCCACCATCTAGGCCCACTGCAATGGCCAGCAGCTCTCATGGAGCAGTTCCTCCTACCGTGCTGCCGCTGCCAGCTGATTCTTGAGGTTGGGGGCAGCAGGGTCGGCAGACAGAGCCTTTGCCGCCAGCAGCAGCTTGCTGGAGGACATGGAGATGCTCTTTAAGTTTGACACTACCTGCGCCTGGTCTTCCTTATTCTGCAAGGAGCCAAGAAGGGTTATCTGTAACAGGTTTCCAAAGTCCACACCTACCCTGGGTCTTCTCCAGTGATTTTCAAGCTGAGCCGGTTCCCTTTATCCAACTTGTTTGCCAACAGCAAGAATATGACAGCAATTCTCACCGAACTAACCCAAGCCACCTTCTCCTTGCTGCTGTGGTTTCGCACAGCTCCAGACCCCATCCCTCTGGCAGCACTGGCCACAGTCACCCTAACCACCACTGCCCTGGCCACCCTGCCTGCGGTCAGCCACCTTCTCAGGCATCCCAAACCTCTCACTGTACCCAGGACAGCCCAACAGGCATTTACTCTCACCGGGGACTGGCTGGCCATCTCCACTCCTGCCTGCAGGAACTCATTGAAGTCCTGTCCAAATTTGCCAGAGGACTTGGCCAGGTCTTGAGGGGTGCCACGTGATGCCTGTACGAGCTCATTGGCTGACTGGTTGAGCCCCGCTGCTGCCCGGTTCAGCTGGCTCTGTGCTTCCTGGAAGCTCTTGGTGCTGGGAGGGAACTGGAAGGAGGAAAGAGTTAGGAGAGGCAGCAAGGTGAATGGAGGTAGAGGATGAAAATGTGGCACACGCTTTGGGGTACGCTAGAGGAATCTGATGCAGCTGGACTGCCTTGCATCCCAAGACCTTCCACTTTGGCTCACCGAATCCGCGAGCAGCTTCTTGCTGGCCTCTCCCACCATGCGGATTGCAGCGTCCACGTCTCGCTGCCCCGGCAGGCAGTTAACACAGCGGTTCAGGGCCTGCGACACTGCCTTGGCCACCTGCAGTGAGGCAAAGAGCGGTCACCATCTCCCAGCCAGCCTCATGTGCCACCCCCAGCCTGACGGGGCACACTGGGGCACCCCTTCTCCCCACCTGCGCCAGGCGCTGCTGGCTCTCTGGGTCACCAGGTTTGGCCACTGCTTTCCGCGCCTCCTCAATGAGGTTGTTAGCTTTATCCATGACGTCACTGGCACACTCCAGCATGGCATTCTGTGCCTGAGGGTCGGAGGTGTTGGCTGCCACGCCACGGGCAGCCTGGCTGAGTGAGCGCAGGGCCTGGGCTACTTCCCGGGCAGCAATTCCTGGAGGGATGGAGATGTCAGTGCCCATCAGCTCAGTGCCCCCCTTCCCACCTCTGTTGTGGAGGCCAGTACCTGTATAGTTCTCATTGCCCTGGGCCACCTCTCCCAAGAGGTGAGCGATGGCAGAGCTGACAGCTTTGGTGCTGTTCCCCAGGTCCTGGGCACACTTCTCCATCTGCAGGTGGATGAGTTGTGACATGTTGGTGAGCTGCAACTTCCCTGTCCAAGTCCACCCTGCATCACCCTGAGCCACCCTTCCTTGTGCCCTCACCGTCTCTCCTGGCAGAGGCTTGAGCTTGCCATCGCGGGCAGCTGCCTTGGCTTCCTGCAAGTCCCTCTCCAGGCTCTGCACCAGACCCAGTGCAGAGTCTATCTCCAGTGGTCCACATGCCTCCTGAGCCTGTGATGGGGCAGAAGGGAAGGTGAGCAGGTGACTGCTGAGCCCACCCCACTGGGCTGTCCCCACTGTCCTCCCCTGCTCTGCCCAGCCAGGGTCCTGCTGTGGGATGGGACCCAGCCTCTCACCTTCTGGGCAGCTGTGCGGAGCTCAGCCAGAGCTGCAGCCAAGTTCTTGGCACACTGGCTAAGCTGCATCGCAGAGGCTTGGTCCGTGATGGTGGGGACTGTGGCCTTGGCTGCAGCTACCATCTTCCCACCTGGCTGTCAGGCCAAAACAAAAAGCAGTGAGAAGGGGATGAACATACAGTGTGTCAGCTGAATGTGTACAGAAGGTCTCCCAGTATCTTAAGGCCAGGAACAGGAGGAAAGCTGTAATACCAGAGCTGGCATGGAAGGCTCTGGGCAGCACAGATACCTGCAAGAAGTTCTGGCTGGCAGCAATGAGAGCCAGCTGGGCACTGGGGCTGTCTGGCTGGGACTGGCTTCCTCGCACACCCTGCACCAGCATTGGGATCTGCTCTGCCACCACCTGTCAAGAGAAAAAGCGTCACTGGAGAGGCCTGGTCAAAAGAAAATGGACCCAATCCAGAACCAGCAATCAAAAGATGGGCTCCTGGGAGATCTGAATGATGACCCCAAGGACCTGTCTTGCCCACTGTGGCTAAGCATGAAATCCCAGCATGGCTGATGGGAGATGGGATGGGGAGAGGGAGCACAGGAGATGCCAGGATCAGGACCAGGCCCTTACCTTGCAGCTCTGCACTAGCTGCTGCTGTGCAGCAGGGTTCTTGTTGGAGGAGGAGGCGTGCTGTGCAGCAGCGATGGTCTGTGTGGCGGAGGCGGCAGCCTGCTTGGCTGCGTGCTGGCAGAGGGAGGAATGAGTTAACACTGGCAGCAGGGCAGTCTGTCTCAAGCCACCACCCTACTCACCAGGGTCCAGCTCCCCTAAACAACTTCTCGGTGACACTGGAGCATCCCCAGCACCCTCCATGCCCAGCACCCCAAAGCAACAAGGTGCAGGCAAGGGAAGGGAAGGGAGGTCTTTGTGTGATGCAATACAGACACTGTACATGAAAAGGACTTTATCCCCCTGTAAAGTACAGGGATGTGGGGGGCTCCTGGACAGGTCTTGCTCACTAACTGTGCTTGTTTGTCCTCTGCAGACCCTTGCCCAGCATCTCACCTCCAGCTTGTGTACGAGCTTCTTCTTGATGGCGTTCTGGGCTGCAGCATTGGTTGCCATGCGGAGCCCCTCTGCTGCTTCGCGCAGCCGCTGCTGCTGCTCCTCACTGTCTGGGTGGGCTGCAGCTCCCTGGAGAGAGCAGAAAACCCATCACACCCTGCAGGGGCCAGAGTCCCTTGTCTTGCTGAAGCGCCACCTGGGCTCTGGCTTGATGCCAGGGAGCCATCCACAAGGCAGCCCAAATGCTTATGGTGCTGGGGAAAAGCCCAAAGCCTCCACGCTAGAGCCCAGCAGCAGGAGTGGTAACGGCTCCTCTGTTACCACCCACAGCTCCGAGACAAGCCCACCCTACTGCGCAGGATCCTTACCCTGGGAACTGCTGCCCCACCCACGGGCTGCTCATGGCCTCCCCACCACTGAGTCAATAGCACTGGACAAGGCTGGAGACCAAAGCCAGCAACCATCCTCCCTCCATGCACTGACCTTTGCAGCCTCCACCATCTTGGCAGTGGCATCAGCCAAGATCTTGGCTGCACTCAGAAGCTTGCGTGAATTCTCCAGGTCAGTCTCTCCCTCAGCATCAGCTTTGATGGCATTGACCAGATCAGAGGTGGCCTGAGCCAGAATACGAGCCTGACGCACCATCTCCCCTGGAACAGAACAGAAGTGTGGCCTGTTAGCAAGCCACCAGGGCTCTCCAGTACCTCACTATCCACCATGCTCTACTGTGGCTGTCATCAGCTGGTCTCACCTGCATCACCCATGGAGCTGAATATATTCTCGGTGACATTGAGAATGGTGTCAGTGGCTTGGTCGTAGCGCCCGATGGGCTGCCCACCCAAGGCGTGCTGCTTGATGTGCTGCAGTAGGTCATTGAGGGCCTGGGTGACAGCTGTGGCTGCCACCCCCACCTGCTTCAGGAGCTGGTCATCACTGGTGGCCGCCTTGGAGGCCTCCACACAGCCCTCAGCTGACTTGGCCACCAACTTGCCAGCCTCGATCAGTTGCTCCTGGCAGACTGGGGAACTGATAGTGGGTGCCACAACCTGGAAGGGAGGAGAAAGGTTGGGCAGCGAGTGTGGTGGCCTCCTTGCAGGGGCTGTGCAGGGACAGCTATCCCAAACTTCTACTCCTCCAAAGGGGATACTCATTGCTTGGGCACAGTGACAAGGACCACCATCTGAGGCAGCTCCCACTGCCTGTGCCAGACTCCCAATGTCCTGCCTTAGGACACATTGTTCTGGCACACCAAGGACCCCCACAGCTAGGTGAAGCTTACAGTCACATTGAGACAAGGGTTAACCTTGCTGCTTACCTTGGTGCAGGCCACCAGCTGGGAGGTGGAGAGGGCACACTGGGTGGCCGCAGCAATCACCTGTGTCTGCAGCGCTGTGTCTTCTGTTTTCTGAGCCACATTCTTGGCTTTGAGCACCAGTGTAGCAGCAGCACTGGCCACTGCCTTTGCCAGCTGCATAAGCATGTCCTGGGAGGGGACAGAAAGGGTCAGCGAGGCAGCCATGGCAGTGGGAGCAGACACGGCCGTCTGCAGGGCTCTCGTGAAATATTCAAAGGGGAAATGTGAGCACTCAGGGGCCTTTCATCCACTCTGCCCCAGCACCAGCTGCACTGAATACCTGGAATGGCTGGCAACACCTTGACCCCGTTCCATCTGTGTGCTACAGCTGGCAGTGAGGCTGTAGCCTGGCTCTGAGATGCAGCCTATGCTACCACGAACACCACCCACAGCAGCTCAGGCAATACTCAGAATCACCCAAACACCCACTCTTCAGGCAACCATCCTTTCTTGTTTGTACAACTGGCACTGCCTGGATTTGCATGGGGCTTGCAAACATTTGAACAGAGCAACAAAATGACAAACCCTCCAGTCAGCTGGCAGGCACAAGCCAGCCATGGTACAGTCACACTGGGGACAGCTGCCAGCCTGGGAGTTCATTCTATTGGTTCATCCTACTATCAAGACGTGAACAGGAGATGCTCCCACCCTGGTCACCTGTACTGCAGGCATGCTAGGCATTTTCTATTCTAGCTTGCTGGCTCATGGGCTACATCTCTGCTGTTATTCCTGGGGCTAAAGGAGAGATATGACAAGGCAACCAGCCTCCTCTCCCCCGAGTGGCACGAAAGCCATGGACCCACCCTGCCAGCATGCACCATGCAGTAACCAACATGGAAAACTGCTTTCCTGCAGGGCACCAGACATGACAGCATACTGCAGCCCGCAGGATTAGTCTTTGTGGCACCTTGCCAGGCTGGCAGCACTAGTGCTAAAGAGGAAATGCCTGGGGCAAGGACCCTGTAGGCAGAGCAGGGCTCTCTGCCTGCTGTACGTGCCAACCTCCTGCTGTGTGCATGCTCACAGTGAGCAGCCCTGCACCCCACGACAGGTAAACCTCCGGCCACAAAACCAGAGGTGTCACAGCATCCCTTTGCCTTCTGCAAGCCAAGACTACTCCCACTGCAATCTACCACCTTTTGCGACAGGAGGAAAGACCAAAGAGTGCATGCACCAATTCTCAGAGTACCCAGACCACTGCATCTGAGCCCAAGGAATGAAGCAGATACACTCGGGTCTGCTAGCTGTGAGGTAGAACATACTGCTGCACGACTGAAAGTTGTCTTCCAGGTCCTATATCTGCCCCTTGGAAATGCTCTGTATTGGCACTGCTGCCTGGTCAAGCATGGCTTCCAGCCCTGGTGCTAGATTTTCTTCTTCTTCTTGGATATCTGTCAAGGCCTTTCTGCTCATGTCAAGGCTGTGTGGCTGTCATGAACAGAAACTCCTTCTTTCTGGAGTCTGTTTTGAACTGTACTATGGCTGGATCCTCCTGTCCAGGACAGCGTGCTAAACTCCCTTGTATTGGAAGGAGTAGTCGTGGGAAAGCAAGCCAGCTGGAAGCCAGCTCATCTAAAACCTCCCCACAAAGCTCCAGCCATTCTGGGCCTCTGATGAGAGCAGGCAGGCAGCTCCCACAGGCAGAGAGCAGCACGCAGGAGCTGAGGTGGCTGCAAAGGAGGCCTCCCAGAGCAGCACTTGCTCAAGCAGCGACCCGAATGTATGGACTTCTGAGAGCCAAGCACCAGAAAAGCATAATTTTTCAAGAGCCCTTCTCCATAGAGTTCAGATGACAGTTCCCAGAGGAGCACCCCTCATGTTGGAGATGGCAGGGACCACCAAGCAATGCCTACAGCCCTGTTTTACCGTCTTTGGTTCAGAGGCAGGCAGGATCCAAGCACACCGGCTTTCTGCGATCTACATGGGAATCCACAAGATATGAGGTGTTATATCACAGAGGCACTAGGGACAGAGATGGGCAATGGCCTGTCCCCTCCCTCACAGAGTCACCGCTGTGTACTGGACAAACTTTGAGCCACAGCCCTCCTGCCAGGTCCTGTGCAAATGCTGATGGTTTTAGGGAGTGTGTGTCCCTGGTTGCTGCCAGGTGCACTCACCTGGAACCGGGGGTCAGTGTCACTCTCTCCGATCTGCTGCAGCAGCTCCCCGCTGGTCTGGCCCACGAGGCCAGCAGCCTGCAGAAGGTTTTGGCGAGGCTGCAAGGAACAAGGCATAATCAACACTGGGCTCATGAGTAAGCCCTAAAACCTCACTCAGTGGTTCCTCTTTGCTTCCCCCTTCCTCTTGGACCCACAGCCCCTCCTGCCCCACACCTCAGCGCTGGCAGGCTGTGCTGTTTTCAGCAGGTCCGAGACAGCGCTCGCCAGGTTCTTGGCTGCCTGCAGAAGCTGCCGCCCGTTCCCTCCCTCGTCCTCCATCAACGCTGCCAGCAGTTTCACACCCTTGGACATCTCCGTCAGGTTGGAAGAGATGGTGGTAACAGCGCAGCCCACAGCAGTGTAGTCCGTGTCTGCTGGATCCCCTGCACAGGAAGGAGACAAGTCAGGATGGGATGCACCTCAGGTGATGCTCCAAGAGCATCCCCCATGCCTATCACTGATGTAGTTTTCCTTTCTGAGAGCAGTGGGAGAGACCTGGCTTCTGAGCCTGAAAGGCTGTTGCATCCACTGAGATGCAGGAGAGCCTGGGGAAAGAGAGCTGCACCATGCCATGGCTGTGTCTGGAGCTACGGCAGGGACTGGACAACACGCGCGTGGTCTAGATCATGGCTGGTCAGCAAAGGATTGGGAGGAAGGATTGGATTGGGCATGGAAAGGGGTCTAAAAGCCAGGTGAGCTGGAGGGGATGGCCAGCCCTATAGGGACATTAGCAGCATTTGGGGGTGATTTAGTTCTAGCTGGGGCAAGCTGGCTCCTCCAGTCTATGATGCAGGGCAGGAGACCCACCCTCCAGCCAGATTAAGAGCCTTCTCCAGAACTTGGGCATCCCTCTTCTCCAACCCTCCACACACCTGCAGTGAGGTTGACCACCGAGGCTGTGCCAGCAGTGATAGCATCCACCTGGGAGTGGATCTCATGCTTTGACTCATCCATCTTGTTTTTGCGCCAAGCTTTGGATGCCTGAAATGGGGAGAACAGGAACAGGAGATGGTGGTAGAGGTGGTGGGTAGCTGCACACATGCTCACACAGAGGAATGCAGGGTAGAGAATATAAGGAAAAGAGAAGAAAGACCTGTGACGACCCAAAACTCTTCAATCCATTCTGACCAAGCAACATATCCAAGTGTCCCCTCCATGTCTGTCCCCAGGGTAGGATACAACATCATCTTTTTTCAGGCAGCAGATCTTACCAGGGGCTGCTGCCACTTCTGGGAATGTGACCAGCCTCGCCCAGCCCACCTAACAACCTCCAGCAAGGTCCACCCCCAGCACACCACCTTCACCCAGCACTCACAGCGTCCTGCCCAAGAGGCGGCAAGGTCTCAAAGTCGTCCAGTGTGGCCTGGGCTGCGTGCACAGCCTGCATGCTGGAGTTGATGGTGCCTGTCAGGGCTTGCTGGGCAGAGGTCTGCAACACAGAGACAGACCAAGGTATGCCAAAGGATTGAAATCCAGGCTTAAATATTTTGCTCCCTGGCAACTGTTGATGACAAGTCTGCGTAGGTCTCTACAAAGTGGGGTACACGTACCAAAAAGGGGGACTCACTCTGCACCTCCTACTGGGAAATGCCACATCTGACCATAGGCATAAGCAAGTCTCACAGTCAACTAGCTCTTGGAGAGTGGGGAGCAGATGCTACAGGATCTCACAAGGCTTTTAGAGCAAGCCCGCATAGCAGGCTGCATATGGCCAAAGAAATCAACCTCCTTGGCCTTTTCCAAGTGCTTCTCCAGCTGCAGAGGATGTGGGGGCACCAAGGCAAGGCACTGGGCTCTGCTGCAAACCTCAGCACTAGTGGGCACAACCTCAAGGAGAGGCTGCAGTTGTCAACCAGGGCAAAATGCTGGGGTGAGGCTCAAGTTTACAGAGAGGGTGCAGGACACCAGCTCACCCAGGCCAGCAAGGACATGAAGCCAGCAGCACAGAGCCCCTGCCCTTCACAGGAAGGCAATGCCTGGCCATGGACCCAAACAGATGGGATGGATGGGTCTACAGAAGCCCAACAGGCACCTCTCTGAGTTTGTGCCCTGTGGTGAGCACAGGGAGTGCTTACCAGGGGAGGCATGTGCCCTCGGTGCATCTGGCCACTGGTGATTTGCAGTTGAGGCTGTGGCATTGTGCCAACCTGGAAGTTTTCAGGCCCTCCAGCCCCTGTCCGCATGATGGCTGGCAGGGCCACTGAGCCCAGCTCCGCCTTGCCTACACGGTTAAACTGCTGCTGCAAGACTGTCGACCTGAAACGGGAAGAAATACCACATGAAGGGATGCCCACAACCCCAGAAACAGGCTCTGTGGGAGGACTGGCACTAAAGGACTGGCAGTATTTCCTCCAGATCTGCTGTGCTGTGAGCCTGGCTGGAGCCCCCTCTCTGTTCAATTTCTGCTTGGCAGCTGTCTTGCTCCTGGAAGACTTACTTCTTTGGAGACACTGAGTCTTCCAGCATGGTGGACTCCTCATCCCCCTCCAGTCCAAAGTGGTCTTTACTCTTTTTCTTGGATGGAAAGAGAAGGCATGTCAGACAGCACATACCTTCCACTTTCCCCTCCTCCTGCAGCTCAGACACTGTACCAGAGCTGCAGGGCTCCCCTGCCCTGTCTCCAGCTCTCCCAGCAGTACCATGTGCCAATGGCTGTCTGGAGGCAACTGGAAGGGGCACCCTGCACCCTTCTCTAGAGAGGAACCAGTTATCAGTGCCCTTCTCAGCACAGCCTCACCTTTTTGAGGATGATATCGATGTAGCCAGCAATCAGCTGTGCAATCTGTTCCCCCTCCGTCGTCTGCACCGAGTAGTAACCATCCTGGTAATCTCCAAAATCCTGCAACAGCAGGGCACAGGGTAGCACCGGAGCAGGGCAGTGGCAGCCACCCTGAGCCCCTCTGGTATGCGCTAAGCACTCAAGTGCCAGCCTCCAAAGCAAGAGCCAGAAGAGACACCAGAGGACAGTAAGGCTGTGCCACCATGGGGCAATACCCAAGAGAGGGGCTGCAATGAGAGCAGCCCCTCATGGGGCCACTACTGGGGAGGAAGTGTGGAGGACCAAGTGCTGGTCCCTACCAGGGTGAAGCTCTTGGGCGAGGCTGCCCAACGCTTAATGTTGGTCAGGCTCCACTCTTGAATCACTTCCTTGGTTTTCTCGTCCACACGCATCACACACTCCTTAGTGATTCCAAGCAGCCGTGGCACCAGCTTGTTCTTCCCCTTCATCTTCTCCTGTGGGCCACAACAGAAGGGCTGTGGGCTATCCTCAGGATGGATCCATCCAGGTAGAGACCTTTGAGGTCTGCTGTGGCTACCAAACACCCCCAAGGCCACACTTTCTGTGGTCATAGCCATCACATGGAGCTTGAAAATGAGAAAAAGCAAGTAGGAAGGAGTAGGAAGGCAGTACACAGGGAAAGGCAAGAAGTAGAGGTGGGCAGTGGGAAAACTAGAGCAACTTGGGTTCAGGTATAGTAGCTGGAGACACAATGGACGAATGCTGAAGAAGAGGAATTTTGGTAGGTTGTAAGTGGCATCAGGGGGGCTGCTGCTCTACCTTGACCAAGAAGAAGGAGACCCCGTAGGTCTTGAGGGAACGGGCAAGTTTCACATAGCGAACTTTGGCCTCAATCTCACTCATGTTCCCGCAGTTCTTGTGAGCCTGCAACAACAAAGACAGAACATTGCAGTAGTTCCACAGTCCCACCTGTGCACAGCCTTCTGGGCTCTCCCTGCCCCACCAGCATCCCCTGCCCCTGCTACAGCATCCCTCTGATTTCTGGAATACCTCAGGAGCTGCCTTGTCTACCCACCTAGAGCTTGTCCTGCTCCTGTTTTATACCCATCAGACTGCTGTGTGCTGCCTCCTGCGACAGTAGCAGCCTCAACCTTTAGTCATAAAGAACAAAAGGGCCAGCTTCCAACCTCCCCACTGGACATACCATGAAGATCTTGCGCTCCCCTTTCTGCTTGATGTACTCCTTAGGCAAGAAATCCTTGAGCCTGCCAAGAGACAGCCAAGCCAGTTGTTAGCAGCAGACTATGAAGAGGCCCAGCCTACAGCCTTGGACAAACCCCTGCCAAGGGATACGAGCTGGGAGTTTTTGAGAGCAGGATGGATGTGGGAGAGGTCACTGGAGCTATGAAAGCTGTCCTTGGAATTGCCCTAGCTGAGAGTGGGATGGAGATGCTGAGGATGCAGCTCCTTGTGCACCATCAGGACAGGTCAAGGGGGCCTACCCATCAGAGCTGTCTGCATGTCCCTGTCAGGGTGCCAGAGGGAGCAGAATGGCAGGGTGGGGTGCTAGCACACCTTGCAGCTGGTGTGGCTCTGCACACTTGGGCACTGTGCTGTAAGGGAGGAGAGGGATTGCACTAGAGGCAACCAAACCCCCAGAGCCCCACAGGGCAGTGCGGCACTAGGTGCTGCCAAGCTGCTCCAGCCCCCTCGAGACAAGCCATGAGGCTCCTCAGGACACTCACTCCAGAAAGCCTGGCTTGTGCTTCTGTTCGTTATGTGGCCCGAACTGGATCTGGCACTGATGTCCAGCAAACTCGCAGGCTTTGTCAAAGGAGACAGGGTGGGAACCGTTCAGGATGTCATCACGAGCCTGTGTCGGAATAGAAGACATTGCTGTGGGCTGGGCAGCCACGTAGCTGTGCCATTGCTCCCTTCCACACCAAGCACAACCTGTTTTTCAGACTTAAGTGGCCCTGAAAAACAGGAGGATCTAGGACCAGGCTGTCCTCTGCAGGGACAGCATCAAGCCTGGGAGAGGAACAGCAGCAGGACTTCAGGAGGATAGTGCCTACCAGACAGAGCTGACATTGCATTCCCTAGGGAGCTCTGGAGTACACTGCAGGCAGAGATAGGATTGCCAGCACTGCCTCTTACCCAGGAGATAACTGGCTATTCTGAAGTACCCTCCATGGTGGCTTCTGACAAAACGTTCAGCCACCAGCCAGAGGCTGGCACAAGGCAGTGAAGCCAGGTGCTCTGGATAGCTGTACCTGCACATAGAGCAGGTTGAGCTGCACAGGATCTCGTGAGTCCACATTCTGGTCAGAGTAGAAGAACTTGCGCCGCAGCAGCAGCGTTTCGTTGTCATCAATGCCTTGTTCACGAAGGGTCCGGCCATGGTCCAGCCAATTCACTGCAAGCAATGCCAGGGCATGAGCAGGGACAGGCACTGAGGCAGGGCTGGTCCCAGCCCCAGGGCTGCTTATGAGGAGCAAGAAATGGATGTCTGCCTCAGGCTTCCCAGCTCTCACCCCTCTGCCCTGGACCCCAGGCAGGAGACACTCCAGGATGCGTGGGCACACGTTCCCTCATCACAGTCCTCTACACTCCCCTGATCGGCTCTTCTCCTTGCAGGAGTCCCTGCTCCCCTCAGCAGAGGGTGACCCCATCCCCAGCACATCCAGGTACCTACACTCGTCATCTGTGTGCAACTTCTGCTTGAGCTTCTCCATCTTCTTCTCATCTCGCAGCATGGTCTTGTCCTTCTTGAGGGTGCCAGTAACCTCCTCCTTCTTCTCTTCCATAATCTCCCGAACAAGTGAGTATTCATCATAGTTGGTGATGCCTGCAGGAGTGCAGAGAACCAAACTCAGGATGACTTTGCTGCCAAACACAAAGCACGGAGCAATGCTAGCGTGCTGAGCAGTGTCCCCTTCCCAGTGCCACGCACCCCTTGGACACCCTTGCTGCCAGGCCATCTGCCACACAGCTGCTGCCACTCACCCAGTACCCTGTCAGATGCTGTCAGGTCTCCCCACCTCCCTTCTTTCCCCCTGTTGCTGCCCTCCCCTCTCACCAATCCGGGCACAGATTGTCATGAGCATGTCTGTGACGGTTTTGGAGTCATCCACCATCACTGTTTTCACTGTTCCATCCAGCATGCGGATCTTCAGGGGCCGCTGCTTCTTCTTGTATTCCATGGTATCCTGCAGGCACAGCACAGCACAGCTCCCAGCAGTGGAACCAGTGCATGGAACCCATATCACACTGTAACACCAACAGCCCCAATATGCCCAGTGCACTTGTGGGAAGGGATACAATCTGCTGCAGGACACGATGCAAGGCAGTAGGGCACCCACACCACCTCCACACTGCAGGCACATCCAACTGTGGAGCCAAGGCAGGTATCAGCTGGAAGGACGTGGGACAAACACTTACCCCATTGCGAAGCATGTAGTAGTCCAGAGCCTTCCCAGCCTCCAACCAGATCCCCTTCTTTGGGTCTTCATCCGAAAGGAACAGCCCAAAATCATTGGCTAAAAAACAGGTAAAGTCTCTGCCAGGGAAGTCCTGAACAGGACATGGGCAACAAGATGCCAGTCTGTGCCCAGAAACAGGCATCAGTGCAACCCCTGAAGCACAGCAGCACTGCAAACACTGGAGCCTAAACCTAACGAGTGGGCAACAAAGCTGGCAAGCAAGCTGAGGTGCATGTTTTAGCACAGTTATCTATGGAAAAAATCATCTGAAGCATGCCTACGCAACACCCAACTTGGAACTGACAGACGCAACAGAAGGAAGAGCTTGCCGTTGTGGTTGACAGCCCTCTGAAATCTTCAGTGTAATGTGTAGTAGTGGTGAAAGCAAGGTAATAAAATCTTGGATCACCAGGAAGGGTGCTGGGAACTGGTCTATAAAATCAAGGCAATTCACACTTAGAGTACTCAGTGGTGGTTGGGTCTGCATTTCCCCAGGGCATGGTAGAGTTTGAAAAGACACAGGGAGAGGCAATTTAAATGATGGAACTTTGGTGTGAGGGACTAGAATTGCTAGGACTCCTCTGTTTGTGGAAGAGGCCTGCTCCCTTGGGGCTGGTGAAAGTGCTGCTGCTGGAGCCGGGGCTGTGGCACCTCAGCTCAAACCCACAGTGGTAGTCGTGTTTTCATCCTGAAAGAGGCCAGGACCACGCCTGGCTTTGCCGTGGAAAGGTCCTTCTCCACCTCTGCAACAACCCTTTGCCGCAGGCTGTCTTGGTTGGCTATGTTTATAACTCGTCATCTCGTTGGCAGCTCTCTTTGGGGAGGGACAAATTCCTGAGCCGCCCTGCGTCTGCCTGGCTAACACTGCCGTTAGGATCCTGCTAAACAGGGAGCAGAAAAATCACAGTGGCTTGCCATTTTATTTTTAAAGTAAAAAAATCCCAAGAAAAACCCAAACTGTTTTCAAATCAAATTCCAAGAGGATAACTCTAAAGCACTGAAAACTGAGCAGCTTGCCCCAGATCCATAGGTTGGGCAGGGAGAGGCACTTCCTGAGTCAGAGCAAAAGCAGAGCTGGAAAGTTACACTGAAGCTCCCCACAGCCCAAAGGTGACAAAAAACCAGGGCAGCTCAAAAAGGGAGCTAGAGTGCCAGTGTTTAAAGGGAACAAAGAGAAACAAAAGCTGCAAGGAAGATAGGAGAAGAAAAGCTGTGAGCAACTGAAAAGGAACTCAGGAATAAGAAGTTCCCTTTAAGTTTTTTTATAAACAGGCTGGCTCATGCCCAGGAGCAGGAAATGCAATGCTCTTTCCAACACCAGTATAGCCCTGCATTGACAGACATCCAGTCCCTCTCTGAAACTGAAAGCCACGGTCCACTGGACTGCTGACCAGCCGGGCACAGCACGAGAAGGCATTTCCTTTCATCCTCAAGGAATTTGCAACTCCCAGATGTCGTCGCACTTCCCCTCCTCTTCCCACGACTCCTGACCTCCTCTCTGCCGTCTCTCCCCCATGGCACAGCTGCTTTTGGGGGTTGCAGGGACCCAGGAGAGCCTCTGAGACAGTGTCCCAGAGCTCAACCCCCCCCCATTCACAATGGGGACAGGTCACATCCGCGTGGGCGTGAGTCACATCATGAGCTCATGAGCCATATGCTTGTGAGCCTAGAAGCAGCAGGAAAATGCTAGAGCTGAGAAGGCTTAGAAGGGTAGTGGAGCACTAGCACCAAGTCTTGCAGAGAGCTGCTGGTGGGGGGTAGGCCCAATGGAGACTATATATCCCCCAGGAATGGAAAAATTAACTTAAATGCTTTGACCCCTGAACTGTTTAAACTCACCTAGTCCTGGCTAGTAGTGATGAATGCAAGTAGGACAGAGGAGCAGAGACAGAAAGGGTGGTGGGCTCAAATTAGTTCACGAATGTTTCACTTTCAAATGTGATTTCCTACCTTCCAAAGCCCTGGATTTCTTCTGAAGTGTCAAGGAGGGAGCCTGAGAAGCTCAGAGCCTCACCTCAACTGGGCAGGAGGACTTGAACCCTGCTCCCCCCCCTCCCACCAGTTCTCAGGGAAAGCATCAGAGTGGCACAGACAGGAGAGAAAATGGAGACCAGGGAAATGCCAGGAGCTAAGCCAGGGTGGCCCTGTCAAGGCAGCCCAGTCCCACCATGGACTTACGCTGTCCCATCTGGGCCTCCGGCACCCGCTCACGGATCATCCGGCAGGCATCATACACCATGGTGGAGGGCTCAAACTGCATCGTCTTCACCACATTGCCGATGCTGATCTTCAGTGAAAGGGCAACCATGGTGGCGGCTGGGCTGTCCCCACTCCTGCGTCACCTGCTGGAGGAGACAGATAGGTGAGCTCCGACTGCTGATCCCTCCGGTCCGCAGGCTCCTTCCTCCTCCTCCTCCAGCAGCACTTCTGCTCCCTGAAAGCCAGGACACAACTTCTACTGGCAAGCAAGGGCTGCACTCTGTGCTGTCAAGCTTGTGAGGGGATGCCACTTTTCAGACGCTGGGATCTCCAGCCAGCACTGGACCTTGCCTTCTGGCACTGGGACCCTTGCTTCCTCGTCCCAAGGTCCCAAAGCCAATTCTACCCGGGTGCGGGAGTGACAGCAGCTGGTACACAGTGGAGATGCTGCCAGAGAAGAGGAAGGAGGTGTGTGGGAGCACACAAGATAAGCTGAGAGAGCATGGTGGAAAGGGTTATAATTAAACCTGCCATGACACAGAAACCACAAAACGAAAGCCAAGCTTTGACACAAAGCTATCAGGGCACCCCACGGCACCAGCAGACACTGCTGAGCTGGCAGCCTGAGCACAGAGGGACGGAAAAGCCTGAAGCTGCTTGGGGAGGCAAGATAAGGGCACCAGACACTGAACTCACACATTAAATATAATTACCTGCGGAAAGCAACACACACACCGAGGGAGTGCTCAGAGATCGGGGTCTATGGCAGCAGCTGGGCAATCTATGCACAGGATGATGCACAGGAGTGCAAGGGACCAGCCATGGCAGGTCTCACTGCAAGGGCACACAAGAGCCACACCATGCCTTCTGAAACAGAACCTGAGCTGGGTCCAGCTTGAAGGATCAGCTTCACAGAATAGAACTGAATCAAAGAATCATCAAGATTGTAAGAGACATTTAAGATCAAATCCAATTATCCATCCAGCTCTAACCACTGCAACCCTAAACCTCATCACTCATCACCAGATCCAGATGCCTCTTAAATGCCCCTCCACGGATGGTGACTCCATCACCTCCCTGGACAACCTATTCCAATGTCTGACCACCTTAGCAGTGAAAAAAAATTTCTAGTATCTGATCTGAATCTTCCTGTCTCAATTTAAGGCTATTTCCTCTAGTCCTCTCACTGTAGTCACAGTAGAAGAGACTGACCCCCACCTCCCTACAACCTCCTTTCAGGGAGTTGTGGAGTTCAGGCTTGAAGGATTGCATAAAGCAGCTTCAGAGTGAGCACTCCTCAAGAGAGCTCCAGAACACCAGATTTAATAACACCAAATCAGAACTGAGATATTCTTACAGCAGAGTGAAATCTGAAAGAAAAAATTGAAGTAAAAGAAGCTTGTAAATAAGCCCCCTTCTTGCCTGATGCAGCTTCTAAGAGCCCTTTACTTTCGGTTTACCCTCTGCACAGCAGCTTTCAGTGCTTTCCTAGGTTGCCACATGTCTCAGGGGCCCTGCGCCAGGTCCTTTGCCCCGGGTCCACTGCTCCCTGCCCTTTTCAGCATTCCCAGTCCCCGTCTGGCCCCAACCTGATGCTCTCCAACACTGACATGCCTTTTCCTCTCCCTGAGACACTGCTCACAGAGAGGGAGTCCCCCTGTTCTGCCAACCCCAGCTGCCTTGTCCTTAAATCCTAGTGGCGATGGGAGGATACAAGAGGACTAGTGGGATGCACCACGTCTGCTTGTTCTCCTTTAGATTGATTTGCTTCTACCAGGCTTCCTATTAAGGCTGTCAGAGAAAGCTTATCGTGCATCCTCAGCCTGGCCTGGCAAGGTTCTTGGGCAAAACGTGCTGGCAGCCTTCCTTGCACTGCAGCAGCCCACAGTGAGTCTGTGCATCCTTGCCCAGTGCTGCCAAGTCCAATCCCGCTGGAACAGGGTACATCAGTGAGGGCTGCTCCCAACCACCGATCTGAGCAGACTAGGGGCAGGATTTGCATTCAGTTTTGGCCAGAAGCAAGTCAGAGGGCAGGAGCCCTGCTCCTGCAGAGCCACAGAGCCACACTGGTGGTGTGGGGTGGGAGGCAGGGACCAAGGAGCGTGCCGCCTCCGCCAGCACATGGAGTGGCTCCAGCTTCGCATTCCTGAGTCGTTCTGCAATGTTTCTGCGGAGGCCCGTGGCCCCCACTGTCTCTGCTGCTGAGGAATGAAATGCATTTTGGGTCCGGAGTGAGGCAGCTCATTAGCACAGAGAAGGTGGCAGAGGAACCCACCCGTGTCACTGCTATCTATCCAGAAGCACCAGCAAAGCTGTGGAGCTGAGCAAACAAGGAACACCCTGTCATGGAAAGGGTTTTTCAAGTATGTTATATGCAGGGTGGACTGCTGCAGTCACTAGGCCAACTTCACGAAAACTAAAAATATTCTCAAGTTGAGCATAAAGCTGATTTCCATTCCTCTGCAGGAAAAGGAGAACATGCCACTGCCAGGACAAGGTCAGAGACCACAGAGGAAGGAGAGGGGAGGATGCTGGACAGTAGAGAGGAACTGAAAGGAGCCAGGCAGTTTCTGCAACCTCTTCTTGCCCTCCCAAAGCCACTCAAAATCAGGCATCCCTTAGCACACCTTTCACAAGGGCCACTGTGCTTTCCAAGACCCCACATGAAGATGAGGAAGGTGACTGCTCAAGCCTTCCCACTCCCAAAGTCCTACAAAATTGACAGAGAAGATGCGGATGACATCAAGAAAGACCCCAGAGGAAAGGTCAAGAGTTCACTTTAATTTCCATATTCTACGGAAAAAGCTCAGTCTCCAGCAGCTGAACTTTGCTGACAGCAGTGTCTAGGGCAGAAATGCTCTGTGCTGCCTAAACACACCTCCTCAAACCCTGGAGAGGTTTGTCAGTAAATGTGGCAATTAATCACACAATGTTTGCAAATCATCTGCCTGCCCCAAGGGCAGCAATGCAGGGCTCAGTCCCTGCAGACCTCTCCCCTCCAGGAACCGTGTGGGCAAGGAAAAGCTGGACTAGACATAACAGATGAGACGGCGTGGGAGCCTGGCAGTGCAAACCAGAAAAGAAAAAAGGACAGTGAAATTCAACCTGTCCCCCTGGAAAGGAAAAAACCCCAAACAAACCATGTCTCCATGAACACACACCAAATTTCTGTGCTAGCTCATCTCCAGACAAACAAGCCCACTCGCTTGTCACTATGCAAAGGCAGCTCGGGCACCAGAGCAGCCAGATTAACACATTTCTGCATTTTACAGCAACCTCAGTGCACCCACGACACATTCCTGAGCCGACCCCAAAAGGATGAGGGGGCAGGGGGAGGGCCTTGATGGGGTCACACTGCTTCCTGAAGGAGCTGCTGCAGCTTCCTCCGTCTCACTCCACACTGGTTGAGCAAACTGAAGCTGGAGATGGAAGCATAAAGGCAGGGTCAGCACAGGCAGGGCTGGCCATAGGCAGGCAGCACCATGCTGGCCCAAGGAGCCATCGTGACACTGCTGGGGCCACTGACAGCAAGTTTTCCGTTATGTGATGTAACTGCTATATTTGTATCAGCTGAGTTTAGCGCTGCAGTAATGGTTACAGAGGAGGGTTTGTATCCAAAATGACAAAAAAAAATCAACCAAAATTCAACTGTGGCCTGCTGGTACTGCTCATGGCAAGTTTCCAGAACAAGCTAAGAAATCTTGAAACACAACGATTTTGCCATTTTTAATATGCTCTTTCTAAGGGATACTCCGGATGAGGTTTGAGGGTTTTGTTTTTCGTTTTTTTGTTGTTTTTGGTTTGGTTTTTTTTACAGCAATACCAAATGTCACCTGGGAAAGGCCCCACTCCAGATCACCCCCGGACTCCGAGCTGGCTACAGGAAGCTTTATCAGCTGCAAACCACCCCAGTGCTGGGGTTTTCCGCAGGTACAGGGCTGCTGGCCAAGTTACTGTGGCCACTGACACAACCAGGCAGATACCAGGCCACCAAAATGCAAAGCCTGTCAGCAGCTTCTGCACAATCATGGCATCAACATCTGCACCACCAACTGGATCAAAATTAAGCTGGTAAGCCAAACCAGGTTCTGGCTGGGTTCTCAAGTATGGCACCAGTATACACTGCCACAGAAGGCTGAGCTAGCCGCCCCAGCTGGTGATGGTGCCACATACTGCTGAGACCGTTCAGCTAGGTTCCTCTTTCCCAGCTGCACATCCACGTCAGATGCGAAGACAGTTTCTTCTCTTCAGCTGACGCTGAGCTGCTTCCGGGGAGCATGAATCATAGAATCACAGAATCATAGAATCGATTGGGTTGGAAAAGACCTCCGAGATCATCGAGTCCAACCCTTGGTCCAACTCTAGTCCATT
>JAOXXN010000364.1:9256972-9273604 GCA_026770055.1 Myrmophylax atrothorax | reverse complement strand
CCCTTGTAACATGGCCTTAGTTGGGCTGGGAGCAAGGAGTGCCTGTCACAAGCTGCTGTGCTGTTCTGCTGCTGGGCTTTTGCCACCCTGGGCTGAAAGTGTGGTTGACCCTGTGGGACAACAACTTTCTGCAGAGGGTTCAGAATCTCATGACATAGCCTGCCTGGCTCTCTTATATTTGGATATGGTCCAGAGTGTGCTTTCTTCAAGCTAGGTGGCTGACCTGCCAGATCCAGTGTGTTTTGCAGGTCAGGCTAGTTTGCAATACAGCCTGAAGACACAAATCTGCAGAGCTGGTGTGTTTCTAGGAGGCAACATCCTTATGGTTTACTCTGGTGCTGTTCTGCAGGACCAGGCAGAGCTTCACCCCTCCTCAAATCTGGTGTGAGGTGTCACTCTGGCCTTTGCTGCAGTTGGTACCAGGTAGACACCAGGACCAATTTCTCCTGCCCCAGCCACCCAGAGGTGGTGGCTGATTTGGTGAGGAGAGATCCTGGTGAAGGTCCTGCTGTTGACTAACAGAAGCTCTCTGTTTTATCCTGGTGCTGTTCGTCTTTCTTGGAAAGGGTGGCAGTCTGTACAGCTCAAAATCATGAACTGGAGAAGAAGGTGCAGCAGCTGCAGAAGCAGAACATGTAAGTTCTTGTTGGATGTGGCAGGAGTTGTGGGGAAGACTCTTCCTCTGCTGGGAACTGTGAACTGTCCCTGGCTGCAAAGGGTGGCAGGAACCCTGCAGCCCTTGGTTTAGCTGCTTTGCTAACCTGCATTGCCTGATCTTCTGCAGGTCTCTGCTCAGGCAGCTTTGGAAACTGCAGACCCTGGTGAGGCAATCCGCCCCTAAAACTACCAGAAGAAAAACCTGCACCATGGTAAGTGGTTTCAGCACCAGTATCTGTGAGAGGGACTTTGTTCTTACAAGTTTGGATGAGGGGTGTTTACTGCAGGCAGTGGTGCCTATCCATCTTTGCTGAGATCTGTGCTGATCTTTCACTTTCTAGATTGTGGTTCTGTCCTTCTGCCTCATTCTCTGCCCCAGCATCCGCTCACCTGGGAGCATAGAGCCACAACTGGTACCCAAAGGTGAGTGCTCAGGTGAGGGCTGAGGCATGGCTTCAGGTGCAGTGCTGCCCTCCAGGTCACATCACCTTCCTCAAAGACAGCCTGAACTGTGGGGCACCTCCAGCTCAGCAGCCCCTTGCCTGGGGTGACAACTACGTTTGGCTTTACTGTCCTGCCCAGGCTCTGGACTGCTTCTTGGCGCTTTTGCAGAGGCCTGACTGGGAGCAAGGCCCTGGGCCAGGGGCGGTGCAAGGACTGGAGAGATCCGGTTCCTCTTGGAGGACAAGCTGTGCTTGTGCCTGGCAGCTGTGCAGCATCCTCCCTGCCTCCCTTGGGAGGATGAAGCCCTAGTTGAACAGTTTGTCCTCTCTCCTGTGCTCTGTGGTGGTTCCATGCTTGGAACTGGAGTGTTAGAGGCTGAAAATTACAGCTCTACTTCTCTTACAGTGCTGTCACGGCAGATCCGCGAGTTCCCGAACCACGAAGCACCTGATCTGCAGCAGGATGCTGAGCTGGAGGGCTTCAGCCCAGAGCCTGGGGACTCTTCGCTGTCAGGCAACTTCAGTCAGTCATGGGAAGAGGGGCAAAGTCCGCTCACCCCCAGTCCCAGGTCTTTCAACAGCAACTCATCCTCTGACCCTCCAGCAGCAGCAAACTCCGAGCTGGGCCCTTCCAAGAGTGACCCTTTGTCAGCAGCAGTGCTGGTGCCCTGGAAAGCCAAGGGGCAGGAGTGGGTGGAACACCCTGATAGAGTTCTCATCCAGCAGCACCATGCCAATGAGATGTGACCACTGCTGCCTCCTTGGGGTGATGCTGGGCACCCTGTGGGGCAAGGACAGAACTACATTAATAGCTAATCTATCCAAGGAGTTTCTTCTGAATACTCTCCCAATAGCCAGCACTCCAGAGGGTTTACCAGAGAGTAATTGTTCTGACACTGTAGCAGTAGACAGATCAGGAAGTTCTGGAAACTTCACTGTGACTGCTGATGTGGCTTGCAGCACAGAGTGCTTCTGGTGGCTTGTGGGGATGGGCTGTGGAAGGAAGGGTGAAGGTGGTCAGGCCTGTGGTGCCCATGTTTGATCTTACTGGATACAGCTGGTTGTGGAGGCTGCTGCCTTGTTTTTCCCTGCCCAGCTGAACAGGCACCTCTTACTGTGGGTGGTGACTGCATGCATCTCTCCCATGTCCCTTCTTCATGTTGCAGTGTTGCCTGATTTGTAGGTGTGAGGTAGCAAGTTGATATTCAGTGCCCTCACAGTGAGTGGTCCTGCTTCCCACTGCGACAGACCCAGTGTGTCGCCTGTTCCTGCTAGCTTTTGAGCCATGGCCACAGCTCCCAGCCTGGCTGGAGGAGGTAATGTGGAGTCCTTCCTGAGCCATGTATGCTGTTTGCCTACCGTAAGGGCTGAGGCTTTCACATCCTGCAGGCTTCTGGGCCTCAGGAAGCAGGCATGCCTTGAGCCAGACTGCTGAGGCAGCACGGAGCAGAGAGCAGCAGAGATGCTTGCTCTTCTGCAGGCTTTCCTGGCCACAGGACGGTTTCAAAACGATGTCCTCATGTGCCCAAGCCTTGCTGTGTTGGCTGGTGATGCAGTCAGCTGGTTCTGGTTGCTCCCCAGGGCTGAGCAGAAACGGTGAACTGGTGAGGAGTGTCTTTCCTGAAGTGCAGCTTAGTGGTACCTGTAGATTAATTTCCTCATCCTACTTCAGGACATTTCATATAGTCATATAGAATGGTTTGGGTTGGAGGGGACCTATAAAGGTCACTAGTGGCATTTCCCCTGCAATAAGCAGGAACTTCTTCAACTGGATCATAATAATAATAGCTTCCTTATTAATAAAGTCTAAATAAATAGTAGTGGTGTGTGACTGTGTCCTCTGTGGTTGTTTTGGTGAGGTGCTGGGTGAAGGCCGAGGGCTGCAGCTGGGCCTGGGAACCTTGCGAGAGGAACCCAAGGGAGGCTGTGGTGTTACTGTCAGAGCTTGAAGGGGAAGGAAGGTACGCTGCCTTCCCGCGGCTGCGGCTGTGCAGAGAGTCTTGTTGAAGCACGGCATGGGTCTGCAGGGCTGTTGCTCTGCTCTCGCCGTCTTTCAAGGGTACGAGAACACTCTTGGAGAAAAGTGTGTGGTGAGACCCCGCACCCACCGTGCACCCCAAGCCGGCAGCGCCGCGGAAGCAGCAGCTTCCCCAGTAGGAAGCGCGAGGAGCCGCTGTCAGCCCTGCCGCTGCTTTCGTAACGGGGAGCTGCACAATCGCAGGAAGTCGAGCAGAGCCAGGGTGCTGCAACAGCCCTGTCCCCTCGGCCAGCCAGGGCCACCGGGAGGGCCCTCCCTTCTGCGGAGTTGCTAAGGCCGGGCTGGGTCCTGGGGCTGGTCGGGATCACTAGGTACACGGGAGGGGCTAGCAGACCCCGAGGTCAGGCTGAGTGCTGCCCCATCCTCACTCTAGTTTCATTTTTTGTAGTTCCAGGCAGGGGTGTGTAATGCCTGTCCCCACTTTAATTTCACTTTTTGCAGTTGAGCACCGGGGTGAGTAATGCCACTGATGTCACATGGGGTCCCTGGCCCAGCAATAATGGATATTGAATGAGTCATCGGAAGTAATACATCGTATGGTGGTGGTGCCAGCAAAGCAGGGAGAGCCACTGGAGCTGCTGTTTGCCTGAGGCTGATGGGATCAGCTCTCTGCACCAGGCTGGCTTGCTTGGCCAAATGTCAGCAGGGTGTACAGCTCTAGGAGAGTGGGCAGGGAGTTTTAAGGGTGGCTACATTGTGTTCTCAACCCACGGTGACAGAGGTCTGCTATTTTACATTGATTTCTGTGTTCTCGTGCCTGTCCCACAGTGAGCAGCTCTGTCTGAGCTGGTGAGTGGAAGAAAGCTCAGCCTGGACCTCATGCCTTGGATTAAGGGGAAGCAATGATAAAAGTGTCCATAATGAGTTCTTCATCTGAGGACCTTGTTACATCAAGCAAAGGAGCGGGAGGCACCTGGTGTTCCTGCCACTCTCCTCCTTGCTGCAGTTCCTCCACGTTTTTTCCTTGCACACTGCAGGGATCAGAGCCTAGGCTGAGTGTGCAACAGCACTGATTACACACACACATCACTTAAGCTCTGCGTTAGGTCAGTGTTATAGTCCCTGTTTGCCTTTTCCAGTGTGTTCCCTGTGTTACACCCAAGGTCAACCTGTACCTTGCTCGTGGCCCAGCAGGTGCCTGTGTCTACATTGTGAGAGCACGTTGACAGACTGGAAACATGGGCCTTTCAGGGCAAAATATTTTGCTCAGCTCTTGGCAAGTCCCATATGGGTGTTGCTGAATGGCTTTTTTTTTCTTGGTGACTCCTTGAGTGTTGGTTGTGCCACCTCCTTTCCATGGTAGTGATGTATGAAAAATTGTGAAAGCATGAAATGAAATTTGCCTCCCATTGCTGAGGAGGGTCTGGGCGGTGTAATCAATACAAAATACTTCTTGATCATGGCTTTAAAGGAGTCAGGTTTCTCCCCTATTTTACATGAATCAAAGTTTCTCATAGAGATGGGAATTTCAGTCTGTAGTAGAAATAAAACATATCTTTCTTTTCACGGGAAAACTAAACCCTGTGTCAGCATCAATCCTATTTTTATCCACTAGCACCAACTGCTGGATATTGGTGGAAACAGAAAAACTAGCAGAAATGTGAAAACTGGTTTAAAAAGCATCTGGAAAAACAGCAATGGAGCCACTGCCTCCTTTCAGCTCCCACAGCTGAGCATCTCAGCCCTGGGCCCCGAGGAATCATTCTGGGAGCACTTTGGCAAGGTGTCTAAGGCAGAAAGCAGAGAGGCTGGGCTGTGATTCCCAAAAAAGTCCAGCCAGTGCCAGATGCACCTTTCCCTCTTTTCCCCTGGCTATGCTTGGACATCAGGGTCTTGGCTGGGGATCCCCACCTATGCATTGCTTAGAGAACACAGGTGTGCCAAGGGGTCTTTTAGGGCAGGGCGTTTGGGAGCTTTCCCCAGCCATGGAATGGGAGGACAGTTGGCAGCCAGCCACTGCCGTGCATCCGCTGGGGCTGGGAACAGGAGACTGCCATCTCTGCAAAAGCCATTTGCAACCACCCCATGCATTCTGGTACCTGAGAAACTTCCTCTGTGCTGCTCACATGGGGAATGCTCTGCCTGGAGCCTGCCCTGCAGCCCTAGGACATGCTGGCCATGGCAGCACATGGAGGCTGTGCCTTATTCTGCTGCCTGGACACAGCCCAGTTTGTTCCCCACCCCTGGGGACATCTGGGAGTGACATTGAGGGACACGTTACCCAGGGAACAGCAGCAGGTTTGCAGGCACAGCACTGCTGCACACTGGCAGGAAGGGGACATGGGACAGTCCTCATCTCCAGGGACCCTGCTGCCCACAGCCATGCAGCATGAAGTGGAGGGAGGGTGGTTGTGGAGCAAGACAAACCTCATGGGTTTGAGGCAAGGCAGAAAACAGAGCTAAGCCCTGCATCCCCACAGAACCCCTTTATTTTGCATCTGGTGAACTTGCCTGAGAAAGCATGAACCTGTGGGCTGAGAGCTGCTCAAGTGTAGCACGTCAGTGTGGGTAGAGCCTGCCTGTGAGGAGCACCTGCTCCCTGTGGTCCAGAGGCTCCTGGATTTCCCCACTTGCTGTTATTTTATCCGTGTGAAGATGCTTGTGCCAATCCTGCAGAAAACACCAAATCACTGTGCTTCACCCAGGTGGGGTCACTTATGCTGTGGAGGGTATGAAAGGGGAAAGCCAAGAGGGGGGGCAGGAGGATGCTGAGTGAGATACTCCAGGCTCCAACAGCAGAGACTGCATCAGGTGCTGGCACCTTTTCCTCCTCTCCTGCCATGGAGAGTGGAAGGAGGGTCGTGGTGGGGACCCATTGTGGCCAGACCCTATCCGAGGGTCAACCACTCTGAGGCACGTCTGGCATACAGGAGCTGTCCATGTTACAGAGGTGCTCGTTAGCCCCTGCTCAGCACCAGTGACCAACCCATTTAACCCTCATGGTCCTGCCATGCTTCATCCCAGGGGCTTTCTCCCTTCTCCAGCCTGGGATGCAGGAGAGCTTAGCACAGCAGTGACTGAGATTCAGCACTCACCAGGTGGCTTTCCAGTCCTCAGTGGGACTGTCAGTTGCCTCTCGAAGGAGCCACAGGGCATGCAGGATCTCCTCCCCATTGGTGCCCACATAGCACTGGCCCAGGAAGACGGCTGTCTGGTCTGTCTCTGAGTCTGGAAGGATTTGCAGTCACGTGAGTTGGGCAGTGAGGCACAAGGCCACTGCTCTGTGTCCTGCTGGCCTGACAGTGTCAGAGTGATGGACCCCTCCTGCCCTACCTTGGGGCCGCCAGTGCACGGTGAAGGAGAAGGTGGGCTGTGGGACCAGTCCTACATCTTGCTGGGACCCCTCCAGTGGCGAGGTGGGGATTTCAGAGTCACCAGTGGCAGGACCAGGCAGGTAGGAGCCAGAGAATCTGCCCTCCTTGCTGAGGGTGGACACAACCATCCGGCAGCCGGTGTCGCTCCGCCATGATCCGGAGAGGAGGCACTGCAAGGACAGCGTGAGGCTTGGGGGTGCCTGGGCAGGCAGACAGACATCCTGCTCGCACACCACCACCCTGGCTCTTCCAAGAAATGCCTGCAGCACTGGGTGGTGCCACAGATCCGATGTGCTGCTGGCATTGCCATCTCAGTGTGAGTGTCACGACTTAGCAGTGATTGCCTTCAGCCCAGCTGCTGCTAGGTGTGGTTTGATGCACTCAAGGGAGAGCAGATCCCCATGCTAAAGCAGCAGATGTGCTGCTTTCCATGTATGCTTGGTGAGAAGACAGGAATTTTCTGGGGCATGGCTCTGTTTGCCTGTCTTTGGATGATTCCCTCAGTGAGGAGCATCCTTGCAGGAGCAGTCCCTCTCTCCCACCCTTGCCACTGCTTCCCTCAGCTCTGCATAGTACTGGTCCCACCAGACCCAGCGGCCTGGCTCCCTGTTTGGCTCTGCAGCCCCAGCAGCATCCTGGGGGTCTAGCAGCATGTCAGCACCATGTCCCCCCATCACCCATCCCCATACCTTTCTGTCTGCAGGCGCAACACATACTGCCAAGGCCAGGGTGAGGACCAGGGAAAAGGTACCGCTCTTCATGGTGACAGGACTACTGAGCCTAGCACAGCTCCCCGTCCAGCCCCCTTTATAGGGCTGTAACTAGATCTCCACCAGCCCCAGGCTGGCAGCCTCGGGGTGAGTGTACTAATGTCAGGGTGCCTGGGACAGGCAAGGGACGTAAGGAGGTCTGCATGACCTGGTCAGTGCTGGAGAAATGCAGGGATGAGCACGGTTTGCAGAGGGTCAGGGGCACAGATATTTTATAAGGCACTTATAGCAGCCTGGAAAACACCAGTAACACCCATGGGAATCTGACTCCTCTGCATGCAGGCTGGAAATTATCACCTGTTTAAACATTTGCTCTCTCTCTGCTTGGCTGGTGCCACTGCCTGAGCAGGGTGTCACCCAGGTGGTGCCAGGGCATCTCTGGCAAGGGCCAGCTGTAGCAGCTGCAGTGCTGCACAGAAGGGAAGACTCTGCTTGACTTCTGCTTTAGTAGCAACGATATTTCCCCAGCACACTCTGTGTATCAGCTGCTGATTGTGATGCTTTTGTTTTTACTTACTGGGAGTTAGAGGAAGAAGTAACCACAGTGAGATACTGAGGTCTTAGCACGTGTTTGCTAAACACACACTGCATGATAACAGGATTGTATACACACCTCTTCCTTGTATCAGTAGCTCTAAAGGGTTTTGGATGTACAAGATGCAGCTTACCCTTGCACCAAAAAGAGCTGACTTAAGTTTGCAGGTGTCCACAGAGGCAAATAGAGCAGCCCTGCTAAAATGTGATGGTAGAGGAGGGTAAAATCCCTGGGTGTAATGCAGGTGGCTGTAAGAGATGGGATGGGACGGGACAGGGTGGGAGCTTTAACTTGTGCACATTTTACTTGGGGTGCTGTACACCACAAAGAGAGCACTTAACCAATATTTCATATCTACTGATAATGTTACCTCTATCATGCCACCCTACTGAGCATGGAGTGCTTGTACTGGAAAGAGTCTGGTGGGGATGGAAATGAGGGCAGTACAAGGAACTCAGTTGCATTCAGGATGCTGCTGGAAGCTCTGCTACCATCAAGCAGGTGGGAAGTGATGACACAGGGTGGAAGTCTGGGTTAAGATGAGGTGGGAAATGTGCTGAGGGAGGTGGATGAGTGGGATAAGACAGACACAGATGTCCCTGGGGAAGGGCAGTGGATAGCCATTGCCTCAGCAGGGGTATCCATGTGGAAAGAAGGGGTAGCAAAGGCAGATTTTTAAAGAAGGAAACCACAAGAAATGGGTTTCAAGTTTTATTTTCATCTAAGTGGCAGGTTTTGCTTGCCTTGTTGGTAGGCCAGGCTGCAACCAGACCATCCCGTCATGGGGCTGGGGAAGACACATCCTCACAGGATGGGGAGAAGCTTGGCAGGATCTTTCCTTTTGCAGTGCGTTTGCGTGTGAAGACATTTCTGCCCACTCTGTGAGAAGAAGAGAGTTCCCGTGGGATGACCCACACAAATTGCCCACTCAATGCTGCCAGTGCCAACAGGCACTAAATGCCCTCAGCTTTCCTCAAGCACGCGCCAGGTGTCCCTGTGCTGGGCAAGTCCTTTGGCAGGACACAATGGCATTCCTGCTGCCAACCCATATAGCAGCGTTCCCAGGGGTGGTCCCCTCATTCAGGGAGCTGCTCATCCTCAGGAGTCCTCTCCAGGACCCTTCTGTGGAACTGCTGCCTCCCATGTCCCCACAGTACCTCGTGGCTTTCGAGTCCTCCTTGAGGGACCCAACAGCTTCACGCAGCAGCCACATGGTGGTCAGCGTCTCCTTTCCACCCGAATCCACAAAGCATTGCCCCACAAAGGCAGTCGTGGCATCTGTGAGGAAGCACATATTGGGAGACCGATGGGGAAACTGACTGCTTCCCCTTCCCCATTGCCTTCCCAGAGGCAGCTGTGTTCCCACTCCAATGGCCACACACCCACCAAACCCACACTGGGGGGGGGTCCTGCCCTTCTCCTGTGTCTCCCTCAGAGAAGGCAAGATCTGTATTACCACGTCCCCCATGCCCTAACAGGGTCTGGACCCACTGTGGTCACCCCAGATTGCCTTGCTGGGATGGGTGGTAAGATGGTGGGTGAAGAGGGGCTGCTCCGTGCAAGCCCAGCATTGCCCCTTAGCCCCACACTGAGCAGGTGTTGCTGCTCAGCTGCACCGAAGCATCACCCGGCAGAATTCCTGGCAAAAGAAAATTTGTGTCACACCATCTCCAGGTGACCCAGCACTTACTGGAGAACTTGTCCCAGCGCACAGTAAAGGCGAAGGTGGGCCAGCCTCCCTCACCAGGTTGCTGCTGGATGCCCTTCAGGGGGGAGATGTGGGCACAGCTACTGGAGAGAGTGACCCTTGTAAGGTATTTTCCCTGGAAGTCCCCGTTGTCCCTCAATGCCGAAATCTCCATCAGTGAATCCTGCTCATTCCTCCACAGCCCGTTGAGCTGGCACTGAAGGGATAGAGTCACATGCTCTCTGTTCTCAAACATGGCAAACATGGGGTCCCCATCCCTACTGCTGCCCCACAGCTGGAGCCACAAGCTCTGCTGTAGTTGCAACTGCAGGGCATGGCCCTTCTTGACCCCAGTTTGAGGAAATGCTGCTGGCTGCTGAGTAGACGGTGGAGCAAGGCCAGTATGTCCCAGCCTGCTAGCAAGCACAGTATGCTCACACAGACCCCATGAGAGGGAGTGGCCTGTGTACTGTACCCCTGGGCAAAGACCGTGTGGGAAGGATGCCCAGAGCATAGTACATCCAGGCACAGACCCTGTGGGAAGGGATGCTCCATGCAAGCATGGTGTCCCAGTCACATATCCTATGGGAGGGGATGTCCCATGCACGATGTCCTAGACACATCCCATGAGAAAGGATGCTCCATGCATGGTGTCCTGGACACATAACCCATGGGAGGGGGTGCACCGTGCATGTGTTCCAGACATACATCCTATAGGAGGAGTTGCCCTGTGCATGGTGCCCTGGACACGTATCCCATGAGAGAGGATGCTCTATAAATGATGCACCAGGCACAGACCCCATGCAAAGGGCTGTCCCTTGCATGGTGCTCCCACGCACAAACTTCAAGGGAGGGAGTGTCCTGTGCATGATGCCCATGTGGGAGTAAAACTTCCTGGAGCTGATACTAGGTGGCTGGGGGTGACCTGGAGATACCCTGCTCCCTGCCTGGACTGGGTGCCTGAAAAGTTTTCCTGCTTGTCCAAGCCCAAACTGGCATTCAAGAGAGAACCCCTGTCTGCCCACGCTGCATTCCACTGCCATGTCTGCCACAGTCCCATTGTCACCCATGTCCGTACCTTCCTCTCCGCAGGGGCAACACGCACTGCCACGGCCAGAGTGAGGACCAGGATGAAAGTGCCGCTGTCCATGGCTGCGGGGCTGCAAAGGGCCTGGCACAGCTCCCTCTCCTGCCCTGCATCCCAATCCCCTTTATAGCGTTGTAACCGGAGCCCCGTCGGAGCGGGCTGGCCGCCGCGGGGCGAGTGGCCTGATGTCAGCGTGCCCAGGGCAGGCAAGGAGAGGAGGTCTGCGTGACCTGGGCAGCGATGGAGGAACGTGGCGATGAGCACGGCTGAGAAAAGAGGTGGGAACACTGGGGTGATTTACATATCCTCCATACAAGAGGCTCTGTCAACCTGTTCCTTGCTCAAAGTTGGAATCTGGGTGCAGGCATGGTCTGACTGACACTATCCCACTGCCACTGACCCACAGGGCTGCAGCAAGCACAGTCTGACCAGCGCTGCTCCGCTGTACTGAAGAGGGGTGTGTCTGCCCACAGGGACACATTCCCAAGACCATCCTCTCCTGCATTATAAGTGTCTGCTGCTGTTTCTAAGTTGTTTTTCCTTCTGGCTGTGCTGGGCTTTCCCTGGGTCTGGGACCTGTGACTGTCACTGCAGCAGCTCTTGAATTAATCCTTCTTCTAAGTGCAGAAGGGCTTTCCTGAAATATGTATAGATGTTAAAATTTGCTTGTCCTCGTGGGAGGGGATGCCCTGTGCATGGTGGCCCCTTGGACACCATGGAAGGTGATGGCACATGCATGGTGCTTTGAGGCTGGGCAGGGCCCTGCCTGAACCCTCCCAGCAAGTCTCAAATGGTATGAGACTGCGTTGGGCATGTGCACATGGCCAAGGGTTCTCAAACTGCCTGGCCTTTCCATAGGGAGAAACACAGACACATCCTCTAAGATATCACTGCAACCAGGTGAACATATCGCTGCCAGCGCTCCAGAGGAAGACAGAGGTGGCATCTGGCTGCATCCAGGTCAGGAGGGACCTCTCTAGTCCTTGCACAGTACAGGGGATGAGATTTGATTTGAGAATACTCCTCATCTTTTCCCAGCTTGAAGACATAAGGAAGACCACTCTCTTCCTACTCAGGGAACAGGATCTGGCAGTGCTTGTGTTCAAATTACAGTTTGTTTTTAACTAAGAACTTACAGATCTGCTCTCAGCTTCCATCTCAGGGACTTTCTCCAGAAGTCCATGGGGTTCTGGGGTACCATTGCTCCTCACTTTCTTCCCAACTGGCTCCCAGCACTCACCTTCAGGGCTCAGTGCTCTCCTGTGGGCTCCAGGCAGCAGCCATGGGTACAGCCTCAGCACAGAATAGGGATGGAGAAGTGCCCTGCAACCCACCCACTGGCTTCCAGTCATTCTCATGTGTCAGCCTCACTCTGGATGATCCATGTTGTCTTCAATATTTCCTCATCCACGGAGCATTGGCCCATGGAGGCAGTGATGGAGTTTGCAGTTTGTGAAAGAGTGGGATGAGAGGGTGTTGGGATGGGGCTGTCCCTCTTAGGCAAACAGCTTTCCAGTTTATGAGTGGGAAAGGCTGCATGTGGGTGGGTGATATTTCCCTCCCCAGCATTCTGTTCTGCTGAGACCAGGGGCATGGCACTGAACAGGTATGGGATATGCAGGGCTGGTGGGATGAGCCCAGCTGAGACTGCATCCAGCTCTGCCCCACCTCGTCCTGGGCAAGATGTGCCAGAGGTGGGGACAAGGAGGTGCCATCAGCCATGCAGCTCTGGTACGGGGGATGGGTGAGCTCTGGGAACCCCACAGTGAGGCAGGTGACCATCCAGGACACCACAGGGAAGGGTAGGAAGTTCTAGGGACACTGTAGAGAGAGAATAGGGCTTGGGACAGCAGAGGAGAAAGCAGGGAATTAACAAACATACTGCAGGGAAGTGCAGAAGAGTATCAGGGACATCACAGGAAGGGCAGGGAAACTTTGGACATCACAGAGGAGAACAGGAAAACTCTGATGACACAAGAGAGAGGTTGGGAAAGGAGAAGCACCAGAAAAGCTCCAGTTGACAGTGATGCAGAAGGTGGACTGGCCCTTCTGTTTCATTGTGTGTCATTTGCAGTGGTGACATGCAGACCTCATTCATGGTGGCTGTCATGGCTGTGTGGTAGGAGCTGGTGAAGTTGCCTTTTCTGTTCATGGCCAAGATGGTCATGTTGGAGCCCAGGTCACTGACCCTGTGCCCAGTTGGGGTGCACTGGAGTGTAAAGGACTCAGCACTAGTGCTGCAGCACAACCTGGGTGTGGATAGGGTGGCAGGAGTGAGTAATCCTATGAGCCATGGAAGGAAATCTGGACAAGCTACAGGTTCCTCATCCACCGAAGGGGTTATACTGCCAAGTTAGATGAGCTCAGCTGTAAGCTGGGGAGGCAGAACTCATCTAGGAGAGTTCCCTGGTTCCAAACCAGGCCCAGGATGGGCTGAAAACATGGCCAAGGAACTTCTCTGTCCTCTCAGAATGGCTGACTGTGCTTGGCAAGGCTGCAGCTGAAACTGGGCCGTGAAGAGAGACCGTGGCTGCCTGCAGGGGTTTGCAGGATATTCAAACTATGGTCAGCACTGGTGCCTGGCTGGAGAAACCCAAAAATGCTGCACAGCCTCTGGAGAGAGCTGCCCTGGGGAAATGTTGGCATGAAGGCAATAACAAATTCAGGAGGATGCATGCAGGGAGGCTGCAGACTTTACCGGTTGCCCCACTGCTGAGCTGGCCCTGCTTCAGGGCGAGAACAGAGTCCTGTGGTCCCTCTGCCTCCCACTTTCCTAGTTCTCATTTTCCTCTAAAGCATGTAAAAAGCTGTGCAGATACATACATGCACAACAGAGGGCTAGTGTAAAGGCATTCTGAGCAGAAAGGCTGCAAGAGAACTGAAGAAGCTGGAGAAATGCCAGCGAGGCACTGAGAAGGGAACAGCAGCATGACTAGAAGCGGAAGATAAACCCCAAGGGGAAAGATGTGAGAAGTAAACCACATGCAAGTCTACAACAAGGCAGGCTAATACACAAAGCAGGTGGCAAACTTGCTAAAGCCACAGATGCTGTTAGCAAAGCTCTCCCACAGCATTTGTGGCAGGAAAATCAGGGGAGCAGTGGGTGTTGGCGGCGCCAGCAGCTCAAGCCTATCCTTAGGCTCCTCAAATCCCAAGGCAGCATGCCAGCTCAGGGCACGCACTACTGTTCCAGGTTATTTTGAGAATCAATGGCACAAGGACTAAGTTTCAGTTTCAGACCCAGAGCTATTTCTTGGAAATCATTTGTTTTGGCTGAAATGGGTGTCTAACGCAACCATGGCATGCACTGCCCATTATGGTAGTATAGTCCATCAGGCAGAGCTTTGGGGCTGGATTTGCTACTCATCTGCTTTGCAGTACGTCACATGTTCCCCTAGGAAGAGTTTTAGGACAGGATGTACTGCAGCTACTGGCACTGTGCTGCTGGTTACAGAGCAGTCCTTGCTGCTTTCCAGGACTATAGACACGGCCAAGACCCCTCACCTGCCTGCTCAAGGGTTGTCTCAGAACCAGGGGTCTCCCAGCCAGATTTTTGGGATGCAGAAGAGCTTCCCAGCCTACCCTCCCACCACACTCATGAGATTTTGAGCAGAAAAAAACAAGTACTGATCACATTGTCAAAGGGTCACTTTGGGAATCCACCATCCTGTTCAGGCTGGAGAAGGGGATTTCTTGGGGCCAGTCTCTTCACAAAAGAAAAGACTGAGAGTTTCATCCTGCACCCATTGCAGTGGTTTAGCCCAACTTTCCCAGGATATATCCACAAACTGCATAAGGTTTGGTTTAAATGAAAAATATTTACTTTATTTGGTACTTTTTGGAACATCTTCACCCAGAGCAGATAACATCAGCAGGTGATGGTACGCACTGGTCCTGCTGAGGGGACTCCTGGTCTGCCAAGCCTGATGTGAGATTGTTCTCCTTCCTTTCAGCCCACACGATTGAAGGTGTTGTGGCCAGTCCTGTGAGGAAGCAGTAGCCTGTTGGTGTCCACCTGGCAGAGGGGTAGGGATCTCAGGTGGACTGGGTGTTCTTCGGCTCACCTGGTGGCCTTCCAGTCATCGAGCTGGGAGTTGACCTTCTCCCGCAGGAGCCAGGAGGTCTTCAGGACCTCGACCCCATTGCCCTCTGTGAAGCACTGGCCCACAAAAACAGCTGTGGAGTCTGGAGCAGTGATGGCTATTAGCATCCCAGTTGGACCCCAACTGATTTTGAGGCTTCACAAGCACTAGTGGATTTAATGCTTGTGGAGCCTGAGAGGATCCTGATGTTTGCAGGGAAATGCCATGTGGCAGAGATGCTGCGAAAGGAACTCTTGGAGCTGCCTCACCCAAACAGTTTTTTGGGAGGTGATGCAGGCACCATCCAGAGTGTGAAGAGATCAGGGAAGGGCAGATGGGGGGCAGGAGAGAGAGCACAGGGACTGATATTGGGGTTGAGCCCTAAAGGACCTCCCCTCCCCATCCCACTACAACATCCACAAACAGCCATAGCTGCAGCTACAGACCTGAAAACTTCTTCCAGTTGACAGTAAAGCCGAAGGTGCACTGCCCGTCCTTGTCCAGGTGCTGGGAGCCAACAAGGGGGGATGGCTGAATGGGATTGGTGGTGCTTGATACGGCAGTGTGGTACTCGCCAGAGAAGTTGCCCTCACTGTCAACTTCGAACACGTGCATCTTGGAGCCCAGATCGTTCTCCCACCAGCCAGTCAAGTTGCACTGCCGCAGACAAGCAGACCTGTCCCTGGGGACTGTCTGCACACAGCCCCTGTCCCTGCCCCACAGGCTGAGCCCCATGCCTGCACCCCCAATGCCCAAGGAGTGCCAGCACTCACCTTGCCATTCCTTGTGGGGCCTAGCCCCCAACTGCTGTTGGTTGCCTTCGCCTTCTCCTTGTTGTCCTCTTTCCCACTTGGGATCTCAGCTTCCTGGCAGAGAGACTTGGAACAGAAAGAAAACACAGGTGAAGCTGTGGGCAGTGGCACTTCAGGGTGTCTCTGAAGACCCATGAGTGCTCAGGCATTCGTTTTTAAAAGATGTTACTTATAAAGCTGCTGCTATCTCAGCTGTGTCAGGAGAGCCAAAAGCTGGGGTAAGCCAAGCAAAGGGGAGAAGTGAAAAGCTAAAGGTAGGAGCCCTGGACAGGCATGAACACCGGCAGGACCCCTGCTGTAGCCCTGCCAAATGAGCTGTGTGAGCCCAGGGCACACCTGCCCATGTTTGTGGGGACATGTGCTGTGCTCAACACCCACGTGTGGCTCAAGTGGGAGCCCACTGCGATGGGCCCTCAGGTCCATGGTGGTCTCCATCACAGCCAGAGCCCTGCACACCTCACCTGCTAAAGGCTCCACCTCAAGTTCTAAGCATTGCCTGTCCTCTCCCATACTGCACCTTCCTACGCAGGGGCAAGTCACTCCCTGAGGCAGGGGCCCCATGCTTCCTCTGTCCCAATTCCCCTCCATGTCCCTGGGAGGGGGGGTGATCCCACAGGACTGCACCCTGCACCAGGAAAGGAATCCCCAAGCACATGCCTCCTGGGGACACGGACAAGGTCAGAGCATCCCTTCCCCCTTGGATCACTTCCCTCAGCAGGGGCACCACCTGTGTACCCCCTAGATCAGAGGTTTCTTCTCTTGTAGGGGTCTTCCACGCGTGTTACTCTCCTGCAAGCGCTGCAGCTCCCGTTCGTATTCCACCCTCCCGATGAGTCTCCCATGCCTTTCCCTCTTCGAACTCAGGGATCCCCGAGACGTGCTCCCATGCAGCCTCCCCCGGCGCCGAGTTTCCCAATCTCTTCTCCCAGCAGGAGCTCCCACCTGCCATCCCGCCGCGGCCGCTGCCACGGCCACCCCGGCGGGAAGGGAGAGGACGAAGAGGAAGCGGTGGCTCATTGGGATGCAGCGGCGAGACCGAAACTCGCAGCGCCTGTGCCGCCCGCGTACTTATACCCCGACTTCGCTGCTTTCCCGGAAAACACTGAGGCGGCATTTGCAAAAGGGACGAGAATGGGTGGGCATAGGGACGCCCAGAGGAATGGGGATGGAGAAAAGGAAGAAGTTGAAGGGGCGCGCGAGATCGGAA
>JAOXXN010000364.1:9203848-9217122 GCA_026770055.1 Myrmophylax atrothorax | reverse complement strand
TGGGTCTTGGGTGACTGGGAAGAGGCAGGGGTTTAGGGTGGGGGAGAGGGAGAAGGGTTTGGGGTGGCACTGGTCTGCTGTGGGGTTTATACTGAGGGTTTCTGGTGAGACCCAGCTGGGGTGTCCTTGGAGTGTGTGGTGGGCAATGATCCAGTCCTGAGCTTGTTTGGGAAATAGAGGCCTTGGGCTTTGGGCAAGGGCTGTGTGAGATTGTGAGAACAAGCACCATGCTGACTGTCCTGCAGTTCTCGGTGAGCCTGCAGACAGAGGAGAGCATCCAGGAGGAGTTCCAGCGCCGGCGGGGGCAGCCCGTCTCCTTCACCACACACGCCCGCCATCAGGAGTCCTGCCTTCACACGGCCCAGAGCAGCTTCAGCCTGCCCATCCCACTCAGCTCGACCCCAGGATTCACCACCAACATCGGTATGTACCCACCAGGGAAGGAACCCTACTTGTCTCTCCAGGAGGACTATGATGTCCCCAGCCCTGCCCTTGCTCAGCAGGACTGTGTCCTGTGGGAAGGCACTGGTCTGTGTCAGTGGGATCATTCACGTGTCCCCTTGCCAGGACCACCAGCACTGAGAGTGCTGCTGTCCCTGTCTATTATCCTGTTGTCTGCTGACCCCTCTCTTGCCCACAGTGTCCCTGAAGTGGAGGCTGCACTTTGAGTTTGTGACCTCTGGCGAGTCGGTGGGAACTTGCCTGGTTCGTGGGAGCCAGTCAGAGGCTGTCACCTGGACTGGGGTAGAGCAGATGGAAGTGGACACTTTCAGCTGGGACTTACCCATCAAAGTTCTTCCCACCAATCCCATCCTGGCTTCCTACGTATCTCAGTTCTCCAGCACTAACTCCATCACCATCTGAAGAAGGGAGAGCTGGTGGGCCTGCAGTGCTGCAAGTGTGTGCCACCAGTGGGAATGGCAGGCAGGACTGTCACCAGCATGCTGTGGGGTGTGCATCTCAGTGTCCCCTTGGCATCAGCTGTGATGCCCAGGTGGGCATCAGGCCAGTCTGTCCCATCCATGGGAGGAGGAGCCCTGTGCTTCATGCAGTGTCCTGTGCTGCAGACCTTGGCTGAGAGCTGGACTCTTCCTGCCTGAGTGGAGGTGCAAGTCCGAGCACTCACCAAAAAGAAATCTGCCTCCCAGGGAACTGCTGACGTGCCTTTACCACATGTAGGGCTTCCAAGAGGGAGAGGCCCAGCCCTGAGAAGGAAGAGGGAAGGTCTTGCTGTGAGGCTTTGTACCACCCTTGGGTGAAAGCCATGTCCCTACAGAGAGACCCTGCAAGGAGAGGTCTGGCATCCAGGTGAGGTACACTGCCCACCTGGCTGGGTGGGAGCCTGTTCTCCTGCCCTGGCACATGTCCTGCCTCTCAGAGAGGTGTCCCACATGCACAGCTCAGTGCCATCCTCACCTGGATGAGGCAGGTCCTGGCAGGCCAGCCCTGTGCTGCTGACCTGGGTGCAGCCCCACGCTGTGCCTGCACAATAGTGATGATCCAAAACTGAGCAGCACTGAGCCCCTGGGCTGTTGTCTGCCTGCATTCGTGGGCGTGAAGGCATCCTGCTGGTCTCAGGATCCTTCAGGAGCTCTAGGGAATGCAGGCTGTACATCCAGGAGCTGGGTTGGAGATCTCCCTGCTCCCCATTTCTACCAAACCTCCCAATGAGTTTTCCTCTTTGCATGGAAATCTAATAAACATCTGAATGTGCAAAACTCGGCCTTCCCAAGAGCCTTATTCCTACATTGTTCTCCAGTGGTGGACACATTCCACCTTGTATGGCAGTCACAGGCTGGAGACCTTTTCTTTGTTCAATATCTTTATTGCAAGAACAGAAACATCTACACAAGGCTCTGCACAACACAGCATGGCACCAGCTGGGGTGGGCTGCCAGGTTGGCTCCTCCACCCTAGCACATGTGGATTGCTTCTGCTTCCTGAACCCGTCCTGATCCCCTGCATATCTGGGGATGGGGATGTCTCAAGGGATGTCTAGTGGTCCCCCTGCACCACTGCCCACCCAGGGCTGGCTCTGTTGCAGTGTTGCCCAGGGCTGGCCTGCAGTGCCAGAGACCCCAAGAGCTGTAGGAGTAAGGGCATTAGTGGTTCCAGAGGTGGGTTGTGCCCCTCAGTCTGGGATTAGTGTGGGGGCTCTAAGGGGCTGGCCAGGGTGTGGGGGTCCTGCACAAGGGGCTTTGATGCTCCCCCGTGAGCTCACAGCAGCTGCTCTACAGAGGGATAGGGTCTGGGAGGAAGTAGGGGGAAGCTGCTTCACTTGAGGCTGGATGTGGGAGTACAGAACCGCCATGAGGCAGGCTCATGTGAGGGTTGTAGCCCTTTAATAAGGAGGTTTTCTGCCCACCCGGGAGGAGATCCCATAGGATTTGCATTCCTGCCGCGTGCGGCATGCCTCACAGGGAGGAAGCCCTGGTTTGATTCAGGAAGTCGAAGACAGAAGCAAAGCCGTACCGTGGCAGCGCAGGGTGCAGCTTAGCTCGGTACCATGGTGCGTGGATAGTGGTTTCCCTTGAAGGTGGCGGCGGTGACGTCTCTACGGGATGGGGCAGGTCTGGAGCATGCGGGAGGTGTGTTCTGGAGGAGGGAGTACGCCGCCGAGGGGGCGGGGAGCCCTGCCGAGCCTCTATCTGCTCAGCCCGGCGCCCAGCACCTTGTTGATCAGCGGCTCGGGGCTGCCGGCCGAGCCCCACTCGTGCTCCACGGTGTTCACGCAGGGCAGGCTGGGGTTGGCCTTCTGCACCACCGAGATCTGGCAGGTCTGCGAGTCGTAGTGGGCCTCGCACCAGTCGGGGAAGTCGATGGGGTGCTGGGTACTGTGGGAGAGGATGCAGCGCTGTCAGATCTCCCACATTCGTGCGAAGGGCTGCTGGCACGGCCAGGTGGCTTCCTTTGCTGCCAGCCCCCCAGACAGGTTTTTTTTTCCAGACCTGGCACATTTGAGCATCTCACTGTGCTGAGACACCCTTGCCCACTGCTTTGCCTCCCCAGCTCACCCCACCACCCTCCACACCGCCTTCAGGTCCTGCCCACCTCTGTCCCTTGTCCCCCAGGTGCCCCACAGCCCTCTGGGGGCTCTGACATCTGCATTTGCAGCCACTAGACCCCCTGCTGTGGGTGCAGCAGCGCTGTGGTGGGCAGCACTGCCAGCAACAGCCCACCCAGGTGTCCCTCAGCCCCTCACTCACGTCTCACAGCAGCCCACGCCGATGGGGTGCAGGCAGGTGCAGAGGAGGCAGTTGGTGCTCAGCCACGATTCCCCAAGGGAGAACTGCTTACCCTCATACTCACAGGGAGCTGCAAAGGAAGCAGTGGTGATGAGGACACATGGGCCTGTGGTGGGGGTCAGTGGGAGCCTCCTTGGCATCGCTGGGTCCTAATGGGGGTTGTCATCACCTCCCACCCACCTTATGATACAGAAAATACTTGGCAGGTATGGGATGCCCAGGTATCTGCCAAGGCGATGTACCCATCCTTTCCTGGCCTTGCTCTGTGGCTCTCCCCACTACCCTGTAGGCCTAGAGCAGAAGCAAGTGGCTCTTGCTTCCCTGAAGAGGGCAAATCCAGCACCCCCTGGGGTCTGAGTATCTCTGCAGCCCTGGGAGGAGTCAGTAGAGGGAAGACCTTTTCCCTTTGCTACTAGTCCTTAATGCTCGGCCCCAGACGGGCTCCTGCCAGGAGACTTCATGGCCCAGTGAGCTGTTTCTCAGCCAGACCCCTGGGGAGCTGTTGTGTGGTTTATAGACTGCTCCTTCCACTCACCACTGGCCCATGATCCCACTCTTGAACTCAGCATAGTCCCTTCTGCTATTTGCAGGCTCAGGGCATAGCCCTGACATGCCAGAAAAGCTGAGGCCTCCTCTTCCCATCAGCCTCTTCCCATCTCGCTGCCCCGCTTACCTTTAGCCTGGAAGTAGCATTTGGCCTGGGAGCCTGGCAGCTGGAGAAGGAGGGAGAGAAGCAGACAAAGCCTGCCCCAAGCACACCCAATCTTCTGTGCTTGCATGGCCATGGTTGATGTTGAGCTGGGCTTGTTCGCCTTGCTTCTCTATTGCCCTTGCTCCTTTCCTTTCTCTCTCTCTCTCTCTCTCACTCTCACTCTCTGCCTTTTTAATGTTCTTCCCCTGATCCCAAAAGAGATATTTATAAAGTTCAGCTTTACGACCCTGGCCACCAGCTGTGCCCCACTGGAAAAGTTGTAAAACTCATTTCCTGATTTGAAAGGCATGAAAACAAGAGGTAGGATCAAGATTTTTAACAAGCTGTGAAAAGCTGATTCATGCCCTCCAGAAATGTCTCCAGTTGGAAGCCCCTGTGGGTGCAAGGCTCCACAGCGAGGGGAGATCCAAGGGTCCCCAGTGGGGTTGCCCTTAGCAGTGTGATGAGCACGTAAGCAGCAAGCACAGGAGACCCTGGCTCCTGACCAGGAGAGCTCCAGGCTCCCCTCTGGTCACTCCGAGCCGTCACTGTCCCTTCACAGCAGCCAAGGGTTTGGGAACATCCCATCTTGTAAGGGCTGGAGCAGCACAGGCATCTTGTTAACAGCCACTGTGGGATGCAATGACACTTCCTCTTTGGGGAAGCTTGCACCCAGCTTGTGGGTACCACAGCACAGCACTTTCACCCCAGCCTGGGCTGCAGCTGTGCCAGACTTGTGGTCACGTGTGGGCTGAGGGCAACATCAGGTTTTTTGGCCAAGAGCAGGCAAAAGGGCAATTGCCATTTGCTGGTGGCAATTGATGTCTGCTGATGCAGAGCAGGGCAAATGCACCCAGGGCTCATCTGAGTCACGCTCGTGAAAGGAGGCTGGGTCTTGGTACATAAGATACTGGAACTGAGCAGCCCCTTTCAGAGGCTGGAGACCAGCCCAAGCAGAAACAGGGAACAAAAAGGACAAAATCAGGAGGAAAAGGTGCTTTGGGGCAAGGAACTTGAGAGGGAAATGAGGAACTTGGCTAGAATCAAGGAGCCATGGGAAGATGCCACACCACTCAGGGATATGCCTATGGACTGTACAGGCCCTTATCCAGAATGGCTGCCTCTGGATAGAAGTGATGTCTGTTATCAGCTGGTAAAGTGAGGGGTTGGGTGAGATGGAGGAAGTCAGAGCCATGGGAGCCACATGGCCCCAGAAAACTAAAAGCAAAAGGCTGAACTGCCAAAAGAAATTCACAGCCCTTGTCAGAGGTGCTGCCAGCAGAAGGAAACAGGGCTCTGGGGACAGTCCAGCCAGCAGCTCAGCCAGCATGGGGCAGTGGCATCAGTGAGGCCACATCGGTAGTGGTGGCATATGTGGGTCATCTGCTCCTGCATTAAGCTGCCTGCTTTCTGAGAGTCTGGGATAAGTTTACACCTTGACGCGTGAGGCTTAATATCCCTTCCAGAATTTGTATTGGCATCCACTATTATAGCTGGATATTTTTGTTATCCCCGTAAGTGCCCAATCTCTCATTGAATCCTGCTAAATTTTGGCCTGAGCATTTTCCTGTGGCAGTCTAATTAAGCACCGAGTGAGAAAAAAAATGCTTCCTTTTATCCGCTCTGGATTCACCACCTTTGGATCTGAAGGCACAGTCCCTTCTTTCTGGTGCTCTGGGCCCCCTCGCCATCCCGTTGCATCCGCGTCCTACAACTTGTGATTTCAATGCTGAAGAAGCAACTCTGGCTTTGCATTCCCTGTTCCCCTTGGAGAATTATCCCAGCCGTGGATGAAGCTGTGCCCCGCAGCGAGGTGGCCGGGTGGCAGTGAGTATGAGATCTGTTGGGAAAGGATAATAATAAACCAGAGAAGTTTTGAGGAGCCATGAATAAACTGCTGACCATGGGGCCCTGAACTGGGATGGTGGAGTGTATCAGTGACAAATGGAACTTGCCCTTTGGTGCAGAGTTGTTACTATATAAGGAGGATAAAAGTGTTCGTTGTCAGAGCAGTAAATTAATATTCCTATTGTGTGTTTGGAAAAAGAAGTCTGGCATGCTAGTAACTGCAATGAAATAATCCATCATTGTTTCATCACTGAGAACAGCAAATGTTAAACAGAAGTGGTGGGTTTCACTCAGAGGCTCACAGGATTTAGACAGGCTTCCAGAAGGGTGCTGAAAACCTGGGGCAACAGCATCTCTTGGCTGTGTAGAACAGCATTGCCCCTGCTCCATCAGGGTCATGGGGAGGCATTCCCAGGATTTCTGTAGCCATTCTGGTTTACCAAAGAGAGGGTTAAGGCTACCAGCTCACTCATGGCCTTTGGGCTTTCCATCAAAGCACTTTGCTGGGAAAACATAGATAAAGAGGAATGAGTCACTACACCCCTTGGCATGTTGCAGAGGGACCTGGGCAGTGGAGCACCCTCCACACTGTGGCTGTGCAATGGCAATAGGCCTGATGGTCCCCCACAGCCTGTTCGTCTTGCTATTCCCGCTTCTGACCACTTCTGTTCCCTCACTTTTAACACCCCTGAACAGCCACCTGGCCCCAGCACACACACTCCTGTGGGTGACCCAGACCATTTTCGTCTGGCTAGTAAAGGAGAGGGCTTGTAGCTTGGAAAGCAGCAGCTGGAGTTGGACTTGGTGCTTCAGAGCTTCAGTTTAGGTTCTCAAGGCATGCTGTGGCTGGAGGAGGTGACACCCTCTCCCGCTGTGCCAGCCTGTGCATCCTCAAGGAAGTTTTGCCACAGAGATTGAAAGGAGGCAGCCAGTTTTGGTCTCACATCTCAGGTGACAACTGAGACTGGGGGGAGAGCCACAAAAGGGATCTAGAGGCTGGAAGAAGTGCCCCTCTGGAAGTTCAGTCACTTTGATTTATCAGGCAGAGGCCAACAGCAGGGACCAACTGCCTATCCAGTCATGCCAGTGAGGAGCAGTCACCATTTCTGAGCATCCTGGGATCCTGCAGAAAGTCACATCAATGTCTCAGCATTCTCCCAGCAGGACCCAGCTGTCCTGCCTAGCCTGGCTCTCTGATTTTAGCTGTGTACCCAAGAACACCCCACCAAGGGCACAGCACTGCTGGCCTCCTCTCCCAGAAAAGGCTGGGTACTTCCTCTGCAGAGCAGCTGTCCGAGTGCCCGATACCAAGGATGAGACCCTGTGGATAGGCAGGGACAAGCACACAAGCCAGTGGGTGCTGGGATGAGGTGACAACAGCCCACTTCGGCCTCACAGAAGGCTTGAAGGATAATAAAAGATGCTGGACAAGTTGCCATCAGTAGGATCCAGGAGGGTTATAAAACCTGAATCTTCTGAGCCTTCAGCTGGGACTGCAGCTGCAGAGCAGGAAGCAAACAGGATCCCGGCTGGCATTGTGAAAGCAAACACCATAAATCCGAGGAAGTGCTGTGATTGCTGTTTTAGGCACTGGGAAGTTTGGCTCCTGCTTGCCAAAGGTATTTTATTTTCTCTCTAAACAGAAAAAAAATCAAAAACCCCACAACCCCAATTTATCACTGGACCAAAGCGACTCGGTGTTGCCATAGACTCCCCATGGCACCAGGGCAGGTGCAGGTAGATGCCAGCTCCAAGCGATGTCACTCACCTGAGCCACTGCTCACAGGCACAGCCTGATCCCACGGGAGAGGTGAGCAGAGGGGTCAGAGAGAGATGGACAGTGAGGAGCTGGAAAAGGGCACAGCAGGGGACAAAGGGCTATCCAGGGAGTGACAGCCAGCTCATGGTATCCTTCATCCTGCAGCTGGTAAGCCAGACAGGATAGCTTATGGAGGCTGGAGTACTGGTGGGGTCAGATCCAGCCCTACCAGCAGTGAGACTGCTGCTTCAAAGAGGGGACACAGCAGAGGAGATGTGATAAAAACTTGATGCCACCTAACTCTGCAGGCTGTCTGCCTAATGGATGGAGCTCAGTGCCAGTGGAGGAGCATGGGCTGGGAGTACTGACATGACCTGCATCTCCCATGGGTCTCCCGGGCCTTGGCACCCACACTCCTCACAGGGGAGAGACATTCCCACCCCATAGATTGAGCACAGTATTTCACAGAGGCTCTGTAAGCCCTGGTTGGATGATGTTTGTGGGACAGGGTCTTCTGTGGGATGGTGTGTGGGGGTCCCCTGCCTTGGGACAGGGTCTGCTGTGGGGTGGTGTCTGCCTTCCTAGCTGTGGGATGGGCTCCGTGTTCTGGGCAGTCCCATGCTGTGGCTCACCCAAGCTCTTGCCCTCTCTCATATGGTCTTATTCTCCCTTGCTTGCCCTCATGCCCTATTCCTTTCCATTATCCTTTGGCACTCTCCCAGGTCTCTCCTAACTGCGTCTGCTCTGTGCCAGGCCAGGTTTTGGCAACAGTGTGTTAGCCATGCATCCCTACTACCCTCAGCCTTGGCAAGGTGCTGACACCCACCCTGCCTCTCCAGCACCCTGGATATCCCAGTGCCCTAGGTGAACTGCAGCCCTTGGCTGTGACCAGGCTCCACTCAAGGAAACGTGCCGTGAGGTCGTGGGGTGTATAGGAAAACAGGCCTTGGCACTTGCTGGCCATCCTAGGAAAATAAAAACATCCGGGCAGGCAGCCGCACAGTGAGTGCGAGAGGCCAGCACTCCATAAATCCCCTGAAGCAGGTGCTTTGTAGTCAGCACAAGGAAATGAGCACATTATTCAGCTCGGCTTAAACCTCGAAATGTTTCCTGCCCTGTGAGTCAGAAATAACCCTAGGAGATCATTCCTAGGCCACGCAGGAGCCACACCAGCAAAAAAAGTGCCAGGTACTTGCTGGGCCTGGGGACCTGCTGGGGAGGTCAGGTGTCCAGGCACCTTGCCATGGAGGGGACTTTGCCATGGTAGTGCTGTGCCACTGGCACTGACCTCAGCAGGTAACTGCTCTGGGACATGCTGGGGATTCCTGGGTAGACTCCCAGACCAGTCCTGGGCACCTTGCTTCTTTGGGATGCAGGGACAGGGAGTGCCCCAGGAGATCCTGAGGATTTCTGGATCCTAGGTGGATCCTGCAGATCTCTGGCCTGTCTCTGGTATCAGAAAGACATATCCTGCTGCACATTGCATTGGCCCAGTGCATCACAGGCTGTTGGCTGGCACTCACAGGGGCACCCTGGGATGCTACTCTGCTTTAGGGACCTCCTACGGGAAAAGCCATGGATGGCTGGCAGCTTCATGGTGGAAGAGACCACCGGTGGATTAATAGTGGACGAGACCATCTGCACAAAAGGCCAGGACCCCACATACCCAGTCTGCGGGTCCCAGAGCAGATGAAGAGGAAAGCACTGCAGCACGGGTCCCTGACTTGGCACAGGCAGCACCTGCCTGAAGGGTGTTACAGGTGACATGTCTTGTCCTGGTGCCCTGCAAGGACACTTGTAGGGTCCCACCTTGGGCCTGGGGCACACAGAGATGTGGCTGCTGGGGGTTGACCTCAAGGACACAGTGGGATAGCTACTGCCTGAACCAGCAAGGTGACACAGCTGCTATATATCTCCACATTTTCCCTTTAAAATATTTACCTCTGCTCTATTTTTTCCACTATTGGCACACAAACTCCAAACCTAAACAAGGAGCTCTTCAAATTCCCTGGACAGGAGTAGCATGGGAGGCCCACACATGCAAAGGTCACCTCGTGTACCTGCACTCATCCCTCTGTGCTTCCTGTCCACGTAGCCAAAGCCCCTCTGACCTGGAAATGTTCTGCTCCCATTTGGGATGGTGTGGCTCCTCAACCTTGGGGAATGGGGCGCTCAGCAGGACCGTGACTCCCATTTGGATGGAAATAGGGGTCTTCAGTGGTGACTTCTTCATCCCTATATTCTTTCTGTGTGCCTTCTTTGCAACCTTGTTTAGAGCCCCCAGCCTTCAACAGGAAGGGGCTACTGCCCATCCATGCTAGGCTTCCCCATGACCCAGTGCTGTATGTGCCCTGGCACAGCAGTGTCTGCACAACTCCATCCCCTGGCTCTGGCAGAGCCGACTGGGATGCAGGCATCCACTTGTGGTGCCTGCCATGCTCGTCACAGACATCTCCTGATCCTGGCAAGTGCCTGGCCCCACTCTTGGTGCAGAGGTGAAGGACCCTGGAAGTCAATAAACAGTTGTAAGCTGCTCTGGGAACCTGGGGCTTTGTTTCATTTGCTGGGAACATGGAACCTCAACTCTCTAAGGAATGAGTTGCCTGAGGCAGGTGAATATGGCTGTGCCCTTGGTGCCCTGATGCAGTCCTAGGATAAATATGGGTCACCATGGATTGCTATGTACCACCACAGTCCACCATAAACCCCCATAGAAATCTCTGGTCAGATGTGGTCACATGGACTGCAACAGACCACCATGGACCACTGCAGTCCATTTTAGACCACCTGGAAATCTGTGGACCACCACAGACTACAATGAATTACCATGGACTACCCCAGCTGGCAATAGACTGGCATGGACCACCACATAGCACCATAGCACCGCATACCACCAGTGACTACCTCAGCTCACCACAGACTATCATGGACCTCCGTGGACTACCATGAACTGTTATGGATCACCATAGAGGACTATGGACCATTATGGACTGTCATGGACCACCATGGGTGGCCTCAAAGTACTCTGGACCACCACAGACCACCATGGACCACCACAGACCACTGCAGTACCTCATAGATGATCACAGACCTCCATGGACTGATGTGAACTGCCATGAACCACCATGGGCTGCCATGGACAACTGAAATCCATCACAGATCATCATGAACCTCTGGGAACTGTTTCAGACTACCAGAAACCACCATGGGCTTCCATGGACCACCACAGGCTGCCATGAACCACTACAGATCACCAGGACCAGGGTGCTGGGAACAGCCCTGTGCAATGAAGCCTTATTGGCTCTGAGGTGTGGAATGCCAATAAAACTCAGAGCGAAACTGTGGGACAGGGAAGAGGTAACGCAGTTACAGAAACCCTAAAGCAAGGTAGACCCCAACCCAGGGAGCAGGCTGAGGGGACAGAGTGCAGTGCGTGTACATTGTATGCTGTGTGAACAGTGTGTGTAGGGTATGTTTGTGGTGTGGGTACAGTGCACTCTGTGCAGAATACAGTGAGTGTACAGTGGGTGTATAGTGTTTGTAAGCTGTGTGTATGATGCATGGTGTGTGCATTGTGTGTGTGTGACATGTATGGTGTGTGTGCAGTGCTCAGTGTGTGCAGGGTGTATGGTGTGTGTAAAGTATGTGTATGGTGCATGGTGTGTGCACTGTATGTGTGTGACACATGTATGGTGTGTGTACAGTGCACAGTGGGTGTGCACATGGTTTGGTGTGCATGCAGTGGGTGTGCAGTGTGTGGAAGGTGCGTGTATGGTGTGTATATGGTGTACAGCATGGATATGGCGTGTTTGTGGTATGTGTACAGTGCACAGCGTGTGCAGGGTGTACGGTGTGTGTGAGTTGTGTGTATGGTGCCCAGGGTGTGCACTGTGTGTCTGCAGTGTGTGTACAGTACACACTGTGTGCACAGCATACAGTGTGTGTACAGTGGGTGTATGGTGTGTCTAAGAGTGTGTATGGTGCATGGCATGTGCACTGTGTGGGGGATGTGCATGGTGTGTGCACAGCACGCAGTGTGTGCACTGTGTACAGTGTGTGTGCAGTGGATGTGCAGTGTGTGGAAGGTGTGTGGTGTGTTCATGGTGCACAGTGTGCATATGGTGTGTCTGCAGTGCGTGTACAGTGCAGTGTGTGCATGGTGCATAGTTTATGTGCAGTGGGTGTACAGTGGGTGTAAGGTGTGTGTGGTGTGCAGTGTGTGCACTGTGTGTGATGTGTGTATGGTGTGTATGCAGTGTGTGCACAGTGTGTCTAAGATGCACAGCATATGCACTGTGTGTTTGTGCAGTGCATGTTGCATGCACAGTGTGTGCATGATGTGTGTATGAGGTGTGTGGTTTCTGTATAGTGTGTGTGGTGTGTGCGGTGTGTGCACAGTGTGTGTATGCGGTATGTGTGGGGTGTGCGGGGTGTGCGGTGTGTGCAGGGTGCGTGAATGGTGTGTGTGTGGTGTGTGCATGGTGTACGGTGCGTGTGCAGTGTGTGTATGATGTACAGCGCACACAGTGTACAGCGTGTGTATGGCGGGTGTACAAGCGTGTGCACGGTGTGTGTGTACTGTATGGTGTAAGTACGGTGTGTGCACCGTGTGTGTGCGGTACGCGGTGTGTGCGGTACCGGGGCGGTGACCGGGCCCCCTCTGGTGGCTCGCACGCGCACGCAGGGGGTGCCGCCGCACTCACAATCCCTGTCAAGGGCATCCCACGCACCCCATCCCTCCCGAAGGGGCTGCTCCCCCCCCGGCTTCTCCCGCTCTCCCTCCACCCCCTCTGTTTTTCTTCCCCATATCTCTGCTTGTTTTCAATTTCCCAGAGCCATTTCTCCGCTGGCTGCGTCCTGCCCGTGGCAAGTCCTGCGGGAGCACCACCACTTCCCAGAGGAGTGGCTCCTGCCTGCTCCCTGACCGCTGCAGGCAGGGAGAGGACGGGGTGAAGGCTTTTCCTACGCAGGCTACTGCCAGCCCCTCTGTCCCCCTTTTGCCCCCTGGCCTGTGTCACCGGGGGCTCGGAGATGCTACCGTGGCTCAGGACATAAGCCTCAGGGCTGGGTGCACGTGGAGGGTACAGGATCTGCCACCATCAGTGCCCCGTGAGCAGGGCTGATTTCGCAGGGGTTATGGACTCCATCATCACCCCATAATGCCCAGCCTCACACTCCACGGGGCAGCTCTTCCAGACCATTCCAGCATCTCCTTTCAGGCTATCTTCACTGTCGGTCGGATTTCACCTTCTTCCGGCTCAGGCACCACTGCCGGCTGGGCAAGGCTGGCCCGGGGTATTTATAGCCGGCAACCCAATCCCACCGACTCGGATTGTGTAGGGCTGGGTGAGCCGAGTTCCATGAACCCACGATGGAGGGACGTGTCATTCAGTGGGGACACCCGCAGTGGCACAGGCAGGGACAGTGAGAGAGAGGCTGTGACTCCCAGCAACCCCAGTGGTGGAGGGGCCCGTACTGGGGCACAATGATGAGGTGCCATATCTTGATACTGCTTTGCTCCGGTGGCCTGCCCTAAAATCCCAGCAGAAGGCAGTGTCCCCCCTGTCCGCTGCTCAGCACATCATCCCTCACGCATCTGAGGCCGGCGGGACCTTGCAGCGCCAGCGATACCCGCAAACACCCGCGAAGTCCCTGCGCAGCCACTGCACTTCCACTTACACAAGCATGACGCCCCACATAGCTCTGAGCCATGGGGCAACACACCCCCACCC
>JAOXXN010000364.1:9152436-9170284 GCA_026770055.1 Myrmophylax atrothorax | reverse complement strand
GGTACACGAGCAACGGGATGTGGGGTGTGCGCAAAGTGGGGCGGGAGGCGGTGAAATGTGGTGGAAGGGAGGGCTGGAGGTGCGGGGCGCGGGATTCCGCGCGGCGGGGCACAAGGGATGAGCTTGGGAGGGATGTGAGCTACACGAGCAGTGGGGTGTGCGTGCAGTGGGGCAGGGGGCGGGTGGGAATGAAGCACGGGGATGCAACTATGGGGCGATGGCATTCCGGGATGCGGGGTGCACGTTCGGTGGGAGACAGTAAGTGGGGCGAGAACGCAGCGGGCTTTGGGGCACATATGCAACAAGGGACAGAGGCGTGCCCAGCCGGGTGTTGGTGTGTGTTCCATGGGGCAGGGGGTGCAGGTGCAGTAGGGCACGAAGTGGGTGTGATGGGCACAGAGATGTGCGTGCATCGGGGTGTTTGCATAACGGGGTATGGAGACGCCTGTGCAGAGGGTGCCGGATTCCGATGGAATGGAGTGAGTGGATGTGCGTGCCGTGGGGCACGACGATAAGCATACCGTGGGGCACGGGGTATCCATACGGCGAGGCACGGGGACAGATGTGCAGTGGGGCACAGAGGGGGGTGTGCGTGCCAGGGGAACGCGTGCAGTGCAAAGGCAGAGGGACAGCCCGGATGGAGGCATGTGCGTGGGCAGTGAGTGCGCCCCGGGGGCTGCAGATACAGGGCAGAGGGCTGTGTGCGTGCAGCGGGCAGCGGGGCTGGACAGCCTACAGAGAGGGGCGTGTGCGCCCAGCCAAGCGTCAGGATGTACGGGGGGGGGGCATCGACGGGAGTATGTGAGACGAGGAGCGGGCTATGGGGCACCGGGAGCTGGCTTGGTGACCGGGATGCGGAAGGGTACCCGGAGGGTTGGAGGGGACTTCCCCTGGGGAGGGAGGCAGCTGGCCGGGGGCTACCAGTGCTGGGGGGCAGCGGTGGGGCGGCTGCGGGAGCTGTGCGCGGTGCTGACCACCGGCCGCGGAGCTGTCCGCGGTGCTGACCGCCGGCAGCGACCTGAAGCTGTGGTCCTCGGGTGAGGGTCCCGCGGCTCCGGCCGCTGACCTGAATCGGAGGGGCTTTTGCTTTCCTCCTTCACCTCACTCCGCTTCCATAGATAGACATCCCACCACATCCCTCAACAACCCTCCCGTGCTCTGGTCGCACTGCCACAGCGCTCCAGACTGACCCTCTGCCGGCAGCCTGCTCCCCCCACCAAGTCCCAGGAGACTGAGCATGGCGGGACTGCGCTGGGACTGGATAGCTCCGAGTGCTCCATTCCCGCTCCTGGAGTTGTGTTCAACACCTCTGTGGTCCCCTCCCAGGTCACTCTCCCCACATGGGGCTGTGGAATGACTTGGTGGTTCACGATGGGGAAATTAGGATCGGGTGCTCTTGCATTGTGGAGACAGGTGTTTTGTGCCTGGCGTGTGTCGTTTGGGAGTGAAGGGGAGGGGGAGCTGCCTTTGTTCCGGGCAAGAGAGCAGATGCATGTCAGTGTACTGCCGGCTGGGGCTGCACACATGCAGCACAAACACATGTGCACACAAGCACATGCGCACACTCCTGGCCAGGAACATGCAGTGCAAAAGCAGACTCTGGTCTCATCTATTTCACTCCCCATTGCACGAGAACCCCCAGGGCATAGCCCTGTTCGCAACCCATCCTCTGCTGGCCTCCCCCTTTCCAGCAGCTTGTGAGGAGGTGCATCTCATTCTTGCTGCATTTCTGGGAAATAATAGATGGGTCTCCCAGGTTGGCAGTGGGGTAGTGTGGTAATGGTAGGGTGAAGTTACAGCTGCTGACAAGAGACCTGCTCTCCCTTGTCTCTACTGTGCTAAGGAAGTGACTGCCCCTCTGCTGCTGGGGCTCCTGGAAATCTTTGGAAATCAAACTGTCAGGCAGTTGGGCAGGGGGAGGTGGCCCCAGTGTGTGGCGTGGGCTTGCAGGAAGTGTCTTTCAAATATGGGGCTGTGCACAGCCACGCACACCTGTGGATGTGGGTGCGCACATCTCTACTTCACTGTGCATGCAGACAGCACCCACGTGTGCATATGTGCAGACATATGTGCACCATTCCTCCTCTGCAAACCATGGGAGAACTGTGAGGCTATGCAGGAGAGACTCTGCTCTTTCCTTCTCATGGCTCTAGGGTGGGACTCTGCACTTTATGATGGGCTCTGTGCCGAGCCTCCCCAGCATGTAGAGAAGAGGGAATCTATGTTTCTGTGGGAGATGACCTGTTAAGGCATGGCTGAAGCCATGAGTAATGTTCCTTTATTAGAGGTAGAATGTAGGGACAAGAGCATGAGCAGCTGGGGCCAAGGGTTCCTCAGGCTCCAGAGAATCAGTGCCTGCAGCTGAGTGACCAGGGCTTGAGGCAATGCTGAACCAGGCATGATGCAGATTGTGCCAGAGCTGGGAGACACATCTGGACACATCTGACATCAGCCCTGGGGAATCACTGAAATGGTGAAGTCCCAACTCCTCCTGCCTACAGGCTGCTGGAACTGGGACATATTCAGAGCCTGGGTGAGTGGGCCTGGTCTGGGCAGGGTGCAGCTCAATCCCCTCCCCAATCCTTCACTGTACTGAAAGTATCTTGGGTCTCCTTTGCAGATGGGCTCTTTGTGACCGACTACTTCACCCGCACACCACGCAAACTCAGCCCCTTCCGTTCCTTTGCCAGCATAGAGCTCTTTCACTTCCACATCCCCGAGGACACAGTCATTGCTGTCTGGAACCTCATCACTTTCAAGGAGCAAGGTGGCACCTTTGGGGATCAATGCCCAGACCGTAGCATCACCGTGTGAGTAAGCTGCCTACCATGTCTGTTTGGTTCCTGCCTGCTCCTCCTGCCTCTGCTGCACCTGCCTGGGCTTGCCCCAGACCCTGTCTGCTTTTACCAGCTTCTAACTTGCACAAGAACGTGTGCAGGTAGTCATATCATCTAGTATCAGAGAATGGTTTTGAGTTGAAAGAGACATTAAAGATCATGTCAGTCCTACACACTGCCATGGGCAGGGACACCTTCCACTAGACCAGGTAGCTCAGAGCTGCATCCAACCTGGCCTTCATGCACACACATGCATGTGCAGATATACATGTGTACACAGCTGTATGCACACAAGTGCATATATGCACATATATGCACACACATACACGTGCATTCTGGTTTACTCACTGCTAGCTGAGTACCATGAAGATGCTTGCTCACTCCCTGGTTCCCCCAGTAGGGAGAAAAATTGTGAAAAAAACCCCAAACTCAAGAGTTGAGATAAAAACCATTTACTAATTAAAAAATGCCAGTAACACTAATGATAAAACAACAACAGCAATAATAATAATAGTAAAAAAAGGAGAGGGAGAAATAAAACCCAAGAAAGACAAATGATTCACAATGAAATTGCTCACCATATGCTGACTGGTGCCCAACCTGTCCCCCAGCAGTGGTTAGTGGCTCCCTGCCAACTCTACCCAATTTATACACTGGGCATGATGTTCTATGGCATGGAATATCAATTTGGCCAGTTTGGGTCAGCTCTCCTGGCCACGCTTCCTCCCAGTTTTTTGTACATCTGCTCACTGGGAGAATATGGAACACTGAAAAGTCCTTGACTTAGGATGCATCCTGCTGAGCAACAACTAAAATGTCAGTGTATTACCAACGTTATTCTCATAATAAACCCAAAACACAGCGCTGTACCAGCTACTAGGAAGAAAATGAACCCTATTCCAGCCAAAACCCAGACAACATACACGCTCACTCCCCATGAGTCATCCTCCTAGGACCATTGCAGGCTCCACTCTTTTGTGTGTCTCATACATGAACTATTTTGCTTGAACACCCACTCAGGGAAGCTCACAGTCTCCAGCAAGGTCCCAGCTTACAGATGGCTTTCATGATGTCTTTAAGTTTTCTAATAGCACAGAGGAAAGACACCCATGCATAGAACATGCTGGCCCTGCCATGATGCCTAGCCTGCACCCTGCTGAACTGCTGTCTCTCCTGCAGGTATTTCCGCTCAGGGGCTCCCTCTGTCATTAACCCACTGCACACACACTTTCCCAGGGACACGGCTGTCCCTGGCTCCTTCGCACTGACCCTCACCTGGACCTTGCCCAACCGCACCACAGGAGTGTTCAATGTCACCAGCCCGCTGCCTGGAGACTGGTTCCTGGCTGCCCACCTGCCCAAAGATGACGGCAAGATCTCTGTCAAGGTGAAGGGCTTGGAGGGACTGTGGGGTGGCAGGGCTCACTGCAGGGTTCTGCTGGGCTTCGACTGCTTTGGGCTGGCAGTGCCTGGGGCAGGTGTCCCAAGTAGGGACAATGCCCCATGCCCTTTCCCTCATGCTGACTGTCCTGCGGGTGCAGGGGCTCTATGAGGAGTGCCAGTATCTCTTCCAGCCACAGCTCATTGTGCAGCGCCTGGTCAACATTGCTGTGCTGTACCCTGGCCATGTCACCGAGCAGACCATGGCCCCCCACAACCGCTCTTGCCTCTACAAGTGAGTGCGAGAGGGTGTCCTAAGGAGGGGGCATCCTCAGGGTGAGGAGCTGAGTCTCCCATGCCTCTGGCTTCCTTGCCCAGGCCAGCTGGTCCATAGCAATGGGCATGACCTCACACTGCTGTCCCACAGGGTGTTTGTGCCCAGCTACACATCACGAGTGCTGGTGGAGGTGCTGCGGTGCCATGGCGGGGAGGGCTGCCCACTCTGGCTGCGTGTGCGGGCCAAGGCTCCTCCTCTGCACAACTCCACAGCGCTGGACTGCCGGGAACACACTCCCTGCCAGCTGGCACAGGACCTGCCCTTCTGGCAGCACTGGTACTATGTGCTGGTGGAGAAACACCCTGGTGTGCCAGGCACTGTCTCCTTCCAGGTCACCGTGCAGCTCACAGGTGAGGGTGTGCATGGAGGTGTGGGTGGGGACGTGGTCTTGACTGCTTTGGTGACTGGTGTGGGGGCAAAGGGTGGCCACAGAATTTGGTGCCAGCTCTGCTGGGACGGGGACACTAAAAGCTGTTGGGGCTGGGTTGCAGGTGGACATGAGTGCTGGGCAAGAAGGGGAGGTGGGAGCTAAGAATGGGTTTGGAGCTGTGTGATGCCCAGGCTGATGGCTCTGCCCCTCCAGACTGTTCCCGACCCAGCCTGGCCCGGCCACCCTTCTTGCCCTCCAGCGCCTCCATGAACATGCCCCACTCCTTCGGCTCTGCGGGTGGGTTGGCACTGGGAGATAGTCCTCCACCCACTGGTCCCAATGGCACGAAGCACCCAGTCCCCATCCCTGTCGCCTCACCCATTGGAGAGAGGTGCTGGCCTGTCCGGCCCACACTGCGCAATGAGCTGGACACCTTCTCTGTCCACTTCTACATCTTCTTCGGGCCCAATGTGTCAGTGCCACCTGACCGCCCTGCTGTCTTCGTCATCAACCTCCTGCCAGTGCTGGACAGTGGAGGAGTGCTCAACCTGGAGCTGCGGCTCAATGTGGTGAGGTGGCCATGTGTGCCCTGGGTGGGGCTGGGCAGCCTGGAGTGGGGGGCAGGCTGGGAAATGAGTGATGCCAAGATTACAGCAGGACAAGGAACAGGATTTGGGCTGCTTTTGGTCATGGGCCATGGTTGGGGAGCTCTTGGGTGATGGAGGGTAGACTAGGGTGCTCCAAGAGCATGATGATGGGTGTTCTTGGGTGATACACAGTGGGTTAGGGCACTGCTAGTTGGTGTGCCATGTTAAAAGTGCTGTTGGAGCAGGAGACATCCCTGACACTGATTTAAGGCCATCTCCTCTGCTGTCAGAGCTCTTTGTGTGGTGAGAATGTGACAGTGTTTGGATGTCTGAACCATGAAGTCCCTCTGACGTCCAGTGACAACACCTCAGTCACCTGTGAGACGGGTAGGCTGGGCTGTGCATGTAATCCTGCCACGGCTGTGGGGGTTGCATGCTCCTTGTGTCAGGGAAAAGGCTGGGTGGGAGGCTGAAAACACCATGGGGGCATGTGGGGGGGCATGTGGCCCTGAAGCCTGGCACAGAGTACTCTGTCTCTGTCCCTCTCCCAGCTTTGCCCAGGGCAGGAGACTGCACCCTGCCCTGCTCACCCAGAGCTCTCCTGGCCCACAGAATCCCTGTCAGGCTTCCTGCTCTCCGTCAATGCCACAGCCAGCCTCAGCCGCCTGCGGATCCCTTACCCACAGACAGGCAGCTGGTACCTGAGCCTGCGCTCACTCTGTGCCACAGAGCATGGGTAAGAGCCTCGGCATGTCACCTTCCTGTGCCCCCAGAGAGGCTGTCCCCCACCATAGCCTCTGTCTGTGTGCACTGTGTCCATGGATGTGCCTGTCCCCTGTGCTGTGTGTCTTGCTCATATGTGTGCACATGGCTTTGCGGGCTATGTGTCACTGTGTGAGTGCTGCGTGGGCACGGATGGCTCCACCTTGCGTCTGCCTGCCCATCTGTGGGTCCCCGCGGCTCTTCCCTCTGTCTCGCGGTTAGGAAGTGCCTGTCAGCTCGCGAATGCCGGGCGTCTGTCAGTGCCTGCCCGTCTCCCCGGCAGCTCCCATCTGTACCCGCGCCCGGGAGGGGACTGAGCTGTCGCTGCGAGGACAGGGCTGTGAGTGTGAGGGGGCAGCCCCGGTCAGGCTATGGCTCTGCTCAGCATCTCCAAGGACTGGTCCTGTGCCTGAAGCTCCGCTTCTGGTATCTGTGTGTGCCTGGGGCCACGAGGAGAAGAGAGGCTGGTGTATGCATATGTATGTCTGTACGTGCAAGGATGTGTGAGTGCAAATGGTGGTGCATGCACGTTTAGTGCACATACATGCACGGCACTGTATGTGTATTTGAGTGCACACATGCAGGCAGCTCTGTGTTCTTGTTTGGATTTGTTCAGTCAGTCAAGGCTCTGTGTGTTCTGTGTGCCCGGGTGTGCAGATTTGGCTGTGTGAGCACACACATGGACAGCAGACACACATGTAGCCAGCACTGCGTGCATATCTGTGCATGTGGGGGGCCTGCATGCGCACAGGCAGCAGTTGGTGCATATTGTCGGCTTGTGGGGCTGTCTTTGCTCCTGGTGTGCTGGAGTTAAGGAGGTGTGGCTGTGCCCAGAGCCCTGTGCGTGGGCGGTGCAGGGCAGTGGGGATGCTGTGCCTGCTCTGACTCCTCCACTGCGTTTGTAGTTCATGCTGAGTTGCCAGTTGCAGTCAGTTCTTTCCGGCAGGGTCACACACAGGCATTGCAGGGTGCTGTGTTTGCATAGCAAAATCCAAATGGAATAGGAGTCATCTGAGTGTGTTGCTACAGACAGAGTGGGTCTAAGTGTGGCCACACTCCTCCTGCTCATCCAGGCTGACATAGACAATTGCAGTATACAGTATCCTTGGGGACCAGCTCTCAGCTGCCAAAGCAGCTTATTTTGACAATCACCCAGTCACTGGGTCTCCCATCACCAGCCAAGTCTGGGTGCAACTTGTGGCTCTGGTAGAGGCAGGAGCTGCTCAAGGGTATGGGGCAAAAGCAAGGACTGACCCCCCTTCTCCTGCCCCACAGGTTTGAGCCCTGCACCAATGTGACGGCCGAGGTGTACCTGCGTGCCTACCTCTCACCCTGCATCAACGACTGTGGCATCTACGGCCAGTGCAAGCTGCTGCGCACCAACAACTACCTGTACGCTGCCTGCGAGTGCAAAGCTGGTGAGAGCTGCCCCAGGCACCCACAGTGCCCACTGCACCCAAGGACCACTCAGCATCCTTCCCTTCTCCCTGCGGGTTGTGCATCCCATTAGTCCCTTCATGCCAGGTCTCTGCAGGGTGCTGGAAAGGGGGCTCCCTGCTCCCTTGCCAGCTCCTCGCAGTGCTGCAGGGGTGATGGTGGCTCTCCCTGGTCATAGGCTGGAATGGCTGGGGCTGCACAGACAACGCTGAGGCTTTCTCCTATGGCTTCCAGCTCCTCTCCACACTGCTGCTGTGCCTCAGCAATGTCATGTTTGTGCCTCCTGTGGCCATTGCTGTCCGCAGCCACTACCTCATGGAAGCTGCCGTCTACATCTTCACCATGTTCTTCTCCACTGTGAGTGTCGGGTGGGGGCAGCTGAGACTCAGGCAAGGGGCTGGGGCTGTGCAGGGCAGCTCTCACACTCTTTTCCCTACTACCTTAGTTTTACCATGCTTGTGACCAGCCGGGCATTGTGGTGTTTTGCATCATGGAGTACGATGTGCTGCAGTTCTGTGACTTCCTGGGCTCCCTCATGTCCGTCTGGGTCACTGTCATTGCCATGGCCCGGCTCCAGCCTGTGGTCAAGCAGGCAAGTGCGGGGAGGGGGCATGCAGGGCAAGTATGGAAGGGATTTGTCCTGACCTGTGCCCAACTGCCCCACAGGTGCTGTACCTGTTGGGGGCCATGCTGCTCTCCATGGCTCTGCAAATGGACCGCCATGGGCTCTGGAATCTTCTGGGGCCCAGCCTTTTTGCTTTGGGGATAATGGCCGTCGCCTGGGTAAGATATTGTCCCTTGTGTGCCCTTCCTGGCTGTACTCAGCATCCTGCCCAGCCATCCAGCCTCACTCTTCCACCAGCATCATCCCTCTGCTGCCTTCACCCTTCCCAATGAACCCCTCTCCCAGGCTCCTGAGGGATGTGGTACCATGGCACAGGGGCTGTCTGTGCCTGTCCCTCCTGTGACTCCCTCTCCCAGCCTGCCCTTTCCCCATCACAGACGGCTCGCACCATTCGGCGCCGCCACTGCTACCCGCCGACATGGAAGCGCTGGGCTTTCTACCTGTGCCCGGGAGCGCTGATTGCGGCAGCCGCTGTGCTGCTCTACGCCTTTGTGGAGACAGAGGAGAACTACTTCTACATCCACAGCATCTGGCACCTGCTCATTGCTGGCAGCGTTGGCTTCCTGCTGCCACCTCGTGCCAAGACCAGCAGGCGTCTGGGGCCACTGCCCCGGCGCAAGGGATGTGGGTACCAACTTTGTGTCAACGAACAGGAGGAGCTGGGGCTTGTTGACCCTGCTGTGGCCTCCATCAACAGTATTTGTACCAGCTGATGGGGATGGCAGCTCAGACTCCTCCAGCATGGACATCAGCTCCGTGGGGCCTGGCATGTACACTCATTGCCACCCATCCCCAGGAGCACCAGGACTCCTCTGGGCGGGCACACAGCCACCTGTGCCACCCTGTTCTTCCAATTACAGCCTGATTGAACTTGTTTCCAGGGCTTGCTGTGCCTCAGTCTGGGACAGAGGTGTTGGGGGCCAAGGCTGAGCTGGGCCACACTCAGCACCTCTTTGCCAGGTCATGGAGGTGCTGAGGGGATGCGGTTGGGTATGGAAGATGGGGGTGGTAACAGTCTCTGGCTTTTGCTCAGTGGTCTGTAGCATGAGCTGCTGCTCTGCAGTGAATGCACTGAGGCTGACATAGCTCTCACATAGAGCAAGGTGGCTGGCAAGAGGTGGGGACCAGGGAGTGCAGTCTTTTGGCTCCTGACAGGACAGGCTGCAGAGCTGGGATGACTTTGTTGGAGCACTGTGCTCTCACAGGATGGCTGTAATGCCTGACCTGTGGGCAGCTGTGCTCTGCTAGGGCAGCTGGGGTCCTCTCCAAGCCAGCAGGACCATAAGGAGCCCACAGCCCTGGTGGCAGTTGCCACTTGGGAGTGATGCTGGCGCTGTCTGCCTGGTGATGCAAGGGTCTGAGAGTGCACTGCCTGCAAGGACCACATCCCCAGGAGCCTATAGCCTGTTGGTGACACCCCACTGCCTGGGGCAGCCTGCCTCAGTGCCCCACATGTGACTACATCTGCCCAGGAGCAGTGGACAGGGGACCCTGTGGCTCTGTTGTTGCCACCAGCCCTGTCTTCTCCAGGGCACTAAGTGCCAGTGGGAGGACGCACTGTGTGGACTTTACCCCCCCTAACGTGATTGACATGACACTCTCTCAGCCTCACCTCCTTGTCTGGCCTCATGGTCAGAACTGTGGGCTCAGCACCTACTACAGCCAGTGGTGGCTGTGGTATGGTGAGACACACAGGTTGTGTGTGTGCCTCAAGGACAGAGTGTTTTCACTCTGCTTCTGCAGCTCAGAGAGGTCAAGGTGGACCAAGGAAGAGAGGGGAAGCCCCACTGATCCTTCTCTTCACTCTGGGGACTGCCCTAATCCCCTGAGCTCGTCTCACTTCTGCAAGGGTCTTCAGGAGTGAATTCCAAGGCAAAGCTCTGCATCCTATCAGTCACATTCTGGCTCAGCAGAGCCCACCCATTAGAAGTCCCCCCTCCCTGTACCCTGGGGACAGAGCCCGGCAGAGAGAGATTTACTGGATGCTTAACAGGATTAGCAACTACAGGCAGGCAGGCAGCTATGTAATAGGATTGCAATCTAATTAAAACTGCTACTTGGGAGCTAGGCCCCAGCTGGCCAGAGTGAGGTGGGCTTGGGAAGTCCGTGGGGGTGGCTGGAGAGAATGGTGGGGTTGGGCTGGGCAGAGCAGGAGGAGGGGTTAGCTGGCAAGGGCCATGGCATTGGTGGTGGTTTCAGGGCTTTGTGGCCTCTGTCTCTCGGCTTTGATGGGGGATATGGCCATGGGGAGCCGCCTGGCATGGAGGTGTGGTGGGCAGCCTAAGCAGGAGCCCCAGTCGCTGTGCAAAGACTGGGAGACCTTCATCTGCCACTCTCCTTCCTCCAGGACCTCATTGTCCAGCGCTATCTCTGCCACAAAAAATGCCCTGTCTGGTCTGGCCAGGCAGCTGATTAAGGATTAATTTTTTTCATTAAAAACATTCGTCACTTCACCAAGTCCGATTGTCCCCTTCCCACGCCATCAGCAGCAGCCCCCTAGCTTTCACACTAGTACCATGCTGGAGTGCCTTCCACACTGTGCACAGGGTGGTCCTGCCCTCATGCACCCCAGTTTAATGGAGATGTTAGTGTTCCATGCACCATCCTTACCTGTCCCTCATCCCTTGGCTCACTGCTGTAGGACTGAAGTCAAATCCACTGCTTTCAAGTTTATGTAGACCCTACAATACCAGAACCTGTGGTGGGATGAGCTTTCCTCTTGCACACAGCTGTGCAGCTCCTGGCCTGCCCCACAGACACTGTGAGGTGACACATTCAGGTCTGGACCCCTGAGGGGACCTGGCACAGTTTTTAGCAGGGCTTTTCAGTAGTTTTTGTGGAAGTTTTTAGCTGGCAGAGATGCCCAGGGAAGCCCTAGGAGCCACACAGCAGCTCTGCTGGACTCTGGTTTTCCAGGCTGTCGGTGTGGCTCAGAGCTCTCTCATTTTAATTAAACCTGCTACTGCATTTTTCGTCTCAAGGACAGGCCAAGCATCTGACCGCGCTGCCTGGGAGGGAGCTCAGCCAAGCAGCACTGGAGCAGATCCAGGCACTCTGTGCCAGCCCAGCTTGTCCCTGGGGGCCATAGACTGCCCGCTGAGAGCTGGGAATCCTCATCCCCACTTCACTTCCGAGTCCCAGTGGGGCAGAAACCCATTATTCCTGCTCAGGAGGCTGGCACAGCTCAGGCGGTATGGAGGTGTGTTGCAAGTACAGAACATGCAATCCTGCAGGTCAGAAAGGTTTTTGTTCAGTGCTTCTAGCACCAAGCATGAAGAAGCTGCTGTCTCCTGTGAGACACCCAGCACAGGGTGTATGTGAGTGTTTCTCCCACAAGCCCAACTGGGAACATACTGGGATATACCATAGGAGATTCCACATCCTCTCAGTCACCTCCCCTTCACTGCAGGATCAGGAGCACCAAACTGTCCATCCCTACCAGTCAGGGTGAGCTTTGCTCATGTGCTACAAATGGCTTCCAGCCCTTGCCCCACAGGGATGTACTGGGAGCGAAGGCTGGACCCTGTCTTATCCTCCTGCTGAGAGAGTTGGGGTGTCTGTGGATCCCACCCCCACAGGGTATACAGCTATCCTTGATGCTCCATCCCTTCCTCGGCCAGACACAGCAACCGCATAACCATGGCAACAGTATCCCTATAACAGCCAGGTACATCTGACATCCCCATGGCAACCACCTCCCGGAACAGCCGGCGAAGAGCATTGCTTCCTCAGTGTTAGGCAGGGATGTGGGGGTTCAAATCACACCAGGGCAGATGGTGGCAGGGACCTGGGGGAACAGACATGGCTGAGAAGAGCTTTTGACCCAAAGCTTGGAGCAGCACAGGACTTCGTGGTCTCTGTTCTGACAAGGAGGCTGCAGGTGACACAGGCAATGCATGGGAAGGGGGCAGCCCTGGGAACAGTATCATCCTGACTCAGCCTCCTACATCCCAGACCCATCTTTCCTGCAGGGCTATCAGTGCCATTGGGCCAGCATTCCTTGTTTGAATGCAAGTTCCTTGGAAATGTGTATCCCAAAAGCTGGGACTATGCTTCTTTCCACAATGTCCTCCCACCCCTTGATCCCCATTGCAGGGATGCTCTGCCTGTTGCCCACATCCTGCCCTCCTGGGGGTGCTGCTGGGCTCTCCCACCACAGCTCGCCTGAGTCTGCCGGACCGGACTCACCATCCAGCACTCCTGACGCAGTTTGTCGTTGCAGACGGCAATTGCATGTCATGCAACTTTAATGTGTCAGGCCTGAATTATTGAGACCTGCAGCGGGCTGCACGCACGCGGGCAGGACCCATCATCCCTCCTCCCCTCCCAGCCCATGCACGCCCAAGCAGGCAGCAGTGAGTGGGGGCTGGTGAGAGGTCCCAGATTTTGGGGTCTCTCTGGGTGCATGAGAATGCTGTGCCCCCTTGCTAACAACTGGGGCTGGGAGGTGTGGGTGGCAGGGTGACTGTTGGTGTCATCAGCTTGGTCACCTGGGGTTTGATGGGTCCCCAAGCATGGTGTTATCTCAGTGGGGTGCGGGAACAGGCATGCAGGGAAGGATGTGCAACCCACATCAGCATTTTCTCCCTGTATCCTCATGAAACCCCACGTCCAGAGGCAGCAGATCCCCTACGGCTGCCCTGGAGGTCCTCACCCCTCCTGCTTGCTGCACTGCCAGATCCCACAGAGATGAAGCCTTTTCACCTCAGTCAATGTAAATCCCTGATGGGTGCAGCCAGAGCTTACTGCCTGGCCAGGCATGGCTGTCACTGTGCCTCTCTGGGGATGATGAAGGGCTGAGAGAATGCCCCAGCTGCTCTTTTATTTTGCAATTTGCCCGGTGCACCCTGCAGCCACTCGATGATTTTCTCATCAGAGTAGCAGGGCTTGACCGCCCTCCCCACACGGACCCATCCATCACCCACAGCTGGCACCACCACACAGCTCACAGTTGCTGGAGCTGCCTGTCCTGCTTTGTCCCTGGCTGTCCCTCAGCCTTGCAGACAGTGGCTGTGCTGTGGCCAGTCTGGGGAAGCAGCTCTGGGCATGGAAACGGGCCCTGTTTCCCCTGGAGCAACACACACAGAGACTGCTTGCCACCCCTCTTTCTCCCTCATTCCCTAGTCCCATGTCTCATCCTCCCTGCTGCCATCCCCAGCCTTCATCTTATGTCAGGGACCCCTTAAAGCCTCACCCCCAGTCTGTAGGGTGCTGGGAGAGGGCCAGGTGGGGGCCAGGCACCCTCAAATGGGAGACGCAGCTACAGACAGAGTGAGCCCAGCTCCAGTGCATGTTCCTGCTTTCCTCCTGCTATGGGGCTTCTCTCAAGGTCCCTGTTCCCAGGAACACTTTGTTGTAGGTATCTGCCCCATGGAACTGAGAGATAGCTGAGCATGATGAAGCTATCCCAGAGAAGGAATAAGGGGTTCCAAGATGGACCCAGTGCATCAGGAACCAGCATTGTCCCAGTAGCATCTCATGCCAGAACAACTGGATGTGTGAAGAAGCAGCAGGGTGGCAGGGCATGCCTGTTTAGGCATGAGGGTGTGGATTCAGGGGCCGTGGAGATGAGAAACAAATGGCTTACCTGTACCCACAGGGCCCAAAGAGGGACGGTGTCTGGGGATAAGCAGCAGCTGCCATGGTTGCATGGCTGAAGGGGAGCAGCAAACAGGAAATGGGGACACTGACACATGGGAAATCAAGAAAATGTGGTGATGATGTAAAGCACCATGATTTTCAGCTGCTGTTAATTGAGTTTCTTGGAAGGTTGGTCGGGGAACCCATGGCAGGGCTGGACTCAGGACTTTATCCTTGGCAATTTATAAGAGGACTGTTGAAGAGCTGCTCTGTCAAGCAGAAAAACCACTTGAGTTGTGCTTAACTTCATCAAGGGAACTGCATAGAAATCAGGGAGCTTGCTAAGAGAAATTAATAGGGCAGCCAGGGGAGCAGACTGCCTGCAGGCAGCAGGAGAACTGCTCAGAGCTGCATGCTGGAGACTTCCAGTAAATGAACATGTCCTTTAACAAGATTTGCAAGGCCAGCATGGCCAAAGAGCAGAGTGGGCAAATGAGTGGGAAAGATCATTCCTCAAGAAGGGGAGCTGTGCCAAAATGAAGACCATGTGGAAGGGGATGAAGGTTACACAGAAAACCAGAGCAAAACAGGACCCAGAAACACTCTGAGGAAGATCTTGGCAACAGCCTAAAATTGCAAATGATTTTGCAGTGCTAAATTTGAGGTGCTGCCATAGCAATGAGGCTTTGGGGATGTCCAGGGGTGCATCAGAGTGCTGTGACAGAGATGTACCCATTCAGATGAATCTTAGGTGGGACTAGTGAGTCCTGTAAGCCTTTAGTGTTAGTACAAGAAAGGCAAGTGTTTCTATCCCTAGAGGAGACATCTAAGGGGTCATGTATCCATGATACATGGATGCTGAAAGAGCAATCTTGATGCATCCCGGATGGTGAGCTGGGATTTCCCATGGGCTGCGATTGCAAGAACAAAGTCTACAAGTACAAAATGCAGCTGCACTTGCTGTCAAATGGTAGGAAATTAAGGCAGTTACTCTCGTGAGAAATCAGCCTTGCACCAACAGAAATCAAGCTGTTACACCAAATGCAATCCTGGATAAATTTATCTTAAGAAGCAAGGCTGCAGAGGAGGATAAAACCATGTTAGCAGAGGCTGAGAACATTGTCCATAGGATGCAAAGCCACTGTTCCCTTTATGGCTCGCAGATTGAAGTTTTCTCTTAAAAAACATTTTCCCCCACTCAAATACTACCACCAAAATTTCCCTTGAGTCCCAAGTGCTAAGCAATATGTCGTTATATATGAACAGTGCTCTCAAGGGAAGCTGCATTAAAGAAATCACATTGAATCCTCTCGTTGGAGTGTGAGTGGTGCCTACAATGAGGAGAATATTACAGTTTATTCTTACTTCATACCAAGAGGCTTCACCACCTCCAGAGCTAAAACACAAGACTGCATTTTGAAGAGGGATATTTTTGGCTAAAATTAAATGGACTTGGAGCAAGTGCAATCCAGAGGCTCCAGGCTCAGCAGGAGGGGAGGTAAGTCCCTGAGGAGCTCCGTGTGCCAAGTCCTCCTGAGAAGCTTTGCCCCAGAGCTTGCCTGCAGTCAGCAAATCTCCTGCCAGCACAACTACAAATCCCAGATGAGCCTATGAGGATTGTTGTTCTAATTAACTAATGAAGTCGTCTCCTGTTGGGAAGATGGATAATCTGAGGTGGAGGCTTCCTCTCTTTTGAGAGGGAGAACCTGGAGCAACACTCAGCCATACCCTCGAGGGACCTCATAAAAGTTAGTACACCCAAGGATCGGGGTGCAGTTCCTGATGCAGGGAGGTGGCATGTGCTCCCAGACACTGAGCATTTCCCTGCATCCTGCCTTCACCCTGCCTTCAAAAAACCCTGTTTGACCTCATCCTGTATCAGGCAGCTTGTCTGCTCTTATCCCTGAGTTTTCATTTTGGTCTCATTGTTTTCAGGCAAATCACAAGAGAAAAATTAACGTTTGAGGAGGGTGAAATCTGTGCAGGATCTTTCTGAGCCACAGCCATGTGCTGCGCAGAAGGATCCACTTCAAAGCGGGGAGCCAGTTCATTAGAAATGTGAACTAGGGCTTTTCATATCAAGATAAACATTCTGATACACTTCAAAGCAGCTTTCACTCCTTGTCCTTAGACATCCTCTCCTGCTTCACTTAAGTTCTGGATTTTGGAATTAAACTTCTGCCTAACCCATCCTGTGCTTTATTCCATCTAGATGGCTGTTTGGTAGGGGAGGTGCTGGTTGCTGCTTTGTGGCATGTGAGATGTTCAGGTCATGACCATGAGCCTGAATACTCTGTCATTAGCTTGTGTTCCGCCTTGATAAAGAATTAAGAGTTGCTGGGGAAAGTGATTCCGTTTCTATTGAAAAAACATGGTTTTAAAAGAAAGTGCAATGGAGAAGTGCCCAAGGATCTACTGAGTTGTCTGAATGCCCAGAGGTCTCCATCCCTCTAGGCACCCTGTGAGCAGAGGCTGCAGACCCATTTCTGGCATCAGACTGGGCATTCAGCAGCCTGGGAGAAAGCACTGGGGTGCAAACACTGACCAACAGGTAGAGGTGTGAGGAGGCAGGAACAGCGTGTGCACAGGATGACAGTGGGAGTCACCTCATGCTAAACCTCTCCTTCATTATTTGCAGATCATGAGAAGGATTTTGCATGGCTCAAGAGCCAGGGGCCTGGCCATGTAACAACAGTGCAGGGTGTTCCTAATGCCAACACCCCATGCTTTTGCTGTGGTCAGGGGCTTTAGCAGGGTGGCAATTGGAGCTGAGCTGCAAGATGAGCCATGGTTGGAGGGTCTATGTATCCCTCACCAGGTCACCCCAGGACTTGGGGCACTCTTTGGGGCAGGAAAGAGAAGAGATGGAACTGATGCAGTAGGAAAGCTTCAGGGCTGAGTATTCAGTTACTAGCAGGCAGCTACAGACGCACTACACACGCTCTACAGACACAGCCCAAAGCTGCTCTTGGGGCAGTCATTTGGGTCACACTACCGTGTACCCCAAGTTTGCAGGACAGGACTGTGCTCCAGTGGGCATACAGCTTCACCTCCAGGTCATGGTGTGCTGGTATTGGCTGGGAGCAGGGTACAGGGATAAAGGGGTTGCTGGCACTATTAGGGAACAACTTTATTATTTCAGTTCTTCCAACTACTGTACATAGATTGTGAGCTGGGGCAGGCCATGCAGGAAGGAGAGGATCAAGAGTGGTGCAGCTTTATCTTCTTGCAGAGAGACATAAAACCAGGGGAAAATCCTCTCCCCAGGCCTCCATTACCCCAGAGTTCTGCTCTAGCTATCCTGGGGGCCTCATGGCTATTGAGGTGCAGCTGTCCTGTTGCAAACTGATGTGTGGGATGGATGGGAAAGGAGCTGTATGCTAGGCTGCCCAGAGCAGAACCTTCCTGGTTCCTAGGCCACCAGACAGAAACATGGAAATCCTGCTGAGACCTGCTGCAGCTTTTACCTCTGTTTCCAGGCTGGAGAAGACCTTGCATGCCCCAGGAGCAGTCCACCTTCCTCTCTCCCAGGCTTTCCCCATTCTCCCAGCTCTCACCCCAGTCCTGTAAGTGGCAAGACACATTGCATATGTCTGGAGCAGGAGAGTCTCACCAGGCACAGGGCTTGTTTCAGAGGGACTCCCCCAGGAAAGGCTGTCTCCCTAAACCCCTTCCACACCTGTATCCCCTTGTGCCAGCCCTGGTTACCCTTGCTGAAACCGCACCTGCGCTGCATCCCAGGACTGGGGGATCGCGGGAAAGAGGCTGAGATCCAGCCCTGTCCCACACTCTCTCTGGCGTACCCCTGAGCCCAAGCTGACGCAGGGAGCAGGGAACACCCCAAACCTTAGGACATGGGGTGTTTTGCGGGCAGAGAACTAAGCGGAGGGCGCAGTGCGAGTGTCACAGCGTGCCCGCGTTAGGATACCCCAG
>JAOXXN010000364.1:9114233-9133541 GCA_026770055.1 Myrmophylax atrothorax | reverse complement strand
AGAAGTCAGCAGGGGAGAGCAGGGCAAGACAGGATGGGATGTAGGAGCAGATACAGCAGGGCAGGAGCAAAAGGGTGCAGCAATATTAGGCTGGGTAATGCCCGGATGAGACAGCAAAGGAGTAGAAAGAGCAAGGTGGGGAAGGTGGGTGATGGGAGACAAGGGAGGTATCCTTGGTGTGTGAGGGATACGTGCCAGCTTGTGGCAGACAGGGAAGAGGGACTCAGCCATATGTGCATGGGCATGGCCCTATTCCCTCCATGCTCACCCATGGTGCCTGCCCCAGCCCTGCTGACTCGCTGCCCAGCCACCCCCAGCCCCAGATATGCCCAGACCCCTGACTCACAGCATGCCCCCAGGGCCACAGTGGCCACGAGCAGCAGGCAGGTTGCCAGTAACCCCATGGGGATGCACCACCGTTGGGACCAGTGGCCTGCAAGACACAACAGACAACAGACATCACCTGGAGAGCTGGAAAACCCCTGGCAACCCCCAGGCCTCCTGCTTGCAGGCAGTGGAGTGGTGGCATGACAGCATAGGGGCCCTAGTGTGGGTGCTTCTTCTCTTCCAGGATGGGAGTGAAAGCACTCCAAAACACCACCCACTACCCATGCCGGGACCTCCTTTGGTGCCATGGATTCCAGCAGGGTACTCACCTGGGCTGGGCTGTGTCCCATTCCCATCCTGCCCTGTCTGCGCTGGCTGTGTGTTCTCATAGGGGCTCTCTGCCTCATCCATGCCAAGGGCTGTTGAAGGGAAGAGTGGCTGAGTCCATGGAGTTGGGTATGGCAGGGACAGTGTCCCAGTGTCTCTTGGGCTCTCACCTGCTTCCAGCGCCTGGTTGGCCATGCTCCGGCCCCCCATCACTTTGGCAAACCTCAGGTCAGCATAAAGCATGCTCTGGGCCATGTGGGCGAGCACTGTGTGAGCCTTGAGCTCTTCTGGCTCCCACTCTGCTTGGGGTGCCTTTCTGGGATGGTCCTACTTCTGCTGATTGTGCTGTCTCTGACGTGCAAAGGAGAAGTGCAGTCAGCATCTGTAGAAGCAGAAGTTTGCTCTGTAGCAGATGGGACCAGTGAGGCAGAGCCACGGGGATCAGCACCCTCTCATTGGTCCCAGAAACACCGGGCCATCCCCTCCCACACCCAAAAGTGCTCATGGTCCCCCTGGGCACACAGCAGGGCCAGGGCAGCACAGCCTGAGGTCACAGCCATAGCAGAGCAAGGATGGACCCAAATTCCTGGGCCAGGGAAGAGCAGGGGGAGAGCAGGGCAATCCTCAACACAAGAGCACATGTCCCTGTGGACAGCTCTGTGGAGGGCTGGAGGTCTTCACAGATACAGATTTCCTCTTCCAGCCTCAGAATGGGAATATCCCCAAGATGCAGCGTGTGCCACTGCCTCTCGTCCTCTCCCTCGTCCCCTCCTAGCAGAACTCAGCTTTGGCATAGCTACACACCCCTCCCAGACAGCTGTATAGAGCAATGACATCCATTTACCTTACCTTTCTAAGGCCACAACCTCAGCACTCACAGCACCTCCTTCTGGGACCCCCCCCCAAGCCCTGGAAGGCCAGCGGAGTTTACTGGGTTATTGCCCAATATGCCTGCTACTTCTTGGAAGCACCAGGCGGGGTGTGAGGGGAGAGCAGCAGGGTCATTTATCATGACCCTTCAAGGTCTGGCACGTGATTTACTATAGTGTCCTTTCTGGCAGAGTGGGGAGATGTGGCCATGATGAGAGGAGAAGCGAAAGCTCATGCTGCAATGTAGAAATCCCTGTTAGGCATTACAGCAAACATTTCCGCACAGCAGTGATACTCAAATTCTGGAGCAGAGCACAAAGAAGCAGAAAACTCTATCCTGGATGTGGTCAGCACCAAAGCCACCTGTTCCCACCCTTAAGCCATCACTGCTCTCCCCTGCCCTAGAGAATTGAGTCCATTCTTCATAGGCTGAGCCCTGCAGCTCGGCCCAGTGCTCCAGCCCAGAGCTGCATCACCCCACTGCCATCCCAGGGGACCCTGAGCAGTCAGGGAACAGGAGGTGGTGCTGGGCCAATGGCAGGGTGCTGATGTCGTGGCTGTACTTTCCCCTCTGCCACACCCCAGCACACTTCTGCTTCCGCAGAAACCAGCTGAGCTTTTCATTTGCTGCAGAGCAGTGTCCTCAGCGCCATCGGGGCAGACCAGAGCATGGCCCAGAGTGTGGTCTATGCTGACCTGAAGTTTGCTGCGGGGCCCCCATCCACTGTCCCTGACGAGGATGACAGCCCCTATGAGAACGTGCTGCCAGGGCCAGTGGCAGCAACACTCAGCCCAGGTGGGAACCTGAATGCAGCCACTGCCATGGAGATGCCCCCGCACAGGGTGGGCACCGTGTGATGGCAAGGGGACCACAGGGCAATGCCTGTGGGTTCTTGTTTCTTGCAGAGCACTCACCCCGGCGATGGCAAATCCCCACAGGGCTGCTGGCAGCCAGCCTGATCCTGCTCCTGCTGCTGCTGGTGGCTATCGTGGCCCTGGGAACTTGCTGTGAGTCAGAGTGATGGCCATGGGGTGGGAGGCAGCTGGGAGGGGGCACTGGGAGCAGGTGTCGGGTTGGGCGAGGGACAGGCTGCAGGTGGTTTGTCAGGGGTGAGGGGTGCCTGTGGCTGTGGATCCAGGGCTGGTTGCTGCCTCTTGCATCGCCACATGAGCTGCCTCCCACTACCTTCCTACCACTCCTGCTGCCTCCCATTGCTTTCCAACTGCCTTCCCACTACTTCCCATTGCCTCCCACTGCCTCCTATTGCCTTTCCATTGCCTTACCACTGCCTCCCACTGCCTTCTCATTGCCTCTTACTTGCTCCCCTTGCCATCCCATTGCCACCCACTGCCTTCCATTGTCTTTTTCCTGCCTTTTCACTATCTCCCAATCCTTGCCACTGCCTCCCACTCTATCACTGCTTCCCATTGCCTCCCACTGTCTTCCCATTGCATTCCATTGCCTTCCACAGACTCCCACTCCCTCCCATTGCTTTCCCACTGCCTTTCCACTGCCTCCCACTGCCTGCCCATTGCCCCTTACTTGCCCTCTTTGCCTTCTCATTGCCTCCCACAGCCTCCCACTGCCTTCACACAGCCTCCCAGTATCTCCGACTGCCTCCCACTCCCTCCCCCTGCCTTCCCATTGTCTTCTCACCACTTCCTATTGCTTTTCTATTGTCTCCCAACTGCCTCCCACTGCCTCCCATTTTCTTTCCTCTGCCTGCCACCACTGGGACTTCCTTTCCTTTCCCACTGACACCCCCCAGGACAATCTCTACCCACAGCTAGGCACCCTTATCCTGCTCTCCCTTGCAATCCCCATGTCTGGACTGTCCAATGCCCATGGCCAGCTCACCCATACTGTCCCCAGACTGGCAGGTCACCCGCAGCCTGCGGAACTCCTCCCGTGACCACTCGGCTGAGCAGGGCCGCCTGTCACAGGAGCTGAGCGCACAGGAGCTGCCTTGCTCTGCCCATCCTACCTGCCCCAAGCAGGGTCAGTCCCATGCCTGGGCTGTCCCATGCCCATGACCAGCTCACCCACCCTGTCCCCAGACTGGCAGGTCACCCGCAGCCTGCGGGATGCCTCCCGTAACCACGCAGCTGAGCAGGACCGCCTGTCACGGGAGCTGAGTGCACAGGAGCAGAGCCTGGAGCAGACAGAGCTGGAGCTGGCAGAGGCCAGAGCAGAGCTGCAGCGAGCGTGGCGCAAGGGCAACATCAGCCAGCTGGAGCTGGAGAGACTGAGTGCCGAGCTGGGGCGTGTCAAGGGGATCCTGGTCAAGACGGAGAAGGAGATGCAGGAGGTTCAGGGGAAGCTCAACAACAGCGAGAGCACTGTGGCTGTCCTGCGCTCCTGCACGGCCATAGGTAGGGTGGTGAGGCAGCAGGGATGGGTTCCCTCAAGTGACTGACATCCCTCAGGAGGTGCAGTGTCAAGGCATGAGCGCTGGCTTTTTTGGCCACACGGTGGAAGCAGGGTGGTCCAAGGCTGATGCTATGCCTGGAGGAGAGGCTAAGTCTGTGATGTCTGCTGGGAAGATGTGGGGCTTTTCCTGGTCCCCCCCCAGGGCATCTGGGGCTGAGCAAGCACCTGAGCTGTGCCCCTGCCTGCAGACTGCTGCCCTTCAGGCTGGCTGCTGTACAGGGGCAAGTGCCTCTTCGTCTCCTCGGAGAAGAAGACATGGGAGGACAGCAGAGATGAGTGCGAGAGGACATATTCTCAGCTCCTGATCACCAAATCCTGGAGTCGTTGGACTGTGCCGGTAGGGTGCTGGGTGACCTGAGGGCAGCAGCTGGTGTATCCAGACCTGGGGTCCCTAGGTGGACTAACACTGTTCTGAGGGCCCCTGATCTGCCAGAACATTGGAGGGTGAAAGCCTGATCTCTGGAGCACATGGTGGACATGGAGCAAAGAGGCTCTGCCATCCTTGGTTGCTACTCGAGCTGGAGCAGGGCACCAGGGCTGCTCAGCTGTCCTGCTCCAAGAAGCTCCAGCCCCCTGGGAAGATGATGGCCCCCTGCAAACACTGTATTACATAGGTATCATGGAAAAAATGTAAAAGGCCCTTTTTTTTCTTCCCCAGACCTTCCTGAAGAATGCAGATATCCCATATTGGATAGGACTGCAGAAGAGCAGCTTCCCCTGGTATGACTATGGTTGGCTGGAGGAAGAGGACCCGGAGGGCGAGGGGGTCTCAGATGCCTGGTTCTGGGTGGATGGCTCCCTTTATGAAAGGTACCTGGCAGCACAGCCTCTTGCCTCCCCTCCCCCTGCACAACTTTCAGAAACATTTTAAATCCCATTGGTACCTAGTTCAAGGCACAAGCACTGGGAAACAAAGAGCATCAGAGCAGCAGGGGCTGAGGGAAGGTAGGTGCAGTGATGTGATGAGACACTTAGAGGACACGCAGATGGCAAGCCAAGATTTGGGGGCGAACATGCAGGGATTTTGAAGCAGGAGGCAGCTGGAGTGGACAAAAGAAACCGCAAGTTTTATTTGGGGTCTAGACAAGGTGTTTGAACACCAATCCCTCACGTGCCTCCCCGAGGGGAAATCAAGCCTTCCCACCCACAGAGAGTACTGGGCTCCTCCCTGCCACGTGCACCCCCTTTCTCAGCTCGCTGCTGCTTCCTCTTGCAGTGTCTGAGAGCAGCGGGGAGGAACAGACCAGTCTGGCCAGGTGCTGGGTATGCAGCCCCTGCTCATTTCCTCCCCCTTCATCCTCAGTCCCTCCATGGGGTATTACCACGGGGTAGATCCACGGCTCAGGGCAGCTTCTCCAGCTATCCACATGCCGTCAAGGGGACTGGACTCTCCCCACTGCAGAGAGGAAAAAATGCCCACTGTTGAGCATGAGGCAAGCAGGAGGGAGGCTAAGGGGAGTCGCAAGCACTGCAAACCCTTTGTAGAGGCATTTCTCAGCCTGCCAGAGGAAGGCATGAGAAAGCTGAGCCTTCAGCCTGTGAAGTCAGTAGGGGAGGACTGGGGAACCCCCCACCTGATTGTAGCATCCAACCATTCCTAGGCAAGCATACAAGAGACAGTCATCACAGCCAGGGTTGTGGCCAGAAGGTGTCAGCCCCTGATGTGTTATTTCCCCATCCAGGCCATGGCAGTCAAAGTCGAATGGGTCCTGTGCCATAATAAGCCGTGGGAACATCAAACCTGCCCAGTGCACCGGCCCCAATGACCTGCACCTCTGGATCTGTGAGAAGGCAGCGGGGCCAAGCTCCCCTTTCAAATGATGATGGCTGCTGGCCCCGGCACTGCTGTGGTGAGTGGGCCCATGCCAGGTTCTGCCGGGTCTGGGGTGCATGGGGCCTGCGGGGTGTGCATAGAGGAAAGAAGGGAGCCCATGCTACTGCCTGGAGCATATTGAAACCCTCTCTTGGAAAGGGTTTCAATATGTCTCTCTTGGAAAGGGCTCTATTCAGAACCTCCGTGTTCTGAATGGAGCCTGCCTCCAGCCCTTTCCTGCCATGGGAGCCCCTGCTCTGTGATAGTTCAAGAGGACTCACTGAAGCTGTGGCTCAACAAAGGGACAATATGAGAACAAAACCCATTGCAAGATGCATTTCCAGCCCTGTTGCATATGCTGGAGGCTGGGCAGCATCTCACTCTCACCTTCACTCTTCACCCTCCTCTGCCTTCCCTTGCAGCACCTGCATCCTGCACTGCCTCTGCTCCAGCCTTGCTGCATGCCTGCCTGGGATGTCCCATCCATTCAAGCAAACCCCTTCCCCCTCACAGACTGCTGCCCCTGGGCTTGCCCAGGTTCTTCCCAGGGATGCCCAGTGATGCTTGGATCACACAGGCTGGGACGTGCTGCGGCAATGGCTGTTTGTCCCCCAGCTGATGTGCTTCACCAGAGCAGTGTGGGCCCTACAGCCCAGCCCCACACCTGTATGGGACACACTGGTCTTCCTGGCACAGCAGCCGGTGGGTGGTGGGGAACCTGGACCCGGGCACAGAGTGAAGCAATCCCTGGTACTCAAGTCTGCAGCCATGCCACATCCCCCGTGCAGAGCGAGCTGTGGTGCTGGCATGCAAGGACTGGGAGTCAGGGACAGCCCAGACCCACTCCCAGCCACTCCCCTCCCCGCAACGGGCATTTTCTGCCTGACCCCAGCAAAGAAGCAGCTTGGCTATAGCTTTCAGGCAACCCAGCACTCAAAAGGCTCGGCAAAGCCTCGGCGCCCAAGCAGCGAAGCTGAGCATGAACTGGTCAGCGCCTGCGCTGGCAGTTGGGGATTTTTTTTGTGCTCATTAGAAAAGTAGAGCAGTGACCTTTAGGGTTGTATGCTGTGATTGTGCCTTTTGGAAGCGAAAGCAACTCGGCATCTTGAAGCAGACTGATGCTCTTAGAGACAACTCATCAGGACTTTACATAGTTACTACACATGTGCACATGCAAAGATTAAGCAAAGTAGCCCTGATGTAATGCTGCAGCCAGGTGAGAGCAGAGAAGTCCTGTTCAATGAGGCAAAAATGCTCTCAGTTTACAATGGGGCCACTTGCTTAATTGCTATGTTAATTAGCTGCTTGAAGAGCAGAAGTGTGTTAAAGAGGCTTTTTGGAGGTGGCACGTGTCATTCCTCTGTCTTGTCCGCTGGGTGAACCCACTTTGTAGCAATAAAGAGACACAGCTCATCTGCTCCTTGCTTTCTTGTGTATCATGATAAACAGGGACTCAAGGGCATGAACTCAAAGAACCTTAATAATAAATGGGAATTTGACTGAAGCCATTTTAACCGAGATGGGCACATCAAGGGCATTGAGATCTTGGGCTAAGCCAGGTGGGCTTGCAATCCTGGAGAAGTTCCCCAGAAGTCCCCCACAAGTCTGTGCAACCTTTTGGGACTGGGATCCCTTCCACATCTGATGTGCAACCACAAGACACAAGCCTGAGTTACTGGGACATTCAGTTTATAATGAACACTTTAAATAAGCTGGGTATATATTACTAGCAATTATTAATCATAATAATGATAAAAAACACAAGAGTTCTGCATTCACCAGTGCATTATGCAGGAGGGAGGAAAGCCGGCTCCCACCCTTGCCGGGGGCCTGGCAGCCTGGCCGTGCTGCCCACTGGCCCCATCCCCATGATGCCAGGGTGGCACCCTGGCCCCTCTGCCAGCAGCCTGCCCCCAAACCCATGTGGCACAGGGTTGCGAGGCACTGTGCTGGCTCAGCACCTACCCTTCGGCAATGGGCTGGCAGGGACAACCCCAGTGCTGGCAATCCTCCCTGTGCACTTCCCATTGGCATTGCCCCTCTCCCGGTCCCCTGCCCACCTCTCCCCGTGTCAGGGACTAGCTGTGCTGCCCACACTTGTGGACACACATGGGGACACCCACCAGCCCCCTAGGATCCCCAAATACACACAATACACAACGCTGACCTCTCTACCCCAACCCAGTCCCCCTTACCCGCGGGGGTGCGGGGGGCTCTCAGTTTTCCCGGAGGAGCAGGCTCATTGTACACCCCTCTGCGAGAGTATGCAGGGGAGTGAGCCCTTGGGGAAAGGTGGTCCTGGATCCAGGGCTTGAGCCCTGGGGGCCCCGCGGGGGACCAGCCCTGCCGCTTGGGGCAGTGGTTGGTTCAGGGGTGTTATTGCACTTCAGTCCCCAGCAGAGACCCAGTCCACCCCCAGGACTTCCTGCAGACCGACCCCCAAGGCTGATCTTGGTGGGATGGGTGCCAAAGCACCTGGGCAGAGCTGTGGCAGCCACAGCACATAGCACAATGGCCACTGTTGGCCACCAAGCACTGAGCGAGGACAAACCGTGGGGACATGCCAGGCTCTTGCACTGCCCAGTGCTGTGGCTGCAGAGGGGTGTGAAAGGCAGCTGGATGCAGCCCCACTCCCCAGGATCCCCATCATTAGGACTGTGCCTCTGGCAGCTTTAGGCTGGGCTCAGCCAGCACTGGCCCCGGGGCTTTCTGGTGTTGGCCCCTGTCCTGGCAGAGGAGGCTCTTGGCCTCGCAGTTGAGGTTTTGGTAGCGGGGTGGACTGGGAGCTGGCTGGTGGCAGATGGAGGCAAAGTTGAAGCTGAAAGGACTCAAGCAGCAGCCAGGGCACGGCAGGACCTCATCCTGCTCCAGCACGGCACCAGAGCTGTGCCCAGGTAGAATGGCTGAGCACTCCGTCCGCTCCAACGCTGCCGCACAGGAGACGCCAAGCTCGGAGAAGCCGTGCTCCAGCCCACTGCCCCAACCCAGAGGTTTGCTGACCATCATGTGGTTGTTATTGATGAGGAGCCCGCTGGGGGCCCGCACCTCTGGCTGCCAGGGCTGGGTGCCCAAGGATGCTGTGCGGATGAAGTTGCTGTTGGGGGGCAGTGGGGAGGACTGCGGCAGCTCAGGGCTGTCGAGGCTGCAGTCCATCCGCTCCTCTGCTCTGGAGCTAGGGGTGGAGGCTTGTCCCCAAGCTGGGAGAGGAATGAGGGTGGAGGGCTGGGGTTCATCAGCAGGAGGGGGGGACACCACATCCAGCGCCAGGCCCCCATGGTGGGGCAGCTCAGGAGAGGCAGGCAGAGAGTGGCACTTGCGGGGGCTGGTGGTGGAGGCTGAGAAGTCACACTGCACCTCCATGGCAGGTTCAGGCGTCACCGGGCTGCTGAGCTGGAGTGGGGCAGGGTGCGGCAGGTCGAATGTGAGAGAGATGACTGACTTGCTTGGCGTATCAAAGAGCTTGATCTTTCCCCCCTTCAAGTCCTCACGCTGGGAGAAGGGGTTGACACGGGGAGACATCTCCTTGGACCTGGCCGCACCATTAGGCTCCAGCGGCTGCAGCAGGGCAGGGGATTTGGGGGGAAACATGTCGGACTGGCTGCGGGACAAGCGCTGGTCCGGCTGCAAGTGCTGCATCCCCAGCTCATGAAGGGGCGACTGCTCGGCGCGGCTGGCTGACCTCCTGGCCCCTGCTGGGCATGGGCACAAGAACATGTCACCAGCTGCCAGCAGCTGCCCATGTAGGGTGCTACTGGGTCAAGGGCACACAACCCCTCAGGGGTGCACACCAAGGAAGGACAGGGACCAGCTCCACCCCGCAAACCTCACAGACCCTGTCTCCTTCCCCTACAGCTGATGGAGTCAGATGGGACACTTCATACCCCCTCCATTTTTATGCCCTGTTATGGCTTGTCCCCGAGGCGCCCACGTACCACTGAGTGTGGTGGCTGTCTCAGGTGCAGGCAGCTTCTCCCCAGTGCTGAAGAAGGTGGCTCTGGCACCCTTGGTGCCCAGCTGGTGCTGCAGGATGCTCTCCAGGCACTGTGTGATTTCTAGGAATGAGGGGCGGGAGGTGGGCTCCATCTGTGGATAGGAGGGGTTCCCCATCAGGTCTGTGCCCTGCCCAGCACCCCGGGGAGCCCTGCACAGCAGTGGCAGCTCCCTGCTCTTCCCATGAGCAGGCAAGGCAGTCTGTCCTGCCCTGATGCCCTGGTGGGGAAGGGCAGTGGAGGTGGGAATCTCACACTGCAGCAGTGAAAAGCCAGCTGGAGGAAGGCCGCTGGGCAGTCGATTCCCACCATGGTGCGGAAAGTGGTGATGTCCAGACCAAAATCCTGCACCAGGGAAAGGAAGAAGAGTAAGGTTGGGTCCTCTGGTGCACCACAGGGCCCAGGAGACCCAGAATGGCTTAGCCCCACCACCCCCACACTGACTCCATACCACCCAGGGCTGTGAGCCTGGAAGCACCCCAGCAGGGGCACAGCAAGACAGGACACTGGTATTTCCCCAAACTGGGATAAGGCTGGGGGATCCTGGGACACAGATCTCTCCTGCTCTCTGCTGATCCGAACTGTTCCCTTCTGCCCAGGCTGACTATGGGCTCTGAGGACAGGTTACCAGCAGAGATTAACCCTTCCCAGGCAGCAAGTGGGACAGAGCACCCCTGCCCTGAGGTGCGGGGCAGGTCCTGCATATAGAGCTCTGCCCCACACAGGAGCATGGTCCCCCTTGTTTGGTGAAGCAGTCCCAGCCCTGGTGCTGCTGCCCACTACTCCCCCTCCCTGTTCCCATCCCAGAGAGTCACCTCAGTGCGGGGCAGAAAGTCAGGGTCAGCTGGGACACGAGCGATGGTCTCGCACAGGATGATGCCATATGCAAACACATCGGCCTGCAGAGAGTGGGGAGTCATGAGAGTGCCCCATAGCCCTGATGTGCCCACCATTCTGCAAAGCCACAGCCCTCCTCCTCCCTGCAGAGCCACACCATGGGCTCTGCCACCTCATCACCAGAGGGACTCCCAGTTTCTTCCCTCCAAGTGTGCTGATGTCCCCAGGGCTGCAAATTCTGAAAACCACTGGCAGCACAAACCTGGATAAAGCCCCACAGAGGGCAGCCACGGAGCCTCACCTTCTCATTGTAGATCTCCCCACGCAGCACCTCGGGTGCCATCCAGTACGGGGAGCCCACCACGGCCAGCGGCTCCTTCTCGCTGCCCTCACTGGGGGACATGGTGGAGTATCAGGGGCTGCAACAGTCTCCTTATACTCTGTCCAACCTCCCGTACTCTCACTGGGACAGCCCAAATCACTATCTCCATCTCCCTTCCTGGGCTAACGCTCCTCCATGCACCGCACAAACTCATTTCTCCCCAGCCACACCATTCTCCTCTTCATTCCCTCCTAGTCAGCCTCAAATGTGTCCACCTGCCCCACAACTCCCCACTGCTGTGGAACACCCCGCCACCCTCCATTCCTACCCTTTTAGCTGCATCCCAAATGACATCCCTTCCCAGTTCCTGCTGCAAATGGGCTGAAACCCTTCACTCCAGGGATGGGGACAGATAGGTGGATGCTTCTCACACACCTGTAGGTGGGAATCTTCTCTGCCAAGCCGAAGTCACCCACTACAGCTGTGTAGCCATTGTCTTCGCAGCGCACCAGGCAGTTCTGGGGGCACAGGAGGACGCCTGTCACATCAATTGCACCAGCCCTGCCTCACTTACCACTGCTTCCAGGATGCCCCGGCACAGCGCAGCCTCCTTCTCCCCAGTCAGCTATGCCTGGGGCAGCCATGTGAGTGTGGGACAAGGGCAATGTGTTGGAGCATCCTGTACCTTGGAGGTGAGGTCACGGTGGAAGATGCCCTTGGAGTGCAGGTAGCGTAGGCCTTGAGCAATGTCGAGGGCCAGTTTGACACGTATGGACCAGGAGAGGGGCACAGGGCTGTCCAGCAGCTGCTCCAGGTTCCCACCATTGATGTACTGATGGGAAGAGCCAGTCCATTGCATCCCTGCATCCCCCCTCCCATATTGCTGGGTGGTGCCCAAGTCTCATTCTAATGCATCTTCCAACCACCCCACAGCACAGCCTCCCAGCAGACCTTGCCCTGCACAAGTGCCACAGGCCAAGAATGTGTTTTCACAGCCACCACTGTCCCCTTCCCAGGCTTGCAGGAACCCTGAGACTCATTGCTGTTGCTGTGCTCTTACCTCTGTCAGTGCGTGCAGCTGTCCCTGGTGCACACACACCCCCATGAACCTGTGAGATAGAGGGGACCTGAGGATGGCTGTGGAAGGGACCACCCCCAGGAGCTCAACCAGCATCAGCAGTAGCTCCAAACCCCCAGACCAGGAAAAAGAGGGGCAATGGTGCTGACAGCAGGGGGAAAGCAGGTCCTACCTTAGGATGTTTGGGTGCGAGAGGCGGTTCATCAGCTGTACCTCCCTCAGCATGTTGCCCCGGTTGCTGGTCAGTTTGTTCATCTTCAGCACCATGATCTGCCCTGACTGGCGGTGCCGCACCTGGAGAGGGGTGCAGAGGAGGCTGAGCCTCACGTACCTTCGCAGCCTGCCCACACCAGACTGCACCTGGCCTCTACCCCAGCCCGAGAGGCAGAAGCTAAGCACTCCACATACCCAAGACATGGACAACCCCAGGGACCACTAGGGCTAGGAGGGCTCCCTTGGCACAACAGTGACCAGACGATTCCCAGTAGCAATGACACATATGCCCATCCTTCCAAGGGAACCCTGTTTGTGACACTGCCCTGACCTCCTGGAGAGGCAACAATAGTCCCCCATAAGCTGTGATCCCAGCCCTACTGCAAGAGCAGGCAGGTGCAGGATTCAGGTGCCCCGGGAGGGCTATTTTGGGTCAGCACCACCCAGTCGGGCCCCACACCAGCACAGGGTGGAGAATTGAGGGGGATCACTGCCCCTCCCACACCAGTCCCAGAGGTGGCCAGTGCTGCCCTAGTGTTTGACCCATCTGGCAGGGCATGGTGCTCAGATGAGCTGTATATCTAACCAACCCCAGCCTGATGCCGTCATGCGAGCTGGGGGCCTGGTCCCCCGCCAAGAACAGCAGCTGGAGTGTGGCCAAGCATGGACACCCTGTCCATCTGCAGCTCCGTGGCATGTGCAGGGCAAGGGAAACTCATGGGATGCCCTGACCCAGCACAGTGCTGGGGGGGTCAGGCTGGTGCTGAGGGTCCTCTCCTGAGCAGCTGCTGTGGGTGGGATGCACCCCTGCCTTGGAGCAGCAGCTGATCAGGGGGACAACCCAGTGGGTTCCAGCTGCCTGCAGCACACATGGAGCTGTGCACGGAGGCACAAGCATTCCTTGGCGCTGCTGTCAGCTTGCCGCTCTTCTCCTTTTTAGTCAATGCTAGTTGAGGCTGCTGTGCTGGTGCCAGCTCCTGGGCTGCCTCACAACACTCCTCACTTCAGGGATTGCATCCACAGGCAAAACACAGGGAAAACACAGGGGACTGGATGGAGGCAGAATACCTAGCACCCTCCATCCTGCTCGCAGCTTGGCCCCATCACAGCAGGTGGAGGCTGGCATGCTGGGTCCTCCAGGGCTCTCTTCCCACAGAATGGCTGGCATTGCTTTGGGAGCAGTTGTCCTGGAGTGCACACCATGACGGGGATCTGTCCGGCACCAAATACCCAGAGGACAGGCAGTAGCTACCCTCTACCAAAGGGTCTGGGGAAAATGAGTGCTTTATGAAGATCCGTCTACACATCTGTGTGCACCAGGGCCAAACCAGATTCAGGCAGAGTGGAAGTGAGAGGCAATAGTTGTGCAGGTGTCCTGCCACCATCAGCTCATTGAGTTCGTGGAGAGGCTTTGAATAATTCAGCAGGCACCTGTCTGCAGGCACCCTGCTCCAGTTACACCTGCTCACCTTCAGCCAGCTCCAGCCAGCCAGCTGGCACCCCTGACCCACAGACAGAGGGCATGCAGCAGCAGAGATCAGGATAGACCCTGGACAAGTAAGAAGGGGACATTCCAGACACCTGCCACTGTGGGCTCCCATCCTGGCACCCCACCACACTGCAGGGACAAGGGCGGGGGGTGTTTCCCCATGGCTTCTCCTTGCTGAGCACTGGACATGCTGAGCTCCTGGACTCACAGAGAGCCTGTCCCAGGCTGATGGTACAGTGTCTGCTGTGAAGAGCACCCCGAGTGTCCCATCAAATACCACTCCAGGTCTTCCCTGTGCCCACTGCCCTACCCACCCCACCAATGTCCTGCAGCACCTGGTACTGCTACAAGCCCCATCCTGGTGTCCTGAGGCTCCTTGGTCACACCTGGATCCAGGGCAAAGGGCACCCCCATCCTATACCCACCATTCCCTCCACTCCATCCCTGTCTGCAGGGCAGCTGGGGGCAGCACCAGATACGGAAACTAGGCTCCCAGACAGCCTTTGGTGCAGGCTTTAAGGAGGGGGCTGCCTGACCAAAGCAGAGTGGGCAGAGTTTCCCTCTGTTCCTCCATCTCCCCATGGAGCTGAGAATCAAGGAAGCCAGAGTCTGGACAAGAGCAGCAGGACCCCCAGCCTTGCCAAGCTGGGTGCTTCCCAGAAAACACATCACTCCTGACCCAGCTCTCCTGGCAGCAGTGTTTCCTTCCCTTCCCACGCCATGTGGGGCTGGCAGGACTGGCTCAGTCAGTTTGGCTGCCACTGGCAGCTGCCAGACAGCAGGACCCGGCTCAGTGGCGCAGGCAGGCTCATGCCCGCCGGGATGGCTGTGGGTGGCAAGGCTCCCGGCGCCACGCGCCCACATTGGGAATGCTGTGTGGCATGCACAACGCTGGCACTTGGCTGCCATGCACTCTGGGCTGGGCCAGCTCCCCCGCCAGCAGCAGTGTCCCTGCATCAGGGAGCAGCTTCTGAGTGGGCACTAGCTCAGCTCCACACAGTAAGGATGTGCCCATGGCTTAATTCTTCATTAAAAAGCCACCTGCCATTGGAATAGTCTGGGTGAGGTTTGAGTGTAGCCACATAAGTGTTTGACACCTTAACACTGGAGGAGAGGCAGCTTGAGGAAGGAAAGGTCTGGTGAAAGTCCCTTCTCCAGGAATTATCCCAGGCTTCCCAGGAGCCCTGGCCAGCATAGCTCTGCCTCAATGTCCTTTTCTGTAACTCCATTCCAAGGGTCAAGGAGGGCTCCAGGGGCCCCACACTCATGGGGCACAACATCCTCAGTGCCCTGAGCTCGCTTGTGAGGTGCTGTCCTGCCATCGCCTCTGCATGCTCTGTGGCTCCAGTCCAGCCCATACCTGCTATAGCAGGGAAGAAATTATGCTCCCTTGGCCTTCCTATGGCATCCCACATGCACTGGCCAGTTTACCCAGTCTGTCCAGGCGCTTAGTACCAGCCCAGTGCCCTGACCACCCTCTGGAAGCAGGAGTAGCAGAGAAGGGTGCAAGCCACAACCCCACTGTGGACAAAGCACCTCACTAAAGGGTTTCCTCCATCACTGACATCCAGGGAAGGCAGTGGGCAGCAAAGCCTCTCCAGGCAGGATGGTGTCCCCTCGTCTCTCTCATGCACTCTGGAATGGTGCCCAGGAATCCCAGCACATTCCCCAGAGCTGAGCTCAGCTAGGCAGCCATGCTGGGCTCTGGGGGGAGGGCAAGCCACTTTGTCCCCCACCAGGAAAAAGGCAAGACAAGATCTTGCACCTCACTAATGCTCCCTGGCATCCCCCACAGACCATCCTTTGGGCACTTCATGGGGGTACCATGGCTGAGCCAGGGTGCCGTGGCATGTCGGGTCCCCATCCCATCTGTCGCCAGCGTGCAGGGCTGGGGGATGGGACGGGCTGGCTGCGGCCCCAGCCTGGGCACAAGGGATCTGAGCTCTTTTAACAACGGAAATTAGAGTCTTATTTAAAGAGCATGCTAATCAGAGTGAGCAGACTGCCTGCTCGCTCCCCACAGCCGGCACTCCTGTCTAGACATGGGGAAAAACCCCCCTGACACCTCCCTACTTGGAGGTCTCAGCATCCAGTCCCCCTGCACACCCTGTGCTGGGCACAGGCTAGCACATCACCCCACTCTCTGCACATTCCCTTGCTCCCAGCCACACACAGGTAAGGCACAGTCACACAGGGACACCATCCTGCACCCTGCACCCTAAAGAGTCCTGGAGGGAAAGACAGAAGGGCGGATAAGAGAGCTAGCAAGGCCACTGGTAATCCCACAGGTACCTGCAACAGCTGCAGGAGCTCACAGGAACCCTGCAACTGGGCAGGACTGGAAAACCTGCTCATGGCAAGGAAAAGGCAGAATCAGTGAAGACAGACTTACTCCAAGGAAATGGAAGAGGCAGTGCACACAGCAGCTGCTCCTGGAGAATGTTTGAGCATCATCAGCCCCCACCTCCTGTGCTCCCAGGAGCAGCACCGTGGGCACACCAGGAGCTGGGGCAGTGCTGGTGTCACATGCCAGTGGTGGCAGACGATTGCCAGCCCTGACTGGCAAACCCAGAGCACACCTTGTGACAGAGCAGGAGAGGTGCCGGCAGGTCTTCAGCCAGTTAGCACAATGTGTTTCCAGTGCCTGGGACTTCTGAGCAGCAATAGCGGGGCCAAGGCTGCTCCCAGCCTTGCCACAACTGGCTGACCCTTGACAAATTCACTTCCTTCCTGCCAGCCTTAGTTTACCCATCTGTGTCATGCTGCTTCACTCTATTCCTCAAACAAGGCAGATGAAGGGCATCTGATAAGAGGCAGGGAGTTGTGCCATTAGTTGCACTGGAAAATTGGGACTAAATAGAAAATCCCAAAGACTGGAGAGGAAGCGAGCAGAGATGGGTGGGTTACAGTGATGTCAAAATCCTCTCCTGAGCTCTGTCCGTGCTGGAAGCTCCTAATCCACACAGACACACACACACAAACAGAGAGTACCGTGGAAATGGGGTACTGGACAGAGCACCACCATAGGGCTGCACTCTGGGAAGCAGCATCTTCAAGAGGATGTGCAATATCAGGGCATAAGGTGCAGATTTGGATGAGTGAAGACCTCTGGATACAGGCCCCAGGATGCTGCCCACAGCCCTGTGTCTGCTGCAGACATCACATGGTAACGTAAGAGAGGGATTTGGGGAAGAGATGCAACAGTGCAAGGGCTGAAGAAAATGCCTGACACAAACAAAACTGGCCCAATCTGCTTAGTCTATTGGAAATAGAAAGGTGGCTTCCTGCAATCTCTGTGTATCTGAGAATGCGGGGAGTAGAGGGGGGGGGGCGGTGCCTCTGAAATCACACAGGGAAAGGTAATGAGAACCAGCTGCTCCAGAGGAAAACAGCCCTGCTCTGCAGCACAGTGGGAACTGCGAACAAATGCCATGAAAAAGGGCAGCTTCTCATCACTGGTGTCTCCTGTTTGCTCTGGATAGTCTTTCTGAGAGAAGTGCTTGGCTGGTGCAGGATAAGTCTCAGTGGGGGGGCTAGCTTGGGACACCAGGATTCGGACACACTGAGCCCTTTGACTTGAATGCTGAGAAGACAATCAGATGCTTTTGCTGATACCCCAGCAGCCTGTGTGGCCCGGGCTTGGCTGCATACTAGGGCCCAGCTACCTGTGTAGGAGCAGAGATGTCCAGGTTCCCTCCCTGTCCCCCACGCCCACCAAGACTAGAATGAGGCAGGACCCAGCGGTCATACAGAGGAGGGAGACTCAAGTGCCCACAGCCTTGGAAAGCTACAGCAGGAACAAGAGAGGTGGGAGGAAAATGGGTCCTGGGCTGCTCTGCCAAGCTCCATCCTCCTTGGAAATTCAAGTGGCCAAACCCCAGCTCAGATCCCAGGCCTGCCCCATCATCCTGCTAAGCTCTTGGACTCAACCCACCATATGAGCACAAAGCCCCATCTGACCCTCTCCCGCCCCTGCTTCCCCGCCACCATGCATACTTCTGCTCCTGCTCCCACCCCTCAACCTCTGCCAGTCCCTCAAATCCGACATGCAAATGGCTCCACAAGAACATAAACAATATGTGGGAGAAGGAGCATTCTGTGGCTCCCACAGAGCCTGGCAAAAAACCATAGTGAGGCAAGAAGAGACCATGGCCTGGTTGAGACACGGGAGCATCCATTATTAAAGAGCTGTATCCATGCCTGACATTATTAAATGCCTCCCTCTGCTTCGAGGTGCTGCTGTGCGCTCCAAGCCAGAGATCAATAGCAGGAACCCAGCCAGCAGAGGGGTCAATGGCTCAGCAGGGAGCTCCAGGAAGGGGCATGGAGGAGAGGGACCCCCCCTGTACACCTTCCATGGCCCCTTGCAGGACACCTCTCCTGTGCCTGTAGAGGAGCCCGGTCTTGGGGTCTCCCTGTTGAGTGGTGGCAGGGCTGGAGAGAGACCTGCTGGGGATGTGGATGACCAGCTGTGCTGCATGTGTAAGTGTGGTCCCATGCAGGGGACAGGGTGCAGAGCTGCCCACGACACCAGCGACTGTGCTGGTAGGTGGTAGGGATTGTGCCCAGCCCGAAGCTGCGCCTTGAGGGACACAAAGCCACTAGAAGCACTGCTAAAAGCCCAATGGCTTACGGCACCTTAAGCGGCGCCGAGGCTGAAAACAACACATGCACACGCCTCCACTCCGATGGGAGAGGCAGCGGTGGCAGCGGGGCAGGGACACAGCCCCTCGGTCCTAGCAGCACTTTGTGGGCTGGCAGGGTACTGTCACCGCGCACCTCTGCCACACTGGTGGGACCCTCAGCTCCCCGCCAGAACTCATACACCCCCCCAGCCAGAGTCCGCACAGGCGCCCCCATCCTGACAGTCCCAGAGAGGATGGAGGACAAAGACAGCTCTGGGGTCCCAGCCGGGGACTGGCCCCCTGCTGCTTTACGTTATCACCGCCCCCTCCCACAGCCGGACACCTTCGTGAGGCTCTCGTGGGGCACTCTGCACACCCACCTGCCCAGCGCGGGGTGGAGCAGGCCTGGCACGCCGGACATCACCTTGGTGCGGCTGCGAACGCTACCTGGATCCCCTGCCACAGGCCCACCCTGGGCACGGGGGTCGGGTCTCCAGGCTTTTGACAGGGGTCCCCGGGGCTGCGAACGGCCGCCACCCCACCCGTGCCGCGACCTCCCCACGCAACCCCCGGCAGTGCCTCGGAGCGCTCAGCCTCCGTAAACAGAGCCGCCACTGCCCTCCTCGTGCCCGGAGCGATGGAAGCACAACGCCCCGGCAGGGTCCCCAAGTGCCCACCGCACGGCCCCGCCTCGCACAGCGCCCCGGCCCCGCCCGGCTCCCGGGGCTGGGAGGGGGGGGAACACAGACCCCAACCCAGGGCGCGGCCGCGGTCCCGGAGGATACCCGATCCCGGCGGGATGCCCCACGGACGCCATCGCCGCGCCCGCCCCGCGCACCTTGAAGACCTCGGAGAAGAAGCCGGCCCCGATCTTCTCGCAGTAGAAGTCGTCGATGCGCGCCAGGGTGGAGACGGCGCTGCGCAGTGCCCGGTACGAGGAGGGCCGCAGCCGCCCGCAGCCCGGCCACGGCCCCGCCGCCTCCCCTT
>JAOXXN010000364.1:9097340-9113684 GCA_026770055.1 Myrmophylax atrothorax | reverse complement strand
CCCCCAGGGTCCCACCAGCACCTGGCCAGGCTGGGGAAGAGCCACCAGACCTTTGGTGCTCACCCCACAGCGGGTGCTGCCCTGCAGCACGGCGGGACCCAGCATCATCCCTCCCCAGATAAGGCTCCGCTCATCCACCAGCACCGGCCCCCGGTGGGTGCTGAACGGGCGTCTCCCTGGTGCCAGCGCGGGCTGTGAAGCCCTGAGGTGCCGAGGCACAGCTTGGCAGACCCCACGGGCACAGGGCTCTGACCCCGCTCTACCCCTGGGTGTGCCCTGCAAACGTGGGAGTCTTCCCTGGGGTCCCGCCTGGATGCACGCTGTAAATGAGGGACTTATATCTCTTCTGGGCCCTTCCCGGGCGCCCCTTTTAGCTGCAGGGCTCTCTTTGTTCTCATAGCACCCAGTCCCTGATGGATAGACAAAAGCCGTGGGGATACGATCCAATCTCTCCCTATATCCAGCCACACCCCATTCAGTGTGGTGGCTCCAGTTCCTGCATACAAGCAGCTGCTGTCAGGATGAGTCCCACTGGTAGAGGCTGGTATTTCTCCACAGAGCCATCACCATGCTGGATAGATGCTGTGGATGTGCGGCTCTTATTCTCTCCGTGCACGCACCCCAGCCTGGATGGTGTGCCGGTAGTAGTGGGATCTGCCCTCCGGAGGGAGCAAGGAAGTGCTCAGTGCTCTCAGTGAAAGCATGTCCACTGCTTGTTGCACCCCTTTGCGTTCATCCCTTTCCTGGTATCTTCCACTTCTTCCCGGTTTCCTGCTCTCCCCCAAGGCCTTTTGCCTGCTCTGAGCCTCATCTGCCCTGTCCTTCCCGCCCAGGGACTCTCTCTGCAGCTGGATCTGTCCTTGCTCAGTGCCACGCGTTTTGCTGACGCTCTCTTTGGCATCCACCTGACTGCTGGCCCAGCCCTGCCCCAGCCACCTCCCTGGCCGCTGACACAACCCTGATTCTTCAGCTACTCCTGAACCGCTTTGCTCCACAGCTGTTTCCCTGTGTGGCGGGACTGGCTCCACATGCCCTGCACCACTCTAGCTGCTTTCCCTGCTGGCAAAAGCAGCCACATAGATTACCTCCATTTTTTGACCAGTGCTCCACTCCAGGTGACACCAAGCACGGCATAAACATCATGGATCAGGAGCCCTGGCTTTACTTCCTTGTCCCAGGAAGCAGAATAACCCTGCTAGAGCAGGAGAACTGAGTCTCTGACTTATTTATAGTGGGAGCAGCACCCTGCCACACACCACTAGAAATTCATGGTATTTCTGCTCTTCCTGGTCTGCAGGAGGGAGTGGTTTTGTGCAGAGCAAGTGTCCTGCACATAGGAAGGTAGAGCCTGGCGACAGAGCTCTGCCAGTCCCTGTCTCAGGGGTCTGAGCAATCCCTTGCCTCACCAGTACCTCTCCAGCTTGCCAGGATGTTGGATGGCAGGTGCCAGGGAGGCTGTTGCAGCTGTGAGGACCATGCTGTGCAACAGGCCACATTCTTGGGTTTGCCAGGCCTCAGCAGCCTGACAAAATAACAGGAGCAGCTTCATGGGCAGGAGGAGAGACCAGCATCTGCCTGTGGGGATGTGAGGCTGCAGGCTGTGCCGTTGCACCGCTGTAGCCAGCTGCGTGCCTTTCTTGCCTGTCTGGGCTCAGCCCTGGTACCTGAAACCTGCTGTACCCATAGCCCAGTGGCCAGCTCCTCAATGGTGTGGGAAGCCACTCTAAGGACCAAAGCCAGCTCAGCTGGGGTAAGGAGGAGAGCTTCTCCCTTTCACTTGAGTGAGGGTCAAGGCACCACAGTACAGACAGGGAGTCCTGGTAAGGCATCTTGCAGAGAGAAACTCAGGACCACTCCCTGTTCAGAGTTCCTGCTGTTCACAAGTGACTGGGTTTACATCCAATTAAGTTGTAATGGGTAAATTAAAGCCCTGGAGATAGCTCTGACTGTGGAAATTGCTGCTGCAGGATTTGCAGTCCCTTCTCTCATCAGCACTCTTAACTCTACTGTGCTATTTCCACCATGCTCTGCTCCAGCCTGACACAGCAGGGCTGAGCTGAGACATGGCTAAAAGTCTTCAGTGCCCCAGATCCCTCCCATGGTGCAGGCAAGTATGCTCTGGACAGCTGGATGCAAAGTCAGGCTGGGCTGATCCTGCAACAAACCCTGAATTAAGCTCCTCAATCCCTGGTGAGGAAGAGCAGAAAGGAAGTCTCCCTGGATGTACTCTGCTCACGTGGATCTGCAGGGGGAGGGAAGGGGGGCCTTGTCCTCTTTGCCCTTCTCCTTCTGGGCTCTGCACCCTTCCTCTCTACAGAAAGAAGACTCAGGGATTAATAAACATCTTTGCCCTGTCTTCTGGGAATGGTGCATCACCAAAGCAGAGCAGTGCTTTCAACAAGCCTAGGGAGGCTGGAGCTGTAGAACTGCAGGGATATTCTGTGAGGATCAGGGCACACTACAGCTGTGGGGTGGCCAGGGTGTGGGCAGCACAGTGAAGGATGCAGAGGGTCTCTACACAGAAAACCTGGTCCTTGCTGCACCCCCACCTGTATTCCACACCAGCACCTGTGGCACCACTGTCCTTGCAGTTTGGCTCAGGTTTGGATCAGCCAACAGTAACCCATCTGGACCAAAGGCTTGCCCTGCTCAGATCCCTGGAGCCAGAACTGGTGCAGTCCCCTCCTCTGCACCCATGTGTGAAAGCCCATCCGTACCTGAGGCTCTTTCTCTGTAAATATTCTGTGAAATCAATAATTGCTGCTGTGGGGTTCAGGGATGGCTGCAGGGAGTGAAAGTGTGAAGCTGTGCCAGAAGAGGCACAAGGGTTCATTGCAGGAAGGTTTGCTAGCCTAGAGGGGCTGTGCAAACAGAGACAGGCATGACAAAGAGCACTGACTGACTCAAATGTCCCCCTTTGGTGTTTCCCTCCAGAATCTGGGTGCAGCCTCTTGGTCCCAAGCGACCTCTCCTCCTGTCCTGGAAAACCTCTGCTCCTTTCCCACATTACCACGCATCACCCTGCAGAACTCTGCACCTGCCCACCATGTCCTGCATGTTTCCCAGCTACCTACTTATGAGAGGACTGGTCCATGACAAATATCTTCCACTTCTGCCTTGTAAGAAACAGAAGAGAGTCACACAGCAGAGACTGTTACAATTTGCTAGGCGGCCTGGTCAGTTCAAGGACCCCAGAGTACATGGGAGAAGGTCTCAGTCCCAGCCTGGTTATGCCCAACAGCACACAGTACAGGTGATATAGCAGGACTACCTTTCTACATTTCCCAGTGCACTGTGTGCTGCTTAGCCCGGCAGGTCCTTGCATGTTCCACACCCAGCACCATGGCTGCAGGCTGCAGCAGCCCACATCCAGCTGTGAGCAGGGTCTGATAAGGTCCCTGCTGTGCAGACATATTGCTGTGCCCCTATTCCCTTCCTGTCACTCCAGCTGCAAAGACAATGTAGGGCTGTCTGCAGTATGAGGAGTGCAAATATTTGTTGTGTCATTAATATTCTTGAAGCAGAGTCAGCACAGCACCTGGCAGTGTTTGCTCGCTGCCTCCTGTTGTCTCCTGTCGATGCTTCTCATGCCTGGATCCCAGTGCCATGACATCTGTGGAGGCAGCATCCCCATCCAATCCCTGTCTCTTAGTGATGGGCAGTGATTTCAGCTCCCTGTTCTGTTCTGTAACAAGCCCCAGCATCCATGCCAGTGGGGTACTGGTCTCTGCAGCTGAGTGCGTGCTTGCTGGAAGCTCCACAGGCAATGAAGTTGAAAACATTGAGAACACTGCTAAAACAAAACCAGCCACCACCTCCAAAAAGGGGGACAGGCAGCTCTGGCTGTGCTTGCCCCACCTGCGGCCCACAGTGATGTGACATGCAGCCGTGTGAGCACAATTATGTAAAATCATAGAATGGGTTGTGATGAAAGGGAGTTCAAAGAACATCTCGTTCCAACCCTTCTGCCATAGGTTGGGACTTCTCTCACTAGACCAGGTTGCTCCAAGCCCCATCCAACCTGACCTTGAATTCTGCCAGGGCTGGGGTATCCAAAACTTCTCTGGGCAACTTGTTCCAGTGCCTCACCACCCCCCAGTAAAGAATATTTAACCTAAACCTACCCTCTCTCAGTTTGAAGCCATTCCCCCTTGTCCTGTCACTACAGTTTATGGTGAAGAGTCCCTCTCTGGCTTCCTTGTAGGCCCCCTTCAGAGACTGGAAGGTTGCTGTAAGCTGTCCCCACAATCTTCTCTTCTCCATGTTGAACATTCCCAACTTTTTCAGCCTATCTTCATAGGGAAGGTGCTTTAGTCCCGTTGTCAACTTTGTGGCCCTCCTCTGGACTTGCTGCAACAGTTCCATGTCTGCATTCCTGCAGTGAACCAGCACTACAGGGAGCTTCAGAGGTCACCAGAAGCTAGTCACCTCATGCCAAACAGGTAGGGGCAATGCTTACATCTCCAGCATCACCCACCCTGCTACTGAACCAGCTTGAACAGCTGATCTCACAACACCTGCCATGCTCCCATCCTTCAAGACTGCCCAGCAGCTAACAGGGCTGCCCCTTGTCCTCTTGACCTGGACTTTCAGCAGCTCCACACTAATCCTAGGAGGCTGTGTCAGCTTTGCTCCATCTCCTGCATCTTGTCAGGCTATCAGTAATACTCCCCACCACCATCATAGCATACCTAAAGGGCTTGTGGTTCTGTCAGATGTGAATCAGGTGCAGAGACACCAAGAACCTGGTCTGGCTGCAGTGATGGGGCAATCGGGACCACATCAGAGCAGGTCTAGGACTGGCCTAGGACAAAGCGGTGCCTGTGACCCATGGCACCAGTTGCAGGAGAGAAGGTGTCCTGGTTGTGTTTGTGATAGAGTTTATTTTCTCTGCAGTTGCTGGTTCAGTGTTGTGTTTTGGATTCAGTATGGGAATAATGTTGATAACACATAGATGTTTCAGTTATTGCTTACTCTAAGTCAAGGACCTTTCAGCTCTGCCAGTGAGCAGGTACACAAGAAGACAGCAGGGAGCATGGTCAGGAGAGTTGACCCAAACTGGCCAAGGGAATATTCCAGACCATAGAACATGATGCCCAGGAGCTGCTTATCACTGTTGGGGGACAGGCTGACCATCAGTCAGTGGGTGGTGAGCAATTGTCTTGTGCATCATTTATTTCTCGTGGGTTTTATCCTTTTCCTAATAATTGCAATTATTAATGTTTTAATCATCATTATTGTTATTACTGTATTTTATTTTGTTTCAATTGATAAACTGTTTTGATCTCAACCCACAAATTTTACTTTATTTTGCCCAGGTGCTCCCCACTGTGGCAGGAGGAGAGTGGGTGAACATCTTTGTGGTACTTAGTTCCTGGCTGCAGTTAAACCAGGACAGCAGGGCAGGAGGAGCCTTCACATGTGGTTCATCACTGCCCTTGGATCTGCATGGTTTGGTGTTGCTGCAGTGAGGAACTCAGAAGTAGCACAGCAACTTGCAGGGAAAGGCCAGTGAGGGCATGCATAGCTCAGCACAGTGCCTGCCAGACACCCTACAGAACACACCCATGAGTACAATCCACCCCAGAGACCCTGCATTAACCAACATCCTCACTCTTGCCCTGGCTTCCTTACCCATCCCAGGGTTGACTAAATGAAAACCTGCTGAAGGAAAGCAATGCTGGAGAGCTGCTCTCCTGTGAGCATTGAGCTTCTGTTCAAGAAGGAACAGCATGGGTGAGAGAGAAGCTCCCAGTTCCTTCTGCTTGCCTGCCCACAGGTGGAGGTTGTGGAGCCCTGCTTGTTGTCATGGATGCCTGAGCAAGACGTGGGTGCTGCAAGGGGCTCCTCACCCATGAGCCAGTGGTCACTCATGCTACATGTCTCTGAGTAAGTCCTCGACCTGAATGTGGTCATGTAATCATCCACAACACAGTTTTGTTTCCTGACACAGCTTCACCCTATGCTAATAGGGCAGGTTCAAGGGAGGTCATGGGTCAGGGACATTCCCAGGAAGAAATATGGACATGGCCACCTCCAGGAACAGAATTTAGCCTGTCCTCTTGTGCCTGCTGTCTTCCCATTTGTCTTTCTCTCACTGTGCTGACACACTCACACACTGTTCACAGGTGAGCAGTGTGACAGTGCTGGGCTCTGGATGCCCGTGGTAGCCCTTTGCCTGGAGGTGACCATTGCCACAGCAGTGTGTGGGGCAGTGATGCTCTGTGCAGGTATTGGAGGAGCTGGAAAGTTCTCTGTGCACCAGAAAACTGGGAGCTTCTTGTGACTGTGCAGGCATTTCCTGTCTCTTTCCTGGACCCTTGTGCCCTATCCAAACCATGTCCAGGCAGGCTAAGGCAGCACAGGCTGGAGCACAGCCCAGCGTGCAGAGGGAATGCAGCTGCACTGTGTTCATTGTGGAAGTTGCCGTCATACCACCTCTTGCTGCCAATTCAATCACAGCTCTTTGCTGCTTCCCCAGCTGTTGAAAATCTCATTAGATTTAGTGAGCTCTGTGTGCAGCGCTGCCAAACTTCCTCATCTCCTGTGTTCTCCCGTGTGTCAAGGCACCCTGACTGCCTAGGAAGTGCATCAGCATGTTCCATGGGGGCCGGGATGAAAAGCTGTTCCGCACCCTGGCATACATGGATGGGTCTGGCACAGACAAGGGCGTGCTGGAATATTCCACAAGCACAAAGGCAAGGGAAGAATGTGTATGTTGTTCAAAGCAGGGATGTCTCTACAGCATAACAGAGTGAGAGAGCAGGGCTGTCTACAGACAGCAGCCTTGAACCCCACAGCAGGTCAAAAATGAGGGAGGAGAGTGGCTGTGTTAGTGAGGCTCATGGTCCCAGGCCCGCAGCAGCACAAGCAAAAGACACTTGAGCCAGGACAAGTGGTGGCAGGTGGGATATCTGCTGGCTCTAGCACAAGGCAGAGCTGAGACAAATGGGGCAGGGCTTTGATCCTGCTGTGCCCTGCATGCTGGAGCCTGGTTCCATTAATACCTTTGATTACCGTGACCTAATTTCTGTCCACCTGTGTCACGGGTGGCTGGTCACCCCACCCTGTGGAGCCCTTGTTCTGCAGTGGCTGATTGCACCAGCACTGGACTAACTGGTCTCTGGAGGGTAATTGCAGCCAAGAGACACCCGGTGGTGCAGGCTGTGAGCAAGCCAAGTGTGTCACAACCAGCACAGCACCTGGGTATGTAAGTCACACCATGATGCATGGTGAGCCCTTCCTTATGGTCATTCAGAAGCGTTCTTGAGGATGCCCTGTACTCTGGACTGCCGTGAATAAAGACCATCTCAGGTATTGTTTTCTCTGCTGTCCTCCTATGGGGCACAGGGGTCCCCATGGGAAGTTGTTGCATGAGGTAGAACCTTTCTTTTTCCCATAGGTCAGCTGTGACACTGCTGTAGATCTGTACAAGACCTTCCCCTTGAACTGATCTTGGGCTGGAACACATGTGACTTTATGCACATATTTATGTGACAAAGGGCAGCTGCTCTCCAGACTCTGGGCACTGTGCCATCCACACCACTCACACTGACTTATCAGGACACGGTGACCTCCTCTCTCCTTCTCCCCCACCTGCCCAGCCTCTGTGGGAAACAGGATCATGCCATGACAATCCTTGGTCAGAGGTTGAGGCCTGGGGAAGGCAACAGGTCCCCAGGGATTCTGCAGGGCTATACACAGAGGAAAGGAGTGGGTGGGGGCCCAGTCCAGACCCTGGCATTCCAGTGTCCCATGTGTGAAGGAAACTGTTTTGGGGAGGATAGCACTTTGCTGACAGCAACTGCGTGGCCAGGACACAGACTGGCAGCCTGGGATATGTCAGGCAGAAGCTGTGCCACCTCAGGGTCCCCTGGCAGCAGTGATACCTCCTGCAATGCACCCTTGGTGCAGCCCCCAGAAGATCAGATAACACTACCAGCTGTGCCACCTTTCTCCCTCCACCAGGCCACTGGCTCTACTTCACTTGGAACACCACTGCTTGGCTTTTTCTTCCGTATTCATTTGGTTCCTTCTGGGGTCAGAGTATTTTGGGGACTTCTCTCTTTTGAGCTACCCTGGGTGGCATAGGTGGTTCCTCAGGATTTGCTTCTCTCTGAAAGGTGTACAGGCTGTGAAGTGGAAAGGGGAAGTGCCAAGTTGTTTATTTAAGAACAAGTGTGGAAGAAAAGACTCATGGCTCCAACAAACATCTGCACTCCATCAGTTGTCTGTGAAAGAGAGCTGTGATGAGTGGGGTCAGCACATGGGTTTGTGCAGAGCACTCAAATGTGTGCAAAGTAGCAGGGCTTGAGCAATGAAGGAGATGCAGAAGAAAGTTTTATTGAGGAGATAGAGAGTTGCTGCACTCAGGCAGCAGGAGGGACCACTGGCAAAATATGCCACACCAGAGCAGATGGCAGGATGTGGGTATAAAACATGGAGGCAGAAAGAGCAGATCAGGAGCCCTCAACTTGCTACAAAGGGTCTTCAGGCATCAGGTTCTGAGGGGAAGTTTGTCTGACCTGAAGTACTGCTCCAAATCCTAAAATTCCCAACTCCTAGGTTTAGCCACATTCCCTGCTCAAGAACCAGAATGCGTTGTCCTGAAGATGGCCCTGGAGATAAAAGCAGGAATGGCCAGACCAGATGTGGAATTGCTTGGATGTCAGAGCTGGAAACGCCATTTCTGAGCATCGTTTCCCCAAACCAAAATGCAGTATCCCACACGCTTCCAGCCTTACTCCACCCTGCTCCCAGTTGTGAAATGCTTCTGCCCAATTTTGTGTGCTAAAAGTATCTTTCTGGGCAGTCAGCAAGTGTGTGGCCAAATAGGATGATTCAAAGGAACCGACCCATAGCTGGACTGTAAGCCAAAGTATCTTTTTTAACACTGGTGGGGAGTGCTCCCCTTATCCTTCTTTTGCACATAGGTAGATATGCTGTAGGGTTTGAGAGGTCTGTGTTCTATCATCGTTTTGGGGAAGGGGGTGGAGAATTCCTAATTTCAGGGTGAAACATTGTAGGTGCCATTGTCCCATTGACAACACTGAAAGATTCCAACCCTGCGTGGAAGGAGGTTCAGCATTGATGGGGTTGGAAAGCTGGCTGAAGGGGTGGGGAAGATCTCACAGCAGGATTTGAGGCTGGCCTCTGTCTGGTATCCTGTGGGCATTTTCCAGTTGTCCCTGCCAGAAGAGCCTCTGTGTTCTGGCAACTCAGGCTGCAGGTCTGAATGAGGCATGTCCTGCATGCTAGAGAGAAAGCAGCAGCATGGGTGGAACCAGCCTGCCATATCACATGAGGTCTTGCATTGGTGCTGTGGAGGTACCAGCCTTTGCTGGGTTACCCTCCTAAGGCCTGATCCTGACCCACCACCTGCAGGATGACATCCCAACCTGTCCTCAGTCCACCCCCATCCCCATGTCTGATGAGCCATAGGTACATCCTGAACTGGCCTCCCTTGGGGACAGCTATGGATTAGGGATGAGGAAAGACCCAAATATACTTTGGGTTTTTTGAGTTCTGACATAGGAATAGACTTTACTGTAGGGGAATATGGTGGCTATGTTAGTAGTTTCCACAAAGCCTGATCCTCAAGAGCCACAGCTACTTCTCCTTTACTTGTGGTTTTGTGGATAGTTTTGAGCCCTCAGTGTTCTTCTCTATCAGAAGAAAAACTGATTATAAGTTGCAGGTGGTTTGCATTTTCATCTCTTCCATCCAAAAGTCTGAGTCCTGTTAGTTCTGCTTGGATCAACTTTCAGGGAACAGCCCTTAATCACATTTACAATTATCAAATCAACAGCCCTGAGACCTCAGCCCCATGAGGGAAGGAATGTACCTTGAAAAAATGTACACATTTCTGTATGCTATAGCAGGGTATCTGTATTAGAAAACATCTTTTATGTGTTGAGATCAGTCTGTCAGACTTAGTCCTGAAGCGTGGGCTGGAGTGGCATATGCAGAGTATGTGCAGCCCACATGTGATGTGCTCTTGAAAGCTCAGTGAGTGGCCTCATGGAGCTGGAGCTCATCACTTCCCATTGATCATGCTGTGCCGAGTTTGGATTCATGAGTCGCTGTATGCCTTGATAGTCCCTTGAAAGCTTCTCTCATATGAACTCTGCTATGGGATTACCAAAGAAAGTCAGGTATCACCAGTTGAACTATCAGCTCTAAAAGTTAGACTGTGAAGAGCTAGGCATAGGGCTGACTGCGCTGGCTTTCAGTATTTCTTCAGCATTTTTCTAGTGATGTTATACTCCAAGACAACAAATCTCAAAAAACCCATAACTTTCTTGGGAAGAAATGAAACAAAAATTGCCAGGCCTCAGTGCATTTCAGGACAGGTGAAAAGAAATAATCACTTAAGCTGCAATATGAAGCTTGTTGTACCACATGTGAATTTTTGGATCTTGGCTGTTTTTCTTCTTTCGTATGCAAAGAGCGGCAAGTGAGAGTGTCTGTATCTAACGCTGGAATCTTGTAGTACATTACCCAGTGAGTTATGGCTGTGTCCATTCTTCTGGGTGCATGTACCTTTGCTGAGTGCACAGGGGAAAGAAATGTCTGTTTTTCAAAGCACAGGGATCTGCCAAGGACAGTGCTGCTGCTTCTCTTGTTGCAAGCTTTCTGGAAGGCTTTACCCTGTTAACCTCATAACGGTTGTATGTGACACATACTTGAAGTACTGATGTTCCCAAATGGATTTTAGAAAATATCTAGCTTACAGAAACTGCTCAGTTGCTGCTTGACTGGGGTAATACAGATAGATACACCAAGCACTGTCCTAAGGATGGTGTTTCCCTGGAAAGGGTCTGCCCTGGAGCTCTGGGTCAACCAATCTCAGCTGGATGGTGAAAAGCACCCTGAGTGATAGCACCCATTCCCAGAATGCTGAGAGTGTTGGACCATAAGGCAATCATGCTGCTCTGTCCAGAGAAAGAGAGAGAGAGGCTGTGAGAGAAAGAGGAGCTGCCCAGGACAGCACAAGAAGCCAGGAGTCATGGAAGCTTGAGGCCATGCAATATTGTGTGAGCTGGGAACTCAGAGAAGAACTTGGTGGTGACATCTTCAGGGACAGGAGACTGGGGGAGTGTGAATGAACCAGCCTTGGGATTACAGCTCAAAATGGAGAGTGCTCAGAGAATTTTCTCCTGTACTCAAAGACTCTGCTGGATCTTGGCAGTGACAGGAGCAAGACTTTTCCATCCAGCTCCAGGAGACCCCCAGTATGGTGTGCACTGTACATTTGGAGACACTTCCCATACCACCAGGCACCAAGTGTAACTCAGTGCAGAGTATAAGGAAAGGTTTGAAGAAGAAGGGGAATAAGAACACTTCCAGATTCAGGAGCTTGCCACATCTGGAAAATCTACTAGTGGGGTTCAACAGCAAGGATGTTTCAGCTGGATCAATTCAAGGTGATAAGAGAGATTTTTGGAAGTATTTAAGAGATGTGTAAATGTGGCACTTAGAGACATGTTTCTGGGGTGAGCTTAATGTGCTGGGTTAATGGTAGGGCTGGATGAGTCCAAAAGTACAAAAAAGTCTTTTCCAACCTAAATGATTCTATGATTTCAAGGTGAAAGTGATGCATGATGAAAGCACCTTGGTGTGGTCTTGGGCACATGATTCATGGGTGTGTTTCTCAATATTCTATACTGGATCTGGAGGGAGAAAGGAGAGAGACAGACATGAGAAGGTTTTGGAGGTATTTGTTGGAGCAGGGCTGTGGAAGCCTGAGGTAGCCAGCAAAAAGTCTGGACCAAGGTACCCAGAAGACCCCATCCCACTACCTGTGGGAAGACAGGCAAGAAGCAGCCCTGTGGCTAGTGCGATGCTCTCTATCCAAAGAGGAAGCTCCTTGTACTGCATGTGATTTCCCTGTGTGGCTGTTTCATTTCTGTGTGAGCACATCTCCTGCACTGGGTTCTGCAGATACCTTTCCTGAGTGGGTCAGATTGAGTCCTGCCTGGAGACTTCGTGCCAGCATGACCATGCAAGGGATAGGTCTGGCTTTTCTCCTCATTCTTACTACTCTGCTGTTTGCATGGGGACAGACACACCATGGTCCTGCAGGCTGGAGGGTATATAAGGAAGAAGGTAAGAGTGGATTGTGCCTCTCTCTTCCAGAAATAGTTTTGCTGCTCCTCTACCTGTGTATTTGCTGTGCAAAATGTGTTGAGAAGGGCTGAAGCTGGAGTCTGAGACACTCAGGCATCCTCTGAGTTATGATGGGGTGAAGCTCTGTTTGGACTGGAGGGCAGCAAGCCTCAGTGTCCTGGGAAAGCTTCCATGACTGTGGGAGCTGCAGTGTCCCTCTGGGAAATGGGTAGTGTCCCTGGTAGCAGGAAGTGGCCAGTTCTTGTTATGCAGCAGGCAGGTGAATCTGCAGTGTGGCAGCCTTTCTGGACAGCACCCATATCACAGGGGAAGGTGGTGGTATTCCTCAAAGATGTGGGGGGCTGTGAGATGATTCCCTGCATTATCTGGGATACCTGCTCTCTTCCATAGTCCCTGGGGTTGCGGGAACCATAATTTCATGAGCTTGTTCACATTATGAAGCTTATTCTATTTTTATTCCATGATATGAGGGCTTGGGGCACCTCCTGGGTCTCTGCTGGCTCTTCCTGCAAAGGATGTGGGCTTTCCTACACTGATTGTGTGCTTTGCCCTCAGGTTGCTGGTATCTTTTGAGGTCCCCATGTGGCACAGCAGGAGTGACTGCTCTTTGTGCTTGAGCTAGGGTGCCTGAGCTGTGAGTCATTCTCTCCACAGAGAAATGGGAGAAGAAGTGGCTTGCCAAGACATTGCATGGGTCATGAGTCATGCTGCCCATCACTGGTGGCTGGAAGGATGCTGCTCTTCCAGCAATGGGCAGCTCTCAGCTATCCAGGGCAGGATGGAGCCTGCTCCCACTCAATTCAGCAGCAGCTCGTGCTCCTTTCTCCCATTTTCCACAGCCCATCCCTGAGAAGCACCCTTAATAATCACAGCTCTCCCTGTCTTGGCCTGAGGAGTCCCAACTGGAAGAGTCCGTGATGGGCTTGGTAGAAGCATTGGCTCTGAGCAGGTGGCAGAGATTTCTTGGATCTGTGTCTGCACAGGACGTGTGAGGCATCAGACTGAGGTTCTGGCCTTATCTACTGTTCTGCTACCTTCTGGTACTGCAGCACTGGAAGAGGCCATTGGAATCTGGATTATGAGTAACCCAACAAAGCTTGCCTCCACCTGCACCAGGAGGAAAGTCCTGGCGCATATCCACGTCCCCACAAGGGCTTTTTCTACAGCTGGTGTTCTTGAAGTGTCATTGAGGAACTGCATCTGCCATAAATGTGTGCTTTTTTCATTTTTGTCCTGTTTCCTTGGTCTTCAGGGATGGTCATGCACATCTGAACGGTACACATGTATTTTCTAGACCAGACCTAGTCAGCTTGCATTGCTTGCCAGGAGTGCCTATGACCCGGTTTAGTTGACCTCTCTCTCCCCTCTGAGGCCTAAATGAGCCAGCCTCATCCTCCCATTGCTTTCATTTGCTACATCCCCTCTTGTGCTTTGGCTTTGCTAGGTGTACCCTCGCTGGCTCTTCTGGTTGATTTTAACTCCCTTGGGAGTGCAACCTCCTGGTCACTATGTCCTCTTGCACTGCATGTCATTGTCAGCCTCCTGACTGAGCCAGGCTGTGCTCTTGCTACATTCTTCATCCTGCTTCTGTGTAAGGGTGTTTCTGCCCACCGTTTCAGATTGCAGAGTATCTTGGAGACACCCAGCCCTCAGAATCTGGTTTCTGACAAGTACCTATAGGTAAAAACATTCTAACCCCACAGGTAGGAATCTGATGTGTGTTGGGTTTTTTTTTCAGCAGAGAAGGATTTCTTCCCTGGTGTCCCTGGTAAAACAATTGGTGCTGGACAGGCAGACTGGAATCTGCTGGGATGAGAAAGATCATAGAATGGTTTGGGTTGGAAGGAATTAAAGATCAGCTCATTCCAAGCCCCCTGCCATGGGCAGGGACATCTTCCACTGGACCAGGTTGCTCAAAGCCCCATTCAGCCTGGGATGGGACATTCCTGGGACAGGACATCCCCAGCTTCTCTGGGCAACCTGTGCCAGTGTCTCACCACCCCATGATTAAAGAATTTCTTCTTAATTTCTAATCTAAATCTCCCCTCTTCTAGTTTGAAACTATTCCCCCTTGCCCTATCACTATCTTTCCAGGTACAAAGTCTCTTCAGTTCCTTGTTATAAGTCCCCCTTAGGTATTGGAAGGCCACAATGAGGTCTCCCTGGGTACTTCCCTTCTCCAGCCTGAACAACCCCCAATCTCTCAGCCCGATTTCACAATGCTCCAGTCCTCTGATTATCTTCATGGCCTCCTCTGGACTCACTCCTACAGGTCCATACACTTTTTATGTTGGGATCCTCAGGGCTGGATGAGAGGACAGAGTGGAGAGGCAGAATCCTTTCCCTTGACCTGCTGTCCACACTGCTTTGGATGCAGCCTGGGACACATTTGACTTTCTAGGCTGTGAGTACACATGGCCAACTGATGCTCAGCCTCTCATCCACCAGCACCACCAAGTCCTTCTCGGCAGGACTGCTTCCAGTGGGTTCCTCTCCTAGTCTGTACTCATGTATGGGACTGACCCCAAAGGATCCTGGATGTCAGCCTGGGGCAGGAGTGTGAGGACATATGTGTTACTTTAGAGGGGTTTAATGGCAGCAGAAGGGAAGGTGTATGTTGGGGATGCCTAATGAGACCAGGATCAAATCAAGAGTTTCAGGTCTGTCCAGTATTTTGTCTATCGCAGTGAAGAGTGTGATCTGAAGGCACTGGCAGGGATCCAGTTGTGGGGGAAGAAGTTCCATGTCTGCACCACGCATGTGATGTCTAAAAGGATGGGGCTAGTGACCACTGTCCTTTGTGGTGGAGAGCTGGGAGCAGAGTTGGGATGGTGACATGAAAACCTGCTACCAGATAAGGGAAGTTGTGCTGCCTCTGCTCTGGCATAAAGTAGTGTGGTCCCATGAGCACTGGCTGGCAGGAAGTGGGCAGCTGCAGAGACACATGTAGCTGAAGAGAGGTGTTTCATCCTCATATAGAGAAGGCCACCTCCATCCCTGATGCCTCCTCACAGACTTGTTTGGCACTGAGTGAGCAAGTTGAGGTGACATGCCTACCAGGGTAGGACAAAACAGACTCATTTTGGGTGAAGTGCAGAGACAAGTGAGTGAAAGGAGCAGGGTATGAGCTTTGTGGCCAGTGGTGTGAAGGTAGGTAGTCTGAGGGTATGCTGATTGTGTTGTCCTGCAACCTTCTTTCACTCAGTATGGAAAAGCTGATCTACACACAGAGTCAACATATTTGATTTATTTACAGTTCTGCACGGAAAGGTGTGCTGGGTGGTAAATCCACACATCCAGCACCCTGAGGCACATAAAAGTAGATATGCTTACACAGTTACAGTCGTAGGCTATTAGCATATCTTACTTAAGTCACTACTTGGATAAGTTGCTCTGGTTCATCCTTTCCACTCTTCAGTGTAAAGGCATAGTGTTCCAATAAATCATGGAGCATGCCTGGTGAGTGGTGATCTTTTTGAGGCCAGGGGGCACATGAGCTTAGGATGTGGATTTTTTACCATTATAAAGAGCAAAATTTCATTGCTAAGGCAATTTTCACAACAAAATGGTCAAAACTGGGGGTTTATTAGCGCATCATTAAACATCCTAGGTAAGAAGGGGGTTACAGGGTTTTTTTCCCACTCTTCAAAGACTTAGGTAATTTATTTTATGTCTTCTTCATTCCTGTGGTTATTGCTTCCACTGCTGAACTGCTTTGTTCTTTTTCTTGTTATCTTGAACTTTGCACCTGTTATTCACCATTGCTGCTGGTAGTCACCTCATGGGACCATGTCAGGGGAGCTTGCAATGGTAGCAGAGGCTCACTGGGTCTGGTGCACTCCCACAGCCACTGTATTTGGGGGAAAGAGTACAGGAAAGAGCAGCAACCACCAGGCTGCTGCATCCCTCCAGACGGGGCTCTCTCTGCAGCACAGGGGTGGGCAGGAGGGCCTGTGGGTAACTCTCCTGCACTGCATCTGACAGTGCAAGGAGGGGTAAATGCACCTGGGGTCTGGAGCCTCAGCATGGGAGATGCCATCTCTGCCACCTTCCAAAGCATGGCAGACCAGCAGCCTTCTGGACAGGACTGCTCTCACCCCCAAGCCCAGTGACCCTCAGAGCTCTCCCTCCTGGCCTTTGCACACAGGAAGATGAAAAGTTCCCTCTGACTGGGACCCCAAGCTGCAATTTACCCTGAACCAGAGCAGCTATGCC
>JAOXXN010000364.1:9067476-9080883 GCA_026770055.1 Myrmophylax atrothorax | reverse complement strand
TGTGTTGGGTGACAGAACCCGGGGGCAGGGCTACCACAATGCTGCCCTCCACCCAGGCTGGGACTACACAGTCCTTCTCCGCCTTGTCCACCGCTCACCACAGGTACCCATTGTGAGGTCTCCTGGTCTCTGGGGCCACTGTGGGGCCCCTGCCTGAACCTTCAGTAGGTCTGGTCTGGCTGTGATAGAAAGTCTCAGTGCTGCACAGGATCAGCTCCTGGCCCTGCACTGAGAGTCCAGGCATCTTGGCAGGATGGTGTCCCTGGCATCCTTGGCCACACTGGGGCACTCAATGGCTTTGGGTTGGGAGACCTCTGCTCACAGGAAGGATGGTGGGGTAGGAGTTGACTGAGCTGTCTCCTGTCTTCTCCAACAGTCAGAGAAGTTCACCTGTGTCTGCTACCGCTTCTCTGTTGGTAAGTGTCTCCTTGCTTCTGGTGCAAGAGCCTCTCTCTTACATGTTCGATTTTCCCAGCCCAGCTGCTTCCCTGGCAATGAGCTGGCCCACTGCAGAAGTGGTGGGGTATTGTTGTCCTACTTCAGTCTCCAAAGTTCTCTGGGTCTTGAGGCTATCTCTGGTAGATGGTCTTTGGGCATCCTTAGGACACTTGGGCAGGTGTGGCACTGGTGCCAGCTGGACACTGGGCATCATCCTTGCCATCACTACATATTTAATCCTAGTTTTAGTGCTCCCTTGGTGTATGTGCAACTCTTAAATGCAGATGCCTCACCAGCCTCTGGCTGTGACTGGGGCAGTCAAGGAGACAGGGTCCACACCACAGGGTATGACACCAAGACAGAACCTGACAGCTTCTTCTGCACCAACATAACTTTTCTTCAATGCAGAGCCTGGAGTGGGAGATGAGGGAAGCTGCTTATGTCTCCTATGGGATCTCCCAATGCCTAGTTCAGGCTGTGCAGGAGCCTGAGTCTGGGCTGTGCTGTCTGCAGGGCAGGAGCCAGTGTCTCCGCTGGACAGAATGCCTGTGGTTATGGCAGTAGCTCTGCTTGTTGCACTCCTGGCACTGGGAATCTTGCTGCTCCTTGTGCTCTTCAGGTCAGTATGTGCCTCACCTCTCAAGTGCTCTATGAGGCATCCAGTGCCTTGCGCTGGCAAGAGTGTCCAAATGGACCCTGAGAAAAAGCAGGGTGGGAGACAAAGCTGTTAGGTGGGAAACAGCCTGTCTCTCTGTTCTGCTGGCCTATGGGCCTGGCTTGCTGTTTTGCAGGCTAAAGTACAACAGTTCAAAAACCTCGGAGAACAACAGCACTATACCCCTGAGAAGTCGAGGAGGTGAAGTATGAGCAAAAGTCTTGTGTGCCTTGTCTGGACAGGGTGTCTGTCAAAAGCAAAGGCAGGGTGCTCATAGGCTCCGTAAGATCCTTACAGGAGCAAGGGGATCAGAGATGGCTGGCATGGGGAAAGCAACACCTCCCAGGAGAAGGGATCTGTAAGGGACAATCTAGGGCTTTATGGGTTCCTACCCATCACAATGCCAGCAGTCCAAGCTGCAGAGTTCCAGGGCCTGCCGGTTTAGCATCAGGTGGATGCTGAACTCCTGTCCCTGGGGTTTCTGTAGGTGTGTGCAAGCTGAACACACAAATCCCAGTGGAGGAACTGCTGGAGGCTCTTAAGAGGTTTAAAAGGGAAGAAACAGAGGCAGAGCAGACAGATGATGAATCAGTCAACAGTCATGGTGCCGGGCGTCTTAGAGAATATCAGGTTTGGTTTAGCTTTGCTTTCCCATCTGACTGCACTGTCCACCTAGCCCTCACCTGTTCCCTGGGCAGGTGATGCAGTTGGCCTTGGCCAGTCTCTGAACACATCCCAGTGACAAGTGGGCTTGTCTTCTTCCTCTGCAGCAACTGTCCTCCACTTTGCTGCACCCCTGCAATGCTGGGAAGGAGCTATGTAATCAGAGCAAGAACCGCTACAAGAGCATCATCCCATGTAAGCAGAGCTCTCCAGGGGTTGACAGAGGCACTTGGAGCTGGTTGGGCAGCACAGGGTGCTGGGCTGGTGTAGGTGCCCCTGCAGCACTTCAGAAATACTGAGGTCCTCATTTAATCCTCTGTGGCCACTGAAACCCAGGGGGATTTCTAGCCCCACTGTTTTATATCCAATTGTAGAACTCTTGTTCTGCTTCTCAAATCCTCATGCAAACTTAATAATTCATCATTGTATTCATGATCCTGATGTTAGTCATTGCTGAACACTGCTATGTCCTATACAGAGGCAGGTATTTGTGGGAAAGTGGAGGTAATGACCCAATTTCTTTCATACCTTTAAACTCCTCAGGGCTCCACATGATGTGGACATTTGGCTTTTCCTAGTCTTCTCTAAAACTCCATTGTGCTTCCTGCTGTGCCACATCGTCTTTCATCTCATGAGCTGTTATTTACACCTGAACATGTCCTGAGGCCTGGGTGCTGCTGAGAAGGCAGCAGACTGTCTCAGGCTTTCTTAAATTACAAACTTCTGATAACTTAGTCTTTTTGTTGCTGTCCCAAAGCATCAGTCCACCTCCCTTCTCTTTCAGATGATCACTGCCGTGTGGTGCTGCAGCCCTCTGATACAGGGAATGACTACATCAATGCCAGCTACGTGGATGTAGGTAGCGAGGAATTGTTGCCCTGGGAAGGGTAGGAAAGGTGCCTTGCTGTGCTGGGTGAGGACAGTCCTGCTCATATGGGTGGCTGTGAGGTCTGACACTTGCTGGCCTCAAGTGCTGGCAAGTCTTGAGAAGTCACTTTCCTTGCATACTTTCTGAGCTGCCTGGAGTACTCTGGATTTGTGTGCAGTTCTCATCTCTAACAAAAAGGGACTTACGTGAGAGGCCTGAAGCCAAGATTCAGCCCCTGGTACACACTCTGTGTGCTGGCCAGGAGTGGTGCTGTGGGACACACCATGCTGAGGACTGTGGGCTTTGTCACCTGTGGGATAGATTCTTTATTTCATTCTTTGTTAAACAGTAAACCCATGTGATCACAGCTGTTTGAATCTCTCCCCTGCAGAGCTACCGAAGTCCACACTTCTTCATTGCAGCTCAAGGTAGGTGCTCCCAGATTTTATCCTCAGGAGATGCCAATTGCTGCCTTGGGCAATCTGGGGAATGGGAAACTGGGACAGCAACCTAGGAGCTGTGAATGGCTCAGTCCGAGGCCCTCTGTCTCGAGGGTCTCTGTCCTGGACAGTTGTTACAGCTGTTGCAGGACATGGAAGGCCTCAGAGGCAGTTTGGCAGCAGCTGGAGCTGGTGACTGCACTGCCCAGTCTGAGGATATGATCTTTCCGCCCACAAGTCTGGTTTGTTCCCTTTGGCAGCTGGCATGACAGGGACAATCCTGCAAATGCCTGACACATCTGCACTCAGTGCACTCAGATGCAATCTCCTCCCAACAGTGCAAAGCTGGGATGGGCTAGTCTGCTCTATGCAGCATGGAGGAGGTCCTGGTCTCCCTGCAAAGCTCCAGAAATTCTTTTCAGGAAATAGGACCCTAAATGTGGGAGTAGCTCATGGTCATCTTATGGGTCTGGACAGAGAAGCAGTGAATGCCTGACATATCATGGGCTCACCTGCTCTACTTCCTCCTTGTCCCAGTTTCTTACATGGTGATGAAGCCAATGTGCCCAGCACTTTTGCCAGGTGCTGATGTACCCTGGCTGTGCCTCTATCCCTGGGCAGAGGAAAGCCTGGAAATGTCTGAATTGTGCCTGGGAGCACACCTCCATGGCTTCAACACTGTCACAGAGCTCTCCTCTTCCTTCCCAAGGCCCCTTGGCTGAGACAGTGGTGGACTTCTGGCAGATGGTCTGGCAGGAGAAGACCTCAGTCATTGTGATGCTGACAGGCTTAGTGGAGCAAAACAAGGTAAAGAAACCATCTCAGCCTGTTCTCACCTTGGGCACTGACAAAGCCCAAGCTTCTTCGCTGGCCTCTGCTGTGCTCCCACCGTGTCTGTCAGTGAGGGCAGAGAGTTTGGCATCACTGCAAAGTTCCCCTCGTGAGGTTGCTGGTGCTCAAAGGTCTCACTGTTGTTGGCAGATCAAATGTGAGCAGTATTGGCCAGAACAGGAGGAGGCCTACGGGGACTTTACTGTGACACTCAATAACACCAGGACAACCACAGGCCTTGTCATACGCACCTTCTGCCTGCAGAAGGTAAGCCTGGCATGTAGCAGAGGTGGGAATGCAGGATGCTTCTGGCGTTCAGTAACTGGTGAGAGCTATCAGTCAAGGACATTGCGGGGAGGCCCGCCTGGTCTCCAGCACAAGAAGGTCAGTGTTGCTACCACTGAATTCCATGCGATGGCATCAGCCCCAGTTTTCTGTGCAGTTTGTCAAAAAGCAGTTTGGCAGCTCCAATGGTCACCGCAGATGAGTCTGGACTGATGATGTACATGGACAGTTCATGGATCCTTGAGGGCTTGGATCAGGTTATTACAAAGGCTGTAAAGCAGTTAAAGAGTATAAAATGGCATTTCTGTACATCCAGGGTGGTGGGACAAGTGTCTGCCCGTCACCTGAACCAGCCTGCAGAGGGGTCCACACTCAAGCTCCTTGGTCACTTACAGTTGCTAAGCCTGAACAGATAGTTTATAGTTAAGATACAAAAGAACATTTCTCAAGATGGATACTTCTGCTGAAGTTACACCTCAGATAAAAAGCAGAAGCTCCAGCAGCTGCAAGAAGGGGAAAACAGGTAAAATATAAAGATATTGCAGTTATGCATATTTGTGTCTTTTCTTGTCTTGCCCTGAGACAAGTGTATCTGGGAGGTAAAGCTCCAACAGTACCTGAAGGAAGGATGTATCAATTCATCAGTTAAAGCCAAGTGAATATGATGTTTATGAAAAAATACATGATGGGCTGGTAATAAAAGTGACTACATTCACATTAGTGCAGTACCAGCCTTCGGGAATATCTTTTTTGAAGGAGCCAGGAATTCTGGATGACTTTGGAAACACCCTAAACTGTGATTTTTGTACTTTTCTTCTGGGTCACAAACTGCATTCGCTGCTCTGCTGTCACTATTCACAGCACATGAAAGCAGAGAACAAAATAAATTGTGTGACTGTGTAATGGGTGAATTTGCCCTTTGCTGTCTGAAGAGCTGTAGTGGAGCAGTCATTATGTTGTGAGTGCTGAGGGGAGCACTGTGTGGTGGAGCCCCACTGAAGTGGTTTTCTCCACTGTTCCCTACTTGTTGGCATGCAATTATGTGACACAAATTTCCTGGTTGATTCCTGCTCTGTGCTACCAGCCACATCTCCCTCTTTGCAGGCTGGCTGTGCTCTCCCAAGAGTGGTGGAACAGTTTCACTATCTGTTGTGGCCAGACCATGGAGTCCCCAGAAACACTTCCCAGCTCCTGTGCTTAGTGGCAGTGGTGAACAAGAGGGTGTCGGAAGCACCTGCTGGGCCTGTGTTGGTGCACTGCAGGTACTGGGCTGGGAGGGCTTGGGTGCTGGGGCATAACTGGAAGGGGCACCACTGACCCCCAATTTTCTGTGTCCTCAGTGCAGGGATTGGGCGCACAGGTACCTTCATTGCCCTGGACTTCCTCTTGAAGATGGGGAAGGTTGAGGGACAGGTGGATGTGTTTCATTGTGTGCAGCAGCTGCGGGAGCAGCGAATCAGCATGGTACAGACCAAGGTGAGAACAGTTACTCAGGCTGTAGATCTAATTCCCACCCTTCCCAGGGATGTGGCAGCAAAGCCATGTTGGCCATGAAGTTCAGGTCTAGCCACAGGGACTGGAGCTGCCAGGTGATGGAGGCTGCAGGACCTTTTTTCAATACTGTATCCAAACCCAATCCGGATCCATGTTTCCCTGAGACAGATCCCATGAGGTGTCAGCAGCATTTGTATTCACCAGTCATCCTGATACAAAAGAGCTGTCCTGTAGGCAAGGATCATGAACAAGAGTCCACTTGTTTAGATTTTCAGGATGCCTGCCTCCATGGTATCTTCTGAGCAGCAGTGTCCTGGCCTAAGGGCTACACCCCTATGGTCTGCTCAGTGGGGGGTCACTTTGGAGAAAACTGGGTTGGGATGGAGCAGCCAGCTCCTTGTAGGAGGACTAACTAGTCCACAGGTTTTCCATGTTTTCTTCCCCAGAGCAGAGGTCTGGTCTGAGAGGGAGCATTAAACTCCAGGAAGATGGTCTTTTCTGGGTTGCTGGAGTTGCCAGCTGTTTCTCAAAGCAGGGCTCATCTTCACTGATAACTATAGGGCCTCAGGGCTCTGCAACAGGAAAGTGAAGATGAGCCTGGTTCATTCCTGGCACAGGTTGATGCCAGTGGTGGTCTGGAGTTCCAGGGTTCCTCCTGGAGCTGCTCCAGACTGCGAAGCTAATCCATGTCCTCCTGCAGGAGCAGTACACCTTCCTGTATGAAGCGCTGCTTGAAGGCTTACTCTGCGGCAACACTGGTGTCCCTGTGGAGAGCATCACCACCCTTGTGCACTCCCTTCGAGAAGCTGAGACATCAAGGAACAACGGTGTCCTTGAGGTGGAGTTCAAGGTACTACCAGGATATGTTGCACTGGTGCTATGGGGGCTGGTCTGTGATGACACTCCCCTCCCCACTTCCCTCCCCAGCTATGGGATGGAGACAGGGGAGCATTTCTCTGGGGTGGCTGAAGAAAGGGAGGCACTGACAGGCATGACTTACTAGGCTGAATCATCTCTACAGGCCTTGCAGAAGTTTTCTGAGTTGTTCCAGCTTCTGCCATGCAGAGAAGCAGAGAAAATCAGCAACCAGCCCAAGAACCGCAAACCAGGGATCTTGCCAGGTAACACTGGCAGGGCTCAGCAGCCCCTTGCTCTAACACCCACTGTTTGATAGCAGCATGTGGTGAATGATGCTGCCCTGCTGCTTCCCTCCCCACCACCCTGCCTCTGACAGGTTCTGCTCAAGGTCCAGTCACTATTTTCTTGTTGGTAGGTAATAAATACAGGTTAGGCTGGTACACCTGGGGTACACCTGGGATAAACATGTCCCTGGTCTAATCTTTCTCAGTGGAGAAGCTCAGCTCAAGCATCAGGAAGCAATGAGGAGAGTGGAACTGCTGTGTCTCTAACCAGGGGATTTTGGACATCCCCATGTCAGGGGACCCTGAGCTGTCATGGTCATGAGTCTGGTGGTGCCTGTTCATCCAAGCCTCTTCAGCCCATGGGAATCCGCGCTGACCACACTACTGGCAAGGGAAAGCCCCGTGCCTCTCAGCAGGGAGAGGATGACCCATCACTTCCCTCCCTCTGCCCTTTGCCTCCGCAGCGGATTCCTGCCGGCCCATCCTGATGTCTTCGCTGAACGCAGACGGCTCACCAGGTTACATCAACGCCGTGTTTGCCAGCGTAAGGCTCCAGCCCTGGGTGGGGGTGTGGGAGCTGATGAGAGCAGCAGAGAACCCCCCGCGCATCCCTGCCCAAGGGAAGCGTGTCACTCTGGTATGAGGTGTCCCAGCCCTCGGGCATCTTCATGGTGACTGCTGGCCCTGCTGCCAGGAGGTGGCCCCCGTGCTCGGCTGAGCCCTGCCTGCGCGGGCAGCCAGCGCAGCAGCTGCCACACAGCTGCTGGACGCAGCCTGCTGGGAGCTGAGCCCGGGTGTGATGAGCTGAAGAGGCGGCGGGGTGCAAACTTGAGCTGCTCTGAGCAGGGCTGGAGTGGTCTATGTTTCCTCCATCCCTGTGGGGAGGCAGTGGGGCGTTCCCGCAGCTGGAAAGGTTCTCGGGGAAGTGGATTTTGCGACTTTCCCCCAACACGCACTGTGGCGTGTTTTGCAGACATACACTGAGGAGGACAGAATCATCATCACCCAGCTGCCTTTGAACAGCACACTGGTGGATTTCTGGGCTCTAGTCTGGGATTACACCTGCACATCGGTGGTTGTGCTGAATCAACTCCAGGAGCTGGACAAGGTCAGCATCCCTAACACAGCCCTCCCCTCCCTTGGTTCCCTGTGGGGCTGAGCAGTGTGATTTCTGCATTCTACCCTGCACGACTCCTCGCATGGGAGCCCTGTGAGCTTGTGGGCTCCATCTGGAAGAACCCTGAGGTCATTCCAGCACCATGGCACCACCAGTGGACTCTCCTCAATCTCACAGCAAGGGAGCATCCCCTCAGTGTCCTCTCTGCTGGAGTGTCATTTTTCTAGATGAAGCACTGGGTTGGTCCCAAGCAAATGTTTGAAAGAGCCACATGTACATGGTTTATGGGCACGGTGCTGTTGTGAGCCCAGCCATGCAAGGTGCTGAGCTCTGCCATACACACAGGTTGGGTCTTGTGTGATCATGCACATGTCTCCCCCTACTCCAGACATATGTGGAGTTCTGGCCTGCCCAGAGTGAAGAAGACTATGGCCGTTTCCATGTCCAGCTGATCTCAGAGGAGCCTGGAGCTGGCTTCACAACTTGGACACTTGCCCTCACCAACAGGCAGCAGGTGAGCTGTTTGCTCAGAGATGGTGAACTCTTTTGGGAACAGCCTTTTTAGTTTTGGGCCAAAGTCACAGCTAGAGGTGGCCAAAGCCACACTGGTCAGAGCAACCTGATGGGCTGCTGGAAGGGCACTGGCCAGAGCAGGGTCTTTTGCCTTATGAGAGAGGTTAATCCCAAGAAGGTAAGGCTGCAGTCAGAAGTATGAGTCAGAGGTACCTTTGTGTGCCTTTCCAACTTGGAGGACAGCAGTTGTGGATGGAGTTTGTGCAACTTGGGGGTTCATGGGAGGGACAGCTTTTGCAGGTAGCTGGGCAATGGACTGGTGTCAGTCTGTGCAGCACCTGGTGCTCAGCTCTTCTCTGATACTCTGTCTATGGGCTGGTCTCTGAGTCCTCAATGAAGGAGGGAAAAGTCTGGGACTGGGCTGTCCCACTGTGGAGCTGTGATCCAGTGTGCGTGGCTGAGCCAAGACTGACACACACTGTCCATCCTTTCCTTCCATCAAGACAACAGATTTCTTTTCTGCCCAGTGCACTGTCTTTCTTCCCCACTAGCCCAAGAAGTCTTCACTGGAAGTCCAGTTATGGCAACTGAAGGACTGGCCCATGCAGGAGCGTCTTCCCCCACACCCTGCCACCATCATTAACTTGCTAGGGAAGGTGGAGACACACCATCGGCAGAGTCAAGGTGGACATATCCTTGTCACCTGCTGGTGAGTGAGGTCTCTTGGAGGAGCAGCCATGGCACAGAGCTGGACCCAGTCCAGGCTTTGTCAGTGAACTTGGTCACAGTTTCATCTTGGATGAATGTAAGGACTTGAATTCAGCGATGTTCAGGGTGAGAGGCTTCCCTGTGGCAGCTGGCTGGGTGCAGGATCTGTGGACAAGCTCACTCTGAGAGCCTGGGTGTCTAGTTGGACACCTCTGAGGCTCAGCCCTGCCAGGTGGTCCCAGAGCAAGTGACTCTCCCCTTGCCCTCCTCCACAGGGATGGAGCCAGCCGGAGCGGGATCTTCTGTGCTGCTAGTTTCCTGTGTGAGCAGATCCAAAGCGAGGGAATGGTGGATGTATCCCAGGCTGTGAGGACACTGAAGAGGAGGCGGAGGCAGTTCATTAAAGATGTGGTAGGTGTTGACTTCAAACCCAACTGGAATTGCAACACCAAACCAAGCCATATCCAGGGCTGTTCCAGCAGCTGCCCTGACCTCTCAGTGCTCAGATCATCCTGTGGCCAGCAGGGGCCAATGAGACCTCTGAAAACCCGTTTTCTGCCTCTGGGACATACACACTCACTCAGGAGCAGATTCTGCAGAACCAAATGGGCACCAAACCATCCTGCATGATGACTGATCCCTTTCTGGTCCACCTGGCCTGCTCAGCAGGGGGTTGCACTGATAGATGCTCAGGTACCTGTCCTGCACCCTCTTCACCACCTTGTCTGGGTGCTAGAAGTCATCATAGGGTGAGCAACCCAGATGGGAGTGATCAGCAGACATTTTGTGCCCTGGAGTCTGACTCTCCTTCCATGAGCAGTTGACTCCAGCACTGGGGCAGCCCAGTCCTCCAGCTACTGGAGCATATGCCTATGATTCAGCAGCAGCAGAAGGTGAGCTCCAGCTGGGAGGAGTAGAATGGGCTGTACCTGTGCCTGGCATGCTCAGGAAGATATTGCAAACCAATGCTCACATTCCGCTGCAGGTGTTAGTCTATCAGAATCTCATGTGCATCCTTCTTTCCACAGGAGCAGTATGGGCTCTGCTATGAACTAGCCCTCAGTTACTTGAATTCATTTGAAACCTATGGGAATTTCAAGTAGAGGCACGACCGCAGCCCGTCTCTGGACAGGACTTTGACTCTCTTGACAGTCCTTCATCAGTAACAGTGAAAACAAGAGAAAACAAAAGGGATGTGCACAGTCCCAAGACTCTTTACTCCCCTGAAAAGCCACACCAAGGGGTCTGTGCCTGGAGAGCACAGGCTAGACTCTCTCCAAATTGTGGCCAGACTTTGAAATAGTAACCTGACCCTTGGCCAAACATTTGTGCAGAAACTTACCAAAAACACAGCCTGAGTATGCACATCAGAGCAGAGAAACCAGGCCTTGACCTGTCCTTCCCTGCTAGGGATGAAGAGAATTGCTGTCCCATCCAGATTCCCTTGTCCCTCCAGGTAGCCCAAGGGGAAGTGGGGTAGCACAACACACTGTGTTCTGTCAGGGCAGCACCAAACTGCTGTAATATCCATAGTGCTCAGAAGCACAGGCTATCTGTCCTGCTTTGGGAGAAACATGAAACCAGAGGTCAACAAGAGCCAAGGGTGGGACAATCCATGGTCCTATAGGGCTAAACTGGTCCTTCCAACCCACAAAATCTCTTTCTGGAGCTCTATTTTCCAGGTACTGATCCAAGTGCTACAGCCCTGCCAGCTCCAGAGAGGCTCCTTCATCACCCTGTCTGGCTACACTATGGCAATCCCAGGTTATAGTGGCTTAACTTGGGTATCCTGCGTGTGGTTCCAGCAGGGGCTGCTGCACCACGAGGACTGGTTCTGCCTTTGCTGCACAAGGCCAAAAGACCTCAGAGCCAGGACTGACCCATGGCTCTCTGTCCTGTGTCTCGCCAATAAAGACCTGTAATGGTGATGGTGATGGTGACCTCTGATTTTCACTTTTCCTCCAGGTTTGACTCAATACAAGTGCCAAAAAGCAGCTGAGACCATACAGGTCTCTCAGCTCCGGCCACACCATGTACACAGGACACACTGCTGCCCAAAATGTGTGGTGACAGATGCCACCCTTCATGGATTCCCACCATACAACTGATCCAAACTCATGTGAGAACTGTCCAGCAAAGACCTGGAGGCAGTCAGGCACCACCAGAGAACACAGGGTCACAGCAGCCCTGATCATGGCTCCTCTCAACAAGGAGCAGTTAGCTTCCTGCAGGGGGATGTGACCCCACAGGGGCAATGAGGGGACCAGGCAGAAGCTGTAGTGGGATAGGCAGCCCCTTCAAACAAGCCTTTATTGGTGATCCAGACAGAACAGGCAGAGTTACAAAGCGGTCCAAGTTCAGTCAGGTCAAGTTCCAGCAAAGGCCTGGGTTTATACCAGCAGAGGTGGGGGAGAAGTGTTGGGAACCCAGGACATGACAGGAGAATGCCATCAGCCTGAGCATTTGTGACTCTGGGACTGGGAAATCTGAAATACAAGTCCTGCTTCCAGGAAAGCAAGAATGGAAGCAAACCTGAAAAAAGGAACTACAGAAAGTCAAGTTCAAAGGCCTAAAAGGCAGTAAGAAAAAGCTGGAGGTGAACCTGCTTGAAAAGAAAAAGCTCACAACACTCCTTGGTCTTCTGCTTTACTCTGTCTCTGCTCAATTGGATGAAATGAATGGGACCCCCCTGCTGGTCACAGTCACAGGAAACTGAGGGGATGTGGCAGCCATCAGAACTGAGCTGGGCTCATCCTTTCCATTTTCTCCGCTCCTTTACTGCCCTAAATATCTCCATGGTCCTGGTCAGGGACTGGAGTGACTGACCTTCAGCCTATCCACCTTTACCTATGGACAACAAGGGTATCCAATGTCAGAGACAGGCTGGAGCACAGGTAAGGCCTGCTGCAGCACAACCCTTTCATCCCAGCTGTGCTCAACCATAGGTCCCCAGAGGTGCCTTTCAGTGCCCAGGGAAGAGAAGCAGTCTCTCAGCACGACCCTCCTGAGACCCTCCTTTTCAGATCTTTCCCCTGGGAGGGATGGCATGGACATGGGTTCCGCAAAGGGCTGAGCTGTGAGCCATCCTTTGGGATACCCATCTTTGCTCACTCCTGCCCCTGCTCCAGGCTGGTGGCACTGCCTGGACCCAAATTCTGCTGCCATGTGGAGCTTAGTGGGCAGAACCATCCTGACCATTCCCATCTAGGGCAAATGGGGGGACATGTCAGTGTAGAGTATGAGCAGATGATTCTGCTGAAGCTCAGGTTCTCCTGGGAGATTGCTACTGTCATCCCAGCTGTCACAAAGCCCTATAGCCCTCTCTGTGATGGCTGTCTGTGGGATTGCACTTTCGTACCTTTTTTAGTTATCCTCCTTAGCTTTGTTGGGCAGATACTTCCTTTTCCTGGAAAGGCAGAGGGGAGTCCTGGGTAAGAGACTGGCATTGTGCATGTCCATGATGAACCTGTTGTCTTTCTACTCACCTGGAGAGTACAAGCCACAGGATCCCTGCAGTCATGAGGAGGAGTGCCAGCAGCACAACCAGCCCAATCACAATCGCATGCCACGTGCCTGGAGCCTGCCCTGCAACTAACACACAGCCAGGAGTAGGTGTCACAGCCTGGGTCTCATGCTGGCCATGGCCCCAGTGTGGCACAAGGTGTGAGCAGGTGTGTAGTTGTGTGTCTTGGCATAGGTTTCTTCTGTGATGGAGAATCAACCCATGTATAGGAAACAGAACTGTCCACTGTCCTGAATGAGACGCAAAGGCTCCTGTGCTGGGCCAGCTCCTCTCCATGGGAAGCAGCCAGGCCAGGAAAAGGGAAGTGCAGGAGAGAGGTTTGGGCAACAGGAGCAGGAAGACACTTACCTACAGAGAAGCTGTAGCAGACACAGGTGAACTTCTCTGACTGTTGGAGAAGACAGGAGAGAGAGTTGAACCCAATTCTGGCCCACTGTTCTTCCTGGGGGCAAAGGTTTCCCAAACGCATGGCAACCAAGTGCCCCAGCCATGGCTGAGGAACCCAGGGACACCGTCATGCCAGAGCATGGGAGAGGAGCCTGCGATCGCAGCCAAACCAGACCCAACCAGGGGCACAGCAGTGTCCCAGCAGTGGCCCCAGAGACCAGGAGACCTCACAATGGGTACCTGCGGCAAGCGGTGGACAAGGCGGAGAAGGACTGTGTAGTCCCAGCCTGGGTGGAGGGCAGCATTGTGGTAGCCCTGTCCCCAGGTCCTGTCACCCAACACG
>JAOXXN010000364.1:8997276-9067376 GCA_026770055.1 Myrmophylax atrothorax | reverse complement strand
GTGCTGGGTTCATAAGGCCCTAATTTTTCTGGAGGCGCTTATAGCTAATATTCCTCCCTGGCTGAAGTGTGACTTCGTATCAGAAATCAGAACCCCTTCCATCCTGTGTGCTGTCAGTTAAAGGACAGGCAGTGTTGGGCACATAAGGATCTGATTGTCTGGAAGTGCTTACAGCTATAACTTTTAATTAATACAGTTAAGACTAGAAATCTTTGTATTTCTGTCTCCCTCCCTTTCACGTGACAAATGCCTATTCTTTGATCCACAAGTCACCACAGAAACATGAGCAATGATTGTTTGAAGAGGTTTGCAGGGCCTGACGTGAAGCAAGGAACAGTTTGAGGGAGCAAAACCTCACCACTGGAGGCAAGCCTAGGAGCTGAGGGGGCTGTGAGTCCTCACAAGCATGTCTGGCCTTCCCCAACCTGCCCTACTCTTGACCTTCAGTGCAAAGGGACCTCATTGTTTTCCTGTTCTAACTATTCCATACCTCTTGGTAACTGTTACAGTCCCTGCAGTCCTCAAAACCCACCAGCACCACAGCACACAGCAACCTGCCAGGCAGGAAATCAGGAGGAAAAGAGAAATTCTGCTTTGCAGACACCCTGCTGACACAGGTGCAGGTCCCAAGAGATGTCTGGGACAGTGTCTTCCTACTAATATGGATGTGCTCCCAGCAGGCGTGATTGCAGCAGTTTGACAGAGCTCTGCCTTGCTTCCAGCTCTTCCTGAGTCTCACACCAAACCTGTTAGTGCCTTTCATATCACAAAGCACTTACTACTAAAACAGCCATGAGTGAACCTCCCTAGACTTATGAGGCTTCCTTGCAGAGACCAGGGGTAACACTATGTTTTAAAAAGCCACATCTCATGGTTGCTGCTTTAGAGGTGCAATACAGTGCGTATTTACTGTAACACAAAGGAGAACTAGTCTTTGTTTGAAGAGTATGATTTTTTTTTCTACTAAAAGGTGAAACTTCCACACAATTGAAATTAGGCATATTCAGCATTATACTAATTATTGTTGACAGGCTCTTAGGACTGATTCAGTCTTTCATAAAATCACAGAATCACAGAGGCACAGAATGGCTTGAATTGGAAGGGACCCAAGGAAGATCATCCCATTCTAATCCTTGCTATGGACACAGACATCTTCCACTAGATCAGGGTGCCCAGAGTCCTGTCCAGTCTGGCCTTGAACACTCCCAGGCATCCACAGCTTCTCTGGGCAACCTTTTCCAAGGGATAATGAAACATCATTTTGAGTTTGAGACAACAAAAGCAACATTTTGAGTGTGACCATCCAGCCGAATCCTACTACACCTCTACCATTTGGAGACAAGGATGGCATGTGGACAGTGTCAAAAGCTTTGCCCAAGTTCAGGTGGATGATGTCAGTCACTCCTCCCTTATTCACCAATGCTGTAACCCCATCATAGAAGGTCACCACATTTCTCAGATACTATTTGTCTGTAGTGAAGCTGTGTTGGTTGCCACCAATCACGTCCACGTGCTTCAGCATAGATTCCAGCAGGATCTGCTCAACGATCTTTGCAGGCACTGAGGTGAGACTGACTGACTTGTAGTTCCCTGGATCTGCCTTATTTCCCTTTTTTAAAAATAGGGGTTATGCTTCTCCTTTTCCAGTCAGTGGGAGCTTCAGTGGAAGTTCCCTGCTACAACTTCTCAAATGCGATGCTCGGTGTCCTAGCCACTTCCTCCACCCTCAGGACACACATGTGCATCTTTTCAGGTCCTATGGACTTGTACACCTTCAGGTTCCTTAGATGGTCACAAACCTGATCTTATCCCACAGCATCTTCAGGATCTCCCTTCTCCCAGTCCCTGCCTTTGCCTTCTGCAACTTGGGTGTTATAGGTCGACCACTAAAGTACAAGAAACTAGATGCTGTGTAAGATTCCTGGGCTGGAATTAGATGTGAAGGGATCACTTGGACTAGCTGGCACAGCAGCCACACATTTCTGATGAGGCTGTCCATCTTCATCAGGACTCCAGTGAACAATTTCTCTTAAACGTGGGAGTTTATCAGCCCTAATCCTGATAGGGATTAGGAACATCAGCCTGGAACCAGAAACATCAGCCTGTTTTCCATTTTCTTTGTTCCAGGTGAAAAGGGCTTCATAGAGGTGTAGATTTGCCAGGGTTTCCTTAGTCCTCTGTCAGTATGTGCTAAAACGGGATGGTGGAGTGTTGCTGTGATGCACCGTGGTTTCCAGTAAAGTCTCAGACAAGGACAGACACCTGAAATACACTTCTGCAAAGACCACATCTGTACCAGCAGGGTGTCAGTGGTTACATCTGCCCCTTTGGGCACAAATACTACAGTGGAGAGCAGTTGTGCAGGCAAATCCTCTTGCTCCCTCCTTGCCAGGGGCTCTGTGGGCAGAGCAAGCACCAGTGGGATGCCTGTCCTCTATGACTCATCTTTTCCTTCCCAAACTCTCTGAGCAGTGGGGTGGTCATCTGGTACTTTTTTCTCTTGCCCATGGGTTCCCCTGAGCACTTTGACCTTCCAGATGTGCCCCTGTCATGCTCAGATAGGGGACACGCAGAGACACACACGGCAGGACATGGACTATGCTGAGCAGAGCCAGAGGGTTGGATGGGAGAGATCAGAAGAGGCAGGCAGAGCCCACAGCTCATCCCCATCCTCAGAGGAACCAGCGACTGGAGTGTGCTGCTGTAGGGGAGTGCACCACCATCAGAAATTATCTTAGGAATTAACATTGTCTGACAGAGGGATGGGTATGGCAAAACAAGCTTCCTTGCCTTGCAAAGGGGCAGTGTACACCAACAAGGCAGCCTGGGAGACTGCCAAAGCCTACTTTCCTCCTGCACACAAAGCACCATTTTAGCAGTGCCCAAGCCATCACAGTCCTTCCAGGGCTTGCCCTCTGCATACATTCCTGCTGCTGCAGAGTTGCTGAAGTTGTGTAGAGTATCAGAGCACTGACACCATCTGTATCCAGGCATCTACAGCCACTCAGAGGCCTTCCTGGTGGCATTTCTGGTGACTGAGGGTGAAGTCTAGAAGGCTTTGCCTCCCCGCAGGAGGGGAAAGAGAATACAGTTTCAGTGCATGTCTGTTTTTGTCTTGAAATCATCAAGTAATGAAATTCAACTCAGCCTCACATCTTCAAGAAGTACAAGGCTGGCAGGCATGAGGTTACCGCTTTAGACTCATTGGGACAAACTAATCCATGACTGTTAAGCACAGGCTGGAGGGGGATGTCAGTGGGGCACCTCTGTCCTCACTCACTTACATTCCCTTCCCAATCACTCTGTAACAATTGCTGTGGGAAAGGTACTCCTTGGAGCAAAGGAGGCTGTGCTCTAATCCAGAGTGGTTGCTTGTGTGCTTTGGTGGTGGCCGTAGGAATCTGCTAAGTGGTCTCTACCAGGCTGGAGCTCAAAACTTGTGCAACGTGGTTGGATGTATGTGGGGGGCCAAGGCACTGATGGAGGAGAGTGCTCAGACAGAAAGGGGAAAGAAATGCTCAGATTGCAGTCTTGTGGAGACTAAAAGCATCTGGGAGAATAATGAAACAGTCATCAGAAACTGTTTTTCACCCTGCACAGTGGTATGCAGAGAGCCACCCACACGCCTTCCACCCCAACTATCAGAAAGGAGGCTGAGTCAAGTGTAATTTCAGCATGGAAAATGTGGTGTAGATATGTCCAAAGAGGTACCACTTGTAACGTGCAACATGTGCTCACTGAAAACAGAAAATGCTAATGTCTAGATGGCAGTGGTAAAAATCAGTTACTCTCTTTGCCTTCTACAGGCACAGATAAATTGTTTGGGGTTTTTACTGTTGATGCTACTAAATCAATATCCTCCTTGCTGATATTATTACCTGTAGGAAAATGCTGAAATGAATCCCAAGGAAGACAGCGCTGGACAAACACCTTGAACAACTCAGAGACTTGCTGTTGAAGTTTTAAAACGCAGTTTTACTTGCAATAGAGTCTTTTTTTGTTGCAATTCCCTGCCTGGTCCTGTTACCTCGTCTGTGCTGTGCTAATAAGCACCACACCCTGCCTATTGTATCCCTCGAGTCTTCTTTGTTCTCTTGATGACCACCCATCAAGCTAGGTTGTCCTGTCCTGGGACAGGCAGTGCCCGCCCCCACTCAGGAGCCCTGGTGATCAAGGGGTCCCCAGGGCCCCCTTCCGTCTCTGCCCTGCAGTTCCAGGGTGGGAGGCCCCATGTGTGGGACTCCTGTGCCTCGTGGCTGGGGGGACGGTTAGGGTTGGGGTTGGGGTTGGGGTTAGGGTTAGGGTTAGCGAGTGCAGCCGGCCCCGCCCCTGTCCTAAATCCATTGGTTAATAGACCTTAGACCCTGCCCCTTCCTAAATTTTCACATAATTCAGTCACAGACCTGGCATCTTCCCCCTGAGATGTTAAAAGACCTGGTGAATTGTCCCTTTAAACGTTTCTCTTTCCTGGACTTGCCTGGATTCCTTGTCTCTTTCTCCCTTCTCTGCCCCCCTCGGAAAGCAGAGACCCCTCTCCCTTCCCTCCAACACTGCATAATTACCTATGAATATAGAGTATTTTACAGAAATATTCGGACTGCCTGTCTCTGCTACAAGGGAGTTATGAGCCTGTCAGGCACAACAAAGCCCTGGCATGCCCCAGAAGCAGATGTCAGGGAGGATCAGGAGAAAGAAGAAATAGTTATGCTAGTAATTCAGGTCAGCCTCCTGGGTTCAGACCTTTGCTTATCAGCAAAAGATGTACTTTCTTACGTTATATTATCTCATACACAAAGAATAAAGGACAAGGTGAAATCTAAAAGGAGCAGGCAAAGTTCAATGCTTTTCCCATGACAGCTGAGCAGCTGAGAGAGGTCGCAGCAAAGTGCGCTGTAGTCTTGCTGTGTTTGATGACATGTGCTTGCTGAGACGAGCTAAGAAAAGCAACCACTGTTTCCATCAGTGGAGACAGTATGGAAAGTCACTGAGAGCATCTCTGTACTCATCACTAGCAACCAAAGTGGCTGATCTTTGAGAGTGATGGGCAGTGTGCAGGTGGAAAATGAGCAGAGAGACCTCAGAGATGCTCTTCTGGGGAGTCATGCCAGGGAGAGGGGATGGCAAAACAGGTCACTGAACAAGGCACCTTGGGAAGAGCTGAGAAGTGGTGGCTCTTTAACCTGTACCAGTTCACCATGCAAAAATGCATCTGACAGGTTTTTAAGAGCAAGAGATAAAATTCCTATTTCCTGAATTTGTGCCCTGGTGATGTCAAGTAGAAGCCTGGTGGAGCTCACAGTTTACAGGTCTTAGAGTGTCAAGCCTAGGGCACTCCTCTGCGGTGTCTCTCAGCATTCCTCAGTGCTCCCCACAGGATTTACTCTAGGCACTCTTTGAAATTCAATTGAAACAAAACCTTTCAGATCAAGAGTGGCTTTATTTTATCTAGAACCCTCCAATCCACCGGCCATGGCATCTGTGTTTCTATTTAGAGCTTCTTGTCAGCTGCCACTAAATCACTACACAGTGTCAAACAAGACTGATGAGAAAGGGGTTGGGCCAGTTCGGACCACAGGCCCTGCCTTTGCACAGAAGGCATCTCCTAGAAGCTTCTCCAGCTGCTTTCCAGGTGCACTGGGACTATACAGGTTTCATATGGGTGTGTCAGCTCAGGGAGGAAAAAAACTCCGTGAGAGCTGCACAGCAAGACAAGCAGGTGACGATAGGACAATGAGAAAATGCACTCTGCTCAGTGCACAGTGTTCCCGTGATGGCATGAAAAGAGTAGCAGCATCTCCCAACCACATCCTGTGCCTGCAGCTGCTCTGCTCTTCTCTGGGCCTTTCTCTGTGGCACTGTCCCCATTGGGCTGAATCCTCTCCCTGGTTGTACCCTGTATCTGCCAAGGTCATGAGAGGTACTCAGGGATCCCATCCCTATATTCCCCATCTTTGCCCAACAGCTTTACCCTGCTCCACTGACACTGTCAGACCATTCTACCCTAGCAGGGATGGGAGGGATCCTCTTGCCCCATCCTAGCCATCCTCCTTGTTCTGTCCCTCAGCAAGAGAAGAACCCCAATTCATCAGGTGGGACCTCAGCACAGGTCCCAGGATGGGATGAGCCCACATGCTGAGGATGCAGGCAGAGCTGCCTGCACGGCTGGGTGCGGCCTCCACATGTTTTTGTCTTGGTTCCTCTTTTCACAAACAACAAGGTGCAAACTCAGCAAGATCATCTCTGTTGCAGGCAGCCCCAGACTCCTCTGGGGATGTCTGGGTGACTGAGATCTGCAGAGCATGTCAAGAGCCTGCTGGGCTACAAGTCCCTGCTGCATCCCACCATACACAGTATAGACAGGTCCTGGTCCTAGTGCACACCTTGAAAACAAACAGGAGAGATTGGACATGGTTGCACATGCTGGCCTGGTAGGGCAGCTTCAGCTGGGGATCCGGGCAATAGGAAGTCACTTGGGGCAGGAGAATATCCTCTGTCTCAGATTTAGCCCTTAGTTTTTGCGTGACAGTGTGCTCTATGCAACCACGTGGACACATTTTTTCTGGGAACAACCTCATGTGACCTCTATCGCACAGTACAGATCCTGGTGTCACTTTGCATCAGCAATTAAGTTTCTAGTCCCATTCTCTGTACTCTCATAGCCAGGGTACTTAATCAGCAGTTTTCTCTCGCTTGCATCCGTCCAGATGCATCTCCACAGTGGACTGGGATGATATGATTAGATGCTTTTTTAATGATTTTTATGGTCTAGCTCAAAGAAAATTGGTTTAGAGAAATACTCCAGTTCAGACACATACCAAACAATACAAGGTCATAGCACCTGGACCACAGCTCAAACACCAGACAGTGTAGACTCTTGGGAGGGCAGATAACATGAGCCTGCACATATGCACTGACTCTGCTGGGATCCAAGTGTGCAGCCTGGGTAGGAGGAGCCCAGAAGAGCCCTGGGAGTGCCATGATCCTTCCAGCAAGGAAGCCCACTAAAGAGCATCTCCAGAACATTATAACTCCTGCCCAACAGGGTGTCCTTAGCAAGGGCTCAGCTCACAGCTCTTCAGGTCTTTGTTGGGCGCCAGCACCCATCTCCACTGTGGTGAGGAGATGGCATCTGCACACTGTGCGAGGACTGATTGCCACTTCATGCTCCCAGGTCCATGGAAGAATTTTAAAGGCCCTGCAGAGGCTTTGCCAGCACCCCAACGTTTGCTGCCCTCCATCCCCAGCAGAGCTCCACCTGAACACAACCCAGATAACGGGCTTGGGTCCCGGTATGGATATCAGACCTCTCTGATACAGCTTCTATATCCTGCACGGGGTGAATATGCAGCCCTGCAGCATGAGTGCAGTCTAACCTTCTCTTAAGGGTAGAGGAGTAACCACTTCTTACCTGTTTCCTGGATTTCTCCGGAGCTGTTGAGATCTGGCTCATCATGCTCTTTTTCTGCCAGCAGAGGTGTGAGGAGCAGGAGAAATATCCATTGCAGGACCATGATTCCTCCTGGGGCAGAACTGAGTTCTCAGCCCCACTGGCTGACTCACTGCACACCCATCTGATTGTGAGAGGTGCAAGCACAGAAAGGAAACAGGCACACAGAGAAATCACTTATGGTGCAAGAGGCTTCCTCATTGGAGAGGGAACTTCAGCCAGTGTCAGCGCCACCTTCATTCTTCTGTGCATTGTGGCAGCTTCACGTGCCTTTTGCAATCTTGCTGCTCTCCTATTGCTTCTCTAGAAACCACAGTTCTCGGGTTTTCAGCAGGAGCAGCCACTAACCACAACAGCTGGGTTGCCTCCTCTCCCAGCACAGTCATCAGTGGCCCCAGAAGGACTTTTGAGCTGTGCTGGTTCATGGCTGGACTTTTGCAGGAAGACGTAACTTCTATGCTTGCCCAGAAAGTCAAGCACCAGGACAACCCTCACCTTGTTACTGCCTTGATAAGGATTGCGAAAAAATGCATTTCTAAAGGGCACAGATGAACTTTATTACCTGTCAGTGTGTGCCATAGGCAGGAAAGCCAAGCAGAAGTGACAGTGCTAAGGACTCAAAGAGAGCATATTCTTGGGAAGAAGCTAACAAGAGCTCTGGGGATCTGGAGTTCAAGTGCTATGGCACATTGTGTTATCAGCACATGGTGGAAGCAGAAATGACCCTGAAGCTGTGAGAAGGATGCACAGGCATGGCAGTGGGCAGAAAAGGGGCTGCTGGGGAGATTGAGCAGCTGTAGGCCAGCAGCTAACCTGACCCTCAGAAATGGTCCAGGGCAGGACTGATGAATCTGTTTCTCCAGCCACCCAGCAGCCCTTGCTGGATGTGTTTGGCCTGCACGCCAGCTGGGAGAAAAACAAGTCCTGAAGCCTGCTCTGAGGCTTCAGCTGCAGCCCCCTGTGATGGGCTTCCTCTGATGTGCTCTTCAGCAAGGACTGCGACTCCCATGACTGGGGTCTAGCTCTGCTTTCTGTTGATTCCCACACCTTGTGACATCTTTCTTCATTAAGCAGCATTGAGCATGCCTGTGTGGGATGACCCTCTCCAAACACACTCTCCCCTGCCACTCCAAAAGTTTAACCCCTGAGTAAAACATGGTGAAAGTCTTGTTTTATATTTCCTTCTTTTTTTTTCTTTTTTTTTTTTTCTTACAAGACACGCTTAACAGTAGATACTCCAGCAGTCTTTCACCTCTCAGGAACAGAGCCAGAGACTACCCAGCCACCTTTCTTGTGCCCTGCTATGCTCAGAAAGGCAGTCAGCCTCTTCTCCCTTGTCTGTGTGCTCAAACACACTTGGCCTGGCAGAAATGCCCTGGGTCTGCATGTGCACAGTCAGGACTCTGACATCACAGCAGGGCACAGCCTGGGAGGTACCTCATGGTAGCTGTGCTCCTTCTCAGGTACCTGTGAGGTTTGTAGCATGTGGGGAAGCAACTGCTGCTCTGCCTTCAGCCACAGCAGCAATTCAGACATCCCCTCTCCCTGCCCATTGGTGCTTCTGGGTTTTTCAAGAAAAAATTTAAGAGCTGAAAAAGCAAACTGTGTTAGTACAAAGAGGTTCTTAATTTCAAAGATCTTTGAAAAAGGAGTATCAAATTCCATAGATTAAAAAATACTAAAAAAATCACATCACCAGTCCCTCTCTACACTACTCCCAGCACAACGGTTGTCACCTCCTATGTTAACAGTATTTGCCATCTCCAAAACCCCTTCATTATCTCATGTGAAACCTTAAAAGCCATGGAGGAAGTGTGGCCTAAGCAGTTGCCAGAAAGCTCTTTCTTTCTGTGGCTGTCTCATTCTTCATGCTTCCCCTTGCTCTTTATTGGAAAAAGATCAGCCTTGAGTGTAACCCAGACTCTTGCAGGCTGATAGAGGGGTGTTGCAACCAAGTTTTGCCTTCGCCAGTGGGTCCAAGTGCTCGGGACATATGTTTTGGTCACACCAGGCAAACCAAAATAGACAAAGACAGCTGCACCCAGCAGATCTGGCACACCTGGGGGGATTTCATCAGGTGTAGTCAAGGAGCTATGTCCTATGGTGATGCCAGGGTCCACGCATGCTGCCATGTGTGTGTCCTAGTTTGCCCCAAACCTTGCAGTGTGCTGGCACTTGAGCCACATTTAGAAGCAATTGTGTCATCTTGGGGTTTGTCACTCCTCTGCTGCAAGGACATGCTCTCCCATCGACCCTACAGACATGGAAGATTTGGAGCTCTTGAAGTGTTTGCAAAAAGGACTGCTGGCTGCTTCTACAGGCTGTTCTCTTCTCTCTTTTTTGTTTGTCCTATCAAGCTTTTACATCTTACCTGTCTGATACTATTTTTGTCATCTAGACATGACTTATTCTCTTTGAAGGAACCTTTCTGTTTTGAATAACCTCTGGCCCTAGTTGTTATTCCTGCTGGTTTCTCTCCACCTTTTGATAGCAGAAGCCCTGAAAGGCTGCCTTAAATCTTTACAAGCTTGCTGGACACTGTGTGACCCTGCTGTTTCTTTTAGGTCCATTTTATCTGAGTTGCCTCATTTCCACACATTTCCCCTTTCTGCAGCTGAACAAGATACCCCTGGACTTTTCAATCTTTGGTAATTGCACAAGGTTATGGAAACACAGCATGTTGTGGCTGTAATCAGCGGGTAGTCCCTTCCTGGGAACATGCTCAGCCCATTGTTGCACAGAGCTCAGTTCCCCATCTGTTCCCCAGTCTTGTGCTGCATGTGGAGGAGCCATACACTGACATCTTGCTTGCCCCTGGCTGGCATTGCAAGCCACAAGGGTGCTTGAAGACCACTAGCAGTAGTACTACAAACTGTCTCTTTTTCTGGAATTCCTGTTCCCAAGGCTGTATCTCTGGTGCAAGGAGGTCTGTGCCCCTCTTCTCAAGCAGGAATTGCATCACTGTGGCCACACCTTGGAGAAAGGGCTTATATCTGCAGCTGGAAGTCAGTGCTTGCACCCACATGTGCTATGTCCCTCCCTGCACGATGCTCTCCAGAAGCAGCATCTGACGTGCCAGTCCTCCCCTAACTCTCCTCATGGACCACTCACAGCTGCTGACATGCAGAATGGCCCTTGCCCCATGAGCATGAGAGCCAGGGGAAACAAGAGCTCTGGACAGAGAAAGTTGCTTGTGGGCACTGCTGCCACTAAAGTTTATTCAGAGGAAACCTTGTGGGTTTCACTGTACAGCTGTGGGCACTGAGGCAGAGAGGGAGCCAGCAAAGGGGTCAAGGGATAAAATCCACACAGCAGGTGCTAATTTCAGCACTGAGTCCCAGGTCCATGACACAACAGCAGCACTGTCCTTCCTCCCTGTGCCCCAGTGCCTGGTCTGGCCTCTGCACTCCTGGGCTACTGGCACAAGTGGGGTCACACCAGCCAGGGGCCCAGGAAGCAGCTCCTGTGACTCTGGGCTTGTGACAGCTGCAGTGCAGGGAACTGGCCTGCCCCCAGGCTAGGCTGCAGCTGGGCTGGCCTGAAAGCTGGATGTTCAGCTGTTTTGAGCTCCCACAAAGTTCTGAGGGGTACATATGAGTTCATACTTGGTTTAATGTCCCCAGGTTTGATAGTCACAGAGGTGTCAAGGTCACCTGCATGCCAATCCCCAGCATGGCAGCCCCTGCCCATCATGGCACAGCTGCTGCATGCAGTCTTGTCCGATTTCAAATGTTCAAGGTCAGGCTGGATGGGGCTTTGAGCAATTTGGTCTAGTGGGTGGCATCCCTGCCCATGGCAGGGGAAGGGTGAAACTAGATAATCTTTTAGGTCCCTTGCAGCCCAAATCATTCTTTAATTCTATAATTTGTGTGTGTGACTGCCTGCTGGACACTTGCAGCCTTAGCACAGGATCTAGCTGCCAGGAGGGGCATGAGAAGGAAAGGCATTCCTCCAATATGTATCAGGCCTTTACACTGGACACTTGAGTTCCCACTTGCCCCCCGTGCTCCCTTGCACAGATTTCTATTCCTCTGCTGCCCTCAAACTGGTGCTGCCTGAAACTTTTGCAAGAGAATGATCAGTCCCAACAGGTACTTCGAACAGTTGCCTTGTTAATTCAGTACGTCCTTTGTTCTCTGTCAAATGCCTTGCAGTCATGGTGACGTGACTGTCACACTCCTGCCAGGCCTGATACTGGCTGCTAGCGAGTCTGTTTAATGAGAAAGTCTTTGCTTTCATGAGAATCTTTCTGGCTGGTGGGATTTGCAGGTCTGTTTGTGGCATCTTTTTCTTAGGCATAGTGCTTCCCATCTGAAAGCAGCTCTCTTGCTGTGGCTGCAGGTCCCAAATGCTGCCTATCCAGACTCTGTGTATCCTTGTCCCACCTCTTCCTACCTGTCCCATCCAAACATGCATTCCCATCCCAGCTCCTCCAGCCTGATCCCAAGGTGGCTGGGCAGTTTGGTGGTGCTCGGCTGCCTCCTCTCTTCCCAGTCTCCTGCAGCAGCCACTGAATGCTGCCAGCATTCTTTCAGCACTGACAGGCACTCAGGATACATAGTCACAGCTTTTGCCCTGAAGGTGAGCCAGGTACTGATGATTTGGGCAGAGAAGGTGCAAAGGGACTGCCCAGGAACCCCTAGTATTTGGCACTAGCAGGTGTGCCCCTCTCAGCTGGCATGTATCCCTCAGATTGTCATGCACATCTGGACTCTCACTGTACCTTTAATCTGCCCCAGCCATGCTGTCATGCAATGACTTCACCCTTCCCAGCACTGGGTCCCATAGTTGTGCATGTTGCCCCACCTCACACTCCAAAGCAGACTCCTGTACTGTGAAGCTGGGCTCCAGTTTACTTCCCACAGGACTAATCTCTGCTCCCAGGGTTCACCCTCAGACCCCAGCACTTCATTGCTAATGCTTACTTGTAGGGGTAGAAGATTCCTCTGTAAATGACACTGACAATATTACCGCCCTGGTGGGCCAAAAGCCTTTGGGAAACTAGAAACTTGTAGCAATCATGCATAACAAAGAATAACCACAAGGTTATGAAAAGACCCTCCTGTCTTGTGCAGTTATCAACCGTATGCAATAGAGAATTGAATAACAAAACTGCAAGGTTGTGATGATATGGACTGGAAAGTTACAGAAGGAAGCCTGAAGGGTATAAATAGTGTATTTGTCTTAATAAAGCTGTCTTCATTCCTGCACTGAATGGAGTCCATGCCTTTAAGCCACTGCAAATAGTGCCCCGTGTGAGGAGTGAGAGAGCGCTGATCAGAGACGCGTCCAGCAGTGGAAGCCCCTGCTGCTGAAAGGAAGCAGGAGTCTGGCACCAGCTCAATGCCTGTAGGAAGACAGGTGAGTTGTGGGGAATGGGAACGATGGGGAGCACTGCATCCTCTGAAGAGAAGTCTGCCCTCTGTTTAATGGACTAATGAATAAACACAAAGTCATGCTGGACAGCCATTTGCTTCAGAGATCGGTGAAGTGAATGCGGTTACGGTCTTTAACGCAGACACCTGGGACAAGGCAGGTGTGCAGATATGGGACGAAGCCACAAAAGGCTATGAAGTTGCAGCTGAACTTTTGAGACCCTGGCATATCTTTATGGAATTGATAGGTCAACTAGACAAACAAAGGGCCCAGGCTGTGGCAAATGCCCCTTAAGACTCCAAAGATGCCATACAGGAGATGGAGCAGAGGGGCCCGTCTCCCATTACATCTGCAGACTCATCTGCACCTCCCTTTCTGGAGGCAAAGCCCAATAACGGTGCTTGTCCTAAGTCAATAGTGCCAAAAGTTTCTTTTCCCTGTGATATTGAGGAGGATGATGACGAGGATGATTCCTTTGATCCAGGGCAAGTAGACCCAGAACAAGAGCCTGATCTGTATCCCCCTGACTCACATGATGCATGGGTACAGGTGAAGAAAGAAGCCATGGCTGCAGGAGAAATAGAAGTTGCAAATTGTGTTGTTGCTCCAGTTATATATGATGCAAAAGGGAAGCAGGGTTGATGGGAAATTATGGGCTCCAGTGTGGTAGAAGAGTTACAAAGGCTAGTAATAGAACATGGATTAGATTCTCCATATGCATGTAATTTACTTGACTGTATTATGAAAAGTCATATGATGACTCCCCAAGACTGTTGGATGGTAGCTAAACTGATTCTCGCTATGACACAATTGACATTCTAGGAAAATGCTTTTAGGCATTTTATAGAAAAAGGCAAGAAGAATACCTTACACTACCTGACCAGGACCCTGCTGGCAACGTTACCCTGGACCAGATGCTAGGGCAGGGTGAGTTTTGGCATAAACAAGCATGAGACCCTCCACGTGACATTTTAGAACATATTAGAGACTGTGCTTTTTGTGCTTACATGGAAGTTCCCAGTGCAAGGAAACCAGAAAAGGCTTTCACTGAGATTAAACAGGGCTCCACTGAGCCTTTCATGTTATTCGTTGACAGACTTCGAGATGCACTAGCAAAACGGGTCCCACATACAGAAGCCCAAGACATGATTCTTCTTAAATTAGCCATAACCAATCCTAATGAGGATTGTAGGAAAATATTTCTGACATTAGATAATCCTGATCCAGTTAAAATGGTTGAAGCTTGTAGCCAGTTTGGTTCACTTAACCACAAATATGAGGCCATGGCTGCTGCTTTTGCAGCTATGAATGTTAAATAGCAAACCTGCTATGGCTATGGGCACACTGGACACATTTGCAAGCATTGCAAAAATTGAAACTAAAAAGAACCTCCTAATTCTAAATTGTGTCCATGGTGCAAAAAGGGGCCACATTTTGCAAGTTACTGCCATTCCATATATGATCGTGATGGTAATTCCCTTCAGGGAAACCCATCACACAGTGCACCATGGAAGTGCTTCAAGACACAAGTAATCCTGAAATATGATGTTCCAACCCCTCAGGTTTTTTCCAGCTTACGGGCTGCCACCTCAAGAACAGGCATGGACATGGCAGCCTCTGAAACAGTAACCTTTTCTGATATCTTGGTGCATTGGACTCCTACAGGAATTTTTGGACCTTTAGGAAATGTTAAAGGTGCATTTCTGCTAGGACAATCTTCAACAATGCTTCAAGGGCTATTTGTATTACCTGGTGTAATTGATTCAGACTATATGGGTCAGATACAAGTCATGACATAGACCCCTAGACCTCCACGTACAGTATCAGCTGGAACACATATTGTCCAACTGCTGCTGCAGCCACATTTCGTGGTGAAGCAAACCTTGGCTCCACTGTTCTGCCACATGTGTATGGACCACTTGTGTATGTACCATTTGTGTATGGACACAAGTGGTATCTGAGGAGCAACTGCTTCTTACCTGCTGCTTGACAGCATCCGGTCACTCAATAACGCTGACTAGTATCTTAGACACAAGAGCAGATGTTACTGTTGTCTCTGCAAGCTCCTGGCCACATCAGTGGCCCAAACTCCCCGCAGATAGGGCTTTACTAGGTATCGGCGGTAGCGCGTCTCCTTTACAAAATGTGAGCTTTGTGCAAGTGTCCTCATTCAGCAGGTGGGACCAGTTTATCACTGTGTGGGTATGACCAAAGCTGTGTATTCTACAGCCTCTATGCATTTTTCCATGAACTATTAACAATGGACCATTTGCAGCAGCTGCCCAGGGCACACCTGACCCCTCAGGCTGAAAGCTGGGTGTTAAAGAAGCTGAGATAGGAGCTGTGATAAATCCCCTTTGGGGAGTCATTACACCTTCACACACAACTTGAGGGGGCATCAACAATTCCAAAAATACCCCATGACTCACAGAGTTAAATCAGCCCTTGTGGAACTCCCTGCCCTGGGGGAGGTATTGGGCATTCCCACCTGAACCTGAGGGTATATGATCTTGGGGTTTGGAGACCTCTGTGACCAGTCATCAGATCCAGAGAAGGACCAGAACCTTGACAGGAGGAGACCATCACTCTCTACCAGACTGTGACCATCCTCTGCACCAACAGGTTTTCCCCTTCCTTTTATTTTGTGCTCAGGGGAACCACATGGGGCTCAGCACAGGGGCTAACAAGCACCATTCTGTTTGTGTCCCAGGCTGCTGGGTTATACTTCTGGGTTTTGTGGGTGAAAACCAGTTTCTCTTTGTGTCATTGCATTTATTGTAATATTTTTATTAAGTTGTAACTCTGACTTAAAATGTCTCTTGAGCTGGGTTCATTTCTCCTGCCGGATTACCTTTAAACCAGCACAGCAAGTCATTGGACCAGATGGGCACACAGCTTCAATCCGGCCTTTCATACTAGACGCTCCCCTCATGCTATGGGGACATGATTGCATGAGTCAGTGGGGTGTCTGACTTAAAGTGCCTTTTTCTTAGGGGCCACTGAGGCACAGACTACCCTGTCATTTATGTGGCTCACTAATAGACCTATCTGTGTGGAACAGTGGCCCCCAAAACTTGAAAAATTGCTCCATTCACATGACGTAGTCAACAAACAACTTCATGCAGGCCATACTGTTCCCACCACAAGCCTGTGGAACTCACCTGTGTTTGTTATCAAAAAAGGCAATGGCAAATGGTGGCTTTTACAAGACTTGAGACAAATCAATGCTGTAATTGAAGATATGGGACCTCTGCAGTTAGGTATGCCCTCGCCAACAATGATTCCTTGAAAGTGGCACTTAATCATTATTGATCTGAAAGACTGCTTTTTTACAATTCCTCCAGTAGAGATCTAGCCCCGCTATACCAGTTGCTGAGGGGCAATACTCAGTTGACCTCTCCCAGAACTCTCTAATGATGCAAAAGCCTCACTACACCTAATACCCAGAAACTAAAAACCTCTTATGCATCTCGGTGTGATTGTAACCTGCCTTTTCATTTGGCAATTATGTGAACAACTCAGCCATATGCTTTGTTATTTCAGTGGGACATGGATCTGTCTGACCCTTTGTGGGTAACAGAATGGCTATTTTTGCCACACCAAATGCACAAAACTGTTGAAATACTTGCTGAAATGATTGCCCTTTTGATTATGAAAGGACGTCAGCAACTACTGATGGTAGCTGGCCTAGAGCCACAGATCATGTTTTTGCCCCTCATCTCTCAAATGTTACATAGTGGATGTATCAGCATTCTCTGGACTTTCAAACTGCAGTGATTGGCTTCTCTGGAACCATTAGCAATCATATTCCAAAACATACAGTGTTGCATCAGGATTTGCGCTTCTATGAAACCCTGAAATGCAGTTGGGAGCCCCTAGATGCTCTTACAGTGTTTACTGCTGGGTGGGGGTAAATGAAAAAATCTGTCATTGTATGGCAAGACCCTCAGTCTTTGTGCTGGCACTCTGACAAACAGTAGAAAGCTCCCTACAGATTGGTGAGCTTGCAGCAGTAGCCCGAGCTCTTTCTAAGTGGCCACAGCCCATCAACATAGTCACAGGTTTGAACTATGTTGCAGGATGTAGGATTAGTTTCCCACTTAGAAGATACCTCTTCAAGTGAAGTTTCCAATCCTTTATTACTTGAAGAACTAACACCCTCTCCCTGCTCTGGAAGCAACATTCATCTCCTTATTATATTTTGCATATTTGATCCCAAACACCTTTACCAGGCTCTTGGGTAGAAGGTAATGCCAGAGTAGATGCTCTTACTCTTTACTCTCAAGTTGTTCTGAATACCTTCATGCAGATCTGATTATCCCATCAACATGCTAATGCCTTAAAAAGGACTTTTGGCCTCACTCAAGACACAAGTCAGACATTGTTGCAGAATGTCCAGACTTTCAACAAGTCTCCGGTCTGGTAGGACTGCCAGGGGTTAATCCCCGAGGCCTTCATATCTTGTAACTTTGGCAGACAGACGTTAGGCATATTGCAGACTTTGGAAGACTGAAATATGTCCATGTCAGTAAAGATACCTTTTCGGGGGTGACTTTTGCCTTCTACCACACAGGCAAAAAAGCCCGTGACCTGCTGACATTTTTTAGCAGCTTTTGCTTATTTGGGGTACCCCACACAATTAAAACAGACAGTGGTCCTGCCTATATAGCTAATCAGACCCTTCATTTTTTTCAAGATGGGGGTGTTCAACATCTCACTGGTATCCCTCACTCCCCTACAAGCCAAGCCATTATAGAAAGGACACATCGAGTTCTCAAAACCTTGTTACTTAAACAAAAAGGGGGAATAGTCCATTTAATTCCACAGGAGCGTCTGAACAAAGCTCTTTATGTGCTAAACTTTTTGAGTATTTCTAACTATTCAGAATCAGCTGTAAGTCGGCATTTTGCAAGCTTACACTCTGATATCATTACTATTCGTACTGCAGACAAGCATCAACTCATGGCCTGACATGTGGAATCTGGTAAGTGGGAAGGCCCCTTCCCTCTAATCACATGGGGAAGAGAATATCCTTGTGTTTCAAGAGGTCAGGGACCATGGTGGCTATCTGCTCAGTGTGTTCATCCTTATCAAAACCTCTCTCTACATGAATCTGAAGACAAAGAGGATGCATCACTGGAAGCAGTTGCCATCCTTTTTCAATGAACTGACTGGTTTGGCCTGACTCCAGAGGCGGATGGACTAGGAGTACAGAAATACAGCTATAGCACTTTTGGAGAACCAGTCTCACCACTTTCAGCTAAAGCTGGAGCATATCATTCTGCAACTTGCCGCTTGTTAGCATTAGATTGGCAACATCAGAGCCCTGCAGTTTTTAGTAGCGACCCTGAAGTTAGCCTTTATATAATTTGTTTAGAGTGTTGCAGTAAGAATCACGAATCTTGCGTATTGCTTGCATGTGGTAATTGTCATTGTCGATGGTGTTGTATTTCTCATAAGCGTACTAATTTGTGTAGAAAGTGTCATAGCAATAGAAGTCCAGTTAGAGATGTGGAAGAGGCACAGATCATTCGGTTGCTGTGCAGATGCAAATGCCTGGTACCACAAGAATGGGAGGTGTTCGAGGCAGACTGGCAAGGAACAATACACAAAAGTGGGTGCAGATTTCAATGGAAAGGCATACAATGTGTGCTATATGGTGCTTTATGATTTCACTTTTAATTTTCAGCTGGCTAGAAAAGGCCCAGGCTGTCCCACAACTGAATCAGAATGTCTGGGTCACTCTGGCCAATGCTACAGGCCAAGATACTATATACCTATTTACAGTGACACCAATGGTCCCCTTCTGGACTTGCCTGGTAGGAATACCAATTGATGCTGATAAATTCACACAATTAAGGCCACAAATCAACATTGCCCTTTTATTTGACCAGCTGCCAAGATCCTTAGTTCCAGGATAACGTTCTCCTGCTCCCTTAAGAGAATGACCCTGGCCATGATAGTCTCAGCCTTAAAATACAGTGCCTTACAACCCCAAAAATTAGATTTATATGGATCAGTAAAAGCTGACTTATGTTTTTGTTTTCACTGCCCTACCTGCATGAACTGGAGGCTTGGCGCATCCATGTGGATTAAGAGTCAGGATGTTACTCTTTCCCAACCTGTTTATTGTAACATATCCACTTGGTGCAATGTCACCACTATAGAAAATATAACAACCAATTTAAGTAATCCATGTAGCTTGCCACAAGTATTTTTCTTGATTTGTGGAGATAGAGCCTGGCCCAGAATCCCTACTCACGCAGTAGGAGGCCCATGTATCTTTGGTTGTTTAACCTTTTTCGCTCCAAACAGGACCAGTATCATTTCAATACACCATTGATCTTGCACCACACGATCAATACATGCCTTTCAATCTGACTGTAAAGGTAACACTAAATTATGGAATCTTGCTGCCAATCCTGCAGCATCCATACTTGCACCAGGGGTTGCATCTGCACAAGCCTTGCCACAGCATAATAAATTAGGATGCTGGCTGGCAAAACAAACTAATTTAACTAGTAAGGCACTTCAGTGAGCTTTTGCTTGATGTAGACTCAATACGGCAGGCTGTGTTATGTAAGAGCTGCTATTGATTTCTTGTTATTAGCACAAGGTCATGGGTGTGAAGAATTTGAAGAAATGTATTGTATGAATTTATCTGATCACTCACAGTCAATCCACCAAAGCATTAAAGCTCTAAGAGATAACGTGCAAAAAATTACTGTGAATGATGGATGGGGATGGTTGAATTCTTTGTTTGATGGATGGGGCATCAGAGGATGGTTATGATCTTTTTGCAAAGTTGTACTGACTGTTCTTGGCATTTTTCTTTGTATCTTAATTTGTATTCCCTGGTTACTGCAATGTGTACAACACTTGATAACAAAGTCAATTAACACTGTTTCAATTGTTGAAAAGGAAGGGGGAGTTGTAGCGGTAGAAAATTCCTCTGTAAATGACACTGACAATATTACTGCCCTGGTGGGCCAAAAGCCTTTGGGAAACTAGGAACTTGTAGCAATCATGCATAACAAAGAATAACCACAAGGTTATGAAAAGACCCTCCTGTCTTGTGCAGTTATCAACCGTATGCAATAGAGAATTGAATAACAAAACTGCAAGGTTGTGATGATATGGACTGGAAAGTTACAGAAGGAAGCCTGAAGGGTATAAATAGTGTATTTGTCTTAATAAAGCTGTCTTCATTCCTGCACTGAATGGAGTCCGTGCCTTTAATCCACCACACTTACACTGAGATCTTCAAGGAAGTCAGGAGCAACTTCACTAAGCAGTAGCTGAGTTGCCTGCAAGGTGCAGGAGAGGACATGGCTGCAGCTCAGGTGACAAGTGACACGAGACAGGCAGAACTGACTGTGCATCTCAGTGCTGGTCCAGAGCTTCTCGTGGCCTTACTCTGCACCTCAGGACACAAGGTGAGCACTGGTGATGGGTTAGGCTGTAGTCATTGACTGCTCTGTGCTTATGGCCCTGGCAGACAGCCTGTCACTAGGATGTTGGAAGGGACTTTAGCTAGTGCAGTAATGAGGCCAGGGACTTGCACTGCTAGCAAGTGAGGGGTGCCTGTTTAGATCAGGAAAGTGCCCAGGAGAGGCCACGCACACAGCATGACCATCTTACCTGCTCCCATCTCCTCTGGAAGTTCTCACAGGGCTGTGTGCCAACATCCAACCCCCTCTCCATCACCCACCCACCTTTCTGCTGCTGTGTCCCAGCTGAATCAGTGCCAAGGGATGCTGAGCTCCATGTGGTGGGGGCTGGCTCAACACGCTTCCCCAGGCCAGGATCAGCTCCGAAACACACAGTCAGGAGTGGGTGCCATAGTCCAGGCATTGTGCTGGCAATGGCCCCAGTGATGGCAAAGGGTATGTGCAAATGTGCAGTTGTGGGTCTTGGCTTATTTCTTCTTGGATTGAGGATCAGCCCATGTATTAAAAACAAAAGGTTTCCTGTGCCCTGCATGAGACCCAAAGGCTCCTGCGCTGGGCCATCTCCTCTCTATGGGAAGCAGCCTGTTTGGGAAAGCAGAATATATGGGAGAGAGTTATCACGAGTCAAGAGCCACTTACAGAATTTATAGGAGACACAGGTGAACTTCTAGCCTCTTTCAGGAGACACAAGAGAGACCTCAGCCCAGTCCTTCCCCACGGCTTATTCTGGGGGCAAAAGTGCCCCAGCTGTGGGGGTGAGCTCCAGGGATATTTTTCCCCAAGTCATGGACTGGATCCTGCCATCACAGCCAACCCAGACCAGCTCAGATGTCAGCAATGTCCCTGAAGAGCAGGAGCGCATACAATGGGTACCTGTGGACACCCAGTGTCTCCTTTTCCTGCCCAGCCTGCCCTCAACAGTGCTCACGGGCCCCTGTTCCCGTCAGGATCCTACAGCTGACCCTCCAGGACCAGGCCACCAGCAGACCCACCTGGGCAGTTCCAGTATTGTCCCATACTGTCCCACTGACCCATACACATTGCTGTGCGCTTCCAGCCTCACAGGCTTCACACTTTGTGCCCTGTGGCCAGTTCCTGATTGGAACAGGCTATCTATAGCCACTAACCTGGACCTGTTTGACTTTAGTCAGATGACTCTAAAGAAAACCTCAAGCAGCTGCAAGCCCCATAGCAGCAATCCTAGATCCAGTGCTGGCAGTCCAGGCAGCTGGAAATCCTCTTTCCTGCCCAGGGCTGACTCAGCACACCACAAGTGCCAGTGCATGGTCCCCTTCCCCATTTGGCCCTGCCAGAGCACATGGGGAGAATAGCCTGGCTGCCTCCAATTTGTGAATAGCTGTGACCACCCCCCCCTCTGAGATGGTAATCAAAGCAGCCCATGTACAAACCCTGGTTGCTCTGTGCTTCTCCAAGCCAGGACAGTGGTTTACACTGCTTCATTTGTGGATTTTTTTTCAGCTGTTTTGACTCACTCCACTACTGCAGATTTCTTGTCCACATGGATGCAGAAAACTCCAGCATGCTGTCCTTACAACAAAGGCTGGAGCCTCAACCAGAGCTTTCCCCTCCTCCTTGGAGCTACTGAGATGTAAAGAGAAGGTGTGGGCGCTTAGGGTTCATAATGGACTTAGAGGTCCCATGTTTGCGTGAGTCTAAGTTTAGAAGACCTGGAGCCCTTCTCTGTGAGTGACCCACAGCCACTGAAAATCATGGCCAGGCTGTCCCATGCTATGGGGCCTAGCCCCACAACTCTTCTTTCACCTTCCTGTGACCCTGGAGAAGTAGATGGCAGGCTGAAATGGTGTGAACTCCTCTCTGAAACCTGCTTGCATCCGTACAAGCTCATACAAGGAACCCTAAAGAGTTCTGCCTCCCCAAGACATATCATCAGTCCCCCATGCCTCTCAAGCCTGAACTAACCGGTCTCATCACTGGGGGCAACCTATCTCCTCCTGAAGGTCTGGTGTTGGCTGTGGTGCAGGCAGGACAAAGCCTGCAGTGCAGTGTCCCAGGTAACACAGGTAACCCTCAGACCTTTCTTAGGGATGCACTGAAATCACAAGGCTGGGTAGCAGGGAGCTCAATCAGCACCTTTTTTATTAATATGCATCATAAATAAAGAAATAAATAAAGGCGAGACACCTCATTCTAACAGGGAAATACAAATTAAATACGGTGCAACGTCCGCTAAGCGATGTACAAGCAGGAGGTAACCTAGCAAGACCAGGGCCCCTTGCCATGGTGAAGCCAGCCCAGGCACGATGCTGTGAACAGCGTCAACCCGGCCAAGGCACCAAATACTGGCATGGCCTTTCATTAACACTGTTCCCCACCTGACAGGCAGGTGAAGATCCCCACTACAGCAGGCGGCATGAACATGGCAAGGAAGGGGTTGACTGGCATTGCCTCTACCAAGGACCCCAGGACCTCCAGTATCCCCTTGTGCTCGTGCACAACACTTATCCCCCCCACCCCATGGCACTGCTCAGCAAGACCAGAAACCCTGTGCCAAGGGGAGCACCATCCCTCCCTCCCCAGGCTCCCCAACTCCCTCTGGGAGCACCCCTGACCTACCTGCTGGGAGCACTGCCCCCGACAACCCTAGCCCAGTCAGGGACCCTGCCCTCATTCCCTCCCCTCCAAGCCCCCTCCACAGAGCATCCCAAGGCTTCCCAAGCACTGGCTCCCTGCTCAGTGTGAAGGGCACGAGACCACCCCCCAATGCACCCATCTCTGCACAGGGTGGCACTACCCAACCCAGACCTATATAACACTGAACATCCACACGCCTTCCTCACAACCCCACACCGCTTTGCTCCACACACACACAAGTAACCCATCCCCCTTCCCTGCACAGCCCCAGCTCTGCAGTGTGGCACTGCCAGGCCACTTGCCCTGGTACAACCCACCTACAACATATTAGGACAGCGATGCTCCAGCATAGGACAGCCTAACCCCATCAAACTACAACAGAACCCATCAGCCTAGCCTTGCAGAGACCTTGCCAATGTGTGGTGCTCCCACCACTGTGGCTAAGGATGTCAGGGGTGCAGAAGGCTAGCACTTGCACCCTCCAGCACAAAACAGCTGGGTGGTGGGCAGCGCTGCTTGGGTTCCTGTAATGTAGGAGTCCATGATCTGTGGGTGCTGGAGGCAATGTGGGGTGGAGGGGGGGGTCAGGCGGTCCCTGGTGTGGCTGCATGCATGGCAATGCTTGGCAATACGAGGTGCAGCTCGCAGAAGACCTCAGGGGGCTGAGTTGGTCTTTGTCAGCTGCATAGGGAGGAGCAAGAAGGAACCACCTACGGTTATTGTACTCTGTAATGGCAAGTAAGGTAAGAAACTAGCAAGAAGCTGTGTTTGTTCCTCTGGCAGGGTGGGCTACCCCAGAGGCGTGTGAGCAGCCCACGGAACTGTGCTTGGCCTCCCAGACGTGTCAATAGTCCTCGTCCTCCGGGTGAGTGACATACATGATGGGCACCAGTCCCTTCTCAGAGCCAAGGCTGCACTGCAGCCAGTCACCATCCACCTTGGAGATGACCTGCAGAATATCCCCTTTGTTGAAGCTCAGTTGTCCTGCCTCAGTGGCAATATGATGGCAAAGAGCTTTCACCTCACTGCAGACAGAGAGAGAAGGGTTAGCTCACCACAGGACGCTCATCCCACTTAGGGACCACCAGATGCACAGAAAACCAAGGAAAACATGCCCTGCCTCCCTCCCCAGCCAAGGCCCACAGATGCTCCCCAGCTTCCCCTCTCCTGCAGATTGCAGAGTTGCAGTGGGTGGATGCACAAACTGCATCACTACCTCCAACCACCTTTTGGTCCATGACTACAAAGGGGGCTAGGCAAGCTGCAGCAGACAGAGCCATGCCACCCCCAAACTGCCACAGCCCAGCATCTGCAGGATGGTCACTTGGTGTCACTCACCAGGTAGGGTGGGGAGATATTCCCCGGGCTGGCAGTGACACGGCAGGCACCTCAGATGGCTCTGGCTGGGGTGGGTCTGGCTCAGGGGCTGCCTCACGCCACATGCTTGCCCCAACTGTCTGGGCCACCAGCTGGAACACAGACTTGTCCAAGCTCAGCCAGCCAGAGGGCAACCTGGAATGAAGAGAGAGAAGCAGTTAGTGGCCGGGAATCGTACCCAGGGGAATGGAGCAGCCACTCTTCAGGGCAGAGTTTTGCCTCAGAGGTTTTGATTCATTCACAAAGTGCATTGCAGCCCACAGGAAGGGTTCAGTATTCTCCAGGCACACCACAGCCTAGCCTGGGAAGGACTTTTCCAGTGGACATTTTCAGGAGAAGTAGGGGTGTACAGACAGACAGGCAGCAAGGGGAGGTCTCAGCTACTGGGACCAACTTCACACCTCCTCCTCACTCATTGAGAGCAACAGGAATGGCTCCATGTTCTGTTCTCAATGTTGTTTTGGGAGGGATGAGGTGATGATGGGGTCATGTAGCAGGGGCCCTTCCACTAGCGAAGGGTTTTAGTACCCAAGGCAGTGGTAGAGCTCAGATAGAAGAGGAAGGCCTGTGAGGTGGACTGAGCAAGGGTGTGGGAAGAATTAAGGCAGGCTGGCAGGGCTGACAGACCCTTGAGGTACCACCATGGTAAAGCCCAGCAGCCAGCTACTGGCTTGACTTCCACCTGCACTGCTTGCACTTCAGGTTAACCAGTCCTCCTCAGGCCCAAACAACCCCTGCCCTTACCTGTTTGGTTGCCTGGGCTCTTTTTGTACCTTCCTGGACCCAAACAAGTGTCCCCACTTGATAGGCTGGCTGCCTTCTGATGCACTGGTGCTGCTATCCTCTTGAGGGGCTGCTGCTGCTGCTCCCACTCTTTGTTTAGTCCCAGACTCCTTCTCCTTGCTGCGCTTCAGCTCTGTAAGCACTGAGTCTGGAGGGCTGCCCATCCAGAAGGGGCAACTCCGTTCCTTCACCTCTTCGCCGACCACTACCTTCTGAGGCTTTTCCAGGGGCTCTTCCATGGCTTCAGGACTTGTCTTGCTGGTAGACTTGGGCCTCTCCTCCAAGGTGCCCTCATCAATGGGACAAGCCTCTGCACCCTCCACCACCCCTTCACGGGGAGGTGGTGCCTTGTGGGTCTCCACTGACCTGGGCACAGTATTCAAAGCAGCTTTCTTCTTCTCAGAGCGGATGAACTTTGAGCCTTCAGCTGAGCCTTCAATGTAAATCTGAGAGGTCTGCATGAGCTGGTACCACCAGCCTGCTTGCTTGTCCTTCTTCCTCTCCCAAGTGCTCTCTCGCATCTTACTCTGCTCTTCCTCCCTGTCACCATCTCCACAGGAGGCCCCCACCCCCTTGATCCTCTTCTCACTCACAGCTTGCTGTGGGCTGTGCCCTGGTGAGATGTCACCATCTCTGGCACCCTCTTGGCATGTTTCAGGGGCAGTGCTGCAGCCATCGGGATCCTCACTGCTGCCTCGTGTCCGCATCAGCTGCAAGGTGGAGTGCACAGAAAGCAGCAGGTCCTGCTTCACACGCAGCAGCTCCTTTTGCTGCTGCTGCTCTTTGCCCATCTGCATCAGGTGGTGCTCAAAGAGGAGGTCTAGGTTGAAGGGCAGCAGAGAGAGAGGCTGGAGCAGGAGCAGGAGCTCCTCGAAAAGAGGCTGGCACACACTGTGAGACAGGCACAAGAAACCCACTGGCTGGTAGTGTGCCAGGATGATATCTGTAAGGGCAAGAGACATTAAATCAGAGGAAAGGCTCTTCTGACCGTTGCCAAGCCACCACAAAGTTGCTGAAGCTATGGGGAAAGGAGTTGCACACTAGTTTTTTGCCACAATTGTGGTGGCATTGTTAGGCTGACACCCGGGTCAGGGGGCACCAGATGCTCTGTGAGCTCTCAGCAAACTGGCACAGATACTGCTTTTCAGCTGTGCCTGCAGCCAGGACCCACCTGGCAGACAGACTAACCACCTGATAACCCGCCACAAGATGTCACAGAAGTAGGATGGGAATAAAGAGCATCAAATGGTTGGAATGTGTTAAAATTCTTTTCTCCAACTCCTGGGTGAACAAGGAGCAGTAGATTTGGCCAGTACCAGTGCCTTGCAGATGGGAATGTCAGGGACAGCTGAATACAGTCTTTCCAGGGTCCCATCTGGGCTGAACTGTGGATCTTAGCAGAGAATGGACCAGCTTTTCTACCTGTAGCATTCATCCTTCATTTGACTTGACTACATCTGCACTGCCTCCCCATTCAGACCTCACTCTCGGGGAGAGAGCTGGTAATGCAATTTCTGGCTATTTGATCCTACTAGGATAACAAACCTACACCACAGACAGGACTTGCACATTACATCCAATCCCTTTGCTAGGTCTCATCATCCTGACAGCCCTAGCTTTTGTTTACGCTTCCAGCTCTCAACGATGGCTTGAAATAGGTGGTCATTTCTGGCTCCAGAAAAACACTACATGCTTAGAGTCTATTCTATTCTAGTCTAGTGTAGTCTAGTCTATATTCTATTCTATTCTAATGTTATAAAATGATACATGCAGTAAAATCTGCTTTTTGTTTGTCAGGTGGTGTTTGGGGTTTTTTTGTTTGTTTGTTTTTTTGTTTTGTTTTGTTTTTTTTTGTTGTTGTTTTTCCCATGCCTGAAGAGTTTCAGCTAAGCATGCACATCTCCAGGCATATGAAACTCTCAGGCACTGGGCATGGAACACGGAAATTTGGGGAGGGTCTCCTGCAGATAAATAGAGGTATCTGCACTGTAGGTGATAGCCTTGGGAAGGCTAGCTGCAGCTGGGAATGAGAACAGATATCCAGGATCAGGTGGAAGGAGCTGTACAGAGCCTGGACTTCCACCTGGGACTTCCCTGGTCCATTGAGACTGTATAGCCCAGTCTTTCAACTTGGGGCAGAGAAGAGCAGCCCAAGCTGAGAGAACAACAAGAGAAACACATTTTCATTCCATACTCTACATTGTGCAGAATTTGGCCACTACTGCAGCCTCAGGATCTTACCTTCATGGTTGTAGAGGTGATTGAACCAGAACTCCAAGGACCGAATACTGCAGAAATCAAAAATAAGCAGGGTAAGAAAGAGAAAAATGTATTCACTCCATTTATCCTCACTGCTCTACCAGAAGAAGTGTGGCTGAAAAAGGGAATTTGCACAGCATGAGTTTGTGAACCTTCAGATCTAAGGAAAGGACAGTCCCATCAGCATGCACGGATCACAGATACAGAACATCCAGCTGGCTTTACATGTGTAACTGTAACCCCTAACAACCACATTTCCAGCAAGATTCCTCACCATTTTGCTCCTATGTCCTCAACACAGCTTTGTTTTGTTAAGAAGAGGCTCCTATGGAAGAGGCAAATCATCTACAAACCTAAGACCACTGCTGATGGCTTGGCCCAAAATATGCTGATATACTGTGCCAACAGGGGAGAATTGGGCCACCTATCTGGGGAGAGAAGGGCAGAGCTTGTTCCTGCTTGTAAGGGTTCTCTAATACTTGGAGATCTTGGGGAATCTGTTGCCTCTGCTAGAGGTCTTGTTGACTAATGGAGAGGAGCAGGGAAACACCATCCTAGGAGCACTGATCCCTTTGCCAGCAAAAAGGCATTGCTACCTTCTTCTGCTTAACACTGAGTAGAGTGTGCACACTCCTTATCCAAACTGGAAGGACCAGCCCTGAGTCCTTGACCAGGGCAATTTCACCTTCAGAGCCTCACACTCTGGGATTCAATGCACCTCTAGGAATCAGTGGTTTAAACAGGGATTTCCAAGAGTAATTTTTGCATATATTATGCCTAACCTTATATGAAGCTGGACAGACAGACCACCCACCTAATTTTCTGGGGTTTAGACAAGCTGACAATGCTCTTCATTTGGCTATAGCTATCTCTTCTCAATCCTGACCTGGTAAGGGAAGTTTTGATTCATCTGGAGTTCCCTGAGGCTCAGAGCTTCTTTCTTACCTCACCTACTTCTGGGAAGTGGCTTTCACAATCTTAAGGGGTTTTTTCATGGTCAACTGTGGCTGCCTGCAGTCAAGGACCAGCAGCTGCTGCCAGCCCTGGACAGAGACCTGCAGCCAGAGCAGGGGTCCTGCTTACTTGAGGAGACCGAAGATGAAGGCATTGAACCTCATGGTGTGGTTGGTGAGCTCTGTGTACTGGCTGATCTTGCTGTAGAGGCTGTGCAGCAACTTGGTAGAGGGGCCTATGAAGAGAAGCAAATTGTTGAGATTAGTTGTGGTCAGCAAAGTCAAAATGGCATCAAAGCAAGACAGGCTTTGTCTGGGTGTCCATGTCCATACGTGCATTCCCTCTGCCAAATGCCAGCATGAACTCACTCTATCCCAAAAGCTAGACTCTACACAAGACATGGGTTGTGATCTGTCCCAGACTCCAAAACTGTGGGAGAGTTTCAACATTTCAAGGACCTGCCCCCCACACTTCAGAGACAATCACACCCATTGGCTCAAAATCAGCACATAAATAGAATATTGTGGTGGGTGCTTATAATTTGGAGTGTCTGTTACCACAGAGATAACCCCAGAGCTGTAGGTTTGTCACAATCAGGCTATGAGGCTTCCCAGGATGATGTAGAAATCAGTGTGCCATTAATTTCGTTTTTGTTTCTTTTCCTCTTTTTTTTTTTTAATTGATTTGGCCTGTTATAGGGAAATTTGGAAATTTCAAGACCAATGACAATAAATATTTGGGATGACAATAAATATTTGGGCAGAAAAGAGCAGTGTCTCTCCTTTCTTGCAAGAGAAGGCCAATGAGCATCCTGTTCCATGCAGGAAAATGGGTATTAGTCTGCACTCTCATCCTTATAGCCAACCTCCCCCGGCACCTCACAGACGTAACACAGAACCAGCACAGGGCTGTAGGCACTGCTGCACAACATCCATACCTAGCTGGGTGGATGCCTCCACGACACTCCAGGGGATGTTCCTCCTCTGGCCAATGATCATGTCCAGGACGTAAGCCTTGAGCCCATCACTCAAAATGTCCCGGACCGCAGGGCACAGGTATTTCAGGATGAGATGTCCCACATTGGGGCTCACAGAGCTGTTCCCAAGTTTGGCCTAATGGGCAACAGGCAACAGGGAGACTGTTGGTAACTTCTCTCAAGGTATAGACGCATGGAAACAGTTCAGCACCACTTGCCTACTATGGACACTCAGCAAGCAACATCCAGGCTCAGTAGCTCCTTGAAAAGACAGGGTCTTCCCCTTCACCCTGATGACTCACACACCTGTTCTGAATTGGTCCCTGCAAGGTCTTCCCCAAGCTGGGAAGAGGTGATAGCTTAGGAAAAGAACATCCTATCTTGGGAAGAGGATATTCCAGTTAGAAGGGATGCCTGGTTCTGCCAAAAGGTATAACAAGGCTGTCCTGCTGGAGGAAGAAAATAGCAGGGGATTTTTCTGCTGCTATAGATTTTCTTGTTGCTGATTTTGGAGCAGGAAGCAGAAAGTCACATAGGAATTAGCAGCACCAAAGGGTTAAGCAACACTTAAATCAATGACATGTCAAGCAATAATTCCTAGGGATTACTATAAATAAATAGGGGGAGGGTAAAACAGATGGACAGACCTCAGGTTGAGGTGAGAAACCATGTAAGAGCCCAGCAGCAGCAAAGCAGTTTTTCTGCATGCAGTCTTTGAGCTGAGGGGTCCATCCAAATGGGTCAGGAACTGGTGCTCAGGGTACAGATTTTACCAGCTGATCTGGAATTATGCTGACCAGTTGGCACAGGCCCACAAAAGCCCTGAACTGAAACTGAACTTCTGGCTCAGGAATAATCCTGTCAGATCCACTGAGCACGGCAGCAACTGAGACGGGTGCTGTCTTTTAACAAGTGAATGCTCAGCTCCTGGCACACTGATTCATAATGAAACCCGTGGCTAAAAGGACAGGGTTGTCTGGTAAGTAAAGTAATGGAGGAATGTTGCAATTATACCCCAAACCAACATTGTAAGAATAGGGAATTCACAGTGAAGTCTTTTTTAAAAGGGTGTGGGAATCTCAACAGCTCTGGTTATGTTGCAAAGCAATCTCTTGCATCAGCAACAATCATAATTAGGGGAAAATTACTCTGGGCTGTGAGATAAGGTTGAATGGGTTTGGAATCTGTCCCAGTCGGGTTTCTCCTTGGGGACAGCATGCCAGGGGAGTTGTCATGCCCAAATAGTGTCACATTGCTGCCCCAGAGTCCCCTGACTGAAACAGAGCATTCAGTGTTGAGAGGAGGCACCACAAACATGCTGCCGAGTACCACAGGACTGCAAAAGCTGCCTGGAACACACAGAAGCAAAACTGCTCTGCTTCTGCATTATTCCAGAAATGAGGGAGCACAGGCCAAAGACAGCCATCCCTGGGACAACCTAAATGCACTTCTGTATTATTGCAGAAATGGGAAATGAGGGAGAGCACAGGCCAAAGACAGCCAGCCCCACAGGTGCACGCTGAAGCTAATGGATTCACAGCAGGGGCTATAGGGAATTCCCAGACAACCCAGACTGGCAATGACTGATGCACCTTTTATTATTATTGTGAGAACCCTGTGAGACACTGAAGGGTGGGGGACACTGCACTGTGCCCTGGCACCAGTGCCAGGCCAAAATCAGGTGACATGTGGAGGAGGGACAACTGCAGTGTGAGAAAAAAGAGCTGGTGCACTGCATCAGACCAGAAGTCCAGCTGGTCTGGTTTGGTTCCTTATAAAGAGCCATTATAAGTACATAAGAAAGAGTTAAAACAGAGGAAACACATATAATATTTGCCCTTAATATTCTCACAGCCTACAACTAGTTTCAACTCAGAGACTGTCTAAGCTTGATGTTATTCTTATGTGTTCAGTAAACCTCAGTGAATTTTGCTTCCCTGTGCTTTTCTGATCTTCCTTTAAATACACATATTCTTTTAGCACGCCCAGCACCATGCAGCAGGAATTGTCACAGATTTACTGTCTGTTGCATGGTGTGCCATCACCTTTGCTTGATTTCTTCTTAGAACTACTGCCTTTGTCAGGTACCCTGCAGTTTTTGACCGGAGGAGTACAGAGTGGTAATCTTTCTCCATACTCTCCGTGTCACTCAGAATGCTGAATGCAAGACATACCTTCACCCCTGGATCCCTGCTGGTTCCAAAGTGAGCCACAATCAGGTCAACGGCAGTGTTGATTGCCTTCACCAGACCTACAGGGAAAGAACAAGTCAGAGAGCTGCCTGAGGGGCTGCTAGGATAGAACCTAACAAAACAGTTCTCAGAGAAATGAGGCAGGGGCATTTCAAGTCCATGCCTACACACATGTGCTCTCTGACAAAAACAGGTAGAGACTCTCCTAACCCCTCCGCAAATCTGTCCTTGCTTGTTCCAACTCACTTATCAGCCTGACAGTAGGACAACCTGTCAATATACCTAAGGGACAAAACCCACCATCCCCACACCCCATTCCTTGAGGCAGCAGAGATGGGGTCTGAGGCAATGAGTCTTTTGCTGCTTTGATGCCACAGTGTGGCACGGCAGAAGCCTTGCATTTTGGCAAATTTTGTGATGATTTTCAGTAACAAGCCAGTGGTGCATAATCTAACATCTGCACCAGTATACTGTGAGAACAGAACTGAAAAAGAAGGGAAAGCTGCACCTGGTAGTCACCAACACATAGCTGGCAAAGGTCTGGGAACCCTTCTGCACATCCCTTGCCTTTGGAATGATAATGAGACCACTGTCAAATACCCAAACTCAGCCCTGCCTCTAGAATGGGTCCCATCAGAGTGGTATCTTGTCCTATTTTGGAATCCTTTTTTCCACCCTTTTATATAGTTTATCACACAGGACAAACCAACCTTTTAACTAAATTACAAAATCTCAGGTTAGCACATCTGCAACATCACATAGATACACAGGTCTACCCTTGAATATCGAGACTGGGATGAGAGCATGCCCTGCCTTAGGGTCACACACTAGTGCCTGTCCACTCTCTTCTCCTTTTTGTGTACTTAAAATCCTTTTTAACCATACTTCCTGTGACAAGCAGCTCAAATACATTTTGTGGCACGTTGCAGGGCGCAGCAGCCACAAGAACCTGTCGTGAAAGCAGCCATCAGTCCAGAGGGACATGTAGTTGCAGTGCTACTGTGGGAAAGGGCAGGCAAAGTTCAAGTCATTATATCTACAGAGATGAGACAGAGAGAAGCACAGTTTGTTTTATGTTTCACTACACCACACTTATCCACAAGTGATGGACAGACTCACCCTTCTTCTGCAGCAAGTCGATGGAGATGGACTCTGTGTTGCCATCTGGGGAGAGGCAGAACTCAGCAGGAGGTTTCTCCGCTAGGGAGAAGTAGTCAGGAAAAAAGTCATTGTAGGTAAGCTGGAGTTGCCTCATAGACTGTCCTGCAGGGCCAAGACATAAGGGAGAATGATCAGCCCAAATCCCTCACACCAAAGCCTCTTCCACATTGTTTGCTTTTCCCTGAAGCAACCTGCATCAGCAGTAGTCTTCATTCCAGCCTTTCCCATGCTAGGACAGCAAGACTACAGGCTTGTTCCTTGCCCAGCAATGGTTTGCAATATGTTCCTGTACAGTTGACCCCCACAGCCCATACAACATCCAGCTCCAGCTTAACTGGGAGCCCATGGACTCTGGAAGATGATGCAGGAGGTTCAGTCTCATAGGGTGGTGCTAAGGGATACCTTGCTGCACCAGACTCTCTGTGCTGCTGTGTGGATAGTCCCAGCAAGGGGAGTCAAAAGTGAGCACAGAGAGAATCCCACACAGGCATCCACAGGCAATAAATCACGTGTTTGCTGCCTGTCCTCTGGGATGGGCTCCGTTTTCAAGGAGTGACTTCTGCAGGAATTTTTCCATGTGCTTGAGTTCCATCTGACTGACTCCCCAGCTCTGTGCTAGGCATCTTCCCTTGAAGGAGAGATGAAGAAACTGAGTTGGCCGAGTGAGATGCAGGCCTTGGAAGAATTTTCTCCAGGACCTGAGGGGTAGCCTGAGAATGCTCTCACACCCAGATAGACCACACTGCCCTACCCACAGGACTCTGAGGTTTGGTCAAAAGCAGTCTATTCTGTCAGCCCTTCCTGCACAGCTTTTGGAGGACAGGGAAGACCTTAAGGGCAAAGCATGGAGAAGACAGAGATCCATCCAACACTCCAGTGTTGTCATCTGCCCCATGAAGGCTACAACCCAGCACCCAGAACACTTCCATAGCTGGGGCAGATGGTCAGGCAATGTAGGGCACAGCCATGAGATCTCCAAGGGCCACAACTCCTGTATGGGACATGAACTACAAGCTAACCAGTGTCAAGGAGCACTACCTGAGGTCTGAGGAGGTTCTTGGGCCATTCACTTTTCCCTTCAATTGAGCCCAGAGCTGGACCTGACTGCTCTCACTTCATGAAGAAGGGTGGCTCCACACAGATTATAACCATCAGTGAGGCAATTTTCATCTTCTTCTTGAACCCTCCAGCCCCAATGCAGGTAGATGCATCATCCCTCCTGCTCTGAGCAGGCAGAGAAGTGATGAATCCAGGCTGAACCTGAGCCCCAAAGGATACTGAACCCGAGCCCCAAAGTCATCTCCCAAAACACCCCAGCAGAAAGACAGTGCGCACCGTTCAGCTTGCAGTGGAAATGGCTGGTGCTGAGAGCGCCAGGGAGCTCAAAGATGGGGTTGCCCCGGTTCAACCGAGGCTCTTGCTGCCTCCTATCCAGGCTGCCTGCTAAGCTGGGCAGCCCTGAAACGCGGTCCAGACCCAGGGGGTTCCTCCGCCTGTACTCTCTCCACTTCAGTGCTTGGGGAGAGAGGTGGTTCGCTAGGATGATGCAGGCAGTGAGCACCAACAGGCGGATGTGAGCAGATGGAGGATGCAGAGGAAAACAGGAAGAGAGAAGAGAAAGAAGAGGACAGAGAAAGAGACAGCACATTACTCAGAAGTCCAGCAGCATTTCAGGACATTAGCACACATACATGGATAAAGATGGAGGCCCCAGCCAGGCAGAGCAGCACAGGAGCCTGGGTGGCCTCATGGCTGCACGCATAGAGGGAGCAGGTTTGGGATACAACCACATGGCATGGCGTGCTGTAAGATGAGCAGCCCACACTGCACTCTCCAGAGACTCAGTGTAGGAGCCAGGACTGGAAAGACATGCTCTTACTCAGGTGAAAATTTATCCTGGGCTGTGGCTATAAGGGAAAGTGGTACTATAGGGAGCAGCCATAGGCATGGGGCACTAGAAATGCTAGCAGGTTCTGGAGGATGGGTACTTACCATTGATGGGCCGTATTCCCATGCTGCTCAGAGGACCAGAGCTGCTGCTCTCACTGCCATTTCTCCAGTGGGAATCGGCATGGCCTCCTACTCTGCTCATGGACATGCCACCCACTGAGAGTGGAGGGAGGGACCCACTGTGGAGTCGGTATTCAGAGAGTGATGGGTTTGGTTCCAAGGGTGCCTCCTTCTTGGGGATCAGCTTGGGGTTATCTTTTTGCCTCAGGGCATCAGCTTTTGTAGTTTTGGAGGACTGCATGGCACTGACAGCAGGGGAGGACCTCGTGGGAAGCAGGCTGGCTGAGATGGGGCAAGACCTGCTTCTGGGTGGCTGGCTGTCCTCAGCTCTGTCTGCAGTGGGTGAGGAAGAGGAGTCCACGCTTTGGAAGAAAGGCACGTTGCATCGCACAGGAGAGTAACTGCCCAGTGGGGATGGACGGGTTGTTTCAGGGGCAGACTTTTTAATGCCCCCATCACTGCGGGAGGCAGCTCCGTCTGCTGAGCGCTGGGTCACAAGCGTGCCATGGGCTTGGCTCACCGCCACCGCAGCCTGCTCTGCTGAGGTGGCCAAGACTGAGGACTGGGAATTGGAGATCTGCTGGCTAGAAGGCCGGTTGCTGGATAAGCTGTAGAGTTGGGAGAGGCTGGAGGCAAAATGGCTGTGCAGGGCACGTGCCTTGGGTGGCTTGCTGAAATGGTGCTGAAAAACAAAGGGCTGGATGGGCAGAGTTGTGGGACGCTGGTCCTTGCTGTAGCGTACCACAGGCTTGCTGTCTGTGCCACCACCTTCAGGGAGAGAAAGGGGAACAAAGTGTGAGGATGGGCAGAGGGCAAATCATCCTCAGCCCAGCAGATTGCAGGCAAAAGGAAATGTGCTCTCTGTTGCAGGAGGAAGAGGATGAGCTGGAGGTCAGTTACACACGCAGAGTGGTTCAAGTCTGAACTCTTTACACGTTAAGAGCTAGGAAGGTAGAGACATTTGACCTTAAATAAATACAGAGTTTCTAGCTGTTGAGAGCTGCCTGGAAGAGTAGAACACTGCACTAGGAGCTTGTCTGTCCTGGTAGGGTCATCGGCTTCACATCCCTTCCAAATCCTTCGCTTTCTGGACAGCACAAAGCCATAGGGTCAGGTGCCTGCCCTTGAGCTGCCTCTGTCCAAGCACTACCACAAAGACATGGCCCAACACACAGTGGCACAGTCAGATTTCTTATCTCAAAGAACTGACACCTCCCATACGCACTGAGAATTTGCACAGCCAAGCACAAGCATTACATGCAACAGCACTGCAGCTCTGCATCCCACATTGCAATATACCGGTGCTGTTGCAAAGGGTAATTGCTTCCCCTTCTCCCTCCCTCTTCAATGTGCTGTAACTATCCTCCCTTTGGAACTTCCTTCATTCCCCTGTCTCTACCAGACCTAAGCAGGATGCTCCCAACATCCTGCTTCCAACCCTGAAAAGTGCTGATCTGCTCCAGCAAATGAGGTACTGCAATGTCCTTAGGGAATGTGCTGGGCTTATCTCCTGTATTTACATTGCACCAGCTCCTGGTGGGGCCACAACATCTGGAGTGACACAACTGAGGTGTGACACACTGTGCACTCCATGTACAACACACATAATGCTGGATGCACACATGGGGCTGAGATCCTTGATCAGTCGCGGTGTTACCTGCTGCCTGTGGGGTATTCCAGACTTCTCTCTCTACAGCTAACTCATTCCCCTAGCTTCTAGCAGGTCTTGTTTTCCCTCTAGCTCCTCTCAGACCTCTAGGCTTGCATGCTGCTCTCAGCTGCAGCAAGGCAGATATGCCTCCATCTCCAGCTGCAGGCAGAAGCTTCCTGCACAGCAGGAGGCATGCAGGAACTGCTGGGACATATTTCCCTGAGAGTTCCTGTCTGGATCCTCCTCCTGGAGCAGTGCCTGCTCCTTCCAAGCACTCCCCATGAAACTAAGAGAGCTGCTCCCATGTTATGTTCTCCTAGAAGAGACCTGCTTTCCCTGCCATCCCACACAAGCACACATTCAAGGCTCAATAAACAAACAGGACACCACTTCAAAAACTCTTGCTTCAAAGACCAAAATCTAATCTCTCACACCCCTGTCATGGCAAATGAATGACATATTCTTATTTCTTACCAGAAATCTTCTGGACATTAAATAGAGACAGTCTGGGTTTTGATATGTTAGGGGCTAATTAGTTCAGTGGTCTGGTCAGAGGCATTTCAGATGGGATATTACCTGTGCAGCAGCTGCAAGACTTGTCTAGGGCAGAGATAGAGGTCTCCTGCCATGCTGGAGAAATGACCATACCTCCAACAGGAGCCTCACACAGCTTCTTCACAAGGAGAAGTGACACCAATACCAACATTGAAAGCAATTTACGCATTATAGACTTTCCTACACAGGTAACTGTGACAGTTATTCTCCAGAGGAACCTCTGCTGCAATCAAAAGCACTGTGGAGAACGTGACCGAGATATCCCAGCAGAGATCCACAGATTAGTATCTGCAGGACTCACACTGTAAGTCTCAGCAGAGACTATGTGAGGTCCCTGAACCTGCATGGAAAGGAGCCTGCTGACTCTGCAGTCTCCACCTCTCTACGTCTGCCCCAAGTAGCTCCAAAGAAGGAAGGCTATAAACATCTGCTTTGAACATAACTTCGCTGAGCATCTTCACGTCTCTGCCTTAGGAGTTAAGGGCAGGTGACTCTCATTGACAAGTGCAGTAAATGCTCTGGAAGGAGGACAACCCTTTGAGGTGCAGAGACTCTTAAGTGCTCATGTCATGTCCTCCCTTACAGGATACAAGATTTGAACAAAACCTCAAGAGGCTTTAGTAATACAAGGACAAGACATTTGTACGAATAGGAGCCTGAAATAAGCACAGCAAGGTTTTGTCCTGAGGACAAAGACCAGGAACAAAATGCACAGGCACTGGTCTCCTATTGCCATGCAGGTTCCCTTGCAGCTCCCCTCACATCCCAAAGAGCTGTCTTTCTGTTTACTTCTCTATTCTGCCTAGTTTGGCTCCTTACCGTCTGCTCGGGCTCTAACATCTTTTTGTCCGTGGCCACTGGCAGAGCCACCTGAGAAGCTGGCATCTGCCTCCGTCAGCATGGAGAGAGAGGCTTGCTCACCTGCCCCATGCCCACTGGGGACCTTCTTACTGGAGACGGAGTCTTTGGTGGAGCACAAAGCTTGGCTGTCCCCAAAAGTATGATTCAAACAGAAGCCCTCGCAGCTCCGGTTCAGGCCATGGATGAAGGGCATGGGTGGAAGACTCTGGCTGCGCCGAGCTCTTTCTTCGAGGAAGGTTGGGCAATCCCGCTGAGTCTCAGGTATAGGAGAGAACTCCAAGGAGGAATCACCACTAGACCGGAGTGGTGGGGAGGTGCCATTCTTTTTCCGTCCTTTAGCCAGTTCAGCAAAAGATGTCACTCTCTTCGGGGGAGAACTCTGGATGGGTATTGCTGGACTTTCACTCAGCTTGACCGGACAGCTCACCATGCGCTCCAAGGAGCCCAGCCTGCTGCTGGGGCTCCTGTCCAGGTTCTGATCATAGCTCCTAGAGCGCTGACGGCTTGTGTTGAGGTTCGGTGGTGACACATTGACATAGACCTGACCCTCAATCGTGTTCTGGGTAGATTCTCCCTTTGCCTCCTCTTCACTGCACTCCACATTGCTTTCCTCTTGTCTCAGGTCAGGCCTTCTAAACAGATAGTATTCTGTGGGTTGTGCTGGACTACCCTTGGTCTGGTCTTCTGAGCAGCTAGTTATGGAAGATCCTGCCGGGCTGGGGGATGACTGGGAAGACAAGTCACATGTGACTAACTTATAGTAATTCTGAGTAGCCACAACAAGCCGTGCTTGGCTCTGGAAGCAGGCAGTGAGATCGGAGCTCTCTGAAGTGCAAGGCTCACAGTGGAGGTGGTAGGAGTTGCAGTTAGCATCAAGGACAGGTGAGGAGGAGTGTTGACACCCACACACCTTTCCTGAACTCTCTGGGTGATGCGATTCACAAGACATCTTGGATTCTGTGGGTGATGAATGCAAATCCAGGTAAAAAGCTCCTGTGTCTGAGTGGCTACAGAAGGAAGAGTCACAGGACAGGTTGGCTGAATTAAGGTTTGATTGAGATTGGCCATTCATTTTGTTGTAAAGGGCACTGAAATTCACCAGCACCCCATCGGAGCTGTTGCAGGAAGAGTCACTGATGTAGCCCATCTGTTGGTCAATCACTTCAGACTGACTTGATGAACTGTAGCAGCGACAGTGCTGGATCTCTGAGCTGGAACAACTGCACGTCCGGCTGTGCAGAGCATCCTGATTCCTCAGTGATTCACCTGTGTTCTGGTTCCATTCCTGATCACCACCATCAAAGGAGAAGCTGGAGAAGCTGCCACGGTGGCAGTTGCATTCATCCAGCTCCATGCGTTCTGAGGCCTGATGGCACCTGTTGGCATTGTTCCTTTTCTGGATGTCATCACTGCTGCTTTTGTCCTCTTGCCCATCTACCACACCAGACCGGCTGGCCATGTTCCAGGATTTCACAATGTGGTTGGAGTCATGGAGGTGGAAAGGGGGCAAGGCCAGCTCCTGCAGATTGAAGGGAGGTTTGCCATCGACAAGCGAGTTGTGAAGGTGGAAAGATTTTTGTCCCAAGTCATCCCCAAAAATGCTGAGGTCTTCACCCTCACTCAGCAGGAAAGGGTTGTGTCGCTTACTGACACCAGGGACAATGAGATCCCTTGCTTTTCCTTCTTTGTTGTCTGAGGCCTCTGTTGAGGTTTCAGAGGTCTGGAGAAAGCTGCTGTAGACCAAGGAGTCAGTCTGTGAAAGGTCCCTGTCTGGAAGGGCAGAGGTCCGTGTAATGCTGAGCTCTGGCTGGCAGAAGGGGTTGGTCCTTTTGCTCACGGAGCAGCACTGTCTATCAGGGACCTGGCAATGCACCAGAGGAATGTGATGGACAATCAGCGTCTCACCAGTCAGTTTGGGTGGACTATCCATGGTGGGGAATGCTCTTCAGGGCATCAGTGAAGCTGGTACCACCCATAAACAGGTAGGGCTGCACATGTGAGGGAGGGAGGGCACTTCTCATGAGGGAATTCAGATACCTAGAGAGAGAAAAAATCATAAAGGAAGTCACCTCTCGGGAAAGGCAGTGACTGTTTACATCATCCTTGGTTTGACTGAAGATTTAACATGTTGACAAGGGTCAAACAGACTGGTCCTTCCCAGCACAAGTACCTGAGCATGAGATTATTCTTCTTCAGGAAAACAAATCATCACAACGTAAGACAAACACATCACCCTCTCTGCAGGTCCCTGAGACAACACTTGTGATTTCACCTGACCCCTCTCAAAGTTATCTGAAGTAACTGATTTCAGTCCAGTGGCCAAAGGGCTGCACAGGCTTTGGGCCAAACAAAGACCTCACTGCAGATGGCACTGTGTCCTCACAGGAAAACAGCACAGCATCTGAGCTGCAGCACTGCACTCTGGAGAGAGCAGTATATCTTCTCACACTGGATTGAACATCTTTTTCTGGTTTTAGGTACCTTGAACCTTCCTTCAAGAACCAAATACTGAACTGCTCTGCAAGGTCTTGCAACGTCAGAGACTAGAAAGCAGCATCAGACTGGAACAAGAAAGCAGCAACAGCCATTCCTCTCCAAAATCCAGAAGGCCCCATGAGGTCCTGACCCTTTTAATGGAGCCAGGGGAGCACGCCAAAGTATGCAACTGCTTACATACACAAGGGCCTCTACAGTAAAAAGAAGCAGATAACTTCAGTGGGGCCATGGAAAGCCACTAGTGATGGTTAAATAGGCCCCATACAGCTGACCTTTTGCTGATAGTAAAGGATCAGCTCCAACTGGTTCCTTCCATGCTCTGGAATGCCTGTTTCACAGTTCTCTGACACCTTTCCTGGGGCAATTACCTGCTTATCTTACTACCTGCTGCACTTCACAATTGTACGACTGTCACAACCCTGGAAGCCATACAGGTATGGCACTAAGAGCTGCACTCCCTCAGTGTTCAGCAAATACCAGGTTCTCTTAAAGCCAGAGAAGTAACAGAATGGTGTGTACTAAAGGGATCTTAAAGATCATCTGGTTCCATGGGCAGGGACACCTTTCCCTAGACCACGCTGCTCAAAGCCCATCCAAACTCGCCTTGAACACTTCCAGGGATGGGGTGTCAACAGATTCTCTGGGCAACATGTGCCAGGGCCTCACCATCCTCAGAGTAAAGAACTTCTTCCTAATATCTAACCTAAACCTGACACTTTTCAGTTTAAAGTCTTTTCCCCTTGTCCTATTACTATCTACTTGTGTCAAAAGTCCCTCTTCAACTTTCTTGTAGATGTTCACCAGCATTTGACATGTGAACTTAGAGGACATATTAATTTCTCTTTCTCCACCTGATCCAGAGATCAAGCCTGCAAGTGCTTCCAGCAGAGTCTGGACGGGGTTTCCCTCTTGCTTTCCCTTTGACACATCAGAGAATCCAACACAGGCAAGTGCATGGGAGAGCTAAGGCACCGAGGGAGGAACCACAAAAGACAGCAGTGATCCAGGATGATCCTGAGAGATTAACAAATTACCTCAAGCCCTCACAGATCCAAAATTTGTTCTGCAAATCTTGGTCCAAACAGCCTTGGTCAGCAATATATATCCTGTACCTTATCCAGGCATCCTCAGTGTTCACTGCACCCTGAAAACTGCATCCTGTGATCCTGCTCTGGACTCTAGGACCCCACGTCTGCTGCCACCACTGACTTTCAGGCTCCAGAAAGTGGCATTCATGTGGCCTTTACCTACCTCATCCCAGCTTTTGTGAGTATGGGGCAATACTGGATTTGGAGCAGAGCTGCGAAGGCACATGGGATCCCAGGAGGAAAACTGAGAAATGTGGGATGAGTGAAGTTAGAACAAGAGCGTAAGCAATGAGACAGCTACACAGAAACATCAGGAACTCTAGTTCTTTCAGCTTCAAGGTGTAAGAATAGCAATTAAAATATGATAAAAAAATGATCAAAAGAAGTACTTTCCTCCCACGCACAGTACTGCTTCTCACAGACACAGGATGATGCTGTCAGGAAATAAAAATACAAAGATGGAAACAGAGCTAGTGTTTACAGTAAACACCCAATGATGCAAAAGTTAATGCTAACACCAGTGTCAGAGAACAGACAGGCCTTCTGGTAGATGCTACCAGAGACTTATATGGTGGGGATACTCACCTACTTACATATTTGCTTCTGCTGGCATGTTTCACCCAGGATTAGGCTCCAAAGGGGAGAGATCACCCAGACCACTTGGACCACATCCAACTGGACTATTTATTGTGTGACCCTAAAATCTCCCTCACCTGTGGTCTCCCTGAAACTTGTATCAACCTTTAAAGCCCTTTCAGTGACTTCTTTGTCTTGCAAACCTTTGGCTCCTTTCCCACAGCCACTGCCACAGAGCCTGAAGGGAATGAGTCTGTACTGAGCCTAGATCCTTGGAGGTAGATCTTTTTCATCAAGAATTCCAAAGATCTAACTGTTCAAGAGTCACTGTGCGTAACAGCAGCTCCTGAGCCTGCACCTCACACACACAAACACACGCCCCACACGTGGTGTTCAGCAGCTGGAGCGTGTTCATGTCCCATTTTGGATCTCGTGTGCCACTGATGGCGCAACAGGAGCTCTGAATTTATCTAAGTTTATTTTTATTTAACTAAGCAGGAGTTTATCCTTTCCTCCCACCCCTGCCTTACCCCACCTCCAAAGCATTTGGGGAAAAAAGCTGGTCCCCCAGTACTTATGTAGTCACGTAGGCACCCCTGATCTTGTTACTGCCTTTGTAGCTGACTGTAATGCTCAGATCATAACTCTCCATAAGGCTTTGCTGTATTTTGAGTGCTGCCTGAGTGCTGCCACAATGCATCCATCTGAAAAGCATTATTTTGAGGATATAGACCATGACAGCAGCACACTGCACTGCTGAAGCATCGGATCTCCACTGCCTCTGGAAAATGGCTGCTTGGAGCTGGCTCCCAGCACCAGCACCCATCTGCTGACAAGCCCTGCTGAGCAACACACAATTCACGTCAGTGTAGAAGCTGCTGTGGGAGGACAAGGCTTGCACAGACACACTCTGACATTTGACAGCAAAATGTCAGAGCTGACATGCAGCCATTTCCCAGCTGTCTCTCCAGTGCTCTGGCTGCAACATGCGGCTCTGCCCAGCTCTTAGGTTTTGCGGCAGCACAGGCTCCTGGGGTGGATTGTGATTCACTGGCTGTCACAGACGTTCCAGCAGACGGATGCCCATCCTGCCTGCTCCCAGAATAAGGTTCTGAGATCCAGCATCACAGGTGTAGACAGTTCCTGCTGGGAGACATTTTGATGGTTTCTCTAAAGATAGATACGATGTTTTGTGCCCTAGATACTCCTTCTCTCTCCCTTGCATCACCTCTCCTGCTTTTCTCCTGATTTAAGGATGCAGAGATGTTGGCAATGGCACTGCTAGCACAAAGATTATTCAATTCCAAACATCAGGGCATCCTCCCTGGATGCATCATCATTTGACCCTCCCTCTCTTATTCTGGAAGACTGTAGAAGGATCCTCCCTCTTCCTAGTCAGGACCTGCTAGGTTGGGATTGGGGAATAAAATGCAGACTAGTTTCAGATTTTGCTGGCTTTGATCAACTTTTTGCAAAGCCCTCACTCCTCTTCACAACAGGAAATTTCCAGATCTGGATAGACAGTCTGTACTGTACTTGAACACATTTTGCCAAATAATTTAATTCTTCTTATCATTTATAGCACAAGCCCATGGTGTGCTCAATCTTGCTCATTGCTACACATATAACAGCAAACACAGCATCCAGCATCAAACCCTGCCTGGAAAAGCATGTCACGGCAGTGCAAGGTAGGGAGGCATGCAGGGAGCACCACAGCTCTAGATGTGTCAGTACAATAGCCATTTTATTTTCCAATGTCAAAATTCTTGCCTTCTCTGCTGTCTGCTGCAATACAGATGTGAGTTGTTTAGTCAGTGAGATCTTTCTTGAGGTGCTAAGGGGTTACCCAGAGAAGGTGTGGGCCACACATTACCTGTATGTGCCTCATTCCAGTCAAGATAATACAGAGCAGAAAGAATGGCTTTTTGTGAGACACCTATGTTTGGTGTGGAATGATTGTAGCCCCTGTATATAAATATACACAACAAAAACTCCTTAGTTACAGCAAAGCTCTAGATAAAGAGCAGGTGAGTGCCAAGCAACAAAGGATGGTTCAGCACGTATCTGAGAACTGCCTATCAAGTCGTGTCTGCATTTTGGAGAGGAGGCAGCATGGTGCAGGAAATAGGAGCATGTAGAATTCTTCAGGCTCTGGACTTCATGCCTTTTAAGCCCTTGCTGAGCATCACATAAAGGTTCTCAAATCCCTCTTCTGCCATAAGCCAAAGACTGAGGACCTTGTGCTAATTTAAAGGTGCTTGGGGCACCTTTATGGTTTCTGGAATACCAGCTCCTGCCTCTGCAACACTATTGAGAAGATGCAGAAGCCATTAGAGCTGGCTCCAAAGTGGTTCAACTAGAGGGGCTGGTGTAAGCACCAGCCTTGCCTCCAAGGGCTGATGAGTTAGGTGTGGTGGCACACACCTCCAGGCATACTCTGCTATCCCTTATGGCTCCAGCCATGATTTTGGAGTCCTACAGCTGAATGCTTAACAACTGTCCCTGCTCAGTGCTGTCTGCTGCACACAGGTGGGGCAACAGGATTCAATACACAGTGACACAGCTGTCCTCATAAAATGTAATGCAATATTGGAGGAGGCATGCAGAGATAAAAGAAATAAATGTGATTTAAAGGTAAAAAGACTGCACATAGACCACAGAAGATGAAGAGTCAGGACAAGGATCATCAGAACTGTCAGCTGAAGGCAATGCAGGCATTTTAGAGGATGGCTTTTCAGAGCAGATTACTGTTTCTACAAAACTAGTCACTTCATCTATGAAATTGAATGTGCAAAGGAAACCTTTAACTGTGAGGGTTCTTGCTGCTTCTTCTGTATGGCTATGGTTTCACTGTCATCAGCATCTTCCTCAGATTGAGCGAGATTCATCATGTCACTCAGGAGTGAAAGATGGAAAAATAGGGCTAAAGCTGTGCATTCAGTTTCACAGAAGCAGAAAAAAAATCCCTTTGTATTGGAGCTGCTTGTTCTGAGAGTTGTTCCATGTGAATCCCTGACTCCTACAGTGTATTTGCATAAACATGCCTGAAGAAATCACACAGCCCTACAAAACAAGCACCAGCAGAAATGCTGCAAAAAGCAATGATTGTGATCTTACAGACAAGGACACAATATAGACATCTCCTCTTTGTCCCATGGGGAAAGACATGTTCAGTTGACTCCCTGTATGTCTACCTCCAGGCAAAAGGGCCAGGAGATTAATCCAAACTGAGAGCCACTCTTCAGACTGTGAAGGGATCTCAGCGCTCATTGTATCCAGCACCAGTTTGTCCCTTCACCAGCTTTGCCACTACAAAAGCTGCCACAAAGTACTGAATGGCTTTAAAGAAAATCTTATCAGGAAAATTTCAGGTAACTGGAGGGCATTAAGGGAGCAGCATCAGAGAAGAGGATGGGGTAAGTGGCACAAGGTGAGTGGCCTGGGGATGGGTATGAACCATGGGAGTGAGTAAGCAGAGGGTGGAGGTGAGGAAGCCTGTAAATCGTTGTAGGGTGGGACTAGTTAGTAGTATTGGTTCGGACATCTTGTTTATTTTTTGCCAGCTAATACATCCCTGTCAACTTCACACCTTCATTAAATGCTTTATTAAATCATCAAGTTTGTTTAATGAAAGAAAAGGTGTAAAAGGAAATACTAGTTCTTTGACTCATCCTAAACTCCAGGTCTCCTTCCCTGCCTCAGGAAACAGGGAGCCTAGTGAGGGTGGTCTGCATGGTCCCAGGGTGAATATTCCAGACCTTGATATTTAAAGGAGGCTGCAGCAAAATAGAAATACCAGATTTCTGCCTCAGCTCATGCTGGTTCCTTTTGTGGTGCTGAGCAGTGATTCCTAAAAGGACTACTCCCCTTTTCTTTCCACAAAGAGGTGCTGCCTTGGCCAGGGCTTTTTCCAGTGGTTTCCAGGACAGTCTGACTAAGCCCATGATTAATGTATTATTACATCCTAGAACCATATAGGATTATGATGTGTTCCAAATGGAAACTGCAGCATGTGACAGTCAGTCACAGCCCTTGAGCTCCTGGCAGCAAGGAGCTGCACAGTTCAGGGATGAGGGACTCCCCCCGAAGAGATGAAAATAAGGAATAGGTGTAGTATGTGTATTCCTGCCGATGACATAACCAGAATGAGGCAGGTACTGCCTTGCAGTCAGAGAAAAAGATGGCCCACCTGCTCTGTGTATTTAGAGTTACACAAGACATCAGAAATAGCTCAAGCAGCAGATCTATACCAGCTATCACAGAAGCCAGGACAGCGACCGAACCAGTTTCTCCCATTTCTGTGCAGCCTGCCTCCGTGACTCATCATCTGGCATGTGGCACTCGGTAAGAGCCATTTACAGGGCATGACTCACAGCATCCACCGAGGTGATCTGGGATGGAACATGCTCCTCCTCCTCCTTTCCACCAGCCTCTCTGTCCCAGCCCCCACCACATATGCTCCTAATTACTTTATGCAAATCCACAGAGAAGAAAAAGACTGATGTTTCTAGCTGTTCATATCACACAGAAATTGCTGTTGAATTGAACTGCAGACACAGTAAATCCTTTCTTATCACAGACACTAGTAGCAGCAGCAGGAGGAGGGACTCTGCTTGTATAGCACCTTTCTGCCTGAGCACTCTGAAAGCTTACTGATCTTACAGGAGCAGAAATCACACAACTCCATTCTGTCATGTGTCTACATGCAAAGGTGAAAGAGCAGCTGTTCATGTTCAAGTGAGCACTGCAGGGGTGAAGGCTCCTGAGATGACATCAAGAGGTGGAGAGGGAACAGATGCTTCATATGGATGGAAATATTCTGAACAGCACTGGAGATTTCAGGGTTTGCTAGAGATCTTGCTATAGCATCCCTATAAGTATTATACTTTGGAAAGACCTCTCAAAAGAGAGGTCACAAGTCACTTCCACTGGACTTTCTTCCCTAACATTTACTGAAATCTGGCTTCAGGAAACTTAGTGTTGCCCAGACCATGGCAAAGGAGATGACCTGCTTATCCAAAGCTTATGGGAGGACAATTTCAGAAGCAAGTTTAATCTGCACAAAAAACCGCACGAGGACAGCTCTACCTCAGGTAGTCCTAGATTCCCTACCATCTTCGTGACTCAGGGAAAAGAGACCAGCTAAGTCCTAAAATGGATGAACATATCTGTCTGTGAGTAAGATCTCACTGTAGTCCCTACTGCTTCCTCTCCATGTGGATTAAAACTGACATTACATTTTTGCCCAGACCATGCACTGAGGGAATCAGAGATGCAAAACAATCCTGAACTCTCCCTGAAAGGCAAAAAGCATCAGTGACCACTTGAGAAAGCCTGACAAATAAGGAACTCAGTCTTAAGATTAAGCCAGTTAAAGAGACTGAAAAATGACGTTTACTGTCTGTTCCACTCAGAGCACCACATATGTAGGAGTCACTCACTATCACATGAAAAACAAACATTTCTGAGATTGCAGAGTAGAGATGAACACCCCAATGCAGCAACACAGCAAAAGCAGAACAGGCTGCATAGGTGGTTATGGGAGAGTGAAGTAAAACCACAGTCAGGCCAAGTTCTTGAAATAACAAAAGTATCACCCCTCAAGCCACCGTAAATAAAGAAGCTAGAGACATCAGAAAGCTCAGACTGGAACACAGCAGTGGTGCAATGGCCTGCTACCATGACTAGGGAACCACACCCCAGGGAATACGAGAAGCAATGAGGGTATGGCATTACCTAGGAGGGATGGACATAATTTCTGCCAGACAGTCAGAATGCCTGAGTCTGTAGAGTTGTATTAAATGATGCAATCCTACACAGAATTTAATACACGCTGCATGCAAACAAAGCAGCAGCTCCAAAACCAGGCACAAACAGAACACATCCCAGCAGCAGCCTGGGTTTTACTAGATGTTCCTCTTCACAGTGCACATCTAAATGGTTTTTCAATCAGCAGCTGTGTCCAACAGCTGACTCCTGCTAAGACTGCAGGTGACTTTAACCATTCCTAAGATGAGATTGTTCTACCAAGACCAGAAGCAATACCTAGATATACAGAAAGACATTTTTTTGTGTCTCCAAAGCAGGAATACACAAAAAGCAATTCAACGGTCTGGAGGTTCACAACTCCCTCATTTGGGGATGATTTGCAGAAAGCAAAAATGCTGAGCATCAGCCCAATAAAGACAGCATCTGACAAGACTAATGCATTAAATTTATCCTGCCTTCTGAAGGGCATCAGGACCATATATAACGATATAGTAATACATAAATATATATAATAATAACACTATTACCTGGCTGCTTTTAGACCACAGGCTGCATTTCACAGTTCCTTGCAGTTATCTGGAGGAAAAGATCCTGAGATTTGAAAATGGAAATTGCCTGATTACTGTTAAGGCTGTGTATTTCTTGACTCTTTTTTGGTCAGGTCCCTGAACAAGCAGGTCCTCAGCAATCATGTCTGGATATCACTTCACTAGTGCTCAGTGTGGGTAAAAACAAAAAAGGCAAAATGATTCCCAGGATGATGAGACAAGATGCATCTGATGTGGGAAAAAAATCCTTGGGACCATAGTGAGACTACCCAACCACAAGCAGTCTCCTTCATATGGGAATAGTTTACATTGCTAAGGTTTCATAACCCACCCATAGAAAGTTAGAAGACTATACAATCATTCCTCAGACCCCCCTATTTTCTTTTCCTTTTTTTTTCCTGATTCTTGCAAATTTTAGGGCTTGTAACTTCCTGAACCAGTGCATTCCACACCAAATTACACACCACAGTAGTAGTTACCTGTGAACCCTTTTGAACATACGAGTATTCAACTTCATTGCTTGTCCATGGGCTAGGGCAGGGAGAGGATCGTATTTCCTACTCCATTTGCCAACCCCTAGTCCCAAGATTTTAATTCTGCTCAAGTACAAGAGTATTCTCAGACCCTTGGTCCAGTTACCAACCTCTCCCCAAGTGTCCTCCTGATATGTGGGTGTGTTTGTGTGGCTGGCAGCAAGGCAGAACTCAAGAGGACCTGGATGAAACCACAGCATCAATTTATGTAACAGAATATTTTCCATGCAACAGAACTAACAAAAGGCAAGCCAGAACCTTAATAAAATACTTATGAAACAGACCAGACTCTCCTAATGATTACACATACTTTTCTTCTGAGAGGGAAAACTATCGCTTGTAGGGGCTGGCAGCCCAAACCAAACTCAGTTTTTAAAGTTCTACTCAGGACAGTTTATTTTAGGATACCACTCCACAAGACAGCTCATGTGTAATTAAGCTTGGAATGACTGGGCTCAACAGAGCATTAAGGGTCTAACTAAATCTGATAACCCTGGATTAACCAAGGTCTTCTGCTGAGGATGTTAGGCTGCAGAGTATGCACAGACTATTCACTACATAAAAAAAGGAGGGTAAATAGGGATGATCCTTGACTCCGTACTGGGAAAGCAGTCAGAGTTCGAGGAGACTAATCAAGTCTACTGGAGCGATGACTGGCTTGGATGGAGCTTTGAGCAACCTCGTCTAGTGGAAGGTGCCCCTGCCTACGGTAGGGGGGTTGGAATGAGATTGGAGCTTAGAGGTCCTTTCCAAACCAAATCATCCTATGATTCTGCAATCAGTCTAATTCTAAATGACTTCTTGAGTGTTTCAGAGGACTGAGAAGACATCTTAAAACTGCAGGCTCCCAGATCTTCAGAGCTAGGACATGCTCACATTCAGACATCCTCTTTCTTGAAGCTATTGTGTCCTTTCTCTACCAGAAGTTTCAGAAAAAACAAGTAGCTGAAAAAAGTGATGAAGAAGGGTTTGCCTCTCCTAAGCCCTTGCACTGAGATGGACTTCACCAAAACCATAAGGTTTTAAAAGTCTGCAACTTCTGAACATGTACTATAAATATACTGGGAAGTCTTATTCACACAAATGCCAAGCCATTTGGGAATACTGCTGGGCTTTGAAGTTTGAAAGCAAGATTCATGGACTAATTAATCACAGTATGTGAAAATTATTCATGTTATCAGTTTCAAATAATCCTCCTTAGTTTCCTGGAGTAATTCTTTGTTACAATCAGAGCACTTGATAAATCATTACTATTTTTTCTCTAGATTGTTCATTATTTCATACCACAAACCCTTCAGTTTCCCTTTTATCACAGTAACTCCCATTTCTTCAGCCTCTCCTCTTACGAGCGTTTTCCAGGTCATTGTGCCATTTCCTAGGCAGTTCCTCAATTCTCCCCAACTACATATTCATGCTTCTGTGCGAGGGTGACTAATTGCACAGTTTCCAGGTTGGCAGTGGGATGTACCCTGCTTTCTGTATCAACATTAGAGGCCTCTGTACCATAATTTTCCATTCCATTTCTTATGTATCTTAACGCTCATGGTAAATGCTCACCAGGTAATGTTCCTTAAGACCAGCATGACAACACAGTTACTTTTGTGTTTTAATGACATCAGTTTAATGAGTTGGAATCAATTTAATCAGTTTAATTATTTGGAACCTGATAAAGTACACTTTTGTGACTATCTTCTCTTACATACATTTAGGTAACTTAGTATCAAGCCAAAAAAAAAAAAAATCAAGATTTACAACATTAGCCTAGAAGAAACAGGGGATTTTCTTACAAATCCATTGTCTGAGGAAGCGCTTCTTTTCCCTACCTGTGGAATGTGGGTTTTGGGGTGTGCTCTCTTAAGTTGCACAAATTCTTGGACACAGGCTTGTGGGAGAGGTTTTTCATGTCCCCATGCAACTTCTCCGCAAGGTCCTCCAAGAGACAAAAGAGTCCTCAAAGTCTTACTAAGGTCTGGGTTGAAGCATATATTACCATGCAAATTTGCCTCATTTAATCAGTGAGGTCTGGGGGCTTGCACCTGTGAAAGAAGATTCCCCTTTTCATTTTGATGGACATGCCAAGAGGCTGTTGTGGTTTTTCTTTTCAACCTCAACTCATGCCAAGGGGAAAGCAGACAACAAGGCACTGGACCAAAGTGCCTTCTCTGTGTAGCATGCTCTGGTACAGAGGGGAATCGCTCCCCAGTGCCACTGCGACAAATAAAAGTGCAGTTTCAGTTTGGGGCATTTTTCTACTCTGAGGTACCAAACCATGTCAGCAGCACAAAGCCTGGGAGAGGTCAGGGTTACAGAGAAGGAAATGTTCTGTGGGGTCCCTGAAGCTTGTGCAAAGTCACCAAGAGAAGCACAGACAACAGAAACCCCAGTGGACCAGTAATGACTCAGTCATTGCTACTGGCCACAAGCTATGGCCAAACATGAACTGAATGGTATGTGGCTGGAGCACTGCCACCTTTGTGCATTAACCACCCTCATGCCACTGCTTGCCAGTGCCAGGACACACCTGTTTTCTTGCAGTTTCTCCTCTCCTCCTCCCTTATTGTGCCATGGACTGGCTAGCCCTACTGCCAAGAGTCTGTGGACCCCTACAGATGTCTGTGTTCCCCCTGTGCTCCACACTGCCTCACCTTTCCTCTGACCCAGTCCTCCCTCAAAAAAAGCCACTCTGAGAAGCAGACAGGAACAAAGAGAATGTCAGGCTTACTGTAATAAGCAGTCACCACCTTCAGAGTGCTTTTATAAATACAGTAATTATAAATAGCAAGTGTCTGCGGAAATGAAAATGAGGCATATGACAAGGACCTGAAGGCAGAAGGAAACATGGGTAAGAATGATGCTCTCCTCAATGCCATTTCAAGCACCATGACCTGCAGCTGGAGGACAAGTCTTAGCAGTATGTTAACTTATATGCCACTGATTGAGGGTAAGTGAGAACAGGTTGTTGCTAGTAGAAAACAGGGAGGTGCAGATGCATGTGGAAATCCTCCTGCTGATTTTCTGAAGGGTCAAGCTACAACCACTGTCCATGAGAAGCCACACTTGGGCAAGAAACTCCTTAGAAGCCACTACAACAACTAAAATACTACCAAGTGGTGAAGGAGAGGTTGACCAGAGTAAGCTAAACTCCAGGGCAGATGTGTAACTCCAAGTATCACTCATTAGAATTAACTAGGCAAAGCCAAGGAAGATATACTGTGGGCCAACAGTATCTTGGGACCAGAGATGTGAATTATTTGTTCCTCTTACTGGATCCTCTTATATGTGGGGTTATCATTCTGCCACCTGAGTTACTGGAGAAAGTTTGAGGGTAGGACTCCCGGGAGAAATTCTGTGTAAGCAGACACTGTAATGAACCTCACAAATAAGAACAGAAAATTGCACAAGCACAATCATCCAGACAGATCATTCCCCCTGCTTAGAAGGACATCTGGGAGTACAGCTATGTTATCTCAGCTTCCACAGAAGACACATAACAATGGAGCCTGAGGCACACACCCCTGCTTTTCACCATGGGAACCCAAGGAGTGGACCAAAAGAAGGCAGCTTGGTTAAACAATTCGGGTGAGTTGGATCTACAGGTAAAAGGAGCGTAAGTAACCATGCAGCTGCTCCTGCACCAATGCAGGCAGAGCAGAACAGTGAAGGGCCTGCCCACTGAAAGCATTTAGGTCATGCTCTTCCAGAAGCAATGGCAGCTGGTGCCAATTTATAAAGAGTAAGGTGCAGTTCTGGAGTTAAACTGATGAGATTAGTGTTACTGTGTAGGGAGCAAGGACTTTAGTCTGAGGTAACAGTGGGTCTGAATAAGTATCAGATGAAAATCTGCTGTGTATTTGCCAAAGTCTTTCATACAGGCCCTAACGTAGTACTTTTTATCCTGTAACTCCTAAAGCAGAAAAACTCCTCTTGCCAGAAGGAACTGCTAGCTCTCATCACTTTGAGGTGTCTGTGCCACTGTCCCCAGAAGCACAACAACACAGCACTCACATGAGCTCTCTGCTTTCAGAGAGCCTTTTGTGCAGGAACAAAGAGAGGTAGTTTGGTGGTCCAGCCAGTTTCTTACAACTTGCCAGTAGTCAGCAGCATTGCTGCCATCACTCAAATATTTATTATTTATCACTCACAGGTACTGCCAGCCCCATACCCTCAGCACTTCACAAACACCAACACTTGGTCTCTCTCCCGAAAGTCCAAACTCAGAGGCTGAGCCTGAGCCAGAAGTTGCCATTGCCTCTGTTATGGCCACTCCCCTACATTACACTCTGCCTCCTGCTTCCCTTCCATTTACAGCAGTTAACAATCACAGTGGGTTTTGTCTGGGTTTTTTGTACCCCGTATATACTGATATAGCCAACAGCTACTTTGCCCAGTAAAAAATACTTGCATGTGTCTGATGACAGAAAAAAACATTCTCTATGAGACACTGAGACTGTAACACAATGGCAGTGGGGGACAAAGACCTTGTGGACAAACCTGCTTTTGTGCTCATCGTAACAGGTATGTCCCTGCTATGACCGAATTCTTTCAGAAAATGAACATTAAAATCATTTTCATCAAAAGAGAAAACTGGAGCAGAATCAGGCACCAGAGGTATTGTGACACTCTGTTTCTTTCTCTTCGGAAAGTAACCAACTTTCAGAGAAGTGTGAGGGTGTCCAGGGAACCTGCTCAGCAGATGACACAAATCCCTGCTAAGGCTCCTTACCAACACAGCTGTCATTGATCATTGCTGTGCATTTCACTCCCTCACAGCCAAGCTCCCTCAGCTTCTTCAAGGCTTATCCTGCAGCCTTTTGCATAGCTCTAGAATGGGATGGGCTTCTGGCTTCTTTGGACTTATGGACTGAACAGCCAGAACCACTTTATCCACATCAGAACTCTCCACACAAACCACATCAGGTAGAAGACAAGTGAGGTTTCACACTACAGATCAGATTTCAATGGTTTCCACAAATATGGGAACAAAATCTTCTTGTCCAGTACTGTCCTGTGATTCCACAGCTGACAGGGAGGTACCTCCGTCTCTCAGAACCCACAGAGATCTCCACATCTCTTACTCTGGATTTCCTTTTTTTTGGATTTAACCATCAGAACTGTGACTACAGAGATGAGTTTTCACCTAGCACCCATGATAAGAGAAGTGGCTTTGGATAGAACATCTCAAGCTGACCCAGTTTATGTTAAACAGAATGGTAAAAAGCAAACAGATCTGTAAAGAAACCTCTTTAATTTTTAAAGAGCAGATCTCGCATGTCAGGGAAACCAGTTATAACACCAACAAGAATAAAGAGATCAGAGGAGTACTGCAGGAAAGGATTTATCTCATAAATAATAATAATAAAAAAATCTGGATTCACCAAGAAAGGTGAGGAGATTAGAAGAGAAAGGCTCCTGACCAACCTGAATGAGTAATCACACTAAGATATTAGAGGTAAGCAAAACAGCATATTTGGTGCTGTTTTGGCACAAAGAAGAATGTTAAAGCTGAGGCAATGACAAGTTAGATAATACAGGTTAAAGGAGGTACAGAAAAATGAAATGAGCTTTTGAGAGGAAACAAATTCAAGAAGATGAATGCATTCAGGCAGGACGACAAATATTCTTGATCTCAGAACAATGGAAGAATAGTTGCATGATCACAGCTGGCAACAGGACTTTTGACAAAAATATCCATTAGAAAAGAGAGGAATAAGGTGAAACCATGTGACTGACAAATATTAAAGTGTGTAGCTGTCTTGCAAGGGCAAGGAAAGTAACCTTTATGTTAGATTTACCAACCTGCCATTAGTATTATATAAGGCTTTCAGAAAACATTGGAAAAGAAAAATAAGACTGGGAAATAAAAAGAGGGCAAAGCAAAATAAGGAGTTCACAAAAGGCAGACTACTGTCTGGTTATCATACCAGAGTGAGAACTTGGCTCACCAGAACATCAGACTGGAAAGAAATCAAGATGCATGGGACAGACAGTTTTTTCTGTGTTTGTTCTTACAGCCTTGGACACCTGAGAGGTGGTAATGCAGCTGTAGACAGACCATTCCTGAGTTCCTGACATGTTCTCCTTTTCACTTCGTGCAGTGCAGGGCCAGCTCCATTTTATTTAGATATCCAGCTGCACTTTATCTCCATCATCTGCATTGATGCAGTGAGGAAGACACACAGCAGCAACTGTATGACCTTCCCATGAATTATTTCAGTCAGCTCCAGTCACCAGAAGCTCTTGACCACCTTTTACATATATCTCAAGGCAGAGATTATCTGTGTACTCTCACTGCTTAACAGATGCTCTTGTAACAGTGGTACCTACTAGGAAGGCACAACCTGTATGTCCTGGGGAGCACTCCCACTCCACACAGCAAAGGAGTCTGCATCATCTTCTTTTTTGTTCCTTTAGACAAGCATTGTACACACAAACCAGACACAATTTTTCTTTCACATGTTGATTACAAGTATGTGTATCCTGTATATATACATTCTGTTGCACATCCTGTCCTCCAGATCATGATGTACCACACCTCCCATAGGAACCTGCTCTGCAGCAGCAACACAAACCCAGTCTGGTGCACACCTACAGGAGATCTCCCACTCTCTGCTCCCTTTGGTCTGAAAGCGACAGAGACCTGGAGACACAGAAACGTTTCTCAGGTCCAAGAGCAAGATAGGGATGAGAAGGTGTTGCAGTTCAGGAAGCCCTATAGTGCTTCCAGGATATTGTTGCCAATGTGCAAGAAGACTACACTCAGCTCTGAGATTTCACTAGAATCCCTCCTTCTCCTCTCCACCTGGCATCCTGCACTGAAACTCTGGGTTTTTCTTCATCACCAGGTATAAAGGCCATTGAGTCTTGCCACTCCATAGGACTGGACAGGGAGCAACCAACTAAGAACCTACAGCAGCAAAATGGTTCCTCTAGAGAACTACTGCAGAAAATGCTGTGCTGAGGATAACCCCCACCTCCACAAACCCCAAGTGCTGCATATAGCACTGATTGCCTCAGTGAACACAGTGAAAGGCTGGAGAATGACAACAGAAATAACACATTCACATTACCTGACAATGACAACCCTGAATTTCCCCTCTGTGTGCTGTACCGCTGGTCACTGACTCAAAATCCAGCTCTGCAATGCCCCTCTCATCTGCTTCTTCTATACATGGTTCCCCTATAGCTCTGTCAAACATTCACCATTTTATCTACATTTTTCTGACCATGCTGTTGCTCCTGATAGGCCTAAAAATGCTTTATCTGAATTATTCTTGGGTCACTGGCAAATGGGAGAAAGTTTTTGTGAATAGGTAAGACCTGCCAAGATCACTCTTTAGTAGCAGAGGTATAAAATGCTGTAGGTATTTGGAGGTAAAAAAGCAGATCTCTACTTTCCTTGTTCTCCCTATACCTTTATGACACCCAACAATCCACACGTTGATAAATACATTCCTCAAAAGCCACTGCTAATGTGACTCCCACTTGCTCCACATCCTCCATGAGCACCTGCAATTGCAACCCCACAGGCTCAGCATCTTCCATAACCCAGAAAGACTGGATCTGCTATTTGATTATGTCCTTTTATTATGACATGCCCATTTGCACATTCCCCTACAGCCACATCACTTTAGCACACATACCAAAATCCCATTCTTCTATACCTTTGCTCTATTGTTCTCACTGTCATCCTGACCATTGCCTCTCCAGTATCTATATCCCTATCCCACATACATCCTTTTCTTTGTTCAAGCCCTTCTCCCATTTGCAGAGGCAATTTGATGGCAGGATTTGTGCAGAGGGTGGGGGAGGGAAGAAGAAGAAGGAAGGCGGGGAGGGAAAAGAGGGATTTGGCTATAACAAGACCATGTAATTAAGCTCTAGTAACTGGTACCCAGCCTGAACCCCTCATTTCAGTAATTAAAAGTAGTAATTCCTCCATTCCTAGATAACCTTTCTCATCCGATCTGTGAAAAGAGGCAGAGAGAAAGCATCCATTTACACAGCCGGCACAGACACACCCTGGCAACACAAAGGACTCCAGTCTGCATACAGCCCGTGTGCCTCTTAGCAGAAGAGCAGGGTTTTACATGCCATGGAATTTTATCCTAATGCCTCTTAAACAAATGGTTTACCAGTATTTAGGGGGAAAAAAGACAGGAAAAAAGCACCAAAAGCCACACTGACAGCAATCTTTCTTATGTCTGAGTCCTTTGTCTCTGGCTTTTCATGGAAGCACTGTCTGTCAAAACAGCTTTTAAGCTGCACAGCAGCATCACCACCAGGGATGCATGGAAAGCGTGGTAGCTGGCAGGACCACAACAATCCGTGTGGGCTCGGCTGTCATGGCAGGCACAATGGAGAGCTGTGCACCGGCACTGCTGGGGCAAAGCACAGCTCGCCTCTGCACAGCCAGCCCCGGACATGACAACTGCTATTTCAGAGCCACAACGGACAAACACACATTCTGCGCAGCAGCACCAGCCTCTTCTCTTGCTCACATCCATTATAATCACAGCAGCTCCAAAGCAATGCAGCCTCTGAAGAGACAAAGCAATCCTAAAATCCTTAAGCTTCATCAGGTAACTGGCATCCTCTACAAAAACAAATCAGCCACAGTGTCAGACAACGAACGACCTGAAAACCAACAGCATGACTAACGCCCACCCCAATCATTTCTCCATCTCACCTTTCCACAGATTCTTCAGTCCCCGTCTCCTGTCAGTGAACAGTCTGCTCTGGCACCGCTGAGCACTCTGATTCCAGAAGGCTCCGTGCTCTCCTCACCAGGATGCTGTAGGAAACACAGAGTCAATTTTTTTTTTTATTTTTTTTCCTCACAGCTGCATCCCTGGCAATGCAGAGGGTCTGCGCAATCACATCTCCAATGCTCCTGCTGCTGCTGCTGCTGTTGTGACGTTGCTGCGTGTGAAGGAACAAGCATGCCCACAGCACTGCCGCTCCGGCTAGCAATCAGTCCCTGTGGAATCTCAGACAAGGCAGGGGATGGGAGGGAGCAGAAAAGGAAAGGAGGGGAGGTGAGACAAGCTGGATGATGGAGAATTGATTCCTACAGGAACTGGGAAATCAGGAAGGCAGCATGAGGAGAAATAAAAAGACTAAAGCCAGTGCCATAAAATACAGAGCTGCAGCATCTTATTCTGTGATAAGCTTGTATTTTGGATACTGTGTGCTTGTAATCTGTCTGCCCTTTTACTCTGGCTTTGTAAAGGAAAGCAAAAGGGACTGGAGTGCTATGTTCCTACTGTTGATAATGGCAGCTAGAATCCTTGGAAATAAAATGGCAGTCTGTAAAGCAATGCACAGGAGGAGGAGGAGGAGGAGGGGAACATTGCAAGAGGCTTCTTGAAGCTTCTTTAAATGCCTATAGCGCCTCGTCCTAAAGACCTTCATCAACAGGATCTACACAGCACCCTTGAAATGCAGACACCTCTGGGGCAAGATGCAACAACCACCACTTCCTCTAGTGCTGAAGCCACCTGGCAGGATATCTGCAGTCTCTGGTTGCACAGGTGATCCAAATCATGATCACACCAATTATTAGCTGCAGTCTGTGATTAAAGTGCTGCTCATGACTTGAGCTAAGTCCCGGCATCTCTGTAAAGCAATCCACAGCAGATCTTCCTCCCTGGAACAAAAGGTAACCACCTGCAAAGCTCAGACTCTCTTGCCATCCTGGGACTACATGAAAGGATTTTTCCATCACCCCTTTTTATCAGAGGCAGCTGGTGAAAAGGGGTAATGGAACTTGCTCCATAAGCAGAGCAGTGCAGGTCCTGACAAGGCACAGGTAGCTCCAGCCAGGGACATATGTGGCTACTTCTGGTTTTCTACCAGCTGGGGCATGACCACACACCCCAGAAACTCAGCTGTGCTCCAGGTTGTGCCAGCAGAGGTGTTCCTAGCACTGAAGCACCATCCATTCTGGAGGGACCACTCACATTACTGCCCTTGGCCATCGAGCCCCATCCCTATACTCCCGCACTGAGCCAAGCAGAGCTAAGAGATTGGAGCATCCACAGTGGACAAAGCAACCCCTATAAGCCCAAATCAAACCCCATTTCATAAACAGAGACTCCATGAGAAGTAAGCAGGTAAGTCAAAGAAGGGGTAAAAATGTCACACAGACACAAAATTCAAAGAAATTAAGAACTGTCACCTGGGTGAGTACTTTTTGCTTTATGCCCTGATACATGCAAAACAGCCACCAAGTAACAAAAATACAACAGCCCAGACAGCATAACACTTTGCAGAACCTTCTGCCTCTGGAGAGGTCAACATAAAAACCTATGCCAGAAAAATTGTCAATTGCCAGTTGTCTCAGATCCTAGGACACTAGAAACTTTGAAAATATCTCTTCAGGTAACACCCAAATCAGATTTCTTACTGAAAACTCAGGGTGGGTGACATCAAGGGCCTTGGGATGGCTGTGGGCTGTGCAGCCCATCTGCAGTGCACTGGAGTCAGCACTGCAGATGCAGCTCTGCTACTCACTTCCAAAACATAGGCAATGATTCCTCAACCAATTCCAGAGCTCAGTCTCCACAGATCCTTCCCAAGATGCCAACTCATCTGCCCCATCAGTGGTACTTCATCCTCCCCAACTCACTGCCTGCCTTTCCTGGGATGTTCGAGACCCACATCACTTGCTCCTGTTTAAGCAGCAGGGACACAACCCAGGGAGGATGCAGAAGTGAGGGATGTACTTCCATTCCTGGCCATTAGAGCAAGCAGAAAGCTAGTCCTGGCAGGCTCTGCTCCAATGGAGGTGCAGTAAATGAGACTATTTACTGTGCCCCCATTAGCGTGCAGCTCCAGGACTCCCGTATGGCCAGCCCCATTGTACTGTCAGCGTTAATTATGGCAGGCTCAAGCAGACAACTCCAGCCCCTTCAGTTGCGACAATCAGGGAGCAGCAGTGAGGAAGGAGACCGAGAGTTTCAGCTGTGGAGCTCTGTGCAGAACAAGGAGCATTTGTTACTCAGAAGACTCATTCCCACAGCAGAGAGGAGAATGGAAACTATTTCAGTGCCCTCCCCAGTCCTCCACAAGCATTGCCAATGCTGACGCCAGGAGGTATAAATGCTGGCAGGCTGCGTGCTTGCCTGCATCCCTGTCCCTGCCACAGGACACTGGCATTAACCAATTCACTGTCAGCTATGCCTGCCTTGTGTAGCAGACACACAGACCAGAGCAGATGGAGTCAGGGGGATGTTTTGTTAAAAATTAGACAGAGCAATGCAGCAGACAAGGGGCTCTCTGAGAAATACTCCTATTCACATACCTGTTCCCAACATAAACATCTGTATCTTCCTCCTCAAAACATGTTCTGCACGTTCCCCAAATCCCAAATTCACATGGCCTCATTCCTCTGCAGCACACACCCCTTTGACACATCTCCCTCCATGATCTGCCTCTCTCAGCAACAGCAGTAAGAACTGATGGCTTGTCCCAAAGCTTTGCAGGTAGCAGGAGATCTCAGGCACTAATGAGGAAGAACAAAGCTCTTTCTTTGGAACTGTCTTCTAGCAGATGACTTCTCTTTGATCACAGAGATGAGTCAGTGGAAGAAGGGGAGCGTGTCTGATTCCACAGTCTCACACAAGGCACAGATAATGCAGGCTGGTGACTGCTCCCCAGAGAAGGAAGGGAAGGGAGATGGAAGTGTCAGGACATGCTTGTCCCTACAGTAACAGGGGTCCCCATCTTGCTTGACCTGGGCAGGTATGGACAGTGCTTCCCACAGACACCAGCACTCTGGAGCATAGCTTGGAAGAAGAAAATTTCTTACCAAACAATGTCAGTCTCATTATCCACAAACATCCCATGTGTCAGGCAGCATTTTTACCATCTCACCTCCTTACTCTTTGGTCCAGGGCTGTGAGAACTGACTGCACAACACAATCTCCCATCTATGATCTCCAGTAAGGCAGCACATCCTGCTCCCAGTCCTGGGTGGCAGCAAAACTCACCCCTCTGGGGAAGCCCCAGGTGCTGCACTTACACTAGACGAGCTGCATCTGTACCCAGGGCACTTGCTGACAACAACTAGGACACAAACACATTCCTAGGTAGAAAAAAGCCCAACACATTTGTGCCTTTGTCTCAGGCTTCTTTCTTGATATACCTTGCAGGAATTGGCTGCTAAGGTCAGCACACGCTCCCATAAAGGAACAAAGAACCCCTCCCACTTTTCCTGCAACTGTGTAGCAAAATCATCCACAGCTGCCCCAGCCTCCCATCTATTTGCTGTAAAGATGCTCCAGTGATACATGAACTGGAAACAGCTCAGCCCCAGATCTCGCCTGGCTGCTTGGGCTGTAGCTCTGGCACTAAGCACTGTGCTGGAACAGGTCTTTAATCATCCCTCATCACCAGGTGTGGGGCACAATCCAACCACCTTCAAAACTGCTGGCTCCAGCTCACAGCTGTAGGCCAGCAAAGGGAGCTGCCTGCCACCTCCTCCTAAAGGATGGGTATTTTGGTCAAGCCCTCACTACCTTCAATGTGTCTATGCCTCTCAAGCAAACATAAAATGGTAGGAGTCACAGAAAGCTTTCTACCACAGCAGACAACCCATGCCTTGGTATCTGCAGGTGCAACAGCAGGAACGTGCCTACAATATAGACTCTGGCCCATCATGACCCCACTTGTAGCATGGCCTCAAGGTCATCTTCAGTCTTTCCCATGTGCTGGACTACTCATCTGCAAGGTGAAAGCAGCTCAGCGTCTTCCCACCTTGTTCCCTCATTGTTTGTGGTGGACATCTAATTTCCCAAGACATGGCAATCCCTTCCATCACAACTGAGGCTGTTTTGGAAATGCCAGGAAAGATAGATGTTGGTCAGAGTTGAACTAAGAGCATGGGCTTGCTTGACTGGAGCAAAGGGGATCAGAATACAGAAGCCAACAGTAAAGCAGGAGATGTTGCAACTGTATAAAAATCCTTATAAAGGAAAACAAAAACAATTCCTCATTCCTGCGAACCCTGTGCTTCAAGGTCAAACAACATCTTTCTAACACAGAGATCAATAAAGGCTGATCGTTATCGACATTTGCTTGACATCTTTTCTATTCAGTGGGAACAAATACAGCAGCTTTTCAACGAGGGGCCAAAAATCCAAGCAGACTGATAAAAGGACGTGTTAGCATAGGGGAAATGCCTGCCCTCAGCCCTCTCATTTCCTTGGGGGATGGAGTCACTAACTGATCTCCACTGAGCCTGCCTTCCAAGGGGATCTGAGGACAGGGGCAAAGGAGTCTGTGGGGTTATGCTGTTCACAGACATATTCACAGCATCAGGATTCAGCATCCCCTCATCATTATCCTGTGTCCCAGTGAGTCCTGCCCACTGCCCAGAAGAACAATACTGGTTTCTTCAGGGTTAGTAAGTGAGGGCAGGAGTCACACCTCCAAAGAAGAAAATGGCTTCAAAAGGGAAAGTTGTTGCTGTCTTTTTTAAAAAGTTGGACATTTCTTGCTGCTTGCTAACTGCCTTCTAACAGAATTAATTCCCTAAATTCATTCCTCTGATGTTTAAGAACGTTCTCTGTTTCCAGCTTATCTTTATCCATGCACAGCTCACCCCTATTCACTTGTGTTCCAAAAATGAGGTTTAACGTCAGTATTTATCCAGTCTGTGTTTAAGGTTATATCATCTGAGTTCTCTAATCATTTCACATTAGGTAGGCTCTCCATTTCTTTGATCATACTGATATTCCTTCTCCAGACCAGACCCAGTTTGTACACACAGCCTTCAAACAGAGAGTGGAAATGTACACTGTGTTCCAAGCAAGGTCTCCCATGCCTTAATATGCTAACATTTCCCCATCTCTCCTACCAATGTTTTGTCCAATGTGTCACACTGCATGACATTTATCTTTCTCATGGCTGCATCACGCTAGTCATTTACAGTTATCCTTCACGTCACTTTGAGCCTTTGAGTTTTCCCCCTCATCGCTCCCACTTTCCCCCGTGACCTCCCAGACAGAGTTGAACTTTTCACTCATTTCTCATACGCACAATCATTCAATTTTGAAATATCTAGTTCCCATTTGTAATATTCCTTAAGGAGATCCCAGCTTTTCCTGCCAAATAACACTGATGATGCTTCCTAGCTTTGTGCCTTTATGAAACATCACTTGTGAAGTCATAATTTTTAGTAATTTTTAATAATGCTTAGAGCATTATTTGATGTATTCAATAGCTTCCATTTGACGGCTCATCTCCCCTAACAACTTCCCTTTGGACCAGTAGTTCCTCTTTCAACATTTCTGTTATCTTCCTCCAGTCTGCTTACTGCTTCTTAGTTCTCAAAGGGTACTATATATGGAAGAAATACACATGCTTCCCAAGGAGAAGCACTTGGGAGATTAATTTCAGGTTACTAAACAGATAAAATAATAGCAAATCCCCTGAAAAAAAATTAGAATAATATGATACTTGCTTGTCTTTCCCCTCCTCCTTGCTCTCCACCTGCAACCACTTCTAGAAAAATCATACCGGGCAAGGTCATTCCAACCACTATATGGATTTCCAGCTTCCAGTACTGAGGTGAAATCCTTTCCATTGCTGGAAACTGATGGTTCACTGCCTAGGAACAGAGGCCCTCACAAGCTCCATAAAAAGTCATAACTACTAGATAGGGCTAGTGCTGGCACGGCTCCCCATAGGGTTGGGCTGAGTTCCACATACCTCTACACTACTGAGACATCTATGGAAAAACCAAACCCTGCCCACAACCAGCTGTCTGTGTCCAGTCTCTTCTAGCCCAGGATCCCAGTATTTTCACAATCTTTTTCAAGGAGAAGTGCTGCTATCAACATTTTACACACAAGGGACTGGGACAATGCGGAGATGTGAATCACTTGAAACTCTGTGGGAAAGGGAGAAACGATCCCACAACCTGAGCCCTAGTGCCCATCTTTTTACTCCTAATACCTAGTACTGCACAAGCAAAAGCACAAAGAAATAGCTGGACATTTCTAGGCAGACGGAAATCAGGACACAAACATTAAAATATGTATGCCTTTTAATCTGGTAAACAATTGCTCTAGGTAGACATGGTAACAGTGGATATTAAGGTATTACTGGCTTCACTTTCATTGATTTTCAAAATGGGATCAATGCTGCCCCGGCAGCACAGTTTACGTAAAAAATTACTAGTTTCACCATAACTTCATAGTTACCCACTGCCATGAGGAAAGTCTTAAATTGCCACATTACATACTGTGTTGGAATTGGTGAATTTGGCAGCTTGGCCACAGCTCTGCTACATTCACTGGTTTGTATTTTGGCCTCAAATAAAAATTATGTACTTCCAACTAAGTAGCTGAAAAGCTGCAGGGCTGAGCTGAATCTGCAAGTCTGAAATGGTTCACTGTGTACACAGCATGCAATGCTTGTGGAAGGTGACTGCTTATGGTTCCCATGATGTACACCAAAGTGACAGACCCTTCCAATTCCAAGGGCATAGCCAGGGTGACTTAAATGAGGATGACTGCACTGCACACAAGGCTCAGCTCACAGGGACTGCAATGGAAGGGATGTAGCAGGAAAAGGGTAAGCTGAGGATAGGAAAAACATCGTTGCTGGATGCACAAGAGGCCACATCCAAGAATGGAAAAGACTCCTGCCCTCTTGCTTCAGGACTCAGTCATAAACATTTTGTTTTCCAAGGCAACAGCAAGTATGAAAACTGTTCTGTACTTCCCTGCCCATGGAAGGGGGGTTGGAACTAGATTATCTTTACAAGGTCCCTTCCAACCCAAACCATTCCATGACTGATTCACACAGAAAACCAACACTCACCTCACTCTGCACATGCCAAAGTACCTCCGTGCCATTCCTGTTCCAAGAAACTGCAAGAGTCAAGCAGGGAGATCTGTCAACTTGCCACAAAGCAAGTTCCCTGCAGACCTCACTGCTCCGAAACATTCCCACTTCACTTGGCAACGAAGCCTAGGGAGAAAATAACCACTGTCTGATTTATTAGACATGCATGATATTAATAATGGTTGTTCATACTGATTTCTCCCCTAAGTTTCTCCATTTACCACTCAAACTGGACACACAGTCCTGCTCTGCAGTGTTACCTACCCCAGTTGACTATGTTTTAGTGGCAAAAAATGCACAGTCCTTGCAGCTTGTGCTTCTGCAAAGCACTCTGTGATTAAAAGAGGTTGTAAAAGACACATTCAAAACCCACCTACCACCACTAGTAATGCAACAGCCGAATTTTGGCAGGCATAGGACTCCAGTGCTACACAAGAGACTGCCTGGGCTCCTGAGCACCCACATCTCAATAGGAACCAAGAAAAGCTGCAAAAGGGAAAAGGACGATAAAGTTTGAAAAGGTGAAAGGGAATTGGACCATTGAAAACTTGTTGAGATGCCATCTACTATGTATAATCAACCTGCTGGCTGCCAGATGGAGCAGTTGTCTTTTACTCCTCACCTGTGCTGTCTACAGGACCAATACTGTTAGCTGAAGGGATAGGGTGTATACACAAACAGCAAATTGACATAAATTACAGACATTACCATGACACCTCACACAGCACAGATTATATATCCCCACCCATAATCATCATGCATGACCTGCTCATTCAGAAGGGATCTGTGGTTACTGCAGATCACAGGCTGAGCTTGTGTAATAGGGGCATTTTGCTTCGAAGCAGACAAACAATATATGTAGGGCATGACATATGCAAGACTTGGGAGTCATTATTCCACTCTGCCCAACACTGGCTCCTGTCTCATGGGCATATATCCTTAATGGACAAACTGGTGAGAGCTCAAAGACAACAAGCTAAAAATGGTAGAAAAGAGTAAATTGCTAAGCAAATGGAATAATTCTCCGTGGAAAACCAGGGGGTACCTGAAAGCAGTTCCAAAACGTATAAAAGGCTGCTGTCAAGAGCAAGTGAACAATCTGTTCTTCATCTCCTCAACAACAACAGGGTCCTTAGGGGGCACACAGGGAAGTTTAATTCAGAGATCATGTATGACAGATGAAACTAGCTATTCACTATTCCACCAACTAAGCCTAACAGTCAGGAGGTAAGTTTGGTTTCCTTAAAATTTGCCATGGTCTTGTATGTCTCAGCAGCTTTTTCCTTTACTTATTTAGAGGCATGCACTCCTGTTAGTTTTCACAGGCCCTAACTGTCAGCCATTGGAAACAATTTATTTTTCCAGCTTTGCTGCCAAACAAATGCCCATCTTTCAGTCTTTGTCAAGTCATGTCATCAGGAGATACTGATAGATGGAAGGAACTAGACTGTTAAAATGCAGGATGCAGCACATAATGTCCTTTTTGCTGGGAGCTTCTAGAGATTAAAAGAAGAAACCCAAAGAACATCATAACCTGAGGCCACTGTGCCTGGGTCAGGGAGACATGATTATTATAAGACTTTTGGAGGTCTTATTGTCGTGTGATTTCTGCTTGACACAGAGAAGCAGTGAGCCTCTAATGCAGGATTAAAAGCTAAGAGCTATTTATTCTGTGAGGCAGAATACCTGGAGAAACACAAACATGCTCCTGGAAAGAACACAGAAAACATACAGGTGCAGCTGAGAGTGGAAAAGCATCACATGCCAGCTGATCTAGTAGCTAATCCACCTGGCTGTTAAAAACATACTCCAGATGTACTTTTTCCCTGAACAGAATATGCTCAGAATGAGGTTTCAGCCAGTGGATTCATCCACCTTTCTCAGTCACCACCACTGAACAGACCTTTTCCTTATGAATTCAGTATTGTCAGAGATGATCCTTGGTCACAGTTGAGAAGCCTTCTAAATTTCTCTCGTTATTATTAACCTCTTCCCATCTAACAGAGCAAGCTGTCATGGATGACCAGTCAGCTGGACTCAAGGTCTCCTTGTCAGGTCAGCCCATGATTAAGCAACCTTGTGGCTGTATGTACTTATCAGTGTATGTTTAATTGGCACAAAGAGACTTAACCCACAGCTCTTAGTTGCTATGTGGCCAGTTGTGCAAGGTCTACCTCCTCCAAAAGTCATGTTCAGCCAAAAGGCAGCCATCCCACAGGTAGGCAGGCACACAGAGCCACAAATGCGAAATTCCTGCCTGTTGGCTGTGGGCAACAATCTCGTTCAGGTTGGAGAAAGACTCACAGTGAAGGAAATGCCATAGGGATAAAGGGGATCCATGTGTGGGAGGAAATCCTGTCCTGTTCTTTAAAATAGAAAATAAAAGCTGGCAGAGGCAAAGCCTGGGCAGCAGTGATGAGGCAGGCCATGAAGGCAAAGCAGGTCACAGGAGATGGCTGACAAACGTGCCAAGCCTGGATTGTGTCGGACAGACTGAAATAGGGCTCAGCCTCATGTGAGGCAGATGAAAGAGCTGGGGCACAGCACTCTATAGGGTTCCCCATGGAGACATCTCAGCACTTCAGGAACTCCTGGAATCTGTGGTGTGTGGCTCTGGCACCACAGAGACGACTAGAGAACAGCCTGGGAGACTGTTCTAGAGAGAAAAACCATTAGAAGACTATCGAGAAACATCCAGCAAAGATGTGCTTAAAGACAACAAACAAGATGTGTACCCACACACTCCAGACACATTCCAGTCAGAGGAACAAGAGCATGCCAGGCTGGAAAGAGCCCTGAAAGAACCCTCAGGAGTTCTGTAATATATGATCATAGACAGAGCCTTGGCTCAGGTCTAATAATAAACAGCCACAACGGTGACTCAGAGAGCTTCTTTGTTCGCTGGACATGGGAGAGGAGCAGGAAGGAACACAAGAACTGAGGAGCAGGAAGCTCCTGATGAAGGACTGATAGCCCAGAGCATGTTCCTGGAAAAACAGAAACATGCTTTCCATTTCCATCGCATACTTCCACTCTGACAATACTGAAGTCTGTGCTTTGAATTCACACTTAAGAAAGCACTCCATCTTGTGCATACACCCAGCCTGTGCCTCTCAACACACAGCATGGAAAAGAGAAGACCTGCTAAATGGTGAGACAGGGAGGAGGATGGAGCATTGGAGATACAAAAGTCCAAGCCAGAAGCCGAGCATCTACTCTGCTCTCACTCATTCTCAGTGCAACAGCCAGAGAATATGCTTGGTCATGATGTTCTAACAGGACCTGTTCTCCATCCCTGGGAACATCTGCGAGAATTAGTACTCCCGAATCAGAGGAGGTGAAGCATGCAATTGTGACCTTTTTAGCAGTTTTTGTATGGCTGCTGCTTTCACAGCAACCTTCTGTATCAGCTTAAAACAAATCCAGTTCTTACAAAAGCACTCAAGATTGCAGAATCATAAAATCATTTAGACTGGAAAGGATCTCTAAGAGCATCAAGTCCAGCTATAAGCATCTGGTCCTTCCTCTACAAAGCCAGAAACTGGAACTGATGTATTTGGGGATGCAAACATGGAGACCAAGGAGGTATACAGAAGGGGATTAATGCTGTAGTCCTGAACTCCAGCATCTGAACGAGAAATGTGGTCTCCTCTGTCCATGATACTGCTGCTTTCAGCTCAGAGCAAACAGGAAAGCTCCACCATAGTACCAAAGTTTGCAATCCCGCATTTCTTCCCCTTCTCCTCTGGGCAAGACTTCACGTATTAAGCTGTGTAACAGCAATGGGTGCCCCACATGGGATAACTTCTACATCCCATGTGAGACCAGGCAAGAGTGGAGTCACATCATGCAGCTACAAGAGGGATTAGCTCTTTCTTCAGATGGAGTTTCTTTCAACATGAGCCCCCTCAATGAGCATTTTTTGAGGCATTTTGTGAGCTCTGGGCTCCAGACACTGAGAACAAGTACTCAGTGAGGTCAGCTGATTTCCAGTGAGGTCTCCTGTTTTCCAGTACACAGAATGGGCTGATGCTGCAGCAGCATGAGAGTAGCAGAATTCCATACCCAACATAGGACCTGACCAACAACAGGCAAAACCACATCTGAGGGAAACAAACCACAGCTCCAGCTTCTCAGTGGGATGGTGGATCCTGCACTGGCTGCACAGCTCAAGAAGCAGGGCTCCCCAGCTATCTCTGCTGGGTGGTACAGCTTTCAGTTCTAGCCACTGACCACATCACAGAAAGTGCAGAATTTTGGAGTAGCTTCTGTGTTTATATGGATAGCAAGAATGTCCAGAGCTATGGCCATAATGCAACATACAGATTTAATATGCCTTCCACAGTTAAACTAATATCCAGCTACCAGTCCTCAGGATAAACCTAACCCAGGTCCAGAACCCCTACATATGCCATTGGTACAGCCCAAGACTTCCTAGCAACGCAGAGCACTCTGGCCACCAGCAGGGACCTGGCAGCAGGCTAGATTAAAGCTCAGCTTAACGCCCCTGGGAATTTTCTGTACCTCTCCTTAGACCCAGTGATAATACTCAGAACATACAGGAAAGTCCAGAGGCAAACAACCTAATTAGAAGTGAAAGTCTCATACTTTATTGATACTTGCACATCTGCTGAACCTGGGAGTCACAGTCCTCTGTAGTCAGCAGGACAGTAAGAAGAGCAAAACTTGGGAAGCCCTACTGGCCCCGCTCTTGCTGCCCCTTCCAAAGGGTCCAAGGCTGTGGAAGATTTCCAGCACTTGGGCTGAAATGATGCCAGCACTTGGGCAGGGCTTGGTGTTATTTTTAACACTTGTTCACATAACTCTTTGGATGAATCCTGGGAAGAGATTGTCACCAAAATAGTACACTGTGGGCACTATTTATATACCCACTGGCAGCACAGCAGGGTATGCTAAGAAGGCAAAGCTAGAGCACTCCCTTATCCTCCCCATAGGGACACAGCAGGGATCTAAAACATTGTTTGTTGTTTTGGGCTAGTCCTCAGAAATGAGCCATCACCTGCAGGAGGTCTGGTATCCTTGTCTGTCCCACTGAGGAGACAGACTCTCATCCATATGGGAGGGAAGCCCAGGTACAGCAAGCTTGGGAAGATGGATGGCTGTGAGCACATCCCAGCTGCTGTGGACTAAAAAGGGAACAGTTGTGTCTAAACACAGAAAATGCTGATGCCTTCCTATTTTATCTCTCCTTGGCAGGGAAATCCAGCAGGGGTAGGGTTTCTTGGTCAACACCTCTTTTTTCCTATACAGCATCAGCAAAGGTGTGCAGTCGTGGGGGCAGGTGAAGCATTAAATGCCAGCAAGGCTCACTGGAAAGAAGGCACCAGACTAACCATACTGACAGTCCTTCTTCCCTAGGAACAGCAGCAGCCTCGGGCCTTTCCATAACAGAACAGTGTGCCCCAAGGGATTAAACAAAAAAAGGAAAAGGAGAATAGAAAAAAAAAGGAAAGAAAAAAAGAAAAGAAAAAGGAAAAAAAGGAAAAGGAAAAAGAAAAGGAAATAAAAGGAAAGGAAAGAAAAAAGGAAAGGAAAGGAAAGGAAAGGAAAC
>JAOXXN010000364.1:8984322-8997176 GCA_026770055.1 Myrmophylax atrothorax | reverse complement strand
AGAAAAGAAAAGAAAAGAAAAGAAAAGAAAAGAAAAGAAAAGAAAAGAAAAGAAAAGAAAAGAAAAGAAAAGAAAAATCTCCCATTTTGAGACTAGCCAGGGAAAGGAAGGCTCTTTCCCTGTCTAATTTTCTGGGTTAAAAATAACTTCTCTAAAGACATTTCTGAGCCTATTGAACTTTCTTGAATTTTGTCTTCCTTAAATTTCCCCTCCCTCCCTCTTTCTCCCAAGACACATCAGACTGCTCTCCATTTTCACATCTCCTGGAGTAGCAAGTGACATGACCTGGAGAATATATACAGGATGCTACATGAGAACAGAGGAGTTACAGGAGAGAAGACGACATGCTGAAGCAGAAAAGGACCCCAAGTTTGATTTTTCCAGTGTGTTGGTAAAAATAAAATGTACGCATATATTTTCTTTCCCTGTAACTGAAGCTATAGTCTGAGCAGCATAGTGACTGTACATCAGAGCTGCAGAACAATGCAAAATAAAACCACTAATTAACACATGCTCTCCAGGCAGGATTGGCCACATTACTTTTAATAGAACAAACAGAGGGGATCACCGCCTCCTACCTTGGCAAATACAACCTCCCCAGGACGTGAGCTCAGCTCACCGCAGCTGGAAGCCGAGTGCAGCAGCAATGGCATGGGAGCAGCAGGAAGAATACAGCATGCAGAGCTAGTGATAATCCAAAGCAAAACCAGCTTGTCTCCGTGCCGGCTCAGGGATCAGCGAGCCGTGCTGCAGGGAGTGTCTGCCGGCAGCTCCCCTGTTGATGCAGGATGGCGGGCAACAGGCAGCGTGACAAGGCACTTCTTCCAGACAGGAGCCGGCTGAGGAATTCCTCCTGCTGCCAGCCACCTGCCCCTCCTCGGGCACAGCGGTGCCAGGGTCTCACCCACAGACCATGTGGGCAGGAGAGGAGCGAGGGCTGCTGGCTGCTGGCAGTGCAAGGGCCAGATTGCTAATGAAAGCCCCAGTGTAAATACAGATGCGCTCTGGAGAGGGCTATGGCAGAAATGCAGCTCGTATTACAGAGAGCCATTTACAGCAGGCACAGAGAGCAGGGGGAGCGTGGCGGGGCTGTGCGGGATGGCTCCACTGCCTGCCTACTCGGACAGAGGGCTGAGAGGGCAGCTGCCTGCCAGGGGACACTGTGGGATGAAGGGACTAGTAGCAAAGGGAGACCACCCCAATTCCACACTCTCCAGCAGCAATTAGAGCTCCATATGCAGTATTTTGCATAGCAGTGATGCAAACCTACCCAATTTCCCACCCCGCTCCCCACTTGGGGCAGCCCAGGCCCCACATGGGACAAACCGCAGCCCCATGCTTTCTCTGGTACAGAGTGCCACAGCAGCCCATCACACCAGAGAGAAAGACCGATTGGAGGACTGCTCCATTCATCTGTCAGGCCAGCTCACAGTGCAGGAGCCCATCCCTGCTGTCCAGGTCCTCTTCCCATGTTCAGGGGCTCCACATCTTTGAGACTTACCCTCTCTCCCCAGTTCAATGGCTTTGGCACCTACCATCAGGATTCTTCTTTCCTGCCATTTCAGGGTAATTTACAAGCTGTATTGCAGCTGTATTTACACCAAATACGGAAGATGGGAATAGGGACAAGGTCGGCAAATCAGCAAAATGTCAAAGGGTTGGGGGCTTTGTCTCCACTGCACTACAATTGGAACCAGTATCAGAGGGGGTTTGCAGGTTTTAACCACTGCCCATCAAACAAGACTTGAAGGACCTTAGCAAAAGGCTGAGAAGGAGTTGATTCAGGATGTTTCATATCACAACCCACACTGCATCTAAGACCCTTGCCAGACAGGCATATAGCTCACACCAGTGATGTTGGGGGTGAAACCAGCGACAAAGAGCAGGGAGTTCTTGTGGTTCTGAAGCAACTGTGGTCTGTTCTGTCAGGATTGCTGGAACCTCCAGTTCCCATGTGTAAAAGCTCAAGCAGACCACTTCCCTGTGCAGCACCTCAGTTTCCCCCACTGCAAGACAAGGGCTACAACACTTACCAAGCTGCTGCAGATGTTGCAAAGTTAACTTCGTCGTGGGATGCTGGCAGCCTGTAAACAGGAACAAGCATTCCGTGAGGCTACTTTATCACCCATAAAAAGGAGATTCCTTGTGGCTTTCCTCGACATAGAAACTACTGCTAGCTGCTTTCTTTGCCCTCACCACAGCACGTATGCTGCAAAGACTGGTATCCCTATTACCCTCAAAAGCAGGAGCACCAGTCCCTCTACCAGCTACATCCAGGCCATCTGCCAGGCAGGAATGCAGTGCACCAGCCCAGCCTCAGCCGAGCTGTCAAAGCAGCGGAAGGGCTGAGGCTGCACTGCTCTGGAATTCCAGAAACGCACAAACACCCGTCAGCCTGCACCAGGAATGACTCCTCCCTGCCCCGGACCAGGCTGAATCACTGGAAATACCAAAACAATGATGAGGTCACGTTCCCAGAGCAAGGAATTGTAGCCAGATATAGCTGTGTGGAGAAGTGTGCTAAAAAGGGACTCGGTGTAGGGGCTAGGGGCTCTGGCAGACAGGCACCATGGGCATTTGTCTAGTTTAAAAACAGCTTGAGGCTGCCAGGAGACTTTTTTAATTCCCCACAGAGAGCAGAGAATGGGGCTTTAAACTCTTCATCAACCATTGCACTGAAAGAGGCACAAGCATTCTTATGCACATGAGCGTGTAGTTTTGGGTTCAAGAAACAAGTCAAAAGTAAAACTATGACTGGATTATGAGTTCAGTGTTCCCAAAATTTCACTGTGATACCACATTCAGGCTTAAGCAGTAAAGAATCCCCCTGTGGCAAGCTGAATGGCAGACAAAATCATATGTCCATTACTGCTTTTTGCCTTTGCTACAGCCTCCATCAGTTTCCACAAAAAAAAACCCCAAAACAAAAACCCACCCAAAAGAACCTGGAAACATTGGTTTGGTGACTTTTCAACAGGGTTGAGCAGCAAATAACAGTGGCTTCTGCTACTGCTCCTAAAATGAATATCTAAGGCATTCCACTATAAGCAAATAGACTTTTTAAGGCTGTGCAGTTCCAGACTTTCACAGTTCTCAGTGAAGGGAGACTGAGCACATTTTGCTATTTAGACTGGGAAGGAAATTGCAACATAGGACTTGGAAAGGATAAAGGAATTCGTAATAGAATTTGCAATAGCCTGCTCTTTCCCCTTTCAGTAGGACGAGACATTTGGATGAATAACAACACCACCCACAGTCATGTGAATAAGAAGCTCTAAGAGTCCAGATTTTGTTCAATCAGGACATAAACCATACCCTAATCAGAAGCCAAGTGGAAACAAAGGCAGGACTGGACAGCTAATGCCAGGCATCTCACCTGCCCGGCGGGGCAGTAGTCATTGACTGGCACACCCTGCAACAACCACAGCAGTGCCTGGCACACTGAGTGAGCCAGTGGGCTATGCCTGCACCAGCTCCCTTCTCCTGAAAGTCCTCCCAGATCTGCTAATAAAAGTGATAAGAAAATCTGTGATGCCCTGTGTGTAACTCTCACAGGAGAGCTATCAGAGCAGAAATGTTCAAAACCAAATCAGTTCATTTTTGCCCCACTGTTCAGCTCATTCTGGAAACCAGAACCACTTTTATTCAGTTACACCAAGAATTATTTTGATCTACGACCCTATACCTGACATTTTGGCATTGGAATATACAAATCACAGAGTATGGAGTGATTTCACCTAAAAACACAGTCTTCCAGCCTGCAACAATCAGGAACTTCTGAAGCTGGAGGCTGCACACTGACCATCACATTTCACAGACACTGAAACACATCTCTGCCATTGAGGTGTCTGGTTCCTTTTGGAATCTGTGTGTATTTTCAGTCTTCATGCCATCTCATAGCAACATGTTCTATAAATCAGCTGTGTTGAAAAAGGACTCCCTTAACCTCCAGTCTAATAAATAATTTTGCTGGATGTGCTTCCTCTGTGCCGTGAGAAATAGTAAAGTTTATTAAGGTCATTCCTTACTCAGTTTCTCCCTGCTGAACACTGTATTACAGACCTTTACTCCTTCCCACTGTCATCTACTTTTGCTTCTTTAATCTCTCTTTCTACAGAGGCTGTCCAAATCCCTTAACCATCCCCATTCCACTTTTCTCTATCATGTTCAGGTCTATGTCAATCTTTTTGAAAGAGGGTGACCAGCTGGTATGTGGAACTCAAGATGCAGGCACAACATGACTGTATAACTCTAATACAAGAATACAGACCAGCATTTTTTGTTTCCAGCTTGAGTTCTACAGTTTTTGGCTACAGCTGATGTGCTCAGATAGCAATCCACTGTGGCTCCAAAGGGCTTGTTGTGGGTAGTGAGAAACTATTCACAAATCATTGTTATATGTGGTGTTTATCAGCATGAAATCCCATTTTCTGTTTTATCATGCTGAAGTTCTGCAAATTACTCCTGTAACTCTTCAGGCAGGTTTCAAACAAACTACCCTGACTAACTTAGAATCATCAGAAGATTATACTCTTCATTACATCATCCAAATCATAGCTAAATATGTTGCACAGAGTATGTTTTACAGGGATCCCTGCAGGACCAGGCACTGCAGGTACCAGAGTTTTGATGCCCTGCAAAGCATGGCATTTGACAGGGCGTGCTCCAGGCACAGTGACCATGAATGCTCTGTTTCAGTGCATATCCCACTGTGGTCTGTGGAGCTCTAAGGCTCGTGGTGTGGCAGCTGAACTCATGCTGACACAGGCCATGCATGGGCAGACATCTGTACCAGATACTCCACAAGCTTTGCCAGGCAGTGTCTCAGTGCTGTGCATATGGTAGCAGAACCATAACAGCAGTAGGATGGCCACACTCCACATCCTGTTGCTGGGATGAGATTAGCAGCACACCAAATTTGCACTCACATGCCAGCGTCTGAACCAGTGCCTTGACATGGCATTCATGAAGGATCCTGATGCATTTGAAGCAGCCATTTTGAAATCAGCTAGCATGAAGTTGCTCTTGTGAGGGCTGATGAGAGCAGCTGCAGATGCCCCATCACTGGAAGTGTTCAAGAACAGTTCGGATGGGGCCCTGAGCAACCTGATCTAGTGGGTGGCATTGAGCCCATGGTGGGTGGGTTGAAACTAGGTCCTTTCTAAACCAAACCTTTCTATGATTTCTGGTCATCAGGAACCTGTTAAGAGAATAAAGCTTTAATTGTAAATATGATTCACTCCCATCGTCATTCTGCCAAGGATTCCTAAAAGAGCTTGTCAGTGTTGGGTGACTGAGAGACAGTCCCATCCATGGCTCCACTGAGGACTCAGTTGAAAGTGCAGAGTCCAGGTCAACACTGAAGGACTACAAATATGCTAAGCAAACATCCACCTCTGGCACAACTGAACTGAACTGTGGAAACCGTAATTCCCAGTCCAGGCAAGCACACACAAGAACGAGAAAAGGAAGGGGAGAAACTGTTGGCTTTAAATGAGCAGCAGGTATCAGTACCAAAACCTTAACCAGGCTTTATGCTCCAGAATTAGAGGGACAGAGACCTAGAGCCAACAAATGTCAGAAAATTCTGCTGTGTGTCCAGGCTTTGGTGAAGAACTTCACTGGCAATTAAATGTTCAGTGGAAGGTGGATTACATAAATCCAAAAAGAACTGGGGTAGCCAGCCTCCCTGAATATCTGGGGGACACAACAAGCAAAAAACCTCCTCACAATCAACTTTAACCTGAAGCACTTCAAGTTCAGCTGGCAAACCAGCAGGATCTGATGCCTGGCCAGGCTTCAGCATAGCTTACCACAGGAAAGAACATCAGGCACCTACAACTTACAACCTACAACAGTATTGTCATTTCATATCTTCCCAGAGTTCAAGTAATGGGGATGGAGTAGGGAAGGGTGAAGGAGCACTTCATCTATCCCTCATCTCTTTCACACAAAATATTGCCCACAACCCCAGAAGGAAGACAGATACGAGGTTTTAGTGAACTCTTACATAATATCCTAGTCTAGGATATTACATTCTCCAGCTAACATTTAAAAAAGAACAGATACATTCCTGCACATTACCCATTGACAAAGCCCCATCAATAGCTCTACAGACCCACCCAAGAGGCAACACAATCAAGCCACTGAGTAGAGAAAACTCAGGATACCAGGCGTCCTGCAAAGGAAAATGTATCAGACACCATCTGCTGTCACAGCAAAAACTGAACCAGAAGCAGAACTGCAGGCAGAATACTGCACAACCATAAACCAGGCTTGCATCTTCTGAATATTCTATGATCCCTTATCCACAGCCTGAAGGTTTCTGAGGGACAACTGCCAGGAGGTAAGGAAGCCTCTGAAGCAGCTGCTCTAGGTGTTGCTGTCTAAGTCCAGAGGATGCAAACCCACTGCTGCCAGCAAAAGGTCACCAGACTGGAACCTTGCCCAGCAGCTTCTATGAAGCACACAAACTAGAAGACTTTCAGACTGCAATTTTTCAACATGAGAGTACAAATTAGTTTTCTAAATACAGACCTGTACTCTTCATGGAATGAATGGCCTGGATGCCCGCAGGGCTGATGGAGGGTAGCACTTGATGACACAAAACACTTCAGTTTAAAATCCAGGGCAGCTACTGACTCCCTGAGTCACCTTGGTGTGCATACTTCAGGCCCTGGCTCCCTGGTGAATGAGGAGATAGTGATCCTCCCTGCCTCTCAGGAGAGGAAGAATGCAATAAAGCTCAAAATATCTCAGGATCTCTACCGTAAATGCCAAAGTTAAGGGAGGCATATGGGGTCGTTCGTTATGTACAAAATCCACGCTTCTTTTAAGTGCCTAATTCGGATGTGGAACCAGGATGCAGTCAGTAACATAAACATTGGCCTTCCCTGGTGTAGCAGTGTGGGTTCTACAGTTGCTGGAAAAAGTGAGGCTGAGCACCGTTAAGAGTTCAGAGGTGACCAAATAGCAGGAACCCAAAGAGAAGGGAGAAACAGGAGGAAAAACAGAAGCCCTACTTGAAAATATTCCTTGCTTACCCAAGGATTACTCATGTAGCTTGTCTTACCAACTCAGGACACTCCCCCAGAGGCAGAGACTACATCTTATATTGGCAGACAGCAGGCATCCCTGCTGTCATTTTTGAGAAAAAACCCACACCCAGAGCACGAGTACTCACACCTTTAGTCGGCCTGCTGGTGACATCTACCTAGGGAAGTGTGGCCAGCACTGCCCAGGTAGAGATCTCCAGGCTCTGCCCTCTTTCTTCCTCCTCGCTCTTTCTCCTTTAGCTCTCCTTCAAAGGCTGTCAACTAATAGGAGAGACCCAAATAACTTTAGTTTATGCAAACTCTGTTTTCAAGGGTGAAGCCTTTATCAGCTTTTGTTCCCTAGAATTTGGCAGGAAAAGAATAAATCTTTCACAGGAGGCACAAGCGAAAACATAGACCAAAATGTCAACACTTTTAATTTCTGATACACCTGGAGACACAGACAAGGGCTGATGATGGCACCTGTTAGTCTGCCCCAGCTTTGCACTGATGTCTGGGAAGAGCAGTGCACACAAGCAAATCAGTACAACCCTCACCAGGGCACACACAGCTCCCCCAAAGCCAGGCATGATGCTTCCAGAGAATTTATGAAAAGCCAGCGGTTGGATCATATGTTTTCCTAATTCAGAGGAAGCCTGGCCCAGCTCCGATATCCCGCAACATCTCCTGGTGTCGGGAGCAGGGTGGCGGGGAGGTTTGGAAAAGGCCAGATCCATTTATAGCTGAAAAGTCTGGCAGAGGGCTCAGCTCCGTGTGGAAAAGCACGAGCTGACAGCTCAGTACAGCCAGCTCCACCCAGCTGGAGATGCAGGCTGAGGGAAGAGACAGGGGGCATAAAAACCACTTCCCTTCAATCTGGGAGTGACAGGAGAGAGGTGACTTCTTTACACTGCCAGGAAGAGAAAAAACACTCTCTACTTCTAAGTGAACTACAAAAAGTAGGGCAGCAGAAGACTAGCTTTGAAAAAACTGAAGAGTAACTGAGGTGCAGATATGGCCAGAAGCATTTGCAAGTCAAGCCCAGGCTGCAGGGCTCTGCACCCTTCTTCTGAGCCCTCCATCACATGAGCCCTGCAGCAATGCAGACCACTGTCACAGCGACAGGGACAGAGCTGCCTGGGAGCTGAGGCTGGGAACCGACTCCCGGCCTCACTATTAGGAGGAATGGCAGCTCCCTCACTCCAGCATATTTACATCAGCCAACACATAAGCAGATGTAGCAAAAAGTCCTTGACTGTAGTAATGGAAAAAAGCTTGCCCCTGAGGACAAGGCACCAGTTTAAAGCATCAACGTGCACAGACTTATGCTGTGATGACTTCAGCTCCACCCCATGTTGTCAAGCACGAAACAGTGAGAAAGGAGAGGTATTTATGTAGGTAAACCAATCTTGCTAACAATTGTGCATATCCACAAAAAGATTAGGAAAAATAACCACTAAAGCTGTGTTAGGGATCACAGATATGATGATGTCATAAGAAAAGTAAATGCAGCCTAGACAAGGCAGTGAAATACCAGAGCTATTGTACAGGCACGATAACAGAAGCATCATCCTAAAAAAAATCTGGTCACCCACATTTAAAAATGATAAACTCAAACGAACAGGTGCAAAAAGGCCCTGAGGGAAACAGAAAACCTATCAAACAAGAAGAAACTTAAGAACCTGGCTTGTTTAGCCTAGCCAAATGCAGGCAGAGAGTGGATAGGATTGCTGTCTAAATATATCACAGGAGACAAACAAAACTGCTGAAGCAAAAGGATAATGCTGGCACGACAACAAGAGAATAAGTGCATTGTGAACACATTTATGATGAAAATTAGAGGGGGAGAAAAATCAGCCACCAGAACAGGAAGCTTTCCAGTTGGAACAGCTGGGTTTAGGATGAAGTTTATCAGTGGTCTGATGGGACTGTAGGATACAGTGCCTGTGCCCACAGATATCCTTATGCTCCTGTTTCTGTTTGTTGCAGCTAGTAATTCACATGGGTCACTAATGAGATGTATCCTTACACACAAATGATTTTGCTGAGCATCACTCCACTTGCGAACACAGGGTAAGGCTCCTCTGGCCTCCCATTTCCTAAGAGCTGCTCACGAGTAATGACTTCCAGGCTACAGGTCAGTGGGAGAGAGTTGTATGGATAGACACTGGTAAAGTGAGAGCTACCAGGCAGCATAGAAGGAATGCAGGTGTTGGAGTCAGCAACATAAAACACCCTTGAAGTGCCTCTGCCCAAAAGTACCCAATTCCCACAGTATTAAGGGCAGAGGTTGCCCTGTATCAGCCTGTGGGTTCAAGGGAAAGAGATTTCTCGGCTTCTCTCTGATGCAGTGTAACCATATTATCACCAGTTACCAAAGAATCACAGAACGGCTTGGTTGGAAAGACCTTAGTGATCACCTTGTTCCAGCCCCCCTGCCAAGGGCAGAGGACATCTACCACTCACAGCCCCATCCAGACTGGCCTTGAACACGCCCAGGGATGGGACATCCTCAGCTTCTCTGGGCGACCTGTTCCAGTGCCTCACCACCATGAAAATACCATTCTCAATCCCCAAATTGCAGCCCAGTGGGGTGGCAAGTATAGGCACAACAGCAGGACGGTGTTCAAACTATGAATATTTATATTACGGAATAATGAGGGGAAAAAAGGAGGGGTGAAAACAAAACCCAAACCCCATGTCAGGGATTAATTTTTGACATAGCTATCAAATATGAGACCATCATAAAAAGCTATAAATTATAATTTTTAGACATCGCACAGACACCAATACAAGGTTTGATCTCCTGCGGGGGACCAAGCAGAACACCGTGCACACGAGAAATACAGACACCCCCCCTCCCTGTTGATGGAAAAGCCCCCACTCCCCCGCCGCCGCCGCCCCGCCGTCCTTACCGATCGCCCGCATCGCTCCGCTGTTTACAGCCGGTCGACGGGGCGGGCTCTCGCCGCTGCCCGCCCCCACCGGCTCCTCCGCCTAGGGATGTCTGACGTTTTCTCTAAGTTTCCTCTTAAAACATCCCAGCTAGGATGGAAAATTTTGGAATTTGAGTGTTTCCCACATCAGGACACCGGATGAAAAAAGCCTTGTCGTCTCAGATCCGTTGTCTCAGACTATCCTCCTGCTTTAGGAGGTTTAGCAATTAACGTGCAATTCTCGTTATGAACTCCTTATAACAATTAACAGAGTGCCAAGGAATCTATCATCCCAATATTCTCTTTTTATTTAAAAAATTATTTTACAAAATCAGGAGTGATGTAGCACAGACATCACTGCCAGCTGATGTGCTTCAAATGCTGATTGTGTTAAACTACTGACATAATTGTATCTGGTGCAAGCTCACCAACAGCTTTATTATCCCCTACATGTCATATCCAACATTTTCAAATCCCCTTTTAGCCAGGAGGTGAGTGCTTTGCACGTAAACCGTATGAGACAAGAGGCACAGTGTCAGAGTTTCCTTGCTTTGTCAGCACAAGGTCTGCCTCTGCTGCTCTGCAATATATTCTGCTGCATCACATGCTAGGAATAGCTTTGGTAAGGCTCTCAGACCACAGACCAGTCTGGGCATCATAGGGATGTCTGTTTATCTCCATAAATTCTCCTTTTTCCTCTGACTCCAGGGAGACTGACTGTGAAAGACATAATCCTCATCAGAAAGCCATGATTGTCTCTGCAAAGTGAACGGTAAATCAGAGGGAGGTGACAAGCACTCACTATGACAGTGGTTTCCTCAGCCTGAGTGCAGACTCTCACTTTACTTAGGTGTCTCCTTGCAGGGGAGATCACCAGATTAGAATTTGCTCCCTCCCTAGAAAGCAGCTCCTGGACACTCAAGTCCAGATCCAGTCCCAGTTCCACTTCTGCACTGGCCATGCTGAAATTCAATACCACAGTTTGCAACAAAGATCCCAAAGCAGCAGGTGCAACAGACTGTAGCTTCTTCTGTGCTGAGTTAAACGCAGGAAGATGAAACCTTCAATGAGAGTTTAAATAATCTCACACAGTAACTGCTGCAACTGTGATCACAGGCAGCAAGGTGTTCATGCAGACCAGATGAAATGGGGACATAGCTGGCCTGTTGCCATCATACAATGCCACCACTGATAGCCAGAGACTCACAGCAGAGAGTTACCCATAAATGTCAGATGACTACTGCACAAAAAAATCCAATTCAAAATGAGAAAGGAGTCTAATTGTATAAAGGAGCTGGAAAAAAATCCTAACCCAGCCAGGGCTGCTTAGTCCTCTGCACAAAAAAAGCTGCATTTAGACAGCTCAGCAGTGCTGGCAGGACAAACTCTCACGCTGCCATGCTGGCCTTCCACCCAGTAACCCGGCTGATCATGGAGCTGGTGAAACAAAACAGTGAGCAAATCCCACTCCCTCAAGATCACCATGACTTTGGCTGCGTCTGTGCATTTTAGGTCCCTCTGCTGGCAGTCAGACTGGTAGGATTTTCAGCTCTCTGCAACCCATGTTTGACAGACAACCTGTTCCCAAATAAAATCTGAGCCAGCACAGAGAAACACTGCAGAAGCTCCTGAGGCCTCGCTAAGTTCCTCTGAATCCTGACCACACTGCACATCAGGGAGGGTGACAGAGCCACCAGGGAAATTCATCCCTTACACTGAGCTACAGCACCAGTGGAGTAAAGGCTATTTCAGATGCTAGCCATGAAATAGCATTTCTGCCTTCAATACTGCTTGTGTAACCCCCATCAAGCCAGATGTGTGTGCACCTCAGTCTGCACACACAGACAGGTGGGGGAGATACCTAGTGCTGGCAGTTCAGGTAAGCCCCAACCCAGGCTTCTCAGGGTCAGATTTTATTATTTGATCTATATGGGAGTCTGAGCACCTTCTGCTCTTTTAAATTAAATGGCTGGTGCCCATTTACAAAACTTGAGAGGGCTCTGAGGACAATGAACTTTTGCAGGAGCAGATTTGCAATGCAGATAAAACAGGGCAGGCTGATGGGTGTCAACTCCTTGTCCCTGGACTAACTAAAGGTTTGTATGAGCTCACAGCACTTCCCAATGGCAGATGTGGGACAAGGGTGGTGTTTGGGCACTGGCCATCTCTTGAAAAAGTGGATTACAGTCAAAAGGCTACAAAATTACACATATTACAAAGATTGTGGATTTTGGGGTTGTGTGGCTGGACCTAAGGCACACCTGGGGTCAATACTGTCACCCCAGTAATACAGTCCAGAGTGGATTCATGAAGACAAACAAAGGCACAAGAATAAGAAAGACATTGCCAACTCAGCCTTTCCCTCGGACTGGGCTTCTCAATGCTCTGAGGTATGGTTGTTAAAGGGAGGGGAAAAAATAGCATTATGAACAATTTGGGGGAGCGGAGATGCCTCCTGCAGCACGTTCTCTCCTGTTCCATGGAGGCCCTTTGGGATACCATATAACTCGATGCTCCAATTCACCCTGCCCCACCTTTCCCAGCAGCAGCACAGGTCTTTGGAAAAGAGGCTGGAATCAGAAGATGCATGTGGCTGAAAAGAAAGGCCCAAGTCCTTGATTTGGTAGCCCAGAGGGCATAACTCTGGGCAGCCACTGGCTCAGTCCTCTCCTGACAGCCCTTTACTTTGGTTTGCTTTGCTATTTTTCAGGGGAAGTTTTGTCCTTTTTCTTCTTTTTTTTTTTCTCTGTCTTTTTTTTTTTTTTTTACAATCCTTTGTGTTTATTTTTGTAAATATTTGGTGAAAATGTTCCTGTTTTGGCAAAAGGTGATTTTTGCCGCATTTTTATCCCAGAAATGATTAGTGCTCCAAACCCGTGCTGAT
>JAOXXN010000364.1:8948558-8967788 GCA_026770055.1 Myrmophylax atrothorax | reverse complement strand
GGCACACCCACGTGGGGGAGAGTCCTTCCCAAATCTTCGTTAGCGAAGTTTGGCCATACATACATACATATACATACTGTAGGCAACAGCTCTGGTGGAACTTCTCTATAGGGTCCTCAAAATTGCAGAGCCCCCATTTTACAGTAGCCCCTGATTCAGCTAGAGAGAATTTAAATGTTCTGACTTACAAAGCTACCTCCTGGGAGAACCAGCTCATCCTTGGCAGCCTGAGTCTGAACTGGAAGCCCAAAGTTGGACACTGATAATAAATATGCTCCGGAAGGGAGAACAAGGGCTTCCATTCCCTACTGCCATTGTCTTTGTGGAGCTGTAGGAAGGCACAACAGAAGCATTATTAACAGGCCTTTGCCTGTCTGTCCATGATCTGGTGTAAGAACAGCTGGAGGGAAAGCCATGATACCCTTTTGACTGTAGAGCTTCCTTAGTTTTTAGGTCAATCAATGATAAATACTGTTTTGCTGCTATTCTCTGAATCTATTCATGATCCATCCCTTGTGTCCTTATATCCTTACCCCTCTAGGGGATCCCTAGCAGAAGCCAGCCACACAGGGGACTTTTGCTCTTGCCTATCAACCAGACCATGACACTTGGCAGTCCTTTACATTTCCACAAGACCCATCTATGTCCTTGCTGACTCTGGCTCTCACAAACCAGGCTCTATACCCATGCTCTGCTCTTTCCACAGCATCTTTGGGAAGTAAAGTCACTCTGGTACAGTGAAGGGTGTTGTGCAAACAGTGTTTTATTCTGAGTCACACTTCTTCCTGCTGGTCTTTTGCCTACTCAGGCCATGAGTTTCATAACCCTTTCTTGCAAAGTAGCTGGACGCTCCAGCCCCTAAACTTCCATGTCTTCCTTCCTTTGAACATGACCACAAAGCAGTCACACAATTTTTCTGGGCATTTTTCACTGTTCTATTGAGAGCTATTTTCCACTATTCTGTTGAGACCCAGAAGGGCAGCAGGCTCTGCCTCCTGGCTGTGCAGCTTCAAGAGGCCAGCATCTCCTCTATTCACACTTGTTTCTTCCCTGTGTCCTGCTGGCATCTTGAACACAGAGCTAATGGAAGGAGAAAGGGTGTGTCTCCCAGGATTTAAGAGATTTCAGGAAAGCACTGCTGCGGCTGCAAAACCTGAATTGCTTCTCCACAGATCCCATACATCCTTTTCATCCATTATTCATGGCCCTAAAACACGGGCAGGTCCCCCAGGGCATTTAAAAACTGTAACAACACTGAGGGAGAGAAGAATGACTGAAAGATCACAGTTTGGCTCTATTTCAAATTGACACAAACATGTTTATGGACATCATCTACCCCTCCTGCCCAAGGCTGCAAGAACAAAGGAGACACTCTCTGAAACCGAGGGGCACTGGGGATTATTCACTGCCTGCCATTTCAAAGACTGGAAAATAAATAGATGAGCCATTTGCACATTCAAAGAACAGCTATGAAATATTTGTGTCCACGTCATCTCCCGCAGGCTCTGGTATGTCATTTCATCACGAGAAAGCTACTCTGACACCCACATGAGTTAAAATAAAACCATTCCCCTGCACTGGTGGCTGACACCCCAGTTATGGGCTCCCGATGGAGGTGCCAGGGAACAGCCAGGACTGCCGTGTTCTGAACTGCTCCTGTCACACAACCCACTGAGACGTTTGCAGAGAAATGTTTACTGAAGTCATACTGAGCTGTTTATTGACAAACCACCATCCTCGCTGCCTCCCCCAGAGCTTGGCCCAGATTCCTTAAAGTACCAACCATTAAGTCTTTTTCAATCTCTTCATATAACTCTGACAGTTTATCTTCCCGTCCTTCCAAGGCAGTGCTTGCTTCATGGTGGCGCCTGATCCAGTCCTGGAAATAGTCTTTCTCTAAATTTTTATAGGCCACCACGAGTGTCCTCAGACCTTCTCCAGCAAACTCCTGTGAGACAGTGGTGAGACAGAAAGGTCAAAGAAGAACGGTCTGGTCACCTGGGCTTACAAAAAGGACTCTCAGAAAGTAGACTGTAAAAAGCATCCTGCCTAAAGTTTGCAGAGGAAAGGTGAAAAAAATCCTTAGACTACAAACCTGGGGTTACTTTTAAAAAGTAATTCCAGACCACTTGTCATTGCCATTCACTTTCCTTACAAAGATAAATTCAAAACAATTTTCCTACTTTCTGGCTCCAAAGATTTACAGTAACCGGACAATTTTTTCCCAGGCTCATCTTTCTCAACAAAAGGTCCAGAATAGTGACACTTCGACAAACCTTGAACACAGCCTTGAATTTTGGACCTCAGCTCATCCTTTTTAGGATATGAATTCTGGCTGAAATGCACAGCATAAGCACAGGCAGCCATAGCACATCAGCAAGTCTATATAACTGTGTTTTATGATGGACAGTATGGATCTCAGTGTTTGGTGGAATAGCAGAGATATTTTTGTGAAAATAGAGGTGTTCCCCTAGGCTTGAAGTAGAGGTGAATCAGAGCAGGCCACATCCCCAGCTCTGCTGTGCCCTTTTCTTTGCCATCAACTTTCTCTGGCTCCCCTAGGTGAGCAGAGATGTTTTTGCTATTACACAAGTAAAACAAGGCAAAACTCCCTGGTATTTTGTGCTCTGCAACATATTAGCAGCATCTCAAGGGGGAGTAAATATTGGCCAAAACATCCCCTTATGTGAGTTAATAACCTGCTAGTGCACACCATCAACCATATAAAGACCACAAGTTTGAGCAATGCTTTTTACTTGCTACCCAGTCAATATGTCCTTTTATGATCTGGAAGAAGAGACATAAATGAATTTATTTCTCTCTCTTTTCCATAACCAAAAAATTGAGGCTTAGGTGCCATGTCTGGTTTCTTGTCTCAACATAAAGTATTCTTCCACACATGGACAAAAGGAAACCATCAAATGTAGAGATGTTGTTGAGAAGGAAACACTTACATTCAGGTGTTCTGTGGTGTCCTCTTTGAGAGAGTTGCAGGACGAATTAAGCAGTTCATAAAGAATGGTGTCAGCCCCCTTGCAGTACAAAGTCAAGTCACCTTCTGGACTCTGCACTATGAGGGAGAGGAACAGAAATGCTGCAAATTCCAGGTTAAGGCTTTTGGGATACACAACCCTTCCATCAAAACAAAGGAAAGTTTCTAGAGGTGTCTGAATTCCACCAAGTTTTGGCAAACTCTCAGGAATCACAACAAGCTCTGCTTAGAACAGAAGACAGTGTGAGTACTCCCCACCTCTGAGGCAGCAGCACAGCAACTGCATTAGTCTGAGAAGACACTCCTTTGGACTACACGCTATTCCTGCAGGCAGCACTTCAGGCAGCATATCAGCATTTGAAAGTTACGAACAGGGGTTTTTTAGGGGACTGGTCCTATAGCTCCTATTTCTTCTACCAGTAGACTGGTATTCCAATTGGTATTCCAACTGGTATATATTCCAATTCCTGAAATAACTGAATATATTGGAGGGTTAATAAAGGCTACAAAAAGTTTCTTGGATAATTTCTGCATTTCCTGTTCGGGAAAGTGGGTTTCTCAGTTCATTCTTGCTCTCTCCTTTTCTACTTCCTCAGATTTCACTGACAATTTTAAAGCTGATTAGAAGGAAGGCCTTTCCTGCATTGTAATGAGGGAGGCAACATACATAAAAAGCTTAGTGTCTTCAGGAGGCTGGTGCATCACTGTGGTCCAGATACTGAGATTTCTCCCACTCGTCTGTGTTAAGTATTTTTCTAGCACTGTTGCTGCATAATGGAAAAGTGAAGGCAGCCCATCTCAAGCCCTCAAAAGTAAATGTTACTATGTTATTCAGAGAGCATTGAAAAGGAAGCTTCCTAGAAATAGGCATTCATAGCAGAATGAGGGACAGCTGCAGAACCTAAAAAGTAGGGAAGGAAAGAAAAGAGCAAAGGGAACATACCAATCACAGACATTCGCTTGCGAACATTATTGAAATCAAGAATAGCCAGAAGTTTGTAGACTTTTGTTTCTCCCATTTCCACGACAGTGATAGTCTCTGGCGTGCGAGCCCGGAATACAAATCCAAAGTTTCTGGCAGCAGTGACAAGGGCTCCCTCATCAGGAGACTGGGCCTGATACACCAAGTTACCTGACATGAAAGGGAAAAAAATAAAAGTAATGTGTCTTTTGCCTTTTTTCTGAGCTAAACAAATACAAAATCAAAGACACCATATAGCAGTTATCCCTTTGCTTTTCTATCTATTCATAGAGGTGCAGCACTGAAAAGCAGCTTATGTCCACACTTCTCGATCAAGTCCCACCAACCCATCCTCCAGGACAGTGCAAGAGGTACCCTAGATTCTTATGGGGTCTTTAACCACTCTCTTTGGAGTCCTACAGACCTCACTGAGAGGACAAGTTTCTCAGGTTTAACTCCTTCTAATTATATCTGCATGTACTTTTCTCATCAGTATTTTCAACTTCTGTTAGTCAATTAACATTTTTAGTCCTTAAAATGTGGGTTTCATGCTGTTTGGGATTTGAGGGAACACTGAGTTAGAGGAGCCAATGAGCCTCCAGTGGATAGGTGCTCTATGTTCTTTGTTTTATGGGACTAGGAGCAGAATAGAGAAAGAGTGGGGCAAGCATCTGCCACCTCAGGGAAGCTGTGGCACCTGCAATTTCCGCACTCCAGAGATGTGGTGTTTGCAGTACTGTCAGCTCCACCACAGGAACACACAGGGTGTGGAGGCCCTGGTCCTTTCTCTTCCCATGTGGCATCTCCAAAGACATTGAATTATGTGTAGTCATACACTACAGAAAATCACCAGGGAGCCAAAAGAACCAATAACAGCTTCTGTGGAGAGAAGACATACTGTGGTATGAGGGAACATAACCACTCAGTGGGGTGCCTTCAACAGTTCTCACCTTCCTTCTTCTCTTCTGGCATCACTGTGTGACAAAGTGAGAGAAGCCGGAAGAACCTGTGTGTTGGGACATCATTCAGCTTCACAGCTTCAACCAGGCTATGGTCATAGAATGCAAACTTTGAGTCGGCTAACGGGTTGTATGAGAAATCAACCTTCTCTGTGTTCTGCAAAAACATGGTTCAATATTATTTGTGGATCTCTCATATGCCTGTACACCAATGCCTGCCCAACACAGCTCCTCTCTCCTCCTCACAACTGCAAGGGACCTGCCCTGCAGGGCGCCTCATGACAGAGATTGGTGGATCTAAGTAAGTGGGAGGTCATGAAAGTTATTCAATCATTGGACAGGACAGGCATTAGATATGCCTTTCAGAGCAGCATGCAGGCTGAGAACCAATGAGGTACACCAATTCTCTGAATGGCAGCTAGTGTTCCTACAGGATCCCTGCCAATGGATTTCTACAGCAAAGAAGTGCCTGCCTTCAACACATGCCTGCTTGGAGGCATCATGCTCCTGATGTCAAAGGCTGCCTGTGATAGTGGAATGTAGGAGCCCAGTTCAAAACAATCCAAAAGGCTGTCTTCTCCACCCTGTTCTCCCAAAGCAAGAAAAATTCCTGATATGGAAAAAATAGTATAGACGAGTGATGTAAAGGTTAAACTCTCCAGGCACTGCTCATTGAGTCAAAGGACAAGGAGCCTTGAGCAGAGTGGAACATGCTGGGGCCAAAAGCTCACAGCATGATGTGTCATGGAGGAATGCCCTGCCAAGCCTGCCTGGGACAATTCTGACTCTCGTCCCACCCCTGATGAGCTCAGAGTTTCCAGGATGGGAGTCATCCTCCTGACCTCTGCACACTGACACCTAGCACTTAGCACAGACCCACACCTCCCACACTCATCTGTACAGCAAGGTCCAACAGCAACATCATGGATGTGTGGGCAGTAGGACTCTGCTCCAGAAAGTATCATGGAAGGGAAGGTATGGTGGTCAATGGGCAGGAGTCCAGCATGTGTCCCCAAGCAAGGCTTAGAGGCACAGCACTCCACACAAAAACCCAATTGCAATGGGTAGTTTAAGTTCTAAATGGCCCATAAAGGAATCATTGGAATGAGGAGTGAGATTTTCATCATCATCTTGCTGTTTGTTATTTGGACTACTGCATGTAGTTTCAGACTTTTTAGAAATAAAGACATGTGTGTTTGTGCCAGCAAACAGAGGTTAATTAGAAAAGTAAAAGTCACTTGTTTTCACACTTTCCAAAGTCCAGACATAAGAGGAATTTGACAGTGACCTTGTTACTGGTATGAACTGAACCACTCACTGATTCCCCACCAAACTTTGATTAATTGCCAAGGTGAATTTTTCACCAATGTTCAAGTTTCCAACAAACTTGGCCAAATATTTCGCCAAGTATCAACGGCCAAATATTCATGAGGAGCTGTGCATCACATGAAGCAGAGGAAACTGGTCAGAGGGGGCTCACTGGAACAGAGTGGGCTGTTCCCAACCTGCAGGTTTTAAGCCAGGCTTACTGGAAAGGAATGTAACTCTGGCAATTCTCTGACATCCAGAGGAAGACAAATCACTGTTATCTGCATCAAGAACATCAGCTTTTGCAGGGTCAAGAGCATGAACTATGCTTTTGTGGGTGGTGTCCCCTGGTACTTAGCCAGGTTCACTGAAAGCACAGGTCCTGATAGCACTTAAGGACTTACCTCATTTATTTCTACCCTTTGTCCAGATGTATCATACACATCTCCTGCAAGCAAGAAAGACCAAGGTGATAGTCACAAACTCTGTATAAATACAGTCTCTGAGCTGCTCTACACCACGAAAATTGGTTAAAATATTTCTAAGCTAGTATCTATTGAAAAAGTTTCAGTAAACATAAACATCTTGACATGGGCACTGGAGACTGATGATGCATATCAATCAGTTATTATGTTTATCCATGACAAAATTCAGAGACTGACAGATACTTTAAACACAAAGTAGTTACCACAAAAATGACTGGCTTTTGGGTAAAGAAGAATTGGCTCAAGCTGAACCCTAAGAGGACTTAGTGCTAGGCAGGAAAAAAAAAAAGTGCTATCAGGGGATGACTTCTCTTGTACCTTTCCTTTTGAGTGTGAGACAAATCCATCTCCTGGATCCTGCTTGATTTGCAACAGTCCCTGGACACCCACAGAAAGAGTTTTCAAAGCCTATTCATCCCACGCCTAGGTAGCAAGGCTGCTCTACTGATTTTCCCTGAACTGATGATTTCTCATAGGAATAGAAGACATCTCATCTCCAGGAAACACTGTTAAAACTTCTGCCTAAAGAAAGTTTCACTTTGAAAGTCTGGACTGTGCCCAGCCCAGCCAGGCCCAGAATGAAATGTAATAAATGACATGAATTATAGACTCTTATCTGCACCAGCAATCTCAGCTGTGACCAAAATTACTTGTTGTGCTGGTGTGCCTTCATAAAGGCCTTAAAAGTGTAGAAAAAACTTAGATGCCATCTCTCCTGGGAACTGCACATCATCTCCTTCCTTTACGCCGCCAGAGTACCTTTCCTGACACCACACCTACAGCATCCTTTCTGGGATGGCCTTCCCAGAAGTCCCTGAGCAGCAAATCCAGAGAAGTACAATCTCAGAAAGAAGCTAAGCATTTTGAAAACCATATACAACAGACTGTTTGACTTCTTTCCACATATTTCCCATTCATTTCTTGAACCCATACCCTGTATTTATGTTAGTGGTGACATTGACCTTGGAAGGGTCAAGTAAGGACACATGATGGAAGAGATTTCAAAGTGTTTAACAGTATTAATGTTAGCTATCACAGTACCACTGCTTGAGAAGTGGTGGTCTCCAAATATACACTAAACCAGATTTATAGGAAGAAATATCTTCTTTTATTAAATCAGCCGATAGCACTGAGAAAGAATGCAAGCTTTCTGACACACTAGTGCATCAACAAGTCTGACACAGCAAAGCCAGCATCTATCTATGAATACGCAGTGATTAATTTCTCTGGGGCATCTAATGATGTTAATCATTTAGTCAGTTTCCAAGGTGTTAGCACCTCATGAGCAGTATGAAGAAAACTGCCTGAACCCATACATTAAATGAGTCTTTTAAATCAATGACTTCTAGGATCTAACAGACATAACTTTTTTTTCCCATCTTTTCCAACTCCCTACCAACTTTTCTTTCATCTAGTAGATGAAGCATGTCTGGGTGAAAGACAAAGACCAGGCCACTGATTAGTCCAACTACCTGAAAAGGATGTGGAAAATCGTTGCTCATGGCATGAGAAACGCTGAGTGTGTGACAACAGTGTAAGAAGCTGACAAAATTTGCCAGTAACACCATGAGGAATGGCTATTTCAGAAGTGGTTAAGATGGAGTTATTTATATGTGTTAAATGTTATGTTTTGCAGGGCAATCATGTCAACAATACTATAAAAAATGAGATTACCTAGGTAGTGATATCAGAAAAAAAACCCATTGAGTACAGATGTAGTAAATCTGGGACCATTGAGAAGAAAGTAATAAAATGCTGGTTCTTTAGTTTGGATGATTGAGGGGGAGAAAAAGGGAGATAAAAGAGTGTGAAAAAGAGGGAAACAAGAAACTGATATTAAGGTACGCAAATGATGCAGTCAGGCAGTCCAGCACCCCTGACAGGCAGCCCTGCACTTGATCACTGCAGTGGCTTACATGACACTGTTCTGGGTATCAGGTTTAGTCTTTGAGGATCAAGAGGCATACAATGAAATAAAACCCTGAGAATAAGGCAAACAGATAACGTACCGTAGGATTTGCCATTGATGGAGCACTTGTTGAAACACATGATGTTCTGAGTAAGAGTTCCTGTTTTGTCTGAGAAGATGTACTTGATCTGCCCCAGTTCTTCATTGAGTGTAGTGGTTCGAGCCTGAGCCGGCGTGTCATTCAGCGGATAATACATTTTACGGTCCCAGTCAATGTAGAAACTGTTACCCAAGCGTATAATTTCTACACTGATGAAACAGAAAGAGAAGGTGATGGAACATTCATTATTTTAAGGGACAAGATCTTTATCTTCAAAACCACCATTAATTACTGTAATTAGAAGACAACTTTGAAGGTAATGACAGGTTGAACTCATCTATCCTTGGATGGCTTGTGGTAAGGGATCCTGAAACAATGTTAGGTTTGTAACAAATTCCTTTCCTTCATTAATTAAACATCTTATAAATGTACTTGGAAAGTTTCAGCAGTTTTCAGACTCAGAAGAAAGGAGGAGCAGTGGTTTTCTCTTGGTGCCATTTCAGGAGATGGTTTCCAGCAGGGCTCTGAGCTGAGCTGAACCCAGTGCTGGGGGATGAGCACAACCATGTCTCAAACAACACAGAGCTCCATAGCAAGTAAGAGATTTTCTCACTAAATACAGCTAAAGAGAAGTATCAGCTCGCAGAGAACATGAATTTCCACTTTGCTGCTGGTGTGACATACTGGACAGGAATGGGATTCACTCCTCTTATTTACCAACACAAAAGAGTCTCAGTAGCAAAGCTAACTGAAGAGTTAGGTGCAACGGCAAACTGAACAGTGCTGCTCAGTCTATACTCTAGACACAAGGATTTGGAAACATCATAGGCACATTGCCTACTTGTCACCCCTGCTTGCCTGTCTGCAATAACCAACATAACACTATATTCTCTGAGAAGAGGCAACAGTCACACTGCTGATACAGCACCAAATACTATGGATCTTCAACCTGATTAAAGTTACTTACCAGGCAATCCCCTCCTTGCATGAGCCCTAAAGCCACCTCAAAGAACAGGCCATTCCCTTTGATGGGCAAGGCAAGGGGGGGAAGAGCAAGATGCTTACCATAGGAGGTTTCCAGCCTTGCTTCTATAGCATCCTACATACCTACACTTCCTCTTTAGCTGCAAAATCCTCCTCTCTTTCCCCAGGGCTCACTACTGTCCCACTCCATCCCTGATAAAGCCCTCTGAAAGCAGCAGAAATAAAAGCATCGCTGTGGTTGTGTGTGATCATCGACAATGTGGTTGCCTTTGGGTTTAGGGAAACTGCTGCTCCCAGATTAGGCAAAAGCCAAAACTTTGCTAAGATCAAACGTGAAAGGAGCTTCTGGCACCTACCTGACATAGAGTGAAATTGGTACCACTGTGTTTAGAATGATGACGTATGACCAGAACATGAGGAAGCCAGAGTAGGAGGCAGAGTTGACACCTTCTGCCCAGGGTAGATAGACCTGGAAGTAGTAGCCCTTATCGTGCTCCCAGATGCCATTGCCAATGGCTAGGATGAGACACATCAGTGCTAAAAATGCAAAGATCTGAAAAACAAATGAAGAAACCAAATCAAAACTAAACTAAAAGCATTTTAGAAACAAGGAATTTATTACGTACAATTAAGCAGAAGACCCTAATGAGACTGGATTGGAGAGCTTGAAACAAAGGAAAATATTCCTAGGGATGAAGAGGAAAAACCGGCAAAGTTATGACACTTTTACCTCAAGAACAAAACTACACAGTTCAGTATCTAGCTATTTGGAATTAGAAGTCCTCAAACATCCGGGGATTTAAATGCCAAGCAGACATCTCAGCTAGGGTTATCATGCCCAGTCAGCTGCAGAACGCTAAAGCTAATTAGAGGTGAGCTGGGCTAAGGGTCATGAAACATCGGGCTGCACATTTGGGAATAGAAATAGCCTGAAGGGCTTTACCTGGCCATTTTTTGGATGCATTGTAGTCTTCCCCACAGTTTCTGAAAAATGACTAAGGATACTCCAACACTGTGCAGTTTGGAATTCTGCACTGGATACCATTTCAATGGTTAAAGGAGAATTAATTGCTAACTTAGAACTAATGGTTGCCTTGGTATCTGCCCTCACAATTTGATTACATTTCCTTTGAGCAAACATAAAGTAACACTAACCAGTGATGTCTATCCTTGGACTTCTGAGAAGCCTGTTTCCACAAGCCTAAAGCAACCAGGGGAAGAGCAACTGGGAAGCAAATTTCAAAGTGGGACAACTTAGTGAAAGCTGGGGTTTGCTCATGAACCCTATTTTATAGACACAAAAGCATTACAGAGGTCATAAAGCATTTTGATTAAAAGAAGACAAGAATGTGGCAATACAATTAGTTGGAAAATAATAAAACAGAATGGGAAGAAGTAAATTTAACAGAAATAAACTGCAAGGAATATAGAACTATGAGTATCTAACAGTCGTAAAATATCAAGGAAAGAAGCCAGTGAAGTCAAAACAGGTGTGTGAAAAGCAGACATGTTAACAGATAGCCCTCCAAGAGGAAGGAGAAGAAAGAAGAAGGAAGTGTCTGTTCCATATGATGTAGCAGATGGAAAAGACAGATTGTGGTCACTGACAAGGAACAACATTATGTGGCTCTATCTGCTAATAAGCATTTGCAATGCAGTGGGTCCATGTAATTTAAAGATGGAAGCTTAGAGAAACCAGTAAGGTTAATTTTTAACAATGCTTTGAAATCTGGGAAGCTCAACTAATGTAATTACAATATTTGTACGGTAGAAATAATGATGGTGGGGAAGATAAACTGCAGTTAGCTTGAGATCCTTCCTGGACAAATAATAATAAAATTATTCTTTTGACATAGACTTTTCCAAACATTTGACATAAAACAACCAATGTAATAATAAAAAAGTGAAGATACGGAATCAACAGGCTGCACATAAGAGCAATTAAAAATCAACATTTGTAAGTGTAATCATTAGGAAGGAAATATCAGTAAGCTGGGCCATTATGCAAAGGCCACTCAGTAACAATCACATTAAAACAGTGATCAACCTTTTTAAAAAACAGTAATTGAGGTACAAACATAGAAACATTGATGGTAAAGCTAATATTTGTACTGCTAAAATAATCTGTGAGAGGAAGAAGGATACTTTTATGGAGCGATATGAATCACTTGGTGAAAAGTTCATGCCTGATCAACTCAAGTTTTAATACCAAGAAGCCACTAAAAGGGAACTACAGTAAGAAAAGGTACTAGGCTGAGTTTCAGGGGACACATTTATTTCCCACATGAGTAGTAGCTTTACTATTTAATTGTGGGAGGCCAAATAAATTACTCAACTTTTGAAATGGAGACAGTGGTGGTAAGGAATGTGGTGCAGTGTTTTTAAACCTCTCTGACCAGCAGTGAAAACAGACTTCAATCTGTGCTGCTGTAATTATTAGAACTTAAATATACATGAGAGGCATGACCCACCTTGTTGTCCCACAGGTTAAAATTTTTCCACTTGTAGAATATATCACAATCCATGTAAGCATTTCAATGTATGATTCAGCAACAGAAATACACACAGGGCAAGATAGCAGCTGTATTTTCCCCAAGTGTCCCTGCCCATGGCTGGGGTGTAGAAACAAGATGATCTCTTGGATCAAGATCTTGTTGGAACAAGATGGTCCCTTCCAACCCAAACCATTCTGTGACTCTATATCACAGCAGCTTTTGTCTACAACTGCACTTGCTTTATGCATATTGGGTTTTTTGGCATGTCAATGCTCTCATTCTTCACAACTCCACTCAAGTGCAATGCTTGTGCTTACACAAAGCTCACTAACATGCTGTTTGCTCTGAGACAAATGAAAAAGACTAAGCCATTAACAGCACCCCCAGAGACTAATTTCTGTGCAGAGAAACAATCCTGTGCAGGGTGCTGTAATCATAACCAGAGCCCTGCAAGAGAAGGACATGAAAAAACCCTGATTGTAGGCTTGTGCATGCTCATGGGGCTGCCCAGCATGAACATCCTCCCTCCCTGGGTCCTGTCCATGCACTGCCTCAGAAAGATCTGAGAGTATTTTAAAGAGGAGGTGACTTTTGACAAGCACTGACTGCTGGACTGTGAATTAAAACTGTTTTGGTTTCTCTACTGGCACTTTAAGTTCTGCTCCAGGATTTGAAACAGTAAGTTATATAAGAGATGAAGGAGACAGCCCTCTTTCTCTGAGAACATGCTCCTCCAAGCCTGCAAAAGAGCATGTTTTGGAGAAAAAAACACATTTCTGGAGCTGGTGAATGTATCGCCAGAAGAGGAATATTAACTTGTCCCTCAGATCACTGATAAACTCTTCCAAACATGAAAACACATCTATGGTATCCATCTAGAAAGGTTTACTCCTGATTAACCCTTGCTGGGGCAGACAAGAGCAACATTTAATGAGGACCTTCTTAAACACTGCTTTGTGCTTGGAAGTTCTATGGATAAATAAATGCAAAAGGGCTTTGCCAGTGGTAACATGGAACAAGTTGCATTACATTTAAATGAGCTATTTATAGAACGAAGTGGCTGCTTTGTATTTCCAAACTCAAGAGCACAATATACTGCCTGTTTTTATGACTGCACTCTGTAACCTTTGAGCACCCAGTGAGCTGGAAGGACCCAATGCCACATCCCCTTAGGTGTGCAAAAAGCCTGGTGCTTAAGGTAGGACGGAGCTTTATTTAGACATCAAAATTCTGGGTTCCTTAAAAATGTATAAAGAGACAAACACACCCTTGGCTCAACCAGCGCCGAAGAACCCAGGCAGAGGCTGATGCAATCGACTGCAACTCACTCAGTTTTTTAAAATGGAGCCAGGAGGTAAACTCATCTCATTTGTGTTTATGAAGGGAGGCCAAGCAGACTGAAAGCTCTGGGTGGGATCCTTGGCTTGCGAAAGGAGATTTGGCAAATCTTTATCAAATGTTAAATTCCAAGTTCCCTATTCAGCTTTTCTCTGCTCCATTTCTCTGCCCTGCGGATCCCTCACTGCCCATTTTTCTCTCCAGCTAGAGCAGAGCAGAGCACCTAAGAAAATGTAAAGTTTTTCAACTGTTTGCAAAGTTTTGAATGTAAGAGGCCCAAACCTCATTTGCTTTTGCTGTCCCCTTAAGAAGAGGAAGGGAAGAAAACACTGAGGAAAACAAGCTAATGATGATAATCAAGATTTTCACTTGGCAGAGATCCATGCACAGTTACTTAAGTTAAGGACATGTCCTTTACTGTACATGGAAAAAGGACTGGAGAGACTGAAGATGCCCCTGGAGTGGCTCTCTATGCTGTGGCATTACTGGGCATTCCTGGGCCCACCTAAAGAACTTTTGGGATCCTGAGAAAAAGTCAGGAAGATAGGTGCTGAGATGAACTGGGAAGGTTGGAGAATGGTACCATCCTGGAAGTGCCCCAGTGCTGAGGAGGCATGAAGTCACAGAGGGCAGGGAGAGCTCAGGATAGCCTTGCTGTGATGGGCAGACTGCTGTTGGATACCTCCTCCCAGACTCGCTCCAGTGCCTGGGGATGGATCCTGGCCCCGGCTGGCCGTTAGGTTGGTCTGGAGAGCAACAGCAGGAAGGAAGAAGCAGAAACAGTGATCATCAGACCTTCCCAGTGTCATAAACTGAAGGTGTTGCAGGATGCATGGGAAAGCATGACAAACATGCCCCCAAAGGAAAATAAAATCTGAAAATAAAGACCTTTTCTTTGAGCAACACTGATTGAAGTAGTGTCAGAGGGTATGTCTTCCTTCCCTGAGTGGCTTTAAACTCAAGCAGTAAAATCTTGGGAGAGTTTGTAAAAGAATCACTATCTCTGCCTGGAAGTATTTGCCATTTGTTAAAACCACTGATGAGCTTAACTCTCAAATTACATCTCTTTTTTCAGTCTGAGAAGAGTGTCTGCTACAAAAGATTAGTGTCCTCAAATTTCCCAGCTGCTAAAAACACCAGTTTCTAAGGAATAATGAGACCATGTCTAATATTTTATGCTAACATGTTAAGTCAGAAGCTGGCATCACGTAAATTAACAGACTCAATTACCAAGTCCTGTGCAGATATCACGAGAGATAAAAAGAGATTGGAGGGAAGAGGGAGAACAGTTAATAACTAGAAAATGACAACATTACTAGGAGGAAAGAGGCATTTGCAGGCTTAAAAATATTTTTCACACAAAGAATGCAGAGCAAGGGAGAGCACAGAAAATGACAAGTTCAGAAGAAAAGTCCTTAATTCTGTCAATGTAATGGCCTTGCTTTGCAGGATGGGCTGACGGAGGCGCTGACAAACTCAGGCTGCTAATAAATTATTACATAATTTTTCTTTTTATCATTAGTCACTTCTGATATTCCCTCATCTGTGTGGGCAAGGAGGTGGAGTATCTGGAAATGATGAACACATCTGAAGAGAAGAAGACACATTAATCAGACTTACCACCAATACAAGGACATTCATGAGCCGATCAATGCTTGTTCGTTTAAAGGTTGTTTTTCCACTGTTCTGCATTAGTTTGGTGTCTGGCCCTGGAGACGAAACACACTTGTTAATTTTAGTAATAAAGCTTAGCTGTTCTAAAGCTGATTGACTCTGAGGCCCCACTGTGCTTTCCAGCATAAATAACCATCACAGCTTTCTTGAAGGCAGGTAAGTACAGTTTACAGTGCTGGTGGGAAACTTGGGTAGAAACAGGTTAAAGTCATTTGCCTGAGATTATGTGGAAAGAGTCACATAAACCCATTAATTCTGGACTTGTCTCTGCTCTTTTCTTTCAACATTCAATCCTTCTTTTCAGGTTTAATTACTTTTCACAGAATACCCAATACTGCTATGTTATTTGTGACATATAATACATTATCTCACATGTCTGAAGGACTATAAAAAAGAATAAAAGGATTATGCTCATACAAAGCATAAATCTAATCAATAATATTATTGATGGCCCTGATATTCCAATATGGATTAAAATCACATAGAAATGACGAGGAATTTTTAATTTAATACACTTAAGAGAACTCTTAACCAAATTTAATTTTTACGTTCTTTCTTACTGATCAATCAAGAGTCCCTTCCTGTACCTGCTGCATGCATTTCTGAAATAAAAACCTTTTTTGTTCTTGTACATGGTACAAACATATTTTCCAATAATGAAAATACTTGATTCCTTTGTGCATGCTGAGCGTGATGTACTTCCATGCTAGTGCTACTGAGCTCTGCAGCTCACATGTCAGTCTTTCTACCTACCAGCATAAATAACAAGTCCGAAGCACCACTCTGTGTTCCTAATAGTACAGCCCCTCAGCAACATCTTCTCATTGTCCAGGGCATACTTCTCTCCTCGAAGAGTAAGAGTTCCTGTGAATTTATCCAGTTTGTTATTTGGTGCTTCACATCTGATTTCACCTATAAAAAGAAAGTAAGAGCAAAATTGGAAATCTTGGATCAGAAAGACATCATCAATACTTCATTCCCAGCTGTTCCCCAGAGACACAGTATTTCACGCTGTAGTTGCATTCAGCTCCTGATCTTGACATTTCCATTCTGTATCTTCTATTTACTTATGTTTTGGGATGTTGCTCCTTCCCTCCTTCATGTCGTAATCCAATGGACCACAAAACATTTGGATTTATTCAATTCTTTCAGTATGGCAATTTTTTATTGGTAGAGTACAAAGCAAAAGTTTCCACATCTTTTATGTGGGTGAGAAGAAATGTTGAGCCAGCAACATAGTTTTAATCCATTCACAGCAAGTTCATAGTGGTAGAATGTCACTGGATAACTTTAGCTAAAAGTGCTGACATCACCTTTATTTCTGCTGCATTTTCTCTCAAACTGCAGGAGCCCAAGTGAGAAAAATCATAGCCTACAGGCTGCAAAAGAGTAATTAACTGAGGTGTCTTTGTTCACTGTTTTTTAATTTCATCTGTTTTATAACTTAAGTCCCAGTAGCACATAAAAAGATACTGTTACCTTTGTTGGCCACACAGCTGACACTGTAAGTGATTGGAGTGTCTATTTCCATATTTTATATTTATTTCTTGTAATAAAATGTGTTCAGATACTTCGGTATAAAAATTACTATTTAAATCAACAGCTGCACCTGACATTTAAAGATTCAAAGCAGAGCCCTGTGGATGTATTGGAAAGAATTGGAAAATACAAATATGCCTTATTGAAAGGGAATACAAGAGTTTAGTCTGTTTACTTAATCAGCAGGAACATTAAAGTTATTTTGATCACAGGCTGAAAATGCCCACATAAAGACTAGCATTTGCCAAGAGTACAACTCCTCCAGTTCTTCTTAGGCAAAACATATCAGCCTCAAGAGACTGGAAACAAAATCTAGAAAGGTCCAGAAGAAAAGTACAGCTTTAAGTATCATGACAGTTTTTACTGCTACACATTTTGAAATTGAAAATGAATGTTATTTTCATAGAAAAGTAGCTCTACTCTAGGGCAGACAAATTGTCCGACTGGAAAGATGAAATGATTAGGAATTCAGTGACACATGACATCTGAACTCATGCTAACAACTGTGTTGAACCTTCTGTTTTACCATCTGGTTTCTCCAACAACAACCAAACCCGTACCCCATCATTTCTGAAAGCCTGCAGTGACCAGACCCATCCCACTGCCACCCTTGCAACCCTTGAAAAGTACACAGAAAACAGAGGTTTGGCACTGCAACCTGAAACAGCACAATGAGACTTTGGCACATGAAACCCAGGACACAATTTCCCACCAGGAACCTGTGGTGGGACAGTGCTTGTGTGAGCACCTCATGTGTCCATGTCTGTTCTTCTGTAAGCATGTGGGTCATGCTGATTTTGAGATCAGAAGAGATTCATCCCATGAGACTGATCACAAAAGAATGAGAAGCTCCAGAAATTCACCCAATACACCTGCACTGACCCCAGTAACTGCAGCTAAAGATAATACAGCAAGGCACCATTCCTCCTATCTCCCTCTCCCACTAACAGCAATAAGGTATCTGGAGTGCATTTCAACTGAAAGGTTTAAATACTGCCATGTCAACATGTGGTAAGCAGTAGGTAAGTGAAAAGTATTGTTTCATTTCTCATCTTCCAGTTCCCTAAATCAAAATAAAGAAGTTCAGTGTTTTGCAACCATCTTCTTTATCTGCACCATCATGATGTCAAACAAGCATTGTAACTCATATTAAGCATTCCACTGAGTGGCTGTATTATCTGCTCAACCCTTTCCTCTCTTCCTGTCTTAAATAGTAATTAGATAAAGTGTTACATAAATATTTAAATATTTCTACAGAGGTTTGCTAAGGGAAATGCAAGGTTGGGTCTGATTCTAGGCACTCTTCCGAGTACACTGCCAAATATAAATCATCCTGGGAAACATTTTATTCTTTTTAAGTATTGTGAGGAGGCCACTTTTATTTACAACATAACTAAAATAGAGACTTACAGAATAAATAAATGTCTGACAAGAAAATTTTCAATTTTCCAAAATATTTTTAAGTACTTTTTTAGCTAAGCACTTCCAAGAATGCACTGCCCTCAGATAAGCATCACAATGCTTGAAAAATTATTTTAGATTGAGATTTTGCTTCCAAATTGATAGATACTGTGGCCTGTTCAGGAAAATATTTAAGGCATGCCACTCCAATTATTAACATAAGGCCTCTAACTGCATCTGCAGAAACACATTTCTCAAGACCTAAAACATCCACCATCTCAGCTATCACTTTGGAGAAATCCTAACGTACTGAGCTGCCATTCAGCAAAGACCACACATATTATTGCTTTAAACATCATCAAAGAAGGCAAAAGAAACTACTAGAGACAGTGCTAGCCTCATTCCTTGCCACATCCCCCCACTTGTCTTGGAATCATCTACTTAATTAAAAAAGATTTTTTTCAAAAATCATTTTCCCTCTTAATCTAAAATATTTCCTGAGAGCCTGCAATCCGTGAGACACTCCCAGGACAGCAGCAGTCACTCCACCCCTTTCCATAGCGACTCTCCCTGTAATCCTGTCCTCGTATCTAAGCCAGCAGGGTACTGCAGAACGTGACTAACATCACTTGTTCTGTTCCCTCATCCTCTCTCCATAGAGAGATGATGTGTGAGCATGGTGTGTCCTAGTTGTGACAGGTTTGACTCCTTTCTGTGTATGTGCTGCAATATATTCCCTGGTATTCAGTGACAGGACACATGGGAATGGTAACGTTGCCCCAGGAGAGGTTCAGACTGGACAGTAGGAAACATTTCTTTGCCGAGCGAGTGATCACACACTGGAAAAGGATCCTAGAAGGGTGCTCAATGCCCCCCAGCCTGTCAAGTTTAAGAGGCACCTGGACAATTCCCTTAGAAACATAATTCAGCTTTTGGTCAGCCCTGAAGTGGTCAGGCATTTGGACCAGATGATGGCTCTAAGTCCCTTTCAAGTGAAACATTCTCTTCTCTCTCTTCTCTTCTCTTCTCTTCTCTTCTCTTCTCTTCTCTTCTCTTCTCTTCTCTTCTCTTCTCTTCTCTTCTCT
>JAOXXN010000364.1:8906231-8947748 GCA_026770055.1 Myrmophylax atrothorax | reverse complement strand
ATAATCATCGTAGGTTCCTTCCAACTGAAATAGTCTATTCTATTCTATTCTATTCTATTCTATCCTATTCTATTCTATATTTGATATACAAAACAGTGCTAAGAAAGGACACATTGCCTGTTAACCACATCTGCACTGCCTGCCTTTGAATATTTTAAAATGCAGTCTTTATTGTGGCATCAAGAGACAAGAGGAATGCTGTCAGGATGTGAGGCTTCAGGCTGACATGTAGTGACCTGCGCTGTGTGCACAGAGTTAGTTGTCAGGTCTGTGTAGTGTTTGGAAAGTGCCACCACTCAGAAAATAAATGTAATGGTGCATCAGCATTGCTGCATCAATGTGAAAGTGCAGTGTGAGAATGTTTAGAGGTCAGAACTAAGCATAAGTTTTGGGGAAAACAGTTTCCATTGTGCATTTACATGAAGTCTTGTATTAGGGTTCCAGGTGGGTGGTCTTAACATGTACAGACAAATACCAAAGAGAAGTGTGTGTCCAGAAGAATTGCCATCAGTGAGGTTTCAGGTCGTAGTCACGCCCAGCACTGAGACCTGCAAGCAAAGAGGGACCTTTTCCTCTACAAATACTGTTCTGTTGGCACTGTGTCCAGAGAAGTCCTAGCAGGGGGCAATGGACAGCCTGGAAAAGGAGGGGTTTGAGCTCAAACTCTGGGGTTTGAGCAAATTCTTTGGCAAGCGAATTTTCCATTTAGGCTCACCATTGAACTCTGTCAGCTTCTGAAGATCTTCTCCAAGCTCTGCAGTGACTGTCAGTGCCTGCTTCACCTTCAGGTTTGTTTCTCTGCAACAAACAGCATGAGACAAAAACATGAACTGAAAGTCATATGTGAACTGAAAGCTCTTCCTGAAAGTCACTTCTGCTCTTGAGGACAATTCTTTTCCTTAGACATCTGATGGACTGTACTACCACATGCCTTTTTCACCTGGTCGAAGGGCGCAGATTGCCTCTTGCAGTTGCAAAGACAGGCAGTCCAGAGGAGTTCTGGGCATAGTACCAATGAAGGTGAGATGGCTCTGCCTTTCTCAATTTCATTACAGAGTGCAAGACCAGGCATCTCAGCACCATGAGCATTCAACAGTCTATCCTGTTGCTTATTACACATTCAACCCCAAGGTTATCTGAGCACATAGGAGAGCCCTGGATCTCTCCCACAGTATTCTAATAGATCCTGAAGAGTACTCCAGTCTTGGGACTAGCTAACTGGGGAGATTCAACCACAATGTCAAAAGAACACTGCATTTGTTCAGGGCCTCTTAAAAGTGACACTTGCGTGTGCAAAAGCTACAAGATCATTTTCAGCAGAAATCAAATGGGGAAAGTCCAGAGGGTTGTCTGTAGTGTCTTGGGAGAGACACAATTTATTTATCTCTCTGGTCACGCTTAGTCTACAGGCAATGCAGAAATAGTAATACAAATTGCATCATAAAGATGAGGTCAGATACAGTTTATTCCGATTAATACAAGCTGCAGCACTCTGATTTGTGGCCAATTGTGTCCTGGACTGAGCCTTTGCAGTGCATGCATTGATATTATAGTACAGCAGCCCAAAGGAGATTACTGGACCTCTTCATTATGATTATCTCATTCAGATTATCTCTCTAAAATAAAAGCCTAGGGGAGATAAAAAAACTGGAAACCTTCTGCCAGTGACGTGTGATATTGCATGAACATGTCTCTAACTCTGTGTTTGAATTGTCACTGAAAAGTAAAGTCCTCTTCTCACATGACTAGAGGAGGCAAAAGTATCCACCAGAAGGTGCTGTTTTCAAGACTCCTACCCACAGTTTATTCTACATGTCATGAAGCTCTTACTACAAAAGCTATTGCAGGTACACCTGCAGCACCCAGGGTCCCCAGGCTTTGCAGTGGTGGCAGTTACTGCACCCAAGGGCCAGGCTCACTTACCCATCCAGCTCAGCTGTCTCGATGTATGTCAGACTGTGTGGTTCGCTGCTCGAGAGTAACAGCAGATCAGCCTGAACACAGAGAGACTTGGCATGAGTTCATACTGTCAGTGGGCACTGCACCTCAGTGCTGCTTGTGGTTACTGCCACACTGATTCTCTTGGGAGTGATATGAGTGACAGAGATTAACTCTGATCAGAATAGAGAGAAAAGGCACTCACCGTCACAAAGTTGTTGTTTTCTAGCTTTATTATATCCCCCACTTGGACATTCATCCATTTTTGTTCCTTTAACCTGCAAGAAAACTTCTTGTAAGAAAGCATATAAAGCAAACACCAATTGGGTGAGCAGGATACTCATCTCTGCTCCTGGAGTCAGACTTGGGCTTTTGATAAAGTGGATCAGGGTCTGCCATGACGTGTCCTAATCCATACTAAGCTACTGGACCACCACAATACAAAAAAACAATCATAAAAAAACAGTAAGAAGAAGAAAAAAGGAGTGGTTGGGGTGACCTGGGCTGGGTTGAGACCAAAGCCTCACAACAGCAGCACAGTCCATGTGCAAGGTCCTTGTTTCTCAGACTGCTCCTTTCTTTCACTTTTAAAGGGCCACATTGTCTCAGAAGAAAAACATCTCTATTTTGTGTGAGAGACTTCCCAAGCACTTGAGAAAACTGCAGGTTGTCTTAGGTTTTCTCAGTGGTATGAAGGGCCACAGTAAAGGTCAGTGCAGGTGCTTTGGCTAGGCATGTGCCTATCTAAGCCACGTCTGCAGTGATCTTCACAGCACTAAGCCAGATGTGCACACAGGCAGCCAGCTAAACTGCAAGCACAAACGTAACCAAGTCATAATAACAATATATGCAAAATCTAGAGGTGAGAAGTATCAGGAGCGATCTCAAAACAAGACTGGGTATTCAGTCTTGAACTCAGGTCAGCCTTGCTTTTGAATATTTGTCAGAGTTGGGCAGAATCTGTGAATTCCAGTTTTTGAAAAAGTCAGAATGTTATAAAATTTCTATTTCAATGTAAGTTTCCTAGACACAGTAACTAATACATAGTAAACTAAGAAACCAGTTTACTTAGCAGAAAGCATGAACAGTATGTGCCTATTCTTCAGTTTTCACTTATATTTTTTACTGTTTGATCACCTATTGAAGTTTACACAACACACTGCTTGCTGTCTATAGCATGGAAAAGAAGTCACCAGAGACTTCTCAACTGTCTACAGCTGTGCTCTACTCAGAGATGGACTCCATGGAGCTGCAAATAAACAGCACATCTGCCTGCCACAAAAGCCAAAGTCTCTACTATTTTTTTCTGCAGGAAGGAACAGTGCTAACAGTACAATGTCCAAAGCACACAGCTGAAATATTTTGAGTACATTTAATCCAGAAGTGCTACACACACTCAAAGTATTATGACATCTACAAGGGAGCTATTCCTGCTTCTTAGTTTGAAAGAACTTGTTGATAATTCCTAGTTATGTGCATAAATGGACACAGAAGACAGATTTACTCGTCACTTCTGGGGAAGGACTAAAATAATACAAGACTCTCAACATAGGGCTTACTTAAAAATAAATATCCAGAACAGTAGGAGTTCACTTTTTGTCAGAACAATGTCACAGCACCGATTGTGGTAATGTATCTTGAGTGCATTAATTGGACACATAGTCCAAAACTGCAGGATAAACCTGTGGTGTGAAACACAATTCAACTTTAAATTGTTTAATGATTCTTGGGAAATATACATACACAAACGCACACACAAAAATCAAAAATACTACTAATAAAATGCTCTTCCTAGTCAGAATCAGAGCTAAAAATAAAAGGACTTACATGCCATTGATCAGGACCTGGACAGGGCGGTTGTTGACGTGTTTGTCACTTTTGTGTCGATTCTGGAAATTGAACCAGTATGTTAAAAGGCATTTCAGGAAACCAAGCACACAAGAGTCACAGGCAGTTCATAAATATTTTAGGTTTCCACCCAGTTGGCTGAATGGGTCAGGCAGATTAGTGTCAAAACTGAGTCAGAGTCAATCACACATTTATACTTGTAACACAGGGTATAACCAGACTGCAAAGAGTAACAGGCAACACGGGGCTTGTCCTTGGAGGAAAGAAGGAGGGTAGAGCCTTATATGTCACTTAGCACAGCCCTGACTCAGTTGGTCTTCCTCCTGCCCATCTCAGTTTGTAAACACCAGAGAAATTCATTACTCTGCTCCAATACAGAAAGTGGCCACAGGTGTCTGGCATTGCTCCACAGAGCATAACAATTATTTTAAAAATGAGAGAAAACTCAGCTCTAATATCACCCTGTGAAGGCTTTGGAACTTTGACCATTAGCCCTGATGAGAGCAGACTTGGGCCAAATCTGGGCAAGTTTGAAAAATCACAGGTGGGTTGAGCACTTGCTTCCTAATAAAGTGATTTTTTTCCACCTACACTGAGGTAGATGACAGAGAATGAGTTCTCCAAAGTGGAAGCCTAAGAACAGACTCTTGGGCCTGTGTCTAGACATACCTATCAGTGACCACATTTTCAGACATGCTGGGCAGCTTCAGAGAAGGTCAGTGGAACTGCTGGGCTGCTCAGCAATTTGTAAATTCTAGTTCCTTTTTAGGTCATGAGCTATAGATTTGGGGATCTAATCTCAGGCCCCATCTTGGCCACAGACCAGTTCTCCAACTGCCTGCCTCTGGCTATGTATAAGTGGTTTGGTTTAGGCACTGTGCTGAACAATCCCAGGCAAACTCCACAGTACAGGTCAGAAATATAGGTCTTACAAAATCATCAATCGCATCTTTTACGCCTGACACAGCCAGCACCAGCACCAGAGGCACCACCGTTGTAAACCAGGCCAGCGAGGAAATCTGAGGAATCAACTGTAGGAAGAAAAGATCTGAGTTAAGAAATTTCCTGCCAGTTCAGGAAACCACTGTTTCCTAATCAAGCTGCAGACAACACTTTTCTATGGTATCTGAATGTAGAATAAAGACAGAAATGTATCTCTATCCTTGATATGTGACCCCACAAAGATGGGAGAGCTAGGGAACCCATGTTTGGCTTACAAAACAAGCTGTAATTTAAGTTATAAACATGTTGCTGTCAAAAAGTGTAGTGGGAGGCTCTTTCTTGTTGTTTGTAAAATTAGGACTGCAAAGTCCCTAGTGGATTTCTTTGGACATACTGACATGGGCAAGCAAGCCTGCTGTGAGGGACTCCAAGCTATCTGAGCAAAGCCAGCTGTGCAGAGCCTTCAAAAGCTTCTGTTCTTTGTTTAGTCACTCTTAACAGTCTGCTGAAGTAAACCTCACATCGCTAAATAACACACAGCTATTGCCAAGGCTGACCTTGCTCTTTCAAGATCAACAGAACCATTTTTATTTTCTACATCTTTAATTGTGACAGCACCCAAGAGTTGAAGGTAATTCTGTCATGCCTTCAGTGACGCAGAAGTCAATGTCTTAGCCACGCATAGTTCTCCTCTTCCTCTAAAAGCATAGCACTAGGGATGGAAGTAATTAGACGAAGCCAGCATTAGTGTGTCCATCAGTTTGGATTTAGGCAGTGCCAAGTCCATGTGCATTGTGAAATTGTTATTTAGGCATTGTCACAGCCCAGATCCTATAGGCACCACCAAATCTATCCAGGAGGAATAATGTTTAGAGGCAAGCACAGACCTGTGCAGCTGTAGAGGCTACAACTGCTAGATTCCCACCTAACTGGGAATATGCACATGCCACTGGTCTGTGATAAAGGAGTAGGGAGACAAAGTCCCCACAGCCTATCCATCACATCCACTCCTGATGAAGGAATAGTTAAACTAAGTGTCACAAGGATGGAGTGAGGGGAGAGAAAATAAAAGGAGATATATGTAGATATAACAGACTAATGTCTGCCCTCTTTATACTACATTATGTAAGGAAAAATCTGTATGCTTCTATATACAATCTTTCCTAGATAGCTCAGTACAACACACAGTAGTATAATTTAAGGTAAATAGCGTGAAATATTATTAATTTGACAGACAAACAGCTAGAGTGCAGCACAATGACACAAGAACAGTGCTGTCAGCTTAGCTGAAAAGGCACCTTCACTAGTTTCTTGAAAAATATACAATCACTGAAATTTCCAAAATTCATTCCATATAAATAAGCAAAGAAGATTGTATGTGGTGTGCTGCAGTCTTAACCACATTTTATCTATGCTTTTTTTTGAGCTCAAATTGAAAAAAAAAGCATTTGAAATAGGTTATTTTGCAAATTTGTGTGCACTGAAATGGTCAAATTTAAAATATCGTACTTGAAACATATGCAAAATTATATCCATTCTTTGATAGCGTGTGTTCCAGTATGACTCAACAATAACAGATTGCACTGCTATATTTTAGCAAAGTGCAAAGGGGCAGAAATCCTGCTATCAGTTTCTCTGGTGTGTTCAGCTTTCAGACAGAGTATTATTACAAACAGCAATGAGAACAGTGCAACTCAACACCATCACGATCCACAGAGTTCAGTAGTGTCACCAGTGTCTGACACACTCCATACTGGACATCTTCCTCACCCTGGAGCAGGGACCAGCAATATCCATCTTTATGCAAACTAGCCACAACCTGATGTTAACACCTTCCTTCCCAGGGAAACAGCATAGGTTACAAACTTGTTCTTCTTGCTGTTTCCTTTGTGACTGCCAATTGAATGTGCCTTAAAATCTATGGATAAGAGACAACTTGGCTTTATACTACAGGAGAAAGAAGTATTGCAAATCTGAGGACAGCCAGGAGCACTCAGATGTAGACACAGAGTGGTAGTAGGACATAGCATGAAAAAGTTGCACAATTTATTGAAAACTTCAATTAAATTTTTTTCTTCATTTAGTTTAAACCTTCATATGCAAAGCTAAGAGAGAAAATGGCTTTTTCCTGCCCTACTTTCTATCTACTCTAAGGTGCTAATTCACTACAGGGATATAGCTTGCTCTTCATTACATCTATCAAACATAGACTGGCTTTGATAACAAAGCACACAATCTGCTGGAAATAGCACGGTGAATTCATACCTGCAAAATCAGCAAGAAAAGAAAGTAAGCATTGGCTATTCGCTGAAACTGTTCAAACAGGTTGAGAGGCAGGAAAGTGAAGAAATTGTATTTCGATGTTTTAATTGAATTGTTCTGTAGGGAAAAAAATAAAAGGAAAATAAGTAGGATTGGTAAAACAGGAAACAAAATTACAGCACAATACATTTCAACTGTGTTTTACTTGCTTATATTTAGCAATAGCATTGTTTCCAACAGCAGCTAAAAGAACATTTCCTTTTCCCCCACACAATTGTGCCAAGCCTGGATAAACAGAGAATTCCCCTTGGAACTGGTGAAAACATCATGCTCAGTTTATGCCAGTGCTGCTGCAGGTAGATACAGGTACATGTAGTTGCTCACAAAACAACACATCTTCACTTTATTAGCAGTCTTCTTACATACACAATGCACAAACAAAATTAAGAACTGTAACCAGAACACAACAATTTTGCTGTTGGAATCTACAAAGCAGTGTTAGAAAACACATGCCAGGTCAACCACCTGTAGCTTGCCTGAGACTCTGAAGCACTTGTTGACTGGACAACTCCACAGGAGCTAAAGGTCCTCTCATGAGCAGAACACGGCATTATTATTATTCTCAGGTGATTCAGAAGCCTTTCAGCTCAGCAGCTTCAAGGGGTGGCTTGTTTCTATTCCTCAAAGATCACTTGAATGCGATATTGTGCAAACAGCAACTAATACAAGAACTCACTATTTCAGTAAGTGGGTTGCAGCTCTGTTCCCTGTTTCCAGTTTCTATTTCTATCTGCAGATGGCCCCTCCAGCCACAAGAAGCAGCTACTCCCCTCTGTGTCTTCTGCAAACCAGAGAAAGAACCAAGCTCTAGATCACAGAACTGGGCATTTTCTTCCCCAGAGATCAAAGCACTCTGGTCCAATACTTGATACCAGCCAGACAGGTTCAATCCATCATCCTGAGCACACCAGTTTGGGCTGTCCCTTCAGTTTCCTATGCTAGACTTTCTTTTTATACGAAGTTTAACGTGCACTTATCCAGGTTCAGTCCTACAAGGAGGTATGCCATCAGTTACCAGCACATGAAAAATTTCCCCTCCTAGGAGCTCACCAGATGATGCCTATTAACCCTCTCCCAGGGAACCTAAGGTGTGACAGCACAAGAAGAGAGATACAAAATGCACTGTCATTCTGTAATACATGTGCTGGTTCAACAGAAGTGAAAATGGTTCTTGCAGTATTGTAATAGCCTTCAGATATTGCCAAATTGGTGGGAGGACAGAAGCTACTCAGTATGAATCACAGCCCACTCCTAATCCATGCGTTAATCCAGGATCTCAACATCTACACTGACACACATAATTTTTCCACCACTAAACCAATTATTTAGGATTAGCAGTGTAAGGTGTGTATGGGGAAGCTATTTCATTTTAGGAAGTTACTGGATTTCCTTGTGTCTTCAGACATGAAGTACAGCAATGTTCTTCAGCATTAACTTCACGTTTTAGCTGTAGGAGAAGGCGAATGAGTAAGTCTCTAAAAGGGCAGAAATAGAAACACCCTCCATGGAAGAGATAGCCAAACCCTCCCACTGGCTGCATTCCAGCAAGAAAACATATTTATCAGTGATCATCACATAAACAATATTGCCTTTGTCCTGGCATTGTGTAGCCATCTCCAAGTGTGGTTAACTTTATGTCATGACACATGATCAAATTTGGTTTATTTTAAAATTCTCTACCACGGGATATGTATTGCAGACTGGCTCCATGGACACTGCTGAAACGGACACAATGGAATAGCAGCATCCTCTTCAAACCTAACATAATGAGAACTAAATTGCTTGACAAGACTGTGTCCACAGACACAGAGTCTAGCAGATTTTTTAATAAAAACTGGATCTAAAAATGCTCTGGGCCCACCATTCTGAAGAAAAGTATCATGGTCACTACTCTAAAAAAAAAAAAATTTAAAAAAAATATTAAAGAGAAGACAGTAGCTGCAGGAAAAAGTAAGTGCAGGGGACTTGACCTTTGTGCATCAACAGATTTCAGAGGGTCACATACAACATGGGAAAAACTATGCAGTAAACACTCAGCTAAAGTTTATAGATATCTGCCTGCAAAAATCTCAGAGGGGAACAAGAAAAGAATGGGAGTGGTTTATTTCAATTCCTGCCTTCTATTTCTGTCCATTAATTACGTCAGGAAAATCACCGAATGAACCACAGCCATTCATTTTGTTTCCTATTGCCATTAGGCATGGTAAAAACTCCAGACACAACAGCTTCCAAATGCTTAACTGCAGGAATTTGGACATCCAGTGTTTTCTCCATAGTTGTTCAGGATGACAATATCGCTCAGCGCACACTGTCTTTTGGGACATTGGGACACTTCAGGCCTGAGAATAAGGACACAGAGTGTTGTCATGGATTTTCTTATTATTCCAGAATCTATAATTAAAACTAATCACAAAGAAAAAAGAAGTCATAATTACCATGAAGATTTCTAATTCAACATGTAACTTCTTCATGGACCTCAGGGGCTAAAGGAGTATCAATAGTAAATTTTAATGATGAACTAGGGAAAACTTTAGCCCTTCCAATTCAAAGTTCTGCATTACACATTATGGATACAGTTGAAGCTCTATGCAGGATATCATAGAATCATAAAATAGTTTGGGTTGGAAGGGACCTTAAGGATCACACCGCTACAACCCCCTGCTGTGGACATGGAAACCTTTCACTAGACCAGGTTGCTCCAAGTCCCATCCAGCCTGGCCTTGAACACTTCCAGGGATGGGATATCCACAGCTTCTCTGAGCAACCTGTGGCAGAGCCTCACCACCCTCACAGTAAAGATCTTCTTACTAATACCTTATTAAAATGTACTCTCTTTCAGTTTGAAGCCATTCCCCCTTGTCCTGTTACTACATGCTCTTGTACAAAGTCCTCCTCCATAATTTTTGTAGCTCCCTTCTGGTTTTGGAAGGACAAAATCAGGTCAACCCTAAGCCTTCTCTCTTCCAGGAACAAGCCCAGTTCTCTCAGGTATCATTTAAGTTTTCAGACAACACTACAGGGCTGTGTGCTTTGACAGCTCAGGCCCTTGGTTGACTACAGGGAAATCTCAGTTGGCCTCTGCTCTCAATCTTACTCTACTCCGTGATGCTGAACACCATCACACCCTGTTACCCTTCAGAGCTGTACCAGAATGTGATTCTGGGATGGGAGGGGTGCTATGGGAACCTGCAGCACCACAGTGTGTTAAATAACCCATATGAAGCCATCATTTTATAAGAATTGCCTCTGTCACATTCCTCATGTTCTGCCCTCAGCGAGGGAGAATCCCCTAGGGAAAAAGTCATGGAGAGCTAAAATTGTTGTAACAGCAACTAGGTAATTGAGAGGTCTTATTGGACTTTCTGGTTTTCCTATAGATTTATAAAACAACAGCTAAGAAAAGCAGTTCTATGGCCTAAGCACAAAGATGGGAATGGGGAGCTTTACACTTACTCCCAGATTTTCCCTAGACTTGTGCTTTTCTGAGGACAGTCCCTGCATGCACCGGTGTCCTAAATGGAAAGGTTTGACTGTGGTTACCCACTGTCAGCCACAAGCCCTCCAGATGCGAAGCTTGACACCAGAGCAACATTGTCTGTGGGTGAGGGATTATTCTCATCTGCTCTTTTCAGGGGCTAGATTCACACCTCCTGGAGGTGTGACTCCACCAAAATGCTGTCCCTAAGAATAGAGCTCATCGCGCCACAGTTACACAAGTCCAGATCTGGCAGATGAGCTGTTGCTTTGGGGGTGTTTTCAGAAGCCCGCCTGTGACGTCCAGCCACAGGCAAAACTCAGCAGATGGTTCCTACCTTTGTTCACTGAGCAAACAAATCATCTCCACACCATAAAACTCACTGGAAATAAGAGACATTGCCGCTTTTGTGGCCAGATTACAGGGGCTAAAGGGTATGGCAGGGCCTTAATGAACCTTAATGACCATCTGAATTTATGTCCCTGGCTCAGTGACATAATAGTTTCCAGCAGCTGGGCAACCCAGCCCAAAGCAAGTTTTAGCAAAACTGGCAATTCCACAGGGTGCCACAACATGTAGCCATTTCCCTGGGACCTGTGTAGCACAAGGTACAGACCAATGGAACAGATGAGACACAGAAACATCTTTCACAGATGTTTTGATAAAGCGCTGCAAGGAGGCAGTGGGAGCACAATTCCATGGCACTTTGTTAAGCTGCAGCAGTGCCACTGGAAAGCACACAGTACCAAAAGCAAAAGCTGTGAATGGGCTCGTGATGATATTTAACAAACTTCTGTAACAGTGCATATGGTGCTACAGGGGCTTTATTTTCACAGGGAGTACACAACAGTCAGACCAAATCAGTTTTAAACCTTCAAAGTTCACTGCCTGATTCCTGATGGTGGGCAGCAGCCCCAACTCAACAGAAGACTGAGAAAGGCCAACAGAATGTGATGGTGTTAATCTGGCCTCTATAAAGGTCCCTGTCAAAAAATAATCTACAAGGAGTAGAAGACTGGCCAAATACCAGAAATAAAAATATCTATAACCAAACCACAATTCTCTTTTTTCCCTTTTCTCTTTTTTTCTTTTGTTTTTCTTTTTTAATTTGAACAGAAAAAGGATGGGAATATCTTCCACATCTGACCCCTCGACCCTCTCTTGGTAGTACTAATGAAATGAGTTCCAGGATCTCGTCACATCGGGTATTGCAGGAAAATTTCTAGGCAATGTGGTTACTGGTTGTGTTTTCCTATGTTGTTCCTTCTGTCTGGTGTCATCTCATTCCATTACTGAGCAGTTAATCATCACTGTGGTGAGTGTCCTCTTCGTGGTGGTGCAAAGGGGACACAGAGGTGGCAAGGCTTGACGACCTCATGTCATCACTCAGCACGGGACCCAGAGGTCCTGTCTCTTAGTCATTCCCTTCGACTACACTGCATTGCCCTCTGGCTTGACTCAGTACCTGAAGCTGCTGCCTGGAAGGAAGGAGTAGAGAAGGGGAAGGCAGAGCACTGCTCAGTGGTGCAAAGGAGGCAAACTCCAAACCACCATACTCTATTCATTAGGGTCTCACGCAACAAGACTCTCAACCAATATGGTAAGAGTTTTGTCTCTGAGGTTTAGTCTGATGAAGAGTGAAAGACTTGGTCCAAAGGACTTCACTGAAGCTCACATCTGGCACAGCTCAACCTCAATGTGTTTCTCAGGGCCCTAATATGCCTTAAGGGCCTTGACCTCAGGTGGTTCTCCATCCACAACACCAGGAGCTCATTTAAGCCCAGCCTTGAGCCTTTCATCCTCACCTAAGATACACTGTGGAAGACCCAGTCTCCAGACTGGTATCTGTCCTAGTTTCCCAGAGAGACATCCACCTGGATGGGCCTTGGACTTCTGGTCTTCAGCCCTGCCTCTCATCACTCCTGCCTGAGCTCTCCAGGTGGGCCCAGAACTGGTTCATCACCTCACCTTGTCTGGGATGGTCAGGATGTGCCCCATTACCAGCACCCTGCCCTGCCCCCCTGCAGCCAGATGCTGCAGGACTGCACCCTGGACAGTGAGGGCTCTGCCTGAGCTGGAGTCACCTCCACTCCCAGCTTGCCCCTCTCGTAGGGCAGCCCTGCTCTGGCTGCTCCCTGTCAGTGCCTCAGCTGGTCTTTAGATGAATTCAGCTAACACCTTTTCAAATGCAGAGGGAGCAGTGCAGCTTCCTGCTGTACCCATTCATTCCAGGGCTACTCAGACCACTTTTCACTGATCAGGCAACACTCCATTTGGTCTTGAGCCTGTAGGATGCTGGGAAGCATTTGAAGGTTGAGACAGGAAGAGAGGACAGCTGGTGCCACCACCCTGACCACACTGATAAGGTCTTGATGATACTAACAGGCATCCCTCTGAGATCAAAGCACTCAAGCAGAGGAGGTGGAGCAGACTCTGAACCCACTGATGGAGTTCCCTTCTCTCCTATTAAATTTCAAAGAGACAAGAACCGAGCTGCTGATCCAGCCTGGAGCAATGTGTATGGGCCACAGGAAGTTATTTACATCCCTCCTATTTCACTCAAGAGTTTATCAGGTGAGCAGAGAGAACAGAGTCCAAGAAGTGTTTCTTGCTGCTGGTTCTGATGAAATTGTTTGACCCTGGATCCTGATCCAAGATGAAACTTGTCATTGACTCATAGGCCCTGCATTTCCTCTTGTATTGTCTAAAAGCCAATTTCAAAGTTGTTTTTGCAGCCCTTCATGACGTCCTGGTGCAGCTGTGCTAAATTCCAATGTGAAAGTGAAGAAATAAAAGGGAACTGGGATCAGAGCAAAAATTAAAAACCTTCAGAAGAGATTTCCTTCTCCAGAATGTTGACAGAGAGACCATCATGGTGGACCCACATGGGCAGACCCCTCTGTAGCTGTGTTGGGGATGGTGCAGACAGACTAAATCGAGTCAGATAAGAACCTTGATTAAAGCCCTTAAATCTTTCTACCACATCTGCCACCCTGCTTTTTACTTTATTTACACATACAAACCTCTTACTGAATTCAGAATCTTTCTATCTGCAGTGTGAATAAACATGGGATTAGGACTTGACTTTTCATTTTTACTGACCTATATTGAGTCCTTTTTTGTGCTGTTCCAAGTGCCTTTGCATGCCACTTATTCACACTTGGTTTCTGAGTCATTCCTAACTAATTTTGTGAGCTGGTGGGTAGAACATACCTTCACACTCAGCCCTTTCAGTTAACTGCACAGCACTTTGTTTTGAATTTAGTTTTATTTTTCTAACTCTCTTGCTCAGCTAAAGAGGGTCTGTGGCTGAAGGAGCATGGCAGGGACACACTGCAATTTAGCATCTTGTGTGTTCTCTGATGAGCTTTGGGAGGGAATTTGCCCTCTGAAGTTTTCTGCAAGTTCTAGTGTGATGGATCTGGACATGCCCTTGCACGCATAGGGAGACATGGCTCTCCACGGTGCAGCATCAGGTTCCTGCAAAGCTGGTTTGAGCATATTCGTGAATCTTGCCTCATACCAGGAGGGCCAGCTCCCAGCAGCTGCCCGAGCTGATGTCACACTCTACAAACAATAGAGTTTTCAAGTCTTTATCAGCTCCTCTCTTCTCCCCTCTCAGATATCATGCAGACTTTGCATCAGGAAGGGACAAAATCCTACCAGGGATAGGGACATTCAGGGTCAACACACCCATCTCTGGTTGTACTTTCCCACTTCCCTGTTCTCACTGAGATTAAAGAAGGACAAAGTATCTCTGTACCTTTGATCTATGCCTACATAATAGAGACTCTCCTTTTAGTTAAAGGCTGAAACCTTCACAGCAGCTGGGACATGGAGTCAGATGCAGCAGTAAGGCAATACACAACACTTCAGATTGCATTTCCCTTTCTTTTTCCTTACTGGCCTTTCTCAGCAACTGCCTCACCCTAAATAATCATTTACTGCCTCACCTCACTTTGTTACAAGAACCTGTTCTATAGGTTTTATGGCTAACATGGTCTTAAGTTACCAGGTAAACTAAACCTCACTCCTGCAGTTTTCACTGTCTAAAATACTTCGTAAGCTTTGTTATATTGTTGGGTTTCCTTTGGATCTTGGTGGTCCTTTCTCCTTGGATGACATCACAGTGCTTAGCAGTGCAACCCCACGATATTCAGACAAATCTGAAAGTGATGAACAGGCCCAGATTTGACCTCTGCCTGGAACAGCTAACTTTCAGGAGCATGATGCATATGTTTATGGAAGGGTACCATGGGTCATTCTCCCTTTTTGTCACCTCCAGATGCATCCAGCAATCTATAGCATGGGATTTGAAGTAATTTATGGGCAAGGTTAGTCCTCTTCATACACCATAGGAATGCAAGGTTAATAAATTGAACTTCTGCCAGGATTTACAGGACATAAGCAGCGCAGGACAGGATATGTGTACAGTATACTGTACAGTTAGGGTAGTGCTTGCATCACCATCTAAGATCTGTTAGTCCATCACCATCCTCCACCACTTCAAGGCTTGGCTCTTTTGGAGCAGTTTTCTGGATTTCCTAAGCCTCAGTCTGCACTGGACTCCAGAAATCACAAGCTGCAGCTAACTGAAATGAGGGGCTGGACTACTGAAACTCACTGCCAAATTTTAACAGCTTATACTGAGCTAGCTTTTTGGCTGCCTTCACTTTAACGCCTAATCATAGACCTATGGAAACTCTGAAGACTTCTTGAAGTTGTCTGCTTAATTGTGGTTATTTGCAAATCCTTGGGCATGTAAGCAATCAGCTGGGAAGCAGAGTCATGCAAAGTCACCTTTATGAATGGCTTTTCACAGAAATAAGTTTGGAATCAGAAGAGTTGCGTGTTCTCTCTACCTTGACTTCATTGCCCATCTCCCTCCTCTTTCCTGGCCCACCACTGCACGCAGCAATCTTTCAATGGAAGATGACAAATCCCTATGCAGTGGCAACACCCACCCCAGTATGCTATGGACAGGTTCTGTGAAAATAAAGTGCACTTTCCCAGTCTCAAATCACCAGTCTTGATAAGATATTCATGCTACATAGTCCTTTACATATATTAACTTCCATATATTTCATACTCAGGACACAGGCAGCAGCTCTGGTTCTTGGAATTCTCTAAGTTGCGTTGTGTAGTTCATGGATGAAAAGTTGCCATTGAAAACCACCCAATTAATGTTGCCATTAGTCAAACCTGTTGACAAGCCAGACTGTTGACCTCATGGGAAATTACAATGTTCTAAAATGCTGAGTTTTTTCAGTTCTTACCAAGAAAATACTTGAGATGTTCCTAGACCAAAACATGAATCAAAAGAGCTCCTGAATGATAATTTCACCACTGGAATTCAATATTCAGAGGGGAAAAATGCACAAAATTCATTTCATTATTGACTGGCAGCTGCAAACACTTTGAAAGAATGGAGCTTCAGGATGGCCTCATGGAGGGAATGACCCTGCAGCCAGGCAGGACAGGTCTAGTGGTTGAGCTAACCCTTCTCCTCACACTGCATCAACAAATGGTCCACAAGCTGTGGAAATCAAGTTGCCCAAGGGACTCCCTGGCATATTAGCCTGGCAGACCTGGGTCACAGCCTGCCTGTGCCAAGGTGCTCCTCAGAGTCACAGATGTCATGGCACAATGTGAATCTAAGTAAACTGTTAAGGAGCTGGCAAAAGAACTGGCAGGAAGCCACAAGGGCCAGATTCAAAACCTTGAGGACAGAGAAAATTCCACTGCAAGAGCTGAGGAACTGACATATTTCCGTTCATGTTTTACTTTAAATGGAGGCACATTTCCACAGAAAACTCCTCGCAGGTTCCATTATTGAAAGGCCTTGGAGCCTGATATTGCAAATGCTTTGACTCACAAACAATTTTCTGGAAGTGTGTAAAGTCACTATGTCATGCTTTTCCAGGATCGGGTCTCCTTTAACTGCCTTTTGCAGCTGACTCAGCAGCGATCCATCTCTGATGGTTCACCTGGTATGTGTTTGCCTGGTTTGCAGATCCATAGTTGGTGTGCAGCTCCCTTCACCCCCTTGAAACAACATTCAAGACACGAAGCAGATGCAGCAACATCTGTGACTACATCTGCATGAAACAACATACGCTGGTTTACTTACAGCATATTCAAACTGAAGATTAAAATCCCGGTTGTTTGCTTGAAGTTGTCTCTCTTCCTCTGTAGAGAAGAGGAAACACATCAGACATGCTTAAGGGCAAGTGGAATCCTTACAGATATGAATGAAGCATAAGAAAATGAAAGCAGAGCTATTAAAAGACAATGGCACTGGGAATCTGTGCCCTGTGCCAAGGGCCCCATGTCAGGGAACTGAAGAAGCTGGTAACAATGGAGGAGTAGCACTGTGGACTGGTACCCTAGCATTCTAAAACCATATGCCAAGTCTCCTCCACCCACAAATCACTGCAATGTCATTGCTGACTTTACAGATTGTTCAGCTTTTCCTGGATAAGAACTGCCACTTAACTAGTGGTGCTCACTATTCCTGTCCGGCTCAATCTCTTTCCCCTGAAGTCTCTGGAGCTGTTACTATCAGCCTACTGTTGGTGCCCTTCCTCCAAAACAAGTGTATCTCTGAGCATCATCCCACAGCTGGGACATCACCACCATAGCTATCATGAACCCAAAACCTACTGGAAGGGATATCAAAGGTCATTAAATCTACCCTTTACCTGAAGGCAGGATCTCACTTGTCACTCCCAATAAATGTCACAAGAAAGCTCCAGTGATGGCTGTTTGTCAAACTACCTATTCCAGGACAGTAGTTTCCTTCCCTTAAGGGAGAATTTTTCCTGCATTATCTAACATAAAATTAACTCAATTTAGGGAAGATTATCTTTTCCTGGGATGGTCAAAGGTGCTTATCTGATTCCCCTCAGTTCCTTGTGCTACTTGCCAAGGATGCAAGTGCAGACAGTCACAGGAGGGGATTGTCCCTCTACTCTGCACTGGTGCACCTCACTGGAGTCCTGTGTGCAGTTTTGGGCACCATAGTATAAGAAAGGTGTAAAATTATTTGGAAGAGTCTAAAGGAGAGCCACGAAGATGGTGAAGGGCCTTGAGGGAAAATCATATGAAGAACAGCTGAGGTCACTTGATTTGTTCAACCTGGAGAGGAGGAGACTAAGGGGAGCTCTTACAGCAGCCTACAGCTTCTTCATGAGGGGAAGCAGAGGGCAGGATGTTGATCTCCTCTTCCTGGTGACCAGTGACTAGACCCAAGGGAATAGGGTGAAGTTGTGTCAGGAGCAGTTTACGCTGCATATTAGGAGAAGGTTCTTTGCCCAGAGAGTGGTTGGGCACTGGAACAGGCTCTCCAAGGAAGTGGTCACAGCACCAAGCTTGCCAGAGTTCAAGAACGGTTTGGACAATGCTGTTAAGCATGTGGTGTGATTTTTGAGACTGTCCTGTGCAGGGATTCTGTGATTCTGTGATTCTCAGTTCACTATGAACTTAGGGCTGTTATGCCTTACTGTAGTCTTCCTAAGAGTAAGCAACTCCAGTTTCTTCAGTCACTTCTTGTGTAAATCTGTCAGTAGTAGCATCACTCTTGCTGCTTTCCAGTGGGCTTCCCAACTAGTTCACCCCACTCTGGATGCACAGTGGTCAAAATGGGACACAGTTTGCGGATGGGTCCTTACCAAAGCTGACCAGAGCACAAGGAACACTCCACTTACCTAGCAGACAATGCATATTATATGTCAGAATTCACCTACAAGTAATTTAAAGTAGTATCTTTATGCATCACCAGCATGAAGAGGCTTTTCAGAATATGATCCATTTTGGCAGATCCTTTCTGGCAGAGCCAATGCCTCATCAGGCAATGCAAATCTTTCACTTGTCCTTCCTGAACTGCATCCAAATTCTTTCAGACTATTTCTCCAACTAGTCAATTCTAATCCTATCTTTCAATGTGTTCGTAGCTCCTGCCAGTGTGATGCCATTCACAGATGTACTAAGTGTGTTCTTTATTCTGTCAGCCAAGATGTAGAAGTAAATATTGAATACTAGGCTCAGGATGGGATATATTCCTGATGGATTTCTCAAGTTTCATAATCAGTCGTCAATATCTATTGTTAATGCCTTTCTTTCTGAAAAATCTAGCACTCACCGTACTGTTATTTTATATCAAGCATGTATCTCTGGTTTACTTGCAAAAATGCCACAAGTGACATTCAAGATATATGGCAGCTATCTAAGGCTTTTTCAATAGCCCTCTGGCTACCACTAAAACAGAACTAATTTTGGTTTGACGCAGTTTTTCAGGACTGCTGACTGTTAATCATCTCTTCCCCACACACACACTTCTAGTTACTTTGAAGTGGTTTGTTGGATTGTTTCAACCTTTACTCAACTGAAGCCAATACATCTATAATTGCTCAACTTCTCTTTTTCTCCTCTTTCAAGATATATGCCATGCTTGCTCTCTTCCCAGTCTCCCAAACTTTGCCTGCCTGTGCACCAGAAACTCTCAAAGGCAGCACCGCTCCAGGGCATACTTTACCTTACACAGCCAACCCTTCTCTCTCTGCTCTGGTCCAAAACCTCCTCCCTTCTCCTCTATTTCTGGAAACTATTATGTTAGATGTCTAAAGTGAAAAAAAAAATAAAAAAAAAAAGGAAAAAACCCCCAAACCACAATAAAACCTCTCTGATTTCTTAGATTCATTTGCTAGGGTTTTTTTGCACTGAGCAGCAGATATAAACTGTCTTTGATCCCTCTATTACTAGAAGGGTTACAGAACCTGAGAGACCCCAACTCTTACTGAACAACTTTTATTGCCCTTTATGTCCTTGATAGTCTTTTCTCACTTTGAGCCTTTGCTACACTGTTTGTGCTGGATAAAACAAGCTGTTTTGCACCTACTTGAGGCAACCTTCCTCTGCTTGAAGCAAATGAGGAGCTTGTAATTTTGTCGTTTCACTCATCCTTCTGAGCCTTTCCCTTACACATACGCCCTTAATATCTAATAATAACATGTGTTCTTAATATCAATTAATGTGCCCTCAATATCAATTATTTAAGAAAATGACAGCTCTTATTCTCCCTCCACCCAGAATTCCTTCCCATGAGATCTCAGTTACTAGTTCATAACATTTACTGAGAATTTCCTTCTTGAAGTCATTTTTAAACCATGTGGTATTGTCACTTTTTCCTAAGGATCATCCCATCATTTCATAATTATTCCTGTTTACACTCCCTTCTGCTTTCACAGGACCAGCCAGCTCCTCCCATTGCCTTTTGGAGGGAACCAGTTTTGGACCAACCTCCCTAGCTCCAAAAAAATTACCTACATCTGCACCAAAACTCTGTGTCAGCTGAACAAGTCGTGTTTCTCTTTGCTCCTCTCCAACTCTGCTTCTGCATAGATAGAATTCTTAATTTGCCACCACGCACTGACTCTCAGAAAACTGTATTTTTTTCACAGAAGACTGCCCCTCTAGGTTTGCTATGGCTGTGTTATTACCCTTGTAGCATTACTCAGAGATCTGCAATTTGTTCATCTCTTTCTTCATGCTGCATCTCAGACCATGCGGTCATACAAGGAAAACCTTGATTAACCTTACAGAATTACCTTTATTATTTTCTATTAATATTCCAGCCTCATGAGTTATCACAGCACGTGTCTGCTACACCTATTAAGTGATGTGTTAAGACATCTAGTTCATCCTGTTTGTTCACTCTTGCATCAGCGCCTAAGCTGTTCAGTCCATTGAACTACTGTCCTTCCTCCTTTCTCTCCAATGACTCTATAAAGAACACAGCATCCTTAATTTTTAAGCCCTTTTCAGATCACCATTTTTTGGTCTCTGTCTGTGAGCTGCTTTTATCAAGCCCTCTGATTACTAATGTAAAGCTATGTTAGCAGGCAAATGTGCTTTTCCCCTTCCTCCTCAGGCACATCCAGCTGTGTCAGTCATTTTTGAATTAGCGTCCATCTGCCCCAACCGGGTGATTCAGAACAGCCACAGAGGCTTCATTCGAGACCCTCAAAGTGCTTAATCCTTCACTGCTTTCCTCGGAAACATTCTTCTCATCCTTCACAATAGGGAGAACAATGTAACAAGAGAGCAGAGTGACTTATCTGGTGCCCCAGAGGAAAACTGGAGAGCTCAAGAGGCCCAGACTCTCTGGGCTTCAACTATTGTGTTATGTGCTCCTTCAGGAATTTTCCCGCGAGCAACCAGTATTATCAAAGCCACGAAAGATAAAGCTATTTGTTAAAAACAGAACTTCCTAACACTCGTGTGTTTCCTGCTATACAGTAAGTGCTACTCTTATCCCTTCCCCAGGGGCTCCCAGTCTAGTCCTGGAAGAAATGTCACAGGAAAGGTAAATGGCATTAATGTAAATAGGAACAGATGACCACGCTTGAGAGCCTGTTGGGCTACACAGCAGAGCCTCAGTGTCACATGGAGGCTTCTAAGGCTTTGCACACAGAAACAGAAATCAAAGTTTTGCAGGCAACAACAGGACATGCCCTGAGCTCCTCTGCTCTTCCCAGGGCTTGCTGGGGGAAGTGAGAAGCCACCCCCTTCCTCAGGTTGCCCCCAGGGTGTTTGTAGCCAGGGCAGAAGCACTTAACACAAGAGCCTCAAATGCTGCTAGAAAGAAGCTGACACGGGTGTACTCCAGTGAGGAAAGGAGCCTGGCTTCTCAGCACAATGAGAGATGCATTCTCCAAATGGCTTTTATGTGAGACACACACACGACTGCAAATGGCTCAGGGATGGCACAGAAACATGAAGGAGTGGGACATGAAATAGAACAGACATTAAAATCAAGGTACTGCATTCTGATGCCTGATCATGTGGTACCTAAGGGCAGGTTTTTTTATGACAACCCATTTTTGAAGGCCCCAGGTAACTCTGAAACTGGGTCAAAACTGAATGGAGCCTGTGGCTGCTGCAGCTATCCCTCCTTCTCAGAGTCAGTGTCCTTAAAGGCCAAAATATGAGTCTAATTTCCAGTGATGAGAATTTAATTCTTCCTACTGGGTAACAGCCAATACCTTTGGCTAAATCAAGAAAAACCACAATAAATTGCACAGAGAGCCTCATCCAACAGCATCAGCAAGGAGAACTTTCTGTCCTCTGGCTACACAAAAGGAGTACCACTGACAACACACACAGGGCAACACTGCCTCACTGGGCTCATTTTTACCAGCTGAGGACTATGAGGTCCTACTGCTGTGCCTCCAAAGCCAGCAGTTGTCAACTAGCATAGTCCATGTGGCTCCTATTTGTTTCTAGAACAGTTTGGACAGAAATGAAGCCTCTTGGACAATCATAATAAACAAAAATGTTTATTAGGGAAAGTCAAGCATTACAGCAGCTTTGCCTGGTAACCATAACTGAGGGGCTTTTGGCTGTAGATCCAAGCACACATGTCTTATCATGCCCTGTTGATTCTGAAAGCAATGAGGAAAAAGGGAGGGGTAAAGCTGTAGGGATATCAGATGAGAAGTTTTTCATTTCTTGAAACTTTTTTGTATCTCTAAGCAACTCAAATGTTCTGCTTTTGCAAACTGCATTCACTGGAAAGAAGGAATGGTATTTGTACTCCAAGTTATCATTTCACTGCCACTGAAAACTATTTTAAATTATTCATCAGTGGAAACTCAGTGTACATAAATATGGCTTAGTGCCCAGTTCTTGGTCTAGCCACTGAGACCAAGTCACTGGGAAAGTGCTTGTTTTCTCAGGCAGACAGTTTTAGGAGCTAAACCACAGAATAACATCTGTATTTAATAAAATTAAACCCATGCCAAAAATCAGCTATAAATGTAACTGGCCAGCCCACCAGCCTTCTTCTTTTAGGACTGCTGCACGGAAAAGTCCTGCAAAAGATTAGACTCAAGTTCTGGTCAGACAGCCTGGAAATTTGTTTCTGGTTTATGCTAAGAAGCATGTGCCAACAGTAATGCTTTCAACAGGGTATTGGAAAAGTTTCGTAGATATTCGGTCTTGAGGCTTCAAGAAATGGGATGTTAAGATCTGCCTGGTTTTGCCAAGTCCTATACAAACTAGGCACTGATACCTCATGCACAAAATGAACACAGCCCAATTAGGGGAGCGCCTGCATAACTAACCCTGACAACAGAACAGAGACAACATAAATTCTGTAAAAATAATAATCTCTACTCCACCCTTTAAACAAGTGACGTCAAGTGCAAAAACTCTTCCCTGGACTAGATACAAAGAGTGACATCCAGGAGCAGGTCTCATCTTCCCAGAATCCCATACAGCATAGTTCTTAGGAAAGCTATTACCAAGTTGTGAAAGCTGTAACACAGCTACTCTGATCCTAAAGGTCCATAACTGACCCTTCTGACACTGTAGCTCAGATCTTTCCTGCGACAGGCTATAAGCAATCTCAGAAGACCTCCACCAGTCATACTTCTCATGATTGTGCTTCCTGCCACCTCCTCCTGTCCCACCTCCCTTCTGCTTTTGTTGTCCCTACTTTTGGGCACCACATCATGGCTGTGTAACCCAGCTTTTGGTATTATCTCTGAGCAATGGTACAAGTGCCACCTCGCACCCAAGACCCAGGAGATCACATGTCTCTTTGCAGTAAGAGAAATCCTAGCTCTGTCTTCTGGTCTTTGCTGGACTGTTCCTTCATATGCACAAGTGACTGAAACCTGTCATAATGAGTCAGTACCTCTACCCTCTTCTCAAAAACCGGGGAACTACAGTGTCCATTGAAAGGCAACTCCACGGCAGAAGGCAAATCATTACATACTATGTTAGGCAACTAAAATCTTTTCTCCTAGGGAGGCTATTATACCAACAACACCCAAAATTATACCAACAGCAGCCAGAATTTCCATTCACCTTAAAATAATAACTGCCATTTTTGCAATTCTGAGAGATGAAGGAATCATCCAAAAAGTGCCTTGATTTGCAGGTGCTGTATCTAGGTAAAGTCTCTGCCGTTGTGTTAAAGAGAATGGGATGACTTCTTATAGCACTGATACCACAGGATTTCACATTCATAACACAGCAGTGCCTTCCTGGGATCAGAGCTGAAACAAGTGAACTCCACCCAAAATAAAAGCCAGGGATCTTTACCCAAGAAGCTCAGCATTGGATATGGATCAGAGGATACATCAGTGAAGGTAAGAGCCAAGTGACAGGTCTGAGGGTTGTGATATTTAAATATCTATACTTCACAGCCAGTCTGGGACACAGACATTTGTTGAACCCTCATTACCTGAGTGTCAACCCAATGTTGTAACCTGACCAGTGCCAGCATGCCTGCTGCTCTGCAGCACGAAACCGAAGCCCATCCCTGCCCTGAACTGCAGCCAGAGCCTGGCAGGGTTCAGCGAGCATGGCTGGGGCAGGAGAAGCTGTGAGAACCCGATGGGATGGAAATGGAGAGAGAAAGGCCAGAGCCAAGCCCAGCTCAGAGCAGGAACATGGCCAGCTGCCTGGCAAACAAACATGTCTTTTATTACTGACTCAAAGGAGGGGCTCTCCAGGGCTCCACACTACAAACCCACACATTCTTAATGTGTAGATGCCCCCTCTTCTGTGGAGAATCTCTGGCTGCAGTGGCTAAAGAGGATTTATGCTTGCAATCACATGCATTTTCATCTCTGAAATAGAGTAGATTGTGCTGAGTGTGAGGGATTTAATTTAAAAAACCTGCGGCAAGAGTTTACAGAGAAATCACCATCAATGAGTTTAGCCTTATTCCCTTCTGCCTGTTCCTCCATTATTAAATAAATACAGTTATTATGTTCTTTTGCCTCAAAAAACCCAAGAATCCTCCTTCCTCCTGAAGAAATGAAATGCAAGAGATATGCTTTTGTGGTCACAGGCTGTGTCTTTGGTCATTGGTACTGAGCTCAGTCTCCTGCTAAGCATCCAACACCACATGTACTGGAATTTCTCACACAGGTAGAACATTTCATAAGTCCCTGGTATTAAAGCAAAATTGTATTTTTACTAGCATCACTAACAGAGGGTCCACTTAGGAGATGTACTGACACACCTCCATTTTCACAGAGCAGATGAAAGGTCTGAAATAAAAAACCCTGAGGGTGAACTGGAAATATTTCCGCCTCAAGTCTAGTAAATTTTTAATATGAACATTAAGTCCTGTGTTAGATCCTGCCCTTTTCTAAAAGCAGCACTTTATATAGCCACCATAAGGAGAGAGAAAACAAGAAAAGAGAGCTCCAAAAGGAAGCTCAGATTTGCCCAGCATGTACAACACTCACAGTCAAACAGCACTCCGGGGACACGTGCCTGGAAGAACTGCTAGATGAACTTAAAGAAGAAAATATTCCTATTTAGGTTTTTCTAGGAAGGGACAGAGGCTGCCTCATCTCTCCCTTTCCCTATCTCCCACAATAACACCAGTTCTGGTTGTCCTTTCCTTCTCGCTCCTGGCGATGTCTCACCCACCTGCCTGGCTCTGGGCAGAGGTGGGGACTCATTATGTCTCAAAAATGCCTGGCAACAGATTATTTCTCAAGAAGAATCTACATCGTTTTATGTTTGTTTCAGTCCACTCTAGAATGAAAGTATGCATTTTTACAAATATACTAGCAGCAGAAATTTTCTCTTCATTTTGAAAAAGTTTGACTTTTTTCTTCCAAATTTGGTTTTAAATTTTATATCTCTTTGTATCCTGGTTTTATTTGTATCAGTAGTTCACTATACTATATTTTGACTAATAATCAGCAAGCCAAAAAAAGCAGCTAAAATAGTCTTTTGCTTTTATTTTAAAAACTAGTCTGACAGTGACTGGCTGGCACATATCATTTCCTTTACTAGAAAACACTATCTCCTAGACATGCTGGTAATGACACAGCTTGACACAATGGCACATGTTGTTAATAACAGTGATACACAGCGAGAGGAAGTGATGCAAAAAAATCATAAAAATAAATACAGCTCTGAAAGAAACTTTAAGAAGTTTTACAATTCACAGTTATTTTTCTCTTGGGAAATTGTGTAAAAATAAATATATTTTTCATACTCAATGTCTATTGTGGTGAGACATTTCCTATCATATCAGAATGGGAATCCCAGAAGGCAGCTGAGCTTGATATTCTGTAGAGCTAGTCGAGGGCTGCCTTCTCCATGAGTTGCCAAGCTCTCTGCCCAGAGCCTGACAGCCTTGGAGAGCAGGCTGTCCCTAGGAGCAAGAAGGAAAACCCAGTGCAGCTTTCCAAAAGCCCTAACTCAATTTATAACCTTCCTCTTCCTCTCACAGTGCCCCTAGGCCCCTAGAAGATTTGGCTTCTGGAGATGAAACTGCAGCAATGATTGCTCTTCATCTTCTTAAGCACACACCTTGGCTTGTCACTAATGTTATTCCTGTGTGCAAGTTCTCCCTGGTCCCTAGTTCCATTTGTTTCATAGACAGTACCTGATCAACCTCAATCAGTTCTGAGTTAAACTGCCATGGATGAAGCCAGTGAGCAGAGACATTCCACATTTATCACCCATCTCCCACTTTCCACACCCCCGGTGAACCAAAAGTGTTCCCCTTCCTCTCTGTTTCACCCAGGTTCATTGCAGCTTAAACCTCAGTGTAAAAGATCTCAGACATCTTTTCCACAGAAACATCACTGCTGCTTATCTAAGAGGTGTACTTCCCTGCTCCTTTCTGGAAGAGCTTCGCCAGGGTCATCCAGAACTGGTTTTCTCCAGGTGTCTTTGTGTGTCGGACATGAACTGAGTTTTAGTTACATCCCTCATTACTTCTATTAAGAATAAAAAAAACTATTAAAACCTGACTATTATCTCCAAGGAATTTAGACCATGTGACCTGTCTTCTGAAACTGTACCTATCCAATTTTCCCTGCATCTCAGCTCATGTGGGAACTACGTCTTGCTGAGGAGAAACACTGGTTCTCATGGGAGCAATCCTGGCCCCAGGTTTAGCTGCTGATGCCTGAGATAATCCATTCCCTCCCACGAAAGTCATACCATGAACATGACTCTTTAAACATCATCCATCTTTGGTTTTGGAACAGAAATTTTGTGTGTGAGCAGTATTGTCCCTCTGAAATGAGCATATAGGATATTCCCTGCAGAAGAGCCTTGCCTGCTCTCAGGCAGCAAAGTCCTTTGGACTTCTGCAAACACAAAGGTTTATAAACTACTGGATTAAAATAGCACTTCAATGCTGGCATTTACTCCAGTGAAGTATTTGCACAGAGCAATCATAGCCCTTTCAGCTTTTGGGAAGCAAGGCAAAATAATTAAAAATAAAAGGGGAGGAGAAAAAACTCTTAGCTTCCTGTTATGGAAGCTCCTCACTCCCTGATCACCCCATTTTCCTTATCCTTCTCTGAACTTCCTGCAGTTTGCATTGATTGGTTTTGAACTAGTGATCAAATATGAAAATAAATTATTTTTCCCTATAAAATGTGGGGTTTATATATAGGAAGATATGAGTTTCTTGAACAGTTGGTTGAAAGGGGTGGGCTGAATATTTCTCTGCTAAAACACATACAAAGCACAAAACTTTCAACAAAATCTTTTTGATAATCAGAACAGCTACTGCTTTACAAGTGGGGATGTCCTAAGTGGAGAGTGGCTCACAGAGACTGTGCTCTCTGATCTGCAAAGCCAAGATGGGAAGAAGAGAGCTGGGGCAGGCAGAGACCCTTCCCTGGAAGGAATCACAACCTCTTCTCCTGGGACTATGAGAGCAGCAAACGGATGCCCCTGTCTTAACACCAGGGCTCAGAATCTGCCCTATGCCAGGAAGGGGAAATAGCAGCACAATTGCAAAAATAAACCCCTGGGAAAAAAGCTATTCAGTCTTCTGAGCTCAGAGAGGTTGGAAAATTCATGTCAAAACACGAGTAGGGCAATAATCTCTGCATTCTTCAAACACAGGGAGGAACACCCTGAAAGGAAAGGCTTGAGACTTTCCCTCTTCACCATGTCTGCAGATCTGGATCCCTGACCAGAGATTGCACATTGAGCCTGGGGGAGAAGTGATAAGTCATAAGACTTGGTTCACTGGCTCCTGCTGCAAAGCCTGATGGAAGATGCACCCTAAGAGGCTGTACAGAGTAGCCCTCCTACAGGACTTCTTCCAAAAATTCATCTCTTCAGGGATTTCTGCTGTGAAGTCTGGTGAGAATCGTGATGCATAGGATGGTTGCTGACTACTTTCACATGCATTTATTTGGATGCCACATGGAACTCACATGAAGGAATCACAAAGGTTTCTCCTCCACAGTTAGTGTTGCCCTGAACAGCTTTTTGGGTGATCTCAGAGTACATCTCTGTAATTTGCCCTTCTTCCTGCATCTCACTGGAGGGAATATCTGGGCCATTGTCATCATAGAAGAGAAACACACAATTGTTTAGGTTGGAAAAGACCTCCAAGATCAGCAAATCCAACCGTTAACTCAGCACTGCCAACTCCACTATTAAACCCCATCACTGAGTGCCAAATCTGTACTTTTTAGTACCTCCAGGGACAGACTCCACCACTCTCATGGGTAGCCTGTTCCAATGTTTGACAACCTTTCCTGTGAAGAAATTTTCCCCAGATATCCAATCTAAACTTGTGGTGCATCTTGAGGCCACTTCCTCTCATCCTGTCACTTGTTACCTGGGAGAAGAGACTGACCCCCACCTCACTACAACTTCCTTTCCAGGCTGTTGTAGAGAGCCATAAGTTCCCTCTGAGTCTTCTTTTCTCCAACCTAAACACCCCCAGCTTCATCAGCTGTTCCTTTTATGGCTTGTGTTCCAGACCCTTCACCAGCCCTCCTCTAGTCGCACTCCAGCACCTCAAAGTCTTTCTTGCTGTGAGGGGCTTAAAACAGAAGACAGAATTTGAGGTGTATCGGTACATTTCATCACCAAAAGACTGCATCAGACCATTGCACTGTGCATTGCTCCTTCACCCACTGCCACAAAGAAGATTCTTGTAAGAAACCAGCAAAAATCAACTTCCCCAAGGCAATCACATGCCACAATGGGCACACAAACTTAGAAGCCTGTTCTGTTGCAGGAGTGCCCCCATTCACTGGCCCTTCTTCCTCCAAGGCAGTACAAAATGAAGGAAAAAGAAAGAAAGTGCGTCTACTGCCACGTGCTCTACAGGTGCAGAACATGCTCCCAAACACGATCTCAAGGACTCACAAATGTGCTGTGTTTACATTTCTTACATTGTCACCCATAAAAATGGCATTACCAGACTGCACTCACCTTTCAATTTCTTCTTCCCAAATTTTAATCCAAATAGAGACATCCCAAAACTTTATTTTAGTCCAACTCCATGGAATTTCTGCAAGAGAAAAGAGAAGGCAACTCACTACACATACTGCAGCATGTACATGTAATTCTGTGTCCATAAAATGGGAGAAACAAACTCCTAAGCAACATGGCCAACAGCTACAGTTTATGATTTAGGATGTTTTAAAATGAAAAACAATCTTAGGTTTACAGGTTGCACAACATCAGTGTGGGCTGCCTTACCTTGGACATGTTGATCAATTCATCTTCTGACATGGCACAAAGAAGAGGCTGGTGGAGGAGAGACTGAAAAGGACATTCCCACTACACTGGTGCTATACGAAAAGGAGAAAAAGCAGTGCATTTGTACTTAAGGTACAGAGGAACTGTGTGACTATCCAGAGCAAAACCAGCCTCCCTGAAGAGAAGGAAACAACGGGAAGCACTGGTTTCCTGTACATCTGCCTGTGTTCCACATGTGCTGGCTCACACTGTTGTCCATTGCTCATCACCCTCTCTGTTGGGGTGGACTAGAACAAAATTTCCCGCCCTTTGGCTGCAAACTACCTGGCCCAGAAGCCTAAATCAAGTCACTAGAAATTTAAGGTACTGAATATATCCTGATAGGCGGAGGAATTGAGCATTAAAAAAACCCCACATCAAAATCTCTTGGTAAATAAACTTTCAGTGTTCCAATCATCACACAAGTTTATTTAAAGGACTTGAAGGTGATACTGGTGCTGACAGCCTAGAGGATCTGTGAACATGAGAAAAGGCAGCATTGCTCAGATGCCTGGCTGACCAGGAGCCTGAATCAACAGGAACATCATGCCAGTTGCTTAAGCAGTCAGTGAGCCAAGCTGAGACATTTGAGGGAGTCACACGATACTCAGAACAAGTTTTCTACGTGGCCAAATGTAGTTTTTGCACTTTATCCTATGCTTTCTGTGCAGACCAAGGGCTCCTAAGGTAGAGCAAATATATCATATATTGGGAACACGAACACATGAGTACAGCCTATGCCACTGCTCAAATACAAGCCTGATAAAACAGCTCCAGTGCAAGACTAGGCTTCACATCTTTCCAGAAAATAAAGGTAAACTTTAAGGAAGATTCTAATCCTTGCATAGGTCAGACATCTGCACAGATCTCTGCTTCAGATGCTAAAAAAAGCTGTATTTAGCAGCTGCAATTCAGTGAGTCTGAGATAAGGCAAACAGTAGCAGGTAACCTTCATCCAGCCAGCTAAGTGCTGCACACCCTGGGACAGTACTCCCTGACACTCACCGTGGGGTTTGGGAGCCCTTCTGTGCCCACTCTGCTTGGAAGAGATTCTTTTTCTATATACTTATCCAATTGTTTCTTCTTGCCATGACAAATGCTTCGGCAACACCTCTCCCAAAAATTTCTCTGCCGATGGAGCAGAGACCACTTAAAGTTACTATACACAATGTCACAACTTAAAGCTTTCTCAACCCTGCTGACCAAACTTACTGTCCATCCCTGACCTCAGTCTATCGTTAACAACATATTTCTCTCATGGTTTAGAATTACTATTATGTCTTACAAAACTAGGACAGAGACCTCCCCATAAGATGGTGGGAGTAATGAGACACATCACCCACACACACAGAGGTAAAGACCTCAGAATTCCTAAAGCACCAGAAGCCACAGATCTGACAATCACTGTTCCCTGGCAGCACAAGGATGCAAAAGGTTGACAGATTGTAATTATAATATTGACAATTACATGATCCATATGAACTCTGGATTTCTCTGTATTTACCAAACATCTTAGAAAAATGATAATCACTGTTCAGTGGCAGCATAAGGATGAAAAATGTTGACTGGTTCTAATCATCATACTGATGATTATATGATCCATATGAACTCTAGATCTTGTTGTATTTGCCAAACATTTTAGAAAAACAATCCCCAGCAACCAAACCTCTCCCAGCTGCAAACAGAACTGACAAGGCATTTAATTTCAGCAGAGGGGAGAAAAGGATGTTTATATTTATGGGGGACCAGAGAAGAGTGTGGTTATAAGCCTTCTTTCAGCAGTAATAACATGAAAGAAACAATAGACTTTCACATCTAAACAAAACCCTGAAACTTCCTTCAGCACTGACACGTGGCTCTTGTTAATTACTGTGGTTCTTTGAGCCCTGGTTTCTGGTGGGACTGCAACATGACAAAAAGTCTGAATAAATACACTGTTTCGGCATGGAAGGCACCTTTAGTTCCCACAGCTTCTTAGTGCATTTGATTAGGATTGCTTTCACTGACATCTTCACTCAGCAGCAATTTTAAGTTACCATCATAGCCAGCACAAATATCCTTACAGGCTCACCATTCCCACAAAATTTTGTCTTTCAGGGAAGATATGGGTGATAACTTTGCCTTAGCCATTTGTACCAATTACCTCTCTGGTACGTCATTTCCACCACACAGACTTGGCACACCTGCTTACTTAGTTAAGCCCCAGGAGTTATGAATCCTTCTCAAGCTGACCTCATCCTTTATGCAAAGCTCAGTTCCTGGCTTGCCCAAACCACAATGTTATTTGAGAATGTGTCAGTCAGTATTCAATGGGCACACAGATGATGGCATAGAGGGCTGGACACACCCCTATTGCATGGAGGTGTACCCTTTATTTTCATAACATTGCAAATATCTTCCTTTGCTGCTTTGTTATTGACTCATATATCTAATCCCCATACTTCTTTACCTAGGCAAGCTACTCTTATGCTGGCTTTAGCTTCTGTGTGTGGCTGCCTGCTCACACTCCCCTCTGTGACAGTATTCCATCACACTTCCAGGTGTCTGTTTTCAGTCTGAGAGTTCATTGACCACCAGCTACAAGTGTGAAAACAAACAAAAGCAAGTAATGTTGGAGTTGTTCCCTTTGCTGGTGCAACAGGTACTGCTCCCTCTTGTCTTAGTTATCATGATTCGTGCAGACAGATGTGGTCTCCTGGCTGACCTTAGCTCTTCCTGCCTCTCAGTCCCAGGTCTTTTTCTTGGGGTATTTTAGGGATTCGGTTTCTTGGGGTATTTACAATCTTAATTGTACTTGCAGGGTCCAACATCTTTGCCCCTTTATCTACCAACAATCTACCTCAGGGTATTCTTTTTTTCTCACAGATTTCACTTATGATCAAAGCTCATGCCTCTACTCAGTTTTCTTTACTTATGTTTTTTAAACCTGAAATTAAGTTTCCCTTCCAGAATTGCAATGATGGGACATCCAGCCTCATGTCACTCACATCGATATTTCATTACAGTTTTAATTTATCTTTGCACTTTCTGGGGAAAAAAATTCTCTCACATTTCAATTGGTGTGTGGCATAAAGTGCATCTTAAATTTTGGTAAGACACTTTGGCAGTCTCCTTTTCCTGAATTAATTGAAATCCATAAAACACACAAAAATTTTCTATAGACAGAAAAAAGGCATTTTCCTGTTTGTCTTCATTCTCCCTGGCACCAGCTATTTTCAGAGGCGAAAGGAAGGACTGCTTCAGTATCCTGAACTTGCTTTCCACAGTCTGTGTCAGACCCTCTGGATATTTTGTTGTTGTTGTTCCATTTTCCACTTGATTATTTTGGGCGTTTCTTCATTTTTTGTTTAATTCAGGTACTCTGCACTATTCACGAATCAACTGAGGCTCACAGGAGTTGGTTCAACCCCTCAGCTTAACAGGACATTTGTTGCTCCTCCATGTTTTCAGGGGCTATAGCAGAAATTAAAGTTCAAATTCTCAGTTTCTCTTCCATGGGGCTTTGGGGGTATAAGGTATGACTAAATTATCTCTTCTCACTATAGAACACTTTTGTACCTACAGGGCTCTATAAATTGTCTATCTATGGCTTACACTTCTGTAAAGACAATCCACCTGCTTTATGGCTACTGACAGTTTAATCACAGTCTCAGAGCACTTTTATATCCACAGCAAAATGCTACTTTGACAGGTTTTGAATAGCGAAAGGATGCTTTCTCTCAAATCAAGTTCAGCCTTATTTAAGAGAGAATAAAGCCAGATGGGTCAAGGCAATCCCAAGCACAAACACAGGCTGGGCAGAGAATGAACTGAAAGCAGCCCTGTCCAGATGGACTTAGGGGCACTGGTTGATGAGAGGCTGAACATGACCTGTCCATGTGGACTCACGGCCCAGAAACCAAATCTGTCGTGGGTTGCATCTAATAAAGCAGGGTGGGCAGCAGGTGAGGGAAGGGATTCTGCCCCTCTGCTCAGGTGAGACCCAGCTGGAGCACTGCATCCAGCTCTGGGGTCCCCAGCACAAGAAGGACATTGACCTGTTGGAGCAAGTCCAGAGGAGGCCAGGAAGATGATGAGAGCTGTATCACCTCTCTGTGAAGACAGCCTGAAAGAGCTGGAGTTGTTTAGCCTAGAGAAGGGAAGGCTCTGGTGAGCTCTTAAAGCATCTTCCAGTAAAGTGGCTACATGAGACCTGGAGAGGGACTTTTGACAAGCGCCTGAAATGACGAAACAGTAATGGCTTCAAACTGAATGATAGTATGTTTAAATTAGATAATACAAAGACATTCTTTACTGTGAGCATAGTGAGACACTGGACTAAATTGCCCAGAGAAGCTGTGGCTGCCCCATCTCCCTAACGTTTAAGGCCAGGTTGGATGGGGCTTTGACCAACCTGGTCTAGAGGAAGCGCCCATGGTAAGGACGTTGGAACTAGGTGATCTTTAAGGTCCCTTCCAACCCAAGCCATTCCATGAATCTATGGCTTGGCTTGAGAATACAACTGCAAAGCTCCTCCTGCATGAGGGGCAAGTTGCAATGGGCTACAATATAGAATTTGCAGTGGCTATACTGCTAACTGGAGGGAGTGGGAGGCACTTCCCACCACTACAACCATCAGTAGCAAAATGAAAAAAGACATGGCATAACTTGGATAAATGGAGAGCAGATGTTGCAGGTGGAAAGCACAGCTCATTTCTTGGATCCATTTCGCTAGATGAAGATACATGATACATCAGATTCCATTATAAATATGAATTAGAAAATACTTGATGCTTCTGATCCCATCACCTCATTCCCAGACTCTGTGAAATGATCCATGTTAAATACAATCATTTTTGGAAGGGTTATTTTAATCCAGATCATGGGGTGTAGTTCAGTAGAGACCGAAATTCCTGCCCAAGCAGCGGTCGTATCAGATATGAGGGCGCAGCAAACTGTGCTGTAGTACAATTGTGCAAGAACCCAGAGAAAAGAAGAATTAGTCAGGAGAACAAGATTTCTGCAGTCAGTTTTGCCACCACAGATCCTATGGTATGTGTGCACCCTAAAACATTTAAACACCCCTGTTCAGGTACAAATTCAGAAAGCATACCATGTCTCCACTCACTTTTCTATATCAGGCCTGGGTTTGCCCATAAGATTTATAAGTTAATTTTTTTTCAGATCTATGTTCAGCTGATGTAACAATCACAAATACCCACAGGACTTAGAATTCTCTTTATTTTCAGGCTAAAGTACTCAATATCCAATCAGTAACTCAGCATATGACAAAGTAGATCCCAAGCACTGGGCATTTTAACAGGCAATGTTAAAAACTGCTTATGCTGCCCATTGCTCCTGGTAGACTAATGATGTTAAACACCATGAGATGAACCAGACCTAACTTTCTAAATTATGAACATGTATCATTTCACACGACACTTGGAGGCACAACTGGGAAAATACTAAGGGTTTAAAATACATTAGGTCCTCTGACTTCCTCTTTTCTCCATGCCTTAGTTGTACACCTGCTAAGGATGTGCGCATGTCAGGGGCTAGAGATGGATAGTCACATTCATTCTCAAGTATCACAAAGAAGGACATCCCAGTGCAATGTTTGCCAGTACTCTGGCAAGAGCAACATAAAGGCCTGACACACCTGGCATAAACTGACCTTGTCATGTGCCACACAAAGGCATTAGCAAAGAAACCCCTTGGAACTACAGGTGTACAAACTGTTTCAGTCAAATTTTTCAAATTTTATTTCTAAAGAGAATGATGCATTTGCTTTTTCCCATGAAAAGCAGGTGCAAACATTTCAGCCATTAGAAATAATTAGTTCTAATCATCTTTTAGCATTGAAACACATTACTATTTGTATGTCTGCACCCCTCTTTACATCCTCTTGTGTTTGAATACCTGAAGAGCAAAACAGGGAATAGCATGTGTTGTACCACTCCCTGCTTTGTAAACACAGCAAGCGAGCTGCAGGGTGGACAACTGAATGTGTGTTTTGAATGCCAAAAATACACTTTTTCAGGACTAAAATCAGATTTGGCTGAATTTAACCTGGAAGAAGTTTAAGCTGCTATAAATGGTCACTCTTGGCATCAGGATTTACAAAAGTAGCAGAGACTCTGGTTTAAAACTACTGACTCAGTGCAAAGCCTGAAAGTATCCCTGAAACCCTGCTTTTTCCATACCTGAAGAGGTACCCTGGATGAGGTGAGCCAGCCCTAGAGCTGTTTTTTTGGTGCTGTTCCAAGCTATATATACAGAAACCCATGAAACTCTGCGTTCCCACCGCTACACTCAAATGTGCCAATGCAATTAGCTGTAATTGCTGGGAAACAGGCTCAGTCTGTTATCTGCCACGTTTTAAAGTAATGATCCAACATCCTCCATCTGTCTTCATTAAAACACTCTTTTAAACTGACACCAGGATGGCAGTCAAAAATTTGCATTCAGCTCCTGTGGGTAAGTTAGTTGCAACGACGCTCAAGTTACGGATCAACAGCTGTGGCAGAGCGGGTTCCCAAAGAGAAACGCAGTCTGCTCCCTCTGAAACAAACAATAGAAGCTTCCCCAGGCGGCTGCTGCTGCTTGGAATCACACACAGCTAAGCTCACTCCACCCAGACGTCTCGCAGTTCGCCCGCAGAAAAACCTCAACCCCGAGCACTTTAATTAAACTTCGTAAAGCTCCTGGATCCGAAAAACAACCAGAAAGTTTTCGGGTCCCCAAAACTGGCAGAGGAAACAAGTGAGTGGAAAGGAAAGCATTATGTCTTACCCGTGAAGGCTAGTAAAAGTCACAACAACAAAGTTGCTGCCCTCCATAGCACTCCGGTACGCTCCTCTGTTCTCATTTACACGCAGCTTTATCCCCTCCCAGGACCGACAGCTTCGCTCGTAGTCACAGCGCCAGGACATTCATCTAAGGAAGCAAACCTTCCCTGCGCTGTGAAATGGGCATCGCGTGATCGTCTCCGACACCCTTAAAATCCGCCGCTGACTCGCTCTGACATACAATGTCCCGGTAACTAAACTTACTCCAAGTTCCCTACTTCTTACTTCAGTCACTGGGCTTGGCTCCTTGCCAAAGTTTTTTTTTTTTCTTTTTTTAATATTCTGTTTCCTGTAGATAGGGAGAGTGTAGTAGCTCCCTTAAAAATAAAATGCTTCAGCACTACAAACTGTGAAAGAGTAAAACAGAAAAGCCGAGTAGCCAGGCTTGGGGAACCCCAATTAATTCCACAAGCAACAGCTGCTCACTTTACCTACCTCCTGCCGACGCGGAAGCTTTCAAAACAGAAATCTAGCGAGTGAAAGAGGCCAACATATCAAATTGCTTTCAAAAAGGGATCTATTTCTCAGCAGCAGCCCCTCTCTCTGTGCCCGTAATGTAAGAGTTGGTGAGGACTCCTTAAACCCAGAGACACTGTCCAACAAGCTGATCCTAAGGCTCCACCTCACCCACTTCCCAGTAGTTGTGAGTAGCAAAAATTCTGCAGAGAAAAGCCTCAGAGAGCACAATTGCTTAATTCAACCACAGAGTTTCCTCCCGCCAGCCAAAGGCTTGCTTTGGTCATTAAATGTCAGGCGCTTGCTCATCCCGAGAGCATGACCTTCCATTGCCTTCTGGGACACCTGCCTGGCCTCACTGTGGTATTGGGGACCCTCTTCACCAGAAGCCCCCAGAACTGTAATCAACCTTCCAGCCTTCCCACCTGTTGTTCCACCTTGAACAAACAAAGTATTCCTTTTTTTTTTCCCAGCTTGTGGGACTCTTCACAATACAGTGCCATCCTACGTGTCAGTCTCCTGGTGTTTTACTTACCAGGTGCTCTATAAGACCAAAACTGGGACAGTTACAACTTTAATCCGCATCTTGCTTCCTTTTACCTGTGAATTGCAATTATTTTAAGAACATCATATTCTTTCCCTAGTTGCATTCACAGTAATGCCTGGCAGGAATGTCTCCATTTATTGCAGACAAGAGAATATTTCACATGGAGGATTTCTATATGTATTTATGTCTGATTTTTCCTTCAGCTTCTGAGTTTTCCCACTGGGTTTACATGAACACTGTTAAAATTAATTTCATTCATCAGCTGATTAATTATAGTAACATGAGAGTTGAGGCTTTGTCAAAGAGTATTTTCTAGAAAGTGAAATTTCTAGAGTCCTGTCAAGAGAAAAACTTGGATGACTCCAAATGCTGCAATGGCAGTTCTGCAGTGGTCATGAAGGTTGAAGAAGAGAGAGGCAATGTAGTGGACCCTATAGCACCATAAACAATTTCTGAAAGGCCAAGAGCCTATGCCCCATTGCATGACTCCAGGATTACTCCAAGCTACACTATTTAAGACAGCATCCATTGCATTGGCTTCCTGATGCCAACAGACTGTATCCGTTCAGACAGCAAACATGGGACAGGGCGTGTAGGACTAAGTTCCTCAAGACCCAGGTCATTTTCAGATGATTTTGAACTTGACAGCATCTAACTGGAGGAGAAATTTCCCCTGCACTAGCCATTTCTCATGTTCTCACCAATCACACCCCATCTCAACAGCAACAGCCTGAGCATCACATTTTTTCCTTCAAGCAAAAGTACAAGAATCTGGATTAATTTTGGTCCTTCTACATATTTGGATAATCCCTTGTTCTTGTTTCATTCTAGAGCTTTCCTCCTCGTAACTTTCATCTGCTTTTTCATGACATTTTAATATGTTAGATGACTATACATTCTGCACTACTCCCATTTTCTTTGCTGCTGCTCTCTTTATACGTTGACCTTGTCCACAGTAATTTCTTCCTTCCTAGAGTTATGTTTATCTCCTGCCCTTAACATGCAACCATAAAATCACTTAGCCTTGGGGCTTGTTTAGACTTCAAAATAGTTAAAAGTAGTAGGCTGTTCTATTAATGATTTTTCTTGGCACTGTAAATCCACCTCACATACATTGCCAATGACTTTTTCCCTCAGTTATGCTTTCCTCATGGACTTCAGTGAACCTGCTCATGTAGGGAAGCTTGGCATACGTGGAAGCATTCAGAAGAGCAGGAGTGACTCAGAATTATGAAGTTCTCTTGTCCTTGCCTTATACTTTCTTCCCTGGATAGCATCTGGCCAATCACCAACCATTTGCGTTATCTTTTGAAGATTTCCGATCACACCAGGGAGCAGTGCTGCCTGCAGTGTCAATTGTTGAAATTTCAGTTCCTGTATAAAGGGTGTACACGTATGCCAGTGCCTGGGCATCCACTGTAGCCAGTGTGGTTTGGATAGGGATTCAGCTGGACAGCTGCAGCAAGGCAGCAGTGACTTGCTGTGACCCACAACTCTGGGAAGAAGTTCATTCTGTAGCTTTTCCAGTAAACAAGAGTTTTTTTGTCCAGGCAGCTGCCTCCATACTGTGGTTCTTCACCTTGGAATCCTCCACTTTCCCAACAGCCCCCTAGTCACAGTGGGCTAGCTGGAGTGGGATGGATCTAAATTTGTGCTGTTAAGACCTTATCCTAGGATAAGGATCTGGGAAAAAGGCTTCCAGTCATTCAGCTTCTGTGGCATTTCAACTAGGATCAAGACGCAAAACTAAAGCGTTACTGACACTCATGTTTAAGGGGTGCCTTCAGCCCACTCTCCAAACTGGATTTGCTCTCTCTGGTCTCTGGAGCGCCCAGAACCCAAACATGTGTGGTGACCTAGTAAGGCTTTGAAAGGCTTAATATGCCCCTGAGTAACTGGAGAAGAAAACAAGAAGATAGGAGAGAAACAGAAAAAAACCACATTCTGGACCATCCCACAATGTAGGCTTATACTAAATGTCAGTCCTTGCAAGAATCCTTCCCTATGACAGTGCAATTTTAAAAATTACTGAATCTAGATGCTTTCCCAACAATCCTGTATAGTTCAAAAGGAGCACTGATGGTCTTTGCTTTCCATTACTATCTTGTAACTGCAGTCTGAAACTCCTGAACTGCAAGGCTTGAAGGCTGAGCTGCTCTACCATGGCTGGTGCCTCTGTCTGCAGAGAAGCAGCTGTGGTCTATTGAGACCAAATGGGTTCCCCACGCACCCAGAAGAAGTACAATCTCCAGGGATCCTTTCCACCCACCCAAACTCATCTCTGTCTCCAAGAACAACAAAAGTGCATTGGTCATCCTAACCATGGTTATCACGGTTCCAGGAAAGTCTTTCTATGTGGTGCTGGAGGGTTTCCTCACAAACCCCCAAAGGTCAGCCTTAGATGACTGAATCGCCTTCCATAGCCTGTGCTTTCCTCAACCTAAGTTTTCTGCATTTTCCTCACTAGTCCTGGCCAATGAGGAGCTTCTTGTGCAGGGGAGGGATAAATAGCCTATTTCACTGTGGGGATCCCTGCCACACCTGTTACTATGAGTATCTTCACTGAGTGCAAAGGGTCAGATGGGCACCTTGTCCCAACTGCCTTTGTTAAGAGACACCACAGAAACACAGAATATGCCAAGATGGAAGGGACCCACAAGAATTGAGTCCAACCCCTGCACAGAACCATCCCCAAGAGTCACACCATGTGCCAGAGAGTATCATCCAAATGCTCCTTGAACTCTGTCAGGCTTGGTGCTCTGATCACTTACCTGGGGAGCCTGTTCAGTGCCCAACTGAGAAGAACTTTTTCTAATACCCAGCCTAACCCTGGCCATTCCCTCAGGTCCTGTCACTGGTCACTACAGAGATCAGTACCTGCCCTTACCCTCAGGAGGAAGTTATAACGGCAATGAGGTCTCCCCTCAGTCTTCTCAAGGCTGAACACAGCAAGTGACCTCAGCCTTTCCTAATACAGCTTTCCCTCAAGGCCCTTCACCATCTTTATTGCCTTCCTTTGGACACTCTCCAATAGCTTAATACCTTGCCTATATTGCGGTGCCCAAAACTGCACACAGTATTCAAGGTGAGGCTGCCACAGTGCATTCTGTACCCTCGTGCTGTCAAAAGTCAGTGTGAGATGCATAAGAAATACAGGGCTGAAAGGAACAAACTGGGACATTGTTGTCCACCCTTTGCATATAAGAGAGCTGATTAAAAATGAGTGTAGGAGGAACACCCAAGTTGTAAATTGCTGCAGTCCAGGAAACACCAGCACCCTCCTAAAATGATTAATGAAAGACCAAAGGTCCCAAAATATATCACAGGTGAGGAAAGATGAAGTACACTGTCAGTGTCCTTGATCCCTACAGAAGATGTGGCAGGTGAAACTGTCCAACTGGCAGCACAAAGCACACCTTGACACTGCAGAAGAAGGGAAAATAAAATCCTTCATGCTTCTGTTATCATGACCAGCCTCTAGGAGGCAAATGAAATGGGCAGAGAAAGGCAATGTCACGAAATCACCAGTTGATCTAGTGCTGTCCTTGCCTTTTGGGAGCCACTCAGCCAAACTCACTTGACTAATCCTCCACCAAATTAAACTGGTAGAATTCCAAAGTAACTCAATTTGAAGAGATGCTCTGGATTCCTACCTGTGTACACCCCTCTCTCTGGCTGTAACCTGAAGTGTGCAGATTCAATGCTAGAGCACTGCAGGTTAATACAGAAGTATTCCCATACTTCATCATACTCCAAAAGCTGGAAGCTGTCACAGTACATGCCACATGAAAATGGTCAGAAAATAGTTTCTGTGGGTGTGTGCAGAATAATGTGAATCATACTGATCAGGATTTGGTGCAGTGCCACTTACCTGTGGCAGGGAAAGGAGGGTGCATGGCTAGAGATGCCATTTCTCCACCAAAACCCCTTGCCCAGTATTCCAAGCCCTTAACAAACAAAGATCAGCTGGAGAAAACCACGAGAAATCCACAAAGGCACAGACTCATGTCTTTAAAAAGAAAGCAGCAACTGGCTCTGGTACTATTGATCTCATATTCCTGGTACCAACACCTGCAAATGTGGTATCTCCTGATGTTTTAAAACAGAAATTGAAATAGTGTCTTTCAGTTGTTGCTTTTGCAGCCCATAGGAGATGGACCAGAGCTGAAAACATATTGGTCAAAGAGCTTTGATCTGGGTTCAGCTGCTAATTACACTGAAGGAGATATAAAAAAAAAAAAAAAAAAAAAAAAAAAAAAAAAAAAAAAAAAAAATCAATCCTGCAGGGAACAAGAACCGAGATTAACTCACCTCTAAGTCCAATTCCCACCAGATTTGGGATCCTGTGTTTACAAACTCCCTTCTGGACAAAAAAATTATTGCTCTGGTAGGGAAGGGCCTGTTGCAAGGGGAGGTGTCTCACAGTTCTCCTGAAATATTCTCTGTGATCCTACAAGAAACTGAGTGATTTCATGGACACAGATAATAGTGGGAGTTGATGGAGATCCACCTGTCTCAGGATTATGTTCTTGGCATATAAATCTGTGTCCCTTCATTTGCCTATGACACTGCACGTGACTGACTGCACAGGCAAAATGCAAGGATTAATTAATCAGTCATTG
>JAOXXN010000364.1:8887928-8906131 GCA_026770055.1 Myrmophylax atrothorax | reverse complement strand
AGCGACAGCCCAGCTTGTTAGAGCCTCCAATGAAAGTGCCCTTTGCAACAGGGGTGTTGCACAAGACTGCTGGCTGCTATTTACAAGGCAGTAGCTGCCACAAACACATATGCTGTGTCTGGTGACACCTCAGACACTGTCGTATGCACAGTCCTCAGGTACTCATCAAAAACCCAGCTCATACCACTGAGGAAAATCAGGATACCCTTCTGTGGGACCCTGTGATTGAACACACAGAGCAAATCCAACCCATGCAGAGCCTTGGCATTTTACAGAGTCTTCCCATATGAGAAAAATGGGAAGCAGTTGTGGGAGAGATGGCACTTTTGATATGGAATAATATTACCTGAAGGGCTGTATAATAGCTATACAATATTTAATCTTAAGTAGCCTCCCAGAAATCCTCTAGTCCTGATTATGCTTAGCCTGTGTACTCCCTCTGTACATTCCACTTCAAAGGGAGAGCAAGTGCTGCATCCTAACAGATGTGCTAGGAGAGCTCAGCAGGCAAAGGTGGACAGGGTTGTGATGGATCTGCCCTTCAAATCTCTACATGCTAAGCACAGGAGACATGGAGGAGCAGTGTCTACAATGGACACACTATTTTGTCCTGCGGCCATGCAGCCCTATCCCTCACTTCTGCTTCCACATACTAAGGTGTGTATGGAAAGGATGGAAAATCTCTGGATCTGCATGGAGTAATTTGCTCTGCATTTCCTGCAGCATTAGCCAAGAAATCTGAGATTTATTTCTTTAAGTCCTTCATGGTTTTCATTATATATTGCTCTGATAGTCATCCATCACATGAAAATCTCCGTTGGGCATGATCACACCATTATCCTCATAAGCACTTTAATTCCAAATTAAACATACTGTATGTGTGTATATCTCTACAGTCTCTTTCCCAGGTTACAATCATACCTATCCTCCTGGGAAAAATATGGATGCAACTTGCTGGCTTCCATTAAATTATGCCTAGTATCAATGATCTTTTGTATATTTTAATGTAGTATTTACTGCATTAGATGTTCAAGGCCAGGCTGGATGAAGCACTGGTCTAGTGGAAGATATTCCTGCCCTTGACAGAGCAGTGAAGCTAGATGATCTTTAAGGTCCCTTTAACCCAAACCATGCTATAGTTCTATGATTAGGTCCTTTTTCATGTGATTACAGCTTTTCCTGGCTAGATGGTGACAAGCTGGCCCACTTTAGAGAAGTCAGGGGGACATTGGGGGTGACCGATCAATGTTCACTTTAGAGATATGCAACAGCACCAGCATTCCACAGGGCCATGATCCCAAAGGGAGATACAAGCACATAGGAAAATATTATTGTAGTACTGATGACTAAGGCTAAGCAACTTCTTGACCTGTCATAACTCAAGTTCTCAGAGAATAACAAGGAAACCCCTGCCTGGTGACAAAGGAGCATGGTCAGAAGAAAAAATGGCCATCATATAAAACAAGGCCCAGGGAGCCTAATGTATAAACAAGAGAGAATGTAGCTCCCCTCTGGAAGATCAAACTTTCAGTAATTAACCAAATATGTAAAAATATCTGTGGTGATACAATATGACAGAAATAGGCACAAAAAATTTTATTTCCCTGGATATTTTCCCAACAAAAGTGCATGACATTTTTAACAAGAGTTTGAACTTCAACTGAAGCGCTACCTTGGCAGTAAATAAGCCATATAAATCCATAGCTCCAGCCATGGCCAGCAAAGGCCAGCATGGCCACGGCACAGGCATGCAACGTCGCAGCACTACCAACCTTTGCTTTTATTCAGTGCAAATTTAATTTATGTTAGCTTATTCCTGTATCTGTTCTCCAGGTGTTTAAAAGAAGTGCATGTTCCTCTGCACTTACCTGGCTGAGAGCAAAGACCTGTATTATTCCCATGTCCATGCACATGGACAGTCATCATTTAAGTGGTGGGTTCCTGTTAACCGAAATAGAAGTTAAAGAATCACAGAACGACAGAATACGCTGAATTGGAAGGGACCCACAAGGACCATCAAGTCCAGCCCTTAGACCTGCACAGAACCATCCCCAAGAGTCAAAACATGTGCCAAACACTTCTTGAGCTCTGTCAGGCTTGGTGCTGTGACTACTTCCCTGTTCCAGTGTCCAATCACTCTCTGAGTGAAAACCTCTTTTCTAATACCCAACCTAAACCTCCCCTGACTCAACTTCAGGCCATTCCCTCGTGTCCTGTCACTGGTCACCACAGAGAAGAGATCAGTGTCTATCCCTTCTCTTCTCCTCATGAGGAGGTTATAACTACAATGAGGTCTGCCCTCAGTCTCCTCTTCTCCAGGCTGAACAGACCAAGGTGTAGCTTGTTTGAGATTAATTGCTGACATTTCTACAGCTGGTGTATGATGCAGTATCACAGAAGATCCCTTTAAAATCAAGGGGATATGTGAAAAGGTAGGCAGGTATTGAAATTAAACACCTTATTTCCAAAGTTACAGTTTGTTGTACCGTGTTTGGTTTTCATGTGCTGCTTGCAGGGTTAAATAAGTTGTGGGCCAAATAAGAAGAAACAGCATTTTCTGTTTCTAACTGAATGATCAAGGTTTTGCTGGTGTATCTCCAGAAGGCAGTGACACCAAGATACACAGCAGAAAACATAATCAAAGACTCTGAGACTAAAGGGAATTAAGTAAGGTTTCAGCAATAATTTGCAGCACCAAATGCCTAGTCAGGAGAAATTAAAAAAGCAAGTTTTCTTAATAAGGAAGTAAAAACCCCCACAAAACACATGGCCCTCTAGCTTGGTGTGGCACCGAAGCAAAAGCTCGACCAGTTTTGGTGCCTACTCCCCACAAGGAGGTGGGTAATCTTTAGATAACTGCAGGACATCCCAGCTTAAAATACGAGAAAGAGAGGTGGAAGCTGCATAAGGATTAATGCAGGCAATGAGAAACTGTGCTCTTAAACCTAATCTTCAGGGTGTGTTTTGTTATTTCAGGTTCTTTTTTATGCCGTGTTCCATTGTTTGCAAATAATGCGTTTTTACCTTTCTTAGCAGCCTTTCAGTACATAAAGGGAGACTACAAGAAGGCTAGAGAGAGCATTTGACAAAGGCATGCAATGATCTAACACGGGGGAATGGCTTTAATTTGAAAGAGGGCGGGTTTAGATTAAGTGTTAGATAGAATTCTTACTGTGAGGGTGATAAGGCACTGAAACAGGTTGCTCAGAGTAGTTGTGAATGTCCCATTAAGTATTCAAGGCCAGCCTGGATGGGGCTCCCTGCCCATGGCAGGGTGGATGGAAGTCAATGATTTTTAAAGTCTCTTCCAACTCAAACCATTCTGTGATTCTGTGATTATAACCTTGAATCTTGCCAAATGACAACATGCTCCTTGTCCCAGAAGTGGCACATTTCAAGAGCAAAGTTCTGCAATGCTCTGCCTATGGCCCAGCTCTGCACTGGGCTGCTGGTGACCCCAGTGCCCAACTGCCCGTGTAATTGCTTAGGCTGGTTTGACAGTAAATATTTGCAGGGCCTGCATGATGAAGAAGTGTCTTCTAAGGACTGTTAGTATATGGCCAAATCCTCTGGATGAAGCAAAGTGCTAAAACCAGATGTAATCCCAAAAGACTTGGCAAAGGTGGCGTAATCAGAACAGAATAAATGCCTTCTGTCAGTGAATGAAAGTAATAATTTCCCTTAGAAAAAGCAGGATTGGATTAGCTTTGGGGATGAGCATGGCACAGACATGTAAACAGCTCAGACAGAGGTCTGAGTGTTTCTTTGGATCCCATCTACTAAATAGGTTGTGTCTGCCCAGAAAGGCAAGGACTGGAATTTTTTCCTACAGTCAAGTTGCTATTTTGGCATTAGGAGAAAAAAACAGCATAAAACACAAAAGGGTTAGGCAAATACAGTGTCCCAAATGAGTTTGCACAGTATATTTGGGAAGAGCATATTTACACTAGTCCAGTAAAATGCTGAGAAAAAATGCTGTTTGTAAACCAAATAAAGAAGAGCTCGTTCTCCTGGCCAGTCAGCCTGCAACACAGCTTTGCAGCAAGGGTTGAGCAGAAATGAAACTGGTGACAATACAGAGAATGACAATCTTTAGCAAGCACATGGAGAAAAAGGTAGTATCCAGTGCTGACCTGGAGCTGGGAAATATCTCTGGCACGTGGTAAAGTTATGCATCATACAGCTATACCTTAAGACTCCCAAAAATGTTTGGGTTATGAGGCAACCATGTCAGTGAGGCATGAAGTTTAAATTGACCAAAGTGTACATTGCTTCATTAATCAATATCTGATGTAGTGGAAAGTTTTTGAATGAATGAGTTCTTGGAAACTTGTTTCAGTCTGCAGCTGATCTTGCAAGTGTCCTACAATTTTGTTCAGGTCTTGGTTTATATTTCTACTCTTTTGTTTCTTAATGAAACAAGAAGAGCCCTCCATGGAGGCTCTTACATCACTTGAAGTAGAAGAGTGAAAAAAAGAAAGAAATGCCAGGCAACAGAGGCAAAAGTATTCATATCTCAGAAAAAAGAAACTTTAGGAGTTTACCAGACTGAAGGGAAACAGCCCTAGAATCAGACTTAAACTGAAAGACAAACCCATTGCTTGATGAATATAATGGAAATAAAAAGCACTGGAAACCACCGAGTTTCATGTGGGATGCCTCTGTTTGCAGGCAGTGGAGCCTGGGGACTTCTGTAAGGTACCTGGGAAATCAGACACAGGCAGCTGAGGCATCAACTGATCTTGCAGCAGATAGAGCTGGAGAGGATGTTAATTGGAATAGTCATGGTTCACAGTCACACAAATAAACATAAGTCACCATCAGTTTCAGTTTATGCTCTCATGACAGTTCCTACAAACTACAGCATCTCTGGAGGAGATACACATCTGTTTGGATGGCTTTGTCATGGGGAAGCAGCCTTCAAGATACACTCTAGCCACCCCACCCAGTCCAGAGGCAGTGCTGAGAAAAACACTTGGAGGACATGGCTCCAAGGATGAAGGGGTCTGGAAGAGAATAGCAGGGAGAGCAATCCCAGTAGGAAGGCAAGACAGCACTCTCTTGGAAACAAGCATAAATTAAGCAAAACCATTGTTCTCACTCCCCTCACACCTGTATCTTTTGTACTCTTGTAAAGCCAAATCATTACATTTAAGATGGAAAAGTAAACTAAGTCTTGTTTGTCCAAGAAGTGCAAGAATGCATTGGCAACTTTTCTGATGACAGCAAGGCTATAAATCTCACCCAATAGCTCTTATTGGAGGTCAGAGGAAAGGAAGTGAAGGTCTTAATGTTAAACTACTAGGTAATCCATATTGCCTCTGAAACTGCAATCCACAGTAGCTGCATGTCCCAGCAAACTCAGGATCATATGAACAATGGAACAGGAAGGAAGCAATGGATGAAAGAGTAATGCTGAACTACCTATGGAGGCATGCAGGGAGCTTTACAGGTCCCTGGAGTGAGTCAGGGAATGGGAAAAGGAGTCTTGTTTATCTACAGATCATAGTTTTTGCCCCTGTCTGCAGGGCATGCACCCAGTTTGGACCTTGGAACTACCATAGTGTTGCCCAACCCTCAGTCTAATCACCTCACAAGGCTGGCCCTCAGTGGAGCACATGGGGAAAAGCAAAGTCTTTAATGGACTGTGATCTACCCTCTCAGGGCTCCTGCTTGGGGTATGACATTGGAAGCACCGGTGAAAGCACATAATTCCACCTTTACAATGTGAAAATTGGCTTTACACATATATACATCTCTTGGGTGCTCAGGTGGGTTTTTCTCCTTACCTCTGTATCTCTTTACACACATGCAAGAACCTAATCCTGCTCCTCCTGAAGCCAGGGCTGAGCACATGCAAACATTGATGCATCCCAGACTGGACCCATGAGTATAAGGGGCTGGATGGCTGTCCAAACTAAACACTGACATGCTGAGTGCACAGAAGGTGAGTCACCAGTAAGCACAGAGTGGTCCCTCTAACACAGATAATTGACTGTCTGATGAAACTCTGGAGGTTCGTCTTGTCCAATGGTTGATGAACTGTTCTCAGTGAAACCGAGAGCGTGTTTTCTGGCTGACTTGAATAGAGTCATACTGCCACCAAACAGCATGATTTACTGTGATATCAGCAAATTAGCCCATATCTCTCTTTCCTCCCAGTTTTGTGTTTTGTTTTTGTTTTTTTTTTTCTTAAGTGTGGAATAATGACTTCCAGTAATGCTCAACTGTGTGTAGGCCACAAATAAGCTAACACCTAGAACCAAAGCTAAAGTGCAGTAAGTCTCACATTTGACTAAATAGAGATCCATGGGGTTTTTATCACTAAGAAATATAAGCCATGGGCTGGGAAGGAAGTAAACAGTTACTTCAGTAATGTGAACTGCAGTGTTACCTTCCTCTTATGCTTTGCAACCAAGTTAACACTGAGAAACAGAGTGCCTCCATCACCAGTAGTATGGCCTTAATCTTTGCTTTCACTACTGTTTCTGAAGTAATTTAACATTTTCAGAGTTAAGTAGTGCAGTAAGTTCACTTTACCTAAACCAAAACATTCCTTTCCCTATGGCCTCACTAAGCAAAATCTCCTACTGACTTCCATGGGACTTTTGCCTACCTCAGACACCTGAATAATCATGGGCAGAGAGAGAAGAGCAATGCTTTGTTGTGAAAATCTTCCTTCAATACATGCTAAGGTGTCTTACTCCTGGGGTGAGAGTCAAAAGTAGTGCCAAACGTGGGGAAACATCGAGGGACTTCAGATGGCAGATGCTCAGATTTACGGGGAAGAGTTATTTTTTCTCCATAGTGCAGAAGATACTTTGAATGTGTTTCCTCCAGTTAGTTCTCCACCTTTATAAAGTCTTTGGGCATTCATGAGTTGGCATCACCTCTTTGCAGTGTGTCACATATTAGCTTAATAAAACAAAAATAACTATCCTAAGAAAAGCTTATCGAGGAGAACCTTAACGTTGTGATTTCCACATAAGGGTCTTAAACAAGTGATGCAAGTGCTCTATCCAAGTCTCAGTCTCCAGATTTAAGGCAGTGAGACCATTTATCACTTAGCACATAACAGGCCAGAAAACAACTTGTTAATTGGCTCAGCTACCATTTGAGCTAGATCACATCTCCTCCAGAGGCAGTTAGTTACAGTGAAAAACCTTTCGTGGTGGAGGCAAGACATTCCTGTGTTTCAGGCCTTTATTGTTAAATTAAAACACAATTACCTATAATAAGGATAAGGAGAACTCGGAGCACCTTCCACAGAGCAGAAGCCTGGCTTTCTCTTCAGAAATTTTAAACACGGAAAGAAGAGGGGCCCTGGATCCAAAGACGGTAAAATGGGCATGTACTTTCCCACTGACTTTGGAGAGCCTTCTTAAAGACACACTGGAGTGGTTCAAACTTGCTCTACCTTTGAGTGTCACTGATACACTAGGGCTGGCACTGCATATGGAAAACTTAGACACCAGACTCATTATTAAGAGTGAACATTTTCAGATGCAGCATAGTCCAGTATGCAAAAGGGGGGAAATGCACAGGAAAAAATAACTGGAATCGAGGCTGCTATGCAAGTTTTTACTCTTCTCTTAGAAGAAGGAATGAAGAAATTGTCCTACCTGTCTCTCTTTTGTCCTCTTTTGTATCTGAAGCTCTTTGTCACGACAAACAGGAGGGATTGTTTTCAGCACCATACAAAAAGCCGCAGCTTCTTTTAAACTCCCCGGATGGTTCCTCCGCAGAGCACGCCAGGCTTCTCCCCAGCTGGGAGGTGAAACCGAAGAGGGAACACCACGCTTTCCAGGATCTGGAGGCAAACCCGTGCAGGGGCACGCTGAACGCAATCCAGAAGTTACAGGACGCCTTGGCGTGTTCCGTGTACTCGATAAGGACTGCAAGAGACAAGGCAAAGTTCCCGGGGGCTGTGGGTGGAACATGGCACAGTGCAGCACTGAGCAAATAAAAAGCAATTGATCGTTGGACTCGGGTGTGACACTGGGTATTACAAAGGTTTCTATACCGTGGGCAGGAGTCTGTATTTCCTCTAAGAGAAATGCAGCCTTAGAAACCTGCTGGTGCCCTGCTGCAGCCAGAGCAACAGCAAGACACTGAGCACAAGTTTTGGCTGTCAACAGATTTGTCTTCTTGGTCAGCATTCAGATGGAGAATTTCAATCACAAATTATATTCTTTCTTACAGGCCAGACATTTTACTACCTCCCATAAGGACCTATAAAATGTATGTAACTTCTCTGAGTTAGTTGATTATTTGGGGGGTTTATGGCGCCAACTACAACAGGATACTGAGTCAAGTTTCTGGATTCTATGGCTATGAGAAAAAAAAACCCATGTAGGTTCAGCTTTGGACGCAAATTTTTTTCTTTCAGTGACCTTTTCACCCCCCCAAAAAAGTTTACAAAGACGATTCTGAGATAGACAAGAGACAGAGCTAATATAAAACATCACCCAACTACAAGTGTGTCAGGGCGCAATATGAAACCTTAAGATAAAATTAAATTGTCTGAATAATGACATTTACCTGCAACACCAGCATTGCATCTTTTGCTACAATTCAGTAATACAAACTTCCAATACTAATTCACAAGCTTTGACTAGCTCCTGTAAGCCCTTTTTACCACCTGCTTTTAGCTATAATGATACCTTCTGCCTGAAAAATTCCAAATTAATGTCAGGTTTAAATATATAAAGACTTTTTTCAAAGAAACCTTTTTTTTTAACATTCCTTGCAATATGCTAAATTATTGAAGCAGAAACCTTTCTAAAATGTGATTCACATCTCCTTAACCATCTCATCTGTTTGGGTTTTTTTTGTTCTATCTGTTCTTGGCTAATGAAAAGAGATTTGTCAGTACCACTGTTCTCTGCAGCTTTTTTCAAACTAAATCTATTCTTTGGCTTTCAGTGCAGCAGGTGGGATTGCAAACATAGCAGTGAAAGCTTACAATTTTACTTGAAGATCTCCCATTAGATAGTGGGCCATGGTTATGACTAATAGGGTCATGTGGACATGACCTAAAGAAGGAAGGGTAACAGACCGAGCAACACTGAAATGAGACTCAAATCTCCTCTCAAATCTGTGACAAATACTAGGTTAGCCAATAAATACTGCTGTGCTACTATTTCCTTATTCATAAAAGAGGATAGTAGTTCTTCACTTCATCAAGACACCAAGTAGCAGACATCAGCAACAAAGAGGTGTTTAGACACACACCAATTATGCCTGGAACATGAGAATTTCTGAGTCTCTTTCATGTAACAAGGGCAAAGGCTGTCTCAAAGCCCTGTTAAAACCACTTTTTTTTTTTTCAAAATGGAAATATTCACCTCTGTGTGAGGTAGAAATGAATAAGCTCTTTTTCTGTTTACTTTGCTTTTCCTGTATTAGTTCATGATACTCTTACCGAAATTGAAGGTCTTCTTAAGGAAAAAAAGGTGCCACAGAGTGTAGATTTCGGGTTTAATACCAGTAGAAATATGCCAGCCATTCCTGTTAGCATTTTGCCTTCAAGCACTGTAGCTATGAGTCAGCAAGCTGATAGGAAGACTTTGACACAGCCTTCAGAATCAGCCTCAGAGGATACACAAAATTACAATTCTTTCCTGTCTTTGCTATGTTGGTCCCTAAAGTAAAAATAACTTCAAATTAACAATGGTTAACAATTTGGAACTGAGAGTACAGCTTTAGGTTAAGGCTTTTGCAGCATGAGAACTCCCTTTGTTTGAAGTGAAAAAGATACTCTTTAAGAATGATGAAATTTTAAAGGGGAAAGAAAGACATTCTGCTGCCTGAGGGAGAGCTATGTTGCAAGAATTGCTTACACAATCTGGTCTTCCCTTAATGACCCTCAGCTCTTCTCCAGAAGATTTCTTCCAGAGAAGTTCTTTCCAAAGCTTCCCCTTTACAAAATACAACTTACTGGGGAGCATTTCCCATCTCTTCCATCTTGTGGGCTATGCGTGGTACCAGTATCTCTTTGTCTCATGCTCTGTGAATTCAGTGTCTGTACATAGCTATTGAGTGTGTTTCTTCGTCATCAGTTTCTGCTTTAGAAATATCCTGCTGTGTTGTGGCTTCCTCCTGTAGCTGTAATGTGCTGGAAAGAGGAATGGCAATGGACAGACCTCTCATGACTTCTTGTGGACCCTCATCCTGCCAGCAAGAAGCACACCAGCCATGCTGGAATAAGAAAACTTAGAATACACTGATGGATGAAGCAAAGGTATTTGGGTTTGGCTGTTCTGCATATCCAACATATAAAACCGGCCCATGTGAAAACAGATCCTGAAACATAGATGCATTCATCAGTCACATGATTTCACTCAACTTTTTGGGCAAGGGCTTCCTTGCAAGGGCTAGCCCTTCTTCCTTCTCTAGGTCTTGCTGTGCATGGCACAAAGACCATATAGTTTATCAGATATACATAACTGAGTATCTAAAAACACGTACTTGTTGGGAGTGAAAAGAAATGGCCACTTTCATTTATGGACACCAAAGCTCAGACTGATTTGGTACAGATCCTGCAAACAAAGGTGTTATGCTACAAACCATCAGGACAGTTTCATGGGATATGAGCTTCAAGACAAAAGCCACCCCATACTCAGAAGCTAATTTTTGTTTTCCCCCACCCTCAGATGGGAGCTGATACAAAAAAAAAAAAGTGTATTTATTTGCATTTTCATTGGATTGTTTCCCTTATGGTGTTTCTCTTAAACACCAGGAAATTACAGGAATTGAGGGGTGTTCCTCTAGGAAGGCGACATCGCCAACAGCCCAGCAGCTGAGGTGCCTTCACACCAATGCCTGCAGCATGGGCAGCCAACAGGAGGAGCTGGAAGCCACTGTGGTGCTAGAAAGCTATGCCCCTGTTGCCATTACTGAAGTTTGGTGGGATGAATCCATGATTGGAGTGCAGCTATCAATGGCTACAGCCTGTTCAGAAGAGGCAGAAGAAGGAGAGGCAGAGGAGTTGCCCTCTGCATCAAGAGTTGGAGTGTGTGTGAAGAGCTGTCTCTGAAGAACAGCCACTAGCAAGTCCAAAGCCTATGGATAGGAATCAGAGACCAAGGAAACAAAGGGAATCTCATGGTTGGTGTCTACCACAGCTGCCTGATCAAGGGAAGCCTATGGACAAAGCCTTCTTGCTCCAGCTATAGGAGGCATTGCTCTTGCTGGTTCTTATCCTGCTGGGGGACTTCAGCCACCCCAATGTCTGCTGCATGACAGGCTGTAGGCAATCCAGGAGACTCCTGGAAGGCATGATGGGTAAATTCTTCAGCCAGGTAATAGACAGTTCTGCCAGAGGGGATGCATTACTGGATCTGCTGGTCACCAATCCAGACAAGATAATTGGGGATGTCAAGAGTGGAGGCAGCCTGGGGTGGAATGATTATGCATTAGTCCTGAGGGACATGGGTCAGGTATGGAGTACATTTAGGCCCATGAGCTTTAGAAATGCAGACTTCCAGCTCTTCAGGGAGATAGTTGGTGGACAGGGGAGTGGAACAGAGCTGGCAGATCCTTACAGAGGTCTCCCACAGAGCATGAGTTAGCAATCCCCAGGAGAAAGAAGTCAGGCAAGGAAGGACTGACTGACATGGCTGAGTAGGGACCTGCTGGTCAAAGTAAAGGGAAAGAAGCAAATGCATAGAGTGGAAGTTGGGACAGCTGACCTGGGAAGTGTATAGAGATGAAGTATGGTTGTGTAGGTATGGGGTGAGGAACGCCAAGGTGAAGCTGCAACTGAACCTTGCAAGGGATGCAAAGAATAACAGGAAGGGCTTCTACAGGTGTGTTAACCAGAAAAGGAGGATCAAAGAAGGTGCAACTCCCCTGATAAACAGTGCTGGAAAACTGGCAACAATGGATGAGGAGAAAGCAGTTTTTTGCCTCACTCTTCAATGGCAACTTCCTTCCCACACCTCTTGAGTGGGCGGACAGCAGAATGGGAACTGGGGGAGCAAATTTCCCTTCCACTGTAAGAGAAGATCAGGTTCCTGACCACCCAAGAAACCTGAATGTACATAAGTCTATGGAACCTGATGAGATTCATCCCAGAGTTCTAACAGAATTGGCTGATGTAGTTGCCAAGCCACAATCCATCAAAAAGTCATGGCAGACAGGAGAAGTTTCAGATGACTGGAAAAGGGAAAACACTGTACTCATCTTTAAAACAGGTGAGAAAGTATGACCCTGGAAACTACTGCTCTATCAGCTTCGCCTCCGGGCCTGGTAAAATAATGGAACAGATCCTCCTAGGAGCTGTGCTAAGACACATAGAGGACAGTGATTTGAGACAACCAGCACAGCTTCAGCAGGGTCAAGTCCTGGCTGACCAAGCCAGTGGCCATTTGTGATGGGTGACTACATCAGTGGACAAGGGAAGGGCTACAGATGTCATTTATCTGGACTTCTGTAAAGCCTTTGACATGCTCCCTCATAACATCCTTCTCTCTAAATTGGAGGGAGATGGATTTGATGAGTGGACTGTTAGATGGATAAGAAACAGTTTGGAAGGTCACATCCAGAGGGTAGTGGTCAATGGCTCAGAGTCCCAGTGGACATCAGTGACAATTGGAGCTCCTCAAGGGTCCATATTGGGACCAGTGTTATTTAATATCATCATTAATGACACAGACAAAAGGATTAAGTACACCCTCAGCAAACTTTCAGATGACACCAAGCTGCCACACCTGAAGGGCAGGACACCATCCAGAGGGACTTGGACAAGTTCAAGGAGTGGGCCCATGGGAAGATTAGGAGGTTTATTAGGGCTAAGTGCAAGGTGCTGCACCTGGGTGAAGGCAATCCCCAGTATCAACACCAGCTGGGGGGATGAACAGACTGAGAACAACCCTGATTAGAAGGACTCGGGGCATGCTGGTAGATGAGAGGCTGGACTTGACCCAGTGTCCTAGTTACAGCAGCTGGGACCATGTGGGTATAACAAAAACTGTGTATCCTACACCCACTGTGTCACTTCTGATGAACTGTTAAAACTGGATGGTTTGCAGCAGCTGCTCAGGGCACACCTGACACCTCAGGCTACAAGCTGGGTGCTAAAGAACCCTGTGAGATAGGTGAGGCATTAGCACCTTCACAGCCAGCCTGAGGGGTCGTGCCTGCTAATGGGCCATCAAAGATTCCAAAAACATCCCATGACTCACGGAATTAATCCTTCATTGTGAAAAGTCCTTGCCCTGGGGGAGGTACTGGGTGTTCCCACCTGAACCTGAGCAATCTTGGGGCTTGGGGACTTCTGGTACCACTCATTGAATCCAGAGGAGGACCAGAACCTCAACAGGACTGCGACTGCCACTCTCAACCAGACTGTGACCATCACCCTCTCCAACAGGTTTTCCTTTCCTTTTACTTTGGACTGAGCGGGACCATGTCTTTCTCAGCACAGGGACTAATGCCACTCTATTTGTGCCCCAGGGTGCTGGGTTATACATGTGGTTTTTGTGGGTTAAAATCAATTTTTCTCTTTATCATTGTATATATAGTAATATTTTAGTAAATTGTAACTCTGACTTGTAGTCTCTCAAGTTGGGTTCATTTCTCCTGCCAGTTTACCTATAAACCAGCACAACTGGCCGTGTGCACTCATTGCCCAGAAACCAAACATGTCCTGGGCTGCATCCAAAGCAGGGTGGGCAGCAGATCAAGGGATGGGATTCTGCCCCTCAGCTCTGCTCTGGGGAGACCCCACCTGGGGCTCTGCATCCAGCTCTGGGGTCCTCAGCACAGGAAGGACATTAACGTGTTGGAGTGAATCCAGAGGAGGTCGCCAAGATGATTAAACAGATGGAGCACCTCTCCTACAAAGAAAGGCTGAGAGAATTGGGATTGTTCAGTGTGGAGAAAAGAAGGCTTACGGGTGACCTAATTGTGACCTTCCAGTACCTGAAGGAGCCTACAAGAGAGATGAAGAAGGACTTTTTACAAGAGCGTATAGTGACAGGACAAGGGGGAATGGCTTCAAACTCAAAGAGTAGATTTAGATTAGATATTAGGAAGAAATTCTTTACCAGGCTAGGTGGAGCTCTGAGTGACCTGGTGTACTGAAAGGTGTCCCTGCTCACGGCATTGGGGTTGGAACTGTATGATCTTTAAGGTCCCTTCCAACCCAAACTATTCTATGAGTCTTTGACTCACAGGCATTAAAGCAATATCTGCACAATATAGCGCCAATAAGCTAGTGGAGTTGTGGTTGTGTCCACCTGAAGTTATTGCCACACAAGTCAGACACAAAGGGCTTTTAAATTTCTCTCTTTCTTACTTTCTTTTTTTTTTTTTAAATATATTTTTTTCAGCCATTGAGTTCAAAACAGGGTTTCACAAAGGCTTGCATCGTCACAAGCGCCATCATAATGAACTGTGGTGCTAGAGTTTAGTAGAGAATAATTTCTTAAGCCGGTCAACTTCACTGGCTGAAACCAGTGTCTTGTGAGAGTTTGCTTTTCCACATGGCAATAGCACCAGCATTAGAAGCCTCACAGTTGTGCCTCTGAAATGGGCCAGAGAATGGATGTTACTGAAACAAAAGAAGAGAATGTCTGCTGTTGAATATTCAGCTTGACCATTTACTGAGAACCCTATTTTATGAAGTGAATTTGCAACAAGGCAGCGTTAACTTGCCTTCAAAGACATGATTTAAATCTCTGGAGGGAACTCCCATGTATATTCAGGACAGCTACCCAAACTCACTAGCAGAATTTAGAAGTCTCCCACTGAGAAATATGCCAGCAGATGCTTCCTGACATTTAATGCTAAACATGCTATAATGAGGCTATAAACAGCCCTTCACTCCAAAACATATGAAGGAATAGCACAAGACCCCAGGGAGGGACAGCTCTGTAGAAATGGGTTTGTTGTTCCTGATTAGGATTCAGACAGCCCTCCCTGGTGTTGTTAGTCCTGGTTTGATTTGTTCCAAGGCATGTCAGATGTTTGTTTCACAAACAGACTCCCTGATACTTTCACCATTATGGAAAATTAAAAATAAAAGGTGTAAGTAAAGAAAGGGAGCCACAATCTGAGTCTAAAAGCAGCACATGGTCATGTCGAAACTACAACCCACTGTTGTCATGAGAGCTCCTGACCAAAGTTTCCATTTTAACTTTTGCAGCAGTGTGGTTGTCACCTTCCAGTGAATTTCAGGAAGATTCTTGTGCCTACTTCCCTTTGGCTGCTGTATAAAGTCTCAGTTCCCCAGCAGTTTGCTAGAATACCACTGACATAACCTTCAAAGGAGCACTTTTTAAGACTTCTGGAGAAATAGAGATGTTTCAGTCTGAATACCTGAAACCTTTTGGCTCTCTGATCAGTCTTACTAACAGTTAAATGTAGAGAACATTACAAGAAAAGAAAATTAAAAGGTGTGAAAGACACCTGTATAAAATAGAAACTAAAGAACAGGAACAGAATAAAATCTGGCTCCACCCTCAAATGGGGTGAATGGCATGTACATAGCTCATGTTGTTAGACACAAGTCAAGGCCTGTGCATGGTTTCTCAGATTCAGCTTACTTTTTCTACAACTGAACCACAATTAACAACAGTAATGGGATCCATAGGTAATATTGTTTATGTTACAGGACTTTGAACATTAAACAGGATCATAAATTAGAATTTGACCCTACATGCCTAATTGTGCAAACAAACAAAGGATCACAACACTTATTAAACTTGGAATTGTTTAATACACAGGAGCTCCTACAACTGTAAACATTTAAAGTATTATTGCAAGCAATCACCGACACTCCTGTCTGGAATCATCCACCCTGAATTAGTCAGGGAACTCTAAAACATTACAAAATACTTTTATTGAACATATCACATATACAATCACAACAGCGTTCATTAAGAGTAACATAGTGCGTATAGTTCTAATCCCTCATGAAAGCAGACTCAGACACTCCAATTCTCATTCTAGCAGAGACGAGATTTGAGTGAAGGATTTCCAGAAACGTAATGATTTACATGTTCATAATAAAGGACTAAAGTTAAAACAATCCCTCAGCATGACAGGCAAAGGAGAGTACGTGGAACTGAGTTTCCCCCTGTGGAACAAGCTATTAAGGGCTATTTGCTGGCCCAGCAAAAGTCAGAAGTGCAGTTACAATGCTAGGTGCTAGTCAAGAATTGGCACGAGTTTTTGGATTTTCCAGGCCAGGTGTCTGTCTCCGACTTGGGCAGTCAGTGCCAAGGGCCCTCAGTGAAACTGACCTGCATTATCCAGTGGATGAGAATACATCTCACTGCTCAAACTCCCAAAATCTGTTTTACTGCAAATCTTACACAGGTTTTGGCTCTTCATTATTTGATGGGTCCCAAGAGGTGCCTGAAGCTGTCAAGATTCTGGAATAGGTTTGGGGAGGAAAAATTAGGCAGAAATTATATTTTTCTAGGACTTTTCACACATAACCATGTTCTGAGCTTTCCCTCTACTCCCAGATCACTCTGAGTTAAGGCAGCATCACAGATATACTTCTGTTTAACCCAGCTTTTGAAAAGAGGCATTTGACAAAAAAGAACAAGAGAAATAATTTCAACAATGATACCCCCAAGTACAGTTTATATTGTCAGGGGAGCAAGTTAAACAATAGTATTAGCTTGTTAGCACTGTTTCCCCTTTTCCCAACATGTTTTTGGAGTGCCTGGGTGTGTTCCTTGCATGCTGGGGACATCAAATGTTCAGAGATGCAAATTCAAAACAGCTGTGAAGACGCCTCTGATATCCCCCAGCTACAGAAATATACTTTTGGTTTAGCTTTGCAAAATCACCAAACTTCCTGCTCTTTCCCATCTTCTCTCAAGAAAAGATAAAGGGCCGGTATAATAGGTGCCCTACTTACCTAAGGCTTTGATCTCTCACAACTCTCTGCTCACAGATTTCTGGAGGAGCCCCAGCGTACGTGAAATTACAACCCAGCAAGCTGCTGTGCTTTCCAAGAGGGCTGGCTTCAGCACCATGTCTGCAAGACTTCAAAGGAGAAAGGAAAGTTATTTTCTATTTATCGCTCCAGTTTCCCTCTCTGCTGCCTCTGGACACTGTCAGTCCTAGAAGATCATAGAATGGCTTATGTTGGATATGACGTTTTTCGGGACAGGCTTTACACTGAACTTCTATGAACCATATCTAAGGAGAAATATGCTTGTGAGACATTTTGAGTTTGGGGTTTTATTATATTTCCTTTCAGTAGTCAGAGTGTGAAATTCTACCATTAGATATACTGGCCTTTCCTTCAAATACACACACACACACACACACACACACACACACACACACACACACACACAATTAATTCACGGAATGTCTCGATTATGGAGCAAAGAGCTGACTTCTAAAAAGAAAAAAATGATTTGAAATCGGCAAATAGTCGCAGTATACGTTTTTGTGGAAACTGGGTTCTCGAGGTGGTCATTAAGCTCTGCAGTAATTTTGGGAGCTGTACTTTTGTGATCCTTTCTAACAATTCGCGTAAGAGTCCGACGGTCCCTATCTGAAAGTTTTGGTTTTCTTCCGGAGTTTTGTTTCGACGAGGAGGTTTTTCCCTCTTTCTCAAAGGCTGTCATTACTTTCGAGACAGTACTTCTTGATACACCAAACATTTCGGCTGTTTTCGTTACGCTAGCGCCTGCCATACGAGCACCAACAATTTGACCTCTTTGAAAGTCCGATAGATCTGTCATTTTAATGAATTTTAATTACCTTTTTCTGATGATATCTGAAAAGAAACAGCAATTTTAGCAAAACATATTAAGCAACACTAATAATAAATCAAAAAACATAAAAATAAACAAGCTTTTGAAACTTTTATAGATATTTCAAAATTATGATGCTAGGTGTTTCCATTATTTTGTCCAAGTAAGAGAAAGTAAGAGAGATCACCAAAACACAAAATTTTACTCTTTTACTTGTTTCAGGCATTTGACTGCGGCCATGCTGGAGCACCGCCTTTAATCGAGCAACTCGACTCCAGGACTTATTCTTTTGTAAGCCCAGTACTGAACCCGGAATCATGTGGTTCCACACAGCCATTCCTGTGCCTGTATATACTCTCTTTACTCTGTTTCAGTCATTTCACTGCGGCCATGCTGCAGCACCGCCTTTAATCGAGCAACTCGACTCCAGGACTTATTCTTTTGTAAGCCCAGTACTGAACCCGGAATCATGTG
>JAOXXN010000364.1:8814330-8865177 GCA_026770055.1 Myrmophylax atrothorax | reverse complement strand
ACTTAAACAGTGGGGCCACTTCTGCGCACGCTGAGCCTCACCTAAAAAAATCAACTGCGCAGGCTCGAAGGGCACACCCACGTGGGGGAGAGTCCTTCCCAAATCTTCGTTAGCGAAGATTGGCCATACATACATAACTGAAGAACTAGTCTGTTTGAAATTCTAGATAAGGAATCAAACATTTTAATGAGACTCATCTAACAAGTCAACTTTTCCAAGAATGGTCTGCAGGCAGCAAACCCACTTATTTAAAAATGAGGAGGTTGCAAGTTAATATGTGCAATTCTCTGAAGAGAATTACATGCCACAGAAATATAGGCAGTGAAAGTCCCACTAGTATACAAGTAAAAGGATCTGAGCAACCAAAACAGAACTTCAAATTGTTACCTTAAGGTAGATTCTCATTCTTGACCTGAACAATCTTTAGGCTGTAACAAACACTGAATGTACTGTTTCATCCCTGCTTAGAAGAACGGTGTTACTTTTTTCGATATATAAGCACAGTTTTAAAATTGGTAGGCTTAATTACTGACATGGCTCATCTGATGGTGTGGGTCTGTTGCTTACACTGTTGGCATTTTCCTTAGGAACACACAAGATTACCAACAGTATATATATCTGCCAAATCCACAGAAACATCATCCAGCAAACACTCAGGTCTTAATTTGATGGATCTCTAGTGTAATTAATAGGTTATAAAGGAGACACTGATGCTTCAGAATAATGACAGTGGAATCATCCCATTACCTTTGAGGAAGACAAAATTTAGATTATTGGGTTTTTTTCCTACCTTCCTTCTTGTCTTTTCATACAAAAATCTTGTTCTAGTAACTGAAATTAACCAAAAAAACCCACTCTGAAAAATGCAAACTGAGCATGTACAACTGTGTGTATACTCATGTTTGCACATTTAGTGACAAGCAGATTTAATTTTTCACATGAAAGTCTCACTGGTATTGCAAAATTGAAAGGTGAAACTGCAGAACTGAGCTCGTGCCATAGGTTACAGATGTATTTCACCTAAAATAATAAAAAGACTTTGTACAGCAAAAAATAAATTGAGAGATGAAATATTACAAGACTTAATTTTTTAGGGGTCTCCTGAGCAGCCAGACCTTAAGTTACCACTCTTTAAGCCAAATAGTTCCAGCTTGACCATAACTTTGAGTGCAAATCAGACACTTCCATGTATTACAGTAGCCCTTCTTAGCAGACCATATGCATGCAAGTCCGGGACTTCAAATACACAGCCCGTGGAAAAGGGTAGGGGAACAAGTCTGAAGCATCTCCCCAAAACTAGTCCATTTTCAAGACAATGTTCATATCCCATGAATAAATCTCAAGCTTGGGGACAGGCTCTCAGGCAAGGTACAGAATTCTAAACCACGCCACCTGTGGCTCTGTCTGTGGGATGCAAGCATTCAGTTAAAGTTCACTTCTACAGGGAACTACAGGCAACAGGACTCTGGAGAAGGTTTCTGAGCATGGGCAAGATGAGTTCAAAAGCAAGGCAGCTGGGTAATGTTGTTATGGTAACAACATTAATCTTGAACATACCCTTATCAGGAAGAACGTCCTCATTAGCGGTAAACCTTATACCTTTCCCATCATGCACTGAGACATGAATTCAAAAGGCAAGAAGCAAGCAGGATATAAAGAGAGAAGAGTATGAATTACAATATAATCAGCAGTGTCAAACACAAGACAAATATTCTAGCTCTTAATAATAGACAAAATATCCTCCTAGGTCTTCTGCCCCAGCCCAGGCTTTGAAGAGCAAGGCTGTCCACGAGTAAGGGATTGTCTGGGTTAAAACAAGAACAGAATTTGTGCTGGCAAAACTAAACTGCAAGCCCTGATCCAAATCTGCAGAGCAAGCATTTAACAGCATAGTGCCATAGAAGCCTGCTTAGTAAGGAAATAAAAGCAGTAGGTACCTCACTAACTGCAAGAAGCAACCATTGAGCAGTGAAGAGAAGCAAACAGCATTCATATAATTCTGCATGAAGCCATGTCTTCCCATGGGCTTGTGGGACACTTGTCTTATGCAAATGGAAACATCAGTAACAGCTGTAAATAGTGATGCTGTCCCTTCTGTCCCTCCAACTTGTGTGCAGATCTCCAAACCCACCTATCAGCTGTACACTGAAAAGTGTAGGCAAGTACACTTGGATTTAGCCCAAATCCCAGGAGAGTCATGCCTTTCTAAGAGATATTCCATCACAGATATTAGGTGGAGTAGCTCAGATCTTTTGTTTCCCAAATGGTATCTAAAATTCTCAAGCCTACTAATGTAGAATTCTGATGCTGATTTGGACCAGCGCAGCAGCCTCCTATCATGCCTAGTACCCGTTCTCTAGAGTGGCTCAGGTAAGTCACAAAAAATTCCATCAGTCAGCTATGAGACATAATTGATGACCTTGTAGCATGTGTATCTCATGTCCTAAAGCTAGAGTTTCATTCTTTCTAAGCTTCTTAAAAAATACATAAGTACCCATGCACACACTTGTGTGGCAGCCCTGTATAGTCCCTGCTGCTCAGAGATTATGTTCTATTATCTTTGAGTTTCTCCTAATATTTGCCCACCCTGAAGTTTCACAGTCAAGTCATGGACTGCATGAAGCTGATTTCTCATATCAGCTTTGAATTTGTCACTTTGTGCCTAATGGAGCAATTTCGTCCTCCAATTTTAAACACTCCTGGCTGTAGCACGGTCTGGAGAACGGCAGTGCTGCACAATGCACACTTCCTTGTATCTTGGTTCATCATGACAACATAAATAGTATCCACATAAAAAACTAGTTTCAATTCATGATTTCGATATATAATGGGAAACATTTGCATTGAACAGAAAAAGATTGAAAGCACTCAAATGTGCACTCAAGTTCCCTGTTAAAAAGTGTTTTGTGTAACTGATGACAACAGTCAAGTTCCTAGAGTTCCCTGTGGGTGTAGAAGTCTTTGACCTGTCTGGCCACTGGAGGTCATCGTTGCTCTGCTGGGACACAGCTACAGGACCATTCTCTCAAAGGTGGGTATGGACTTTTTAGTTAACTTCAGTGTTTTAATGCAGTATGTTTCAACCTTAGCAAGACTAGACGGTGCTGCTAAAGGCAGGGATCACAGAATCATCACAGTTGGAAGAGATTTTCAAGATCACCTTGTCCAACTGTCAACCCAGCACCACCATAATCACCCCTAAACCATGTCCTCAAGTGCCACATCCAGACACCTCTTGAACACTTGTAGAGATTCCGCCACCTCCCTTGACAACTTATTCCAGTATCTAACCACCCTTTCAATGAAAAAATAAATTCTAATATCTAATCTGAATCTTCTCTGGGACAACTTAAGGCCAGTTCCTCTCATCCTTTCACTAGAGACATGGCAGAAGAGACCAACTCCCACCTCACTACAACTTCCTTTCATAAAGTTTCATGTCCCCCCAACCCTCCTCTGATGATGATTCAGCTCCCCAAAACTACACTCAACTTTTCACTTTAGAAATAAACCTTGTTTTGCTTACAAAATCTCTGTATATTCTACTTTGTTAGAGGAATCCCAGTATCAAACAGTCTCATTTGCACAAAAGGGAAATGTGTGTCAGCTAGGGACTGCTTTCCCCTTGATTTTTGGGTTTGGTGTGATGGTATATTGACAGAGCTAGCACCATCTGTAGGGTTGCCAGCTCTCGTAGGTTTGGAAGGATTAAAAGAAGAAGGATCCCATGCAAAACGATGGCAGAAGTACATCCCCTTGGAGCTGTAAGACTCTGCTGCTGCCATGAGGTAGCCTAACAACATGTCTTGTATTTAAACAGCCCAAAAGCCTAAAAACATTAGTTTTGGGTTTGGCCTTATCTCTAATGGCATCTGTCCCCTCTTACTGAGATTAACAAGATTCATAGTCAGTTGGTGAGGGTCCTTGACTAGAGACCAAATTATTCTGTAAAACAGGCTGGAGATGCTCACATGAAAGCAATGAAAGAGACAATAACTGTTTACCCCTTCAAATTCAATGGAACAGTACCACTAAGCCACATAAGGCTTCACAGACAGCCACCAAACACTGCAGTGACCCATCTCAGCAGCTTATTAATATGTCGTGGTGATCTGTACGTATCTAGCTCCCACATATTGTGTAGTTCCACGACTCATCACATCGCTGTCAATCAGCCTGAGTCAGGACTCCACAGGCTGTGCTGGCAGCTGGCCTGTGACACAGGCACTGACTAGTTTCTGCAGTGGTGTCTTGCTGAAATGGTGCTCCCCCACCACCGTATAAGTCTCAGCACAGTAATTTCAAATTTCACTTAAGTCACCCACCCCATTAATTCATGAAACGTGACTGATAAGTGAGGATTACAGAGAAAAAAGACCACAAACACCCCAGGCCTTATGTTCCACATATCTCTGCTCTCTCAAAATGTAGTCATGGAGTGGGAAATCACCCCCTTTCCCTCCTTCCCAGCTTTAAAAGCCCTGAACTGTCACGTTTTCAGAATTGTTACTGCCAAAAGCACTGTACAAACTGGCAGTACAAGACAGATAAATTATGGACAGAGCGGAGAGCTGCATTCAACTCTGCCACCAACACAGAAGAGTCTTACCCTGAGCTGTCTGAGTCTGGACAAATGTTTTGATGAGAGTATCTGTGGTCTGAGTGTAGAGAGAGAGAGCGTATCGAAGTGACTGTAGGTCTGGACTCTTCTCCAAGAATGTTTTCTTCAGACCATTCCCACCAGCATGGAAATATTGCTGGAAAAAAGCACAAAACAGCCTCTGTAGTGGAAATCCAGCTCCTAGACCAACTGATACCAACTGCTCATGGCTTTCCTTTTCCAAAGCACTTAAATATAAATATGCTGACTCCCAGCATGTCAGTCACCTGAGCCTATTCAAGTTTACACAAACTCCTGCCATTCCTGAACTGAGAGAAGCACTATCCTCCCAAAGAGGATTTGTAAGGGAACAACAGAGACAGAAATGGAATCACTTACTTTGATTGTATCCAGCGCCAGGTCCAGAACAGCACACTGCTTTGGAGTGAGACTCCTAGTTTCTTCTCTCACCATATGATCCTGCAAACAACCATTATATTTGACATGAGCATGCTATCAGAGGCTAAAGGAAAAGGAGTCCCCATTAGCATCACTTTCTCTGGCATCATGCTGTAGCTATGTGGCAACAGCATTAATTCAGCTGTTTAAGGAACACTTAATGAAATCTCTCAGAGTCATTTATTACAGCTTAACTTGAAAAAAAAATCATTTTCTCTCTTCCTTGCAGGCACAGGAGACATAAATAAGGAAAGGAAGTGGACAGAGATAAGTAATTTAAAATCACAATTTGTATCTCTAGAAAACCCAAACAGAAGTCTGCCTGCTACCACTGTCATTCTAGAGTAGCCACAACAAAACTCTTAAAACACCACCTAAATCAAGGAATTCTGATAACTATAAGTCAAAGTTGTTATATGTTGTTTCTGGATGTTTTTAACTATTCTAACTACAAAGGTTACTAAATCATCATGTCATCTGTGTAGAGGAAGAAAAACATAAACTATATTCTAGAAAATACATTTGCTAAAAGAAGACATTGTTCCCATTAAGACTCACCATCTCTAATAGCAAAAAGCCAGAAATCACTTGGGAAAGAATTTCCTTTCCTGCAGTGGGAGCACACTTGTTAGATTCCTGGCTGATAACAGGAATGTAGCATCCTTTGGTATTTCACTAAGCTCTTTCTCTCTGATGCTTAATGTAGGTCTCAGGGGAAAACAGCATATTTTAGGAAGTCAGAGGTTTGCACAAATCCAAAGTCTAACTGGAGGGTCAGGCCAGCTGACTGCAGGTTGGGTGCTGAAGCATTCATGAAAAAGATGCAGCCAAATCAGGCAAAGGCTATTTATGCCTACTTTAAGCATGTTATAGTCTCCAACAAGAAACACTTCCCAGAAGACAAATCTGCTAAATTGCCTTTGAGTAAAGCATCTGCTTCATGGGGGCAGACCTGCTGGCTATCTTGCAGCCTGGTGATTCTTCACACTGCCTGGTGCTGTTTCCATTCATTATCCACCACAATCCATCTCCCACCTGATGGAGGCAGGGATTGCCGCAGCTCAGGTGCAGCACGAGGCATTTGCCACACTTCTCACAGACATGTAGCTGGCAACTTCACACAGTACAGCCTTACACTGCACAGAAAATGCTTCTCAAGTTGTCAGTATCTCAGACAAGTTCACATAGTGCTTTCTTGAGTAGTAGAGACATGCTCCCACTTGCCTCTTTCCCCCACACAGGATGCTCCTGGTCTGGGAATCTATGTGCAGTGGCACAGTACTCTATAAGCTGCAGTGTATCTTTTGTTGTGACAACCTGTCCTAAGGGGAGCAATACCTCTCCTCCCTCTTCTTCACGAGCTGGGAGTAATTCAGTTGAAGAAAATGTGGCTTCACACTTCAGCAGACAAAGGGCAAAGCATTCTTTTCTCTGTCTGACAGTCAGATTAAGAGTAAAATCAGCCAGAGCCCAAAGCCACATTCATGGAAGAGGCCAATTTAGTCAGGGTACATGGGTTCCCAAGGCAGAGTGACTTTCACATCTGCTAAAATTACTTTCTAGGCCTGCCTGCCAGATTCCCAAAACTGTGACAGAAACCAGGTAGTCAATATTTTTCTCTTGAACACCTAAAGAGCTCATTCAGCCCCATTCTGAGCGGTCACTCCCCTGGTGCCCATGCTGTCAATGCACAGCAACACGTCACTGCTTTCTTTGAGTTTCACCGTGTCATTTACTTCAACACATTATATAAAAATAACCCAGCGACTGGACTGGCAATGCTTGCACCTACTCACAGAGGAGCCCACGACTGTCATTCCCCTGCATACCTGCCCTCTGCAAATCCCACACTGTTCCTAAAAAGGACTGTGCAGAGTGCTACCTTGCACTCCCCAGATTGCCAGCCAGAAGCAAGACACAAATATTTACATCAAATAAAAATATAACTTCAAGCAGAAGTAAAAAAACCCAACTAACCCAACAAACTTTTCCTGGTCTCTCAGACTCTGCCTTGTGCTCCCCACAGGTACTCAGAAGAAACTCTGTGGTCAGAGTCTGGCTGTTTGCCCTGGGGGCAGAAGAAGGGAGAGGAGGTGGCTGCTCCCTGCTCCAGCTGCTGGCTATTAAGCAAACCAAGCAGGAAGAGTTTGATAAAAAGTGGGAAGCAGATAATGTGGCACCTAGGTGCCAGGTTTATGGCTGGCTTTCTGAGCATTTTAAAATATACTGTGAAACTGATTTGTCATCAGGACAAGAGCCTGTGCTTGTCAGGTCTGTCAGTCTTACTTTTCAGCTGAGTTACCTGATTCACTTGGGCTCTGTTCTCCCTGTTCTATTTAAGACCAATAAAGCTTAAAATCTATCCCATAATTTTCCTAGGCTTTTAGTGAAACTGCAAAATGCAGAGGAAAGTGGCTCTGAGGAACCATTTACTCATGCCTTCCCTGTGAGCTTGTATGTGCCTGCAAAAGCAAAAGGACAAAAAATTGTAGTTTCCAGATGCTTACATGGACCCAAACAATTTAGACTCTTGTATCACTCCTATTCTTCTGGAAACTTTTGGACACAATGTTGGTTCCCATAAGGGTCTCCAAAATTCAGGTAGTATGCTGTCCCACTTGAGCACGACTCTTTTGCCACATATAAAATCCTGCGTACCTGTGCTGCAGCAGTTCTATATGTGGATATGCAAATAAAGGCTTGAACACACACTAGGGCTTGCCTGATTTGCATGATTACATGCATTTCTAAAAATGCACCCTACAGTTAACAAAGTTAAGTAACTGTAAAGTTCAGTAACTGAACTGAAGACAGGCTGCTGCTGGGGGATGGCCTCCCTCTGACCAGTGCAAACGGAAACCAGCAAAGCTTCCAACTCATTCCTGGCAAAAGGCACCCTGCATATGCTTGGAAATTCCAGTAATGAAAAAATATGGTACAAGTAAAAGATAACTGTGAATGTCAGTGGCCATGCTCAAGAATGCAAGCAAGCCACACGAACTCACAGACTGTCCTTGTGATGTGGGAGAAGGAACAGAGCAAATTCAGAGCTCTGCCCTTCAGACACCAGGAGTGCACATCGAACGTAGAATGGCTTCTCTTCCTCCAAATGCTGGGTTGTTGCTGATGTTTTTGAAAAGGGGAAGGGATACTCACAGGAAACAGGAATCACATTTGGATGCTATGGTCCAGCTGCCACTCTCCCAGGCTGGCTACAAAGCTCCTTTCTCCCTGTTTTTCCCACGGAAGCGGCACACAGCATTGCAAGCGCAGGAAGCAGGGAAGAAAATGCAATCCTCAGGAGCCACCATGTCACCAGGGAGGACAGCCTGACCGTGGGAGTGCACGAGGAAATCACTCAGCACAACTGACAGCTATTCCCTGGGGGAGCCACACTTGAAGGTTTGTGCTATGTGACTGTGAACTGCTATGCAACAGCCTCAAAATGCAGCTGGAGAAAAGTGTGCATGTGCAATGACACACCCACATGTCCAGATCACTTACTAGGATTGCTAATAAGCACTGCCTTAAATGAATTGTGTGCTGGCCTGGCTCATAAACATGTCCGTAAAATGTGTCTGCTGGGTAAGGGAAATACATAGGTGCATGAAGACAGCTGTACTTAAGTGTGCAAGACAAATTAAAATTACAGGAAGGGACAAGTGCACTTTGAAATTGCACTAATCACTTAGGAGAATGTCCTTTGCTCTGGGAAGAGTTCCCTGGTCACACAAGAAAGTGTTCATGTTGAGCTCCATCTTCCTTGCAGCACAGTTTATGTACTGTGATGCTTCAGATTTAGACCTCCTCTTGCACAATACCTGTCTGGTAGCACAAGTCCAACCACAGCATAGTGCAATTTGAATGTTGGAAAACATCACTATTTTCATATCATTCTTGTCATCATCAGTGAATTAGTGCTTTATTTGCTTATGATGAGGTGGTGTGCACTTCATAATGCTCATGTCATGCACTGTCACGTCATGCACTGTCAAAACACATCAACATAGTCTTCATGCTAAATGCCAGCTTGCCTGTAAAGAGAGCCCACGCAGAAGGAATTTACAGACACAGGCTCTCTTCCATAACAGTTATTTTTGTAACAGTCCATATAATTCCTCCATAGCTAGCACAATCATCTTCCCAACCAGTATACCTCACTAGGGACTCCCTTTTATATATGGGGACACAAAGGAACTGGCCAGATACTGAGAAATCCACTTTTTAAATTTTAAATTGATGTACCAAACTAATCACTGTATCTACAGAAGAGAAAAACTACTTTAATGATTAAACTCACAATAAAATTAACTGTTATGCACTACACTAATGTTAGTAGAATGCATTTAAAAGCACATTTAATGCATTTAAAAGCATTACTCTACAACTGCATTCAGCAACAAACCACTGGAAGCACAAGACATGTTATGCACTACTACATCTCCATGCTTGCACACAGGCACAATAACACAAGCCATGCATGACAATACCTTCAACTTTGACAAGTGTCCCAGTTCCTTAGCAGCACTGAAAATCAACTGTGTGCCCTATGATTGCAAGAAGTTAGAAAAGAAAGGAGGGGGGGGGAAAAGGTTATGAACAAGCTTTGTATTTTTCCTTCAAGCAAGTCAAGTCAGTTCACAGCTAAAACTTTACATAACCACCCCAACGCCACTCACAAAAACTGGACTCCTTGCTATTTATTACCTAGTGTAAAACCTAGCATTCCTGTGGATACTGCATCAGGAGCTATTCAGAGCACATTTTGCTAACTGGTTCACTCTTGCTTACAGCACCCACTCATTTATACAGGATGCAGCTTCAAATGATTGCACAGGCTCGAGGTGCAGACAGTGCACTGGAATTGTCTCCATGTGCTCCTTTAGATTTCACACCTAAACACACATGAAAACAGTCCAAGACTGGCCAAAGCAAAAGATCACACAACTGATGAAAAACTCTCTGTAGGGATAGGGCCCAAGCATCATGGTGGGGGCAAGCACACATCAGGTCAGAAACAAAACTGCACCTGAGCTGTTTATGAGTGAGAGATTGCCAAAGTCAAGAGAGTACTACAACAGCATCACCTTTAAATGTCAAGAACTTGGCCAATGACTCTTCTTCCCCCATTGTGCCTTACTGATGCTGTATAAACAATAAGCATAAAGAAGAAGCATGAAGAGAAGATAAATCCCAATGACAAGAAATACTGCTTCAAGTCACCTATGCTCCTGTATAACGTACTTTTATGTACTTTTTCAGCAATGGTTACAACCAAGGTATTTTTTCCTTTCTCCCTAACACACCCTTTCTCTGTTGTGTAATATTTCTTTTGCCTGGGGAGTGAAGTCCAAAACTTAGTAAGAAAGCCAACAGCAACCAAGACAATTCTTCAGTATCACCTCCCAAAGACAGTTAATGGGGTGTGACATAATTTATTTTCTTCCACTGCATTCACTCTTTTAATTCATCTAATTTTGTCTTTCTTTTAAAAAGTCAGTATTATTCCACTCAGTATAAAGTCCCAGCTTACTGTAATTCTGCCTATGAATTTGCCCTCCATTTCAGATCTCTCAGGCTAGTCAGATTTGAGCTTTAGGACGAAGACAAAGCTACAGGTGATCCCCTTCCCCTAATTAAACCTCCCCACCATTTTCTCTCTCAAGAAAACTTTCAGCAATGCCCTTCCAAAGATGATCTTTGGCTCTCCTCACTTGTAATCGGTCGCTAGGGTCTGCTGTTAAAGTACCTGCCAATGTCATGACCGATAACAGTTGAGAAGGTCCTGGGGATTTCCCAGCTGAATGCCTGAAATAAGGTTCAGGGATGGACACTGGTGGGTGGCACTTTCCAGTAGGGTCTTTCACTCACAAAAACACTTCAGAAATGAATCATAGAATGGTTTGGGTTGGGAGGGACTTTTAAAGGTCATCTAGTCCAATTTCTCTGCAATGAGCAGGGACATCTTCAACCAGAACAGGCTGCTCCAAGCCCTGTCCAACCTGACCTTGAACACTTTCAGGGATGAGGCCATCTACCACCTAATCTGCATATATCCTCTTCCGGTTTAAAATCATGCTTTGTACATTATACCTACGTACCAATTGGTAATTTAGGCACTTGGAAAGTAAATAATGCATAAAATGTGTTTCAACTAGATTAGGTTTCTCAGAGTTCCATCTAATCTGGCCTTGACTGTTTCCAAGTATGGGACATCCTGTATTGGGACTGTTGGCTCCCACTGGCCAAAGGTCCCCAGTAAACCCCACTCTCCTTTCCCCAGCCCTCCTTCCCTCTCTTTTACTAGCCTTCTTATCTCGACAGTCTGTCACACTGCAGGCTTCTAAGGAGGGCAGGTCAGTAACACTGAGCAACAGCAGTGACTGGTTATGCTTCATGGAACAAAGCTGCTCAGGTAACTACTCATTTCTTGCACGCCAAGAAAATCCTCATCAATCAGTGAGGAGCTCTGTCAATGTGTCTGCAAGAAGTTATTTTACTGTTACACCAAGTTTGTCCTCAGTGCTGGTAACATCTAATGAAAATCTGGACAGCTCCTTCCTCTGCCAAATGGCATTTTTGTAAACAAGATACCATACTGCTCAAAAAAGTTATTTATTCATGGAAAACATACCACAAAGGTCTACAGATAGCACTTATTCCAGGGAATGAAAACAGCTAAACTAAAACTACCTGATTGATAGCTTAGAGAAAAGCTGCCCACGATGGAATTGATTAAAAGGTCAAGGACAGAACATGGAATAAAATGAAGTCCTTATCATGAATCACGCCTAGCTATGCAGCAAACATAGCTGGAAAGGGGACAGGCTGTCGTGATGTTTTTTCCTGGCTCTTCTCATAATACTAGTTGTACTTTCCTAAGCTTTACAGAAACAAGAAACACACCTATAGTCCACAACAAGGAGATTTAAAATACCTTGTTAATGGTTTGATGCTTTTTCCCTCCCTCCGTGAAAGCATCACAGAAGGATTATCAGCTGACTCAAGCCTAATTGTTAGAAGCCAACAGAACTGCACTAATTTATATTCCAAGCAGCTCAAACCCTCAAAGATTAACAGTCCTACTGCTCAGTTGACAAAGTTAGGAAACAAAAGTCTCCTGCAAGTCTTTTGGATTCCCATCCTTTTTAGTAAAACTTATTATTAGTGAGGATAATTTTTCTGAGACACACCAATGAAAGGAAGTTTCATTTGCTATTGTACATTCCTTTCCTCTATTTTTTTAACTCCTACATTCAACAACAATGAGATCTGATGATTTGGTAACAGCATTTTAAGTTCATTTTAAAAAAACTCTATTGTATCTGACAATGTTCATTGGCACCCATTAAAATAAAGACTGTATTTTAGCTGTTGTGGTGTATTAATCACTAACAAAATCGGCTTATAAGTGGGGATGAAAAGGGAAAAATAATTATCTGTCAGTACAGGGATCTAGACACATGTGCAGTTCACAGACCATAATTTAACTGAAAGCTAAGAAAGCTTTTTTTCCTCACACAGAGGAAGCCTTGAACTCTTCCGCACCTAACCAGCACAAGGGAGAGGATTCATTTAAACTAGCTCAAGTTAAGAAATGTTTTAGAAAACTTCTTAAAGGCACACTCTCTTCCACCACAGAATAGCTCTGGAGTAGCTCAGGCAGATGAGTCTGAAGAACAGACAGTCTGAAAGTCACATGTCCTCAGCTTAAAGGAAATTTAGTTCTTATCCTGGACCATGTTCTCATTTAGTGAGGGGAAGTCTGACAAGTACAAAAAAGCACAGCAGGATCAAGCAAAACTGGAGCCTCACATGAATGGCTGCAGTGTACCGTGTGAAATAAATAAAGGAGAGGCTCCAGAAGAATCATCTGGGTGTAAAGTGAGCAACTCTTTGCTGACCTGACTAGTCACTGATGGCATGGTACAGTTTCATCCTAAACAGTGAGAAAGAAATATATAACTAATCCAGTAATATCTCCAAGTGTTGTGCACTGAACCCCGAAATAAGTGTACATCCACTCAACCAAGACAGAAGGTGTTTAATTAAATGCTGATCTTAAAGTTAGTGAGGTGTGAATTACTCAGTGAGTTACTGGAAATCATGTTGCTACTTATCTCACCAGCTACAGGCAGCCAATGCTCAGAGAGATTCAAGCATGTGAAAGTCATGAAGGAGCCGAAGCTCAGGTTGTCAGAGTGGGAGGTTGTAAAACTGCCCTTCCTCACTGGATCCTTCACAGGCAGTAGCTGACACTTTTCCACTTGGGCCCCACCCTTGCACAAAATCTTCCAGAAGCTAATTTAAATGAAATAATTGGTCTGGAGACTGGCATTTAAGCACTGTGCAGTGCCAGGGTCATGCAAGTGACAGGTGAGACAAACTGCAGTCTGATGGGAACCTTCTACCTGATGCTTTCCATGATCACCATCAAAAACACTTCTGGACCTCCAGCAATTTTACAGAAAGAAGAGAAAATATTCCATAAAAGAGGTTCTTTTCCACCATTAATATTCTCTACTTCTTCAGAGCTGTGGAGCAGTTTTAGGATGGAAATCCCTACCAGTGGTCCTTCAAACGTGAAGAGGCACCACTAGGGCTTTCTCTTGGTGACGGCTGGGAGGAAAGTGTGTTGCAGTGCCTGAGGCTATTTGTGTTTGATGTACTTTGGAAAAAGAAAAAAAAAAAAAGGTAAAATTAGATAAGAGGTGCTTGGCAAAGAAGCAGAATAGCAAAGAGAAACTCCTGCTTCTGCCCATGCTGACACCTCTGAGTTTTACCTTGCCTTGCTCTGCCAGCCTTCACCACTGGGAATGATGAAAATGGTGGTGACAGAATAAACTGCTACGACCCAGAGAATAATGGAAGCAGCTCTTTGTCCTTGTAGCTCATCTAGCCTCACCACAGGTTTCCTGCTCAAGGACTGTGGACAGGGCCATTTTAATCACTGCATTGTTCACAACTGCCCTTCTGAAACAGCAGCTCTTCTCCAGATTAGACTTGTCCAGCCTCCTTCCTACCATCCAGCAATAAGCATTTTGCATTATCTCAGACAACTGAGAATGCACTTCAATTAGCTTCTCGATTTGAAACTGAAGTGATGGCAACAAGAAACCATTTCTGAAGAAAACTCAAAGTTGGCTTAAGCAACATCCCACAGGTTGGAAGAACTGGCTGATGGCAGCTATTGCCTCCTTCATGATACTAGCACTAAATCGCTCTCCTACTCTTCCTTTGAAATCCAAACCTAGCCAATATAAAGCTCAAGCAGCTCCTCCCTCGTTCTCTCGGAGGCTCTTGATCTCACTGATTCCATTCCAAATGGGTCATGTTAATGCTGCTCTTACATGATGATTTTAGCACCTGTCCCCAAAGACTCCTTTGAAAAAGTAATTTGACAGAAAGAAGTTTCACCCTCCTAAATTTATTTTTTTTCTTCCTTATAAATTAAGAAGGCAAGCAGAAATGATTACCCCGAATCTGATCTCAGAGAAAGCAGTCTTTAGCAAATTATGCCTCATGCTAATTTTATGGCTGTAGGTATGATAGCACACTGCACCTCAACAGTTTTATTTAAAATTGTCATCATCGAGACCAGAGACAAGGGCCTTCCCTCTCAGCGCAAGAAACCCTGAGTGCAAGAGGCAGGTTTACATCACTTCCACTGCAACCCAAGAAGTCCAATCAAAATACACTAGAGAACTGTTGAATAGTGAAAACCACTGGAAAAAAATATCTGAGTAAATTAGTCACAGACTGCAAGTTTACTCTAACAGACAGATGAAAAGTTCTGGATCATTTGGAAATAATGAGGTTATAGCCCAAACTTCACACTACCTCCAACTGAGTGTCGTCCCCCAGAGTAGCTGGGCATACATGACTGATATTTAATCAGTTTCTGTGTTTTCTCAAAATTGGGTTAGAATTAATTTTCCATTGTTAAAAACATTACTACATTCATGACACGCATTCATCCAGCAAGTCCACACAGCTGAACAATTACACAAAAGACTCTCTGTGAAGGAAAATGATTTGGACATAGTTCCAACTTCCCAGCATCACAGAGAGAGAAATCCTGCCAGGCCACACTGATGTTAAAGTGTTCTGGGGGGTAAAATGGGGGTTGACAAAGGGAAGATGGCTGGGGATGGCTTCATTAAAAACCAAGCTCAAATTAACCACATCTATACAGAGAGACACTCAACTAATAGATGATTAGGCAAAAGTGTTTATAGGTGTTGACCCTTTGCCATGAACACAACACTAACTGCTTGATAATCCCACACATACAGAGAGCTCTCCTTAGAGGACTGCAAATCTCTTATCAATGAGAGTTAAAATACTGGATAGAAACTCCTTTTTCATCATGGATTTTTAATTGGGTTTTTTTTCTAGAGCTTGGTCTGTACCTTGCAACCCTATTACAAAGAGGGCTGCTGTCTTTCTTTCCTAAGTTATAGACATTGTTATTCCAACCTCAAGCAGACAAATTTACCTGGAGAGATGACTCATTAGGTCAGGGAGATGAGTTACACAGGCAATGGCAACACTTTCTGGTATGACTCAGGAAGAAGAAAATGCTTTACCGTATGGTCTGTAAGAGGAGGCAGCACAATGAGCTTCTCCATGGTATTCATTACTACCCTCCAGAGCTCTTTCAGCACCCGCTTCAACACTGTCTTTTCACACACAGTCGCAAACAGTGTCAGGCTGCAGGGAGAGAGTGAAAACTAAGTTCAAAGAGTGCAATATGCAATGAAAGAGGAGACGTATATGAAAGAATTGATGCCTCGTCCGTCCAAAGCAGTTACAGTGATTGCTTTAAGGGTCAAAATCTTCCCTTCTTGCAAAGTAAAGTCTGTGTTCAACCCTGGAGTTCTAGCACTAAACACAATGGACAAAATGGGTTATTGACATTTCTGATCTCATTGATTTCTATTTATTAACCTGGGAAGTGCCAAAGGTATCGATTGGTGAAGGGTGGTTCGGAATAATATATATAATCCAAGTAAGAGCAGGCACCGTCAAACAGATTCCCTTTAAAAAGATGTATCAGGTTTACAGAGCGTATGGGAAAAAAATGCAAGAACAGAATAATAGGTTTTAAACTTCAAGTGGTTATTATAAGGATTTCTGTTGAATACCCAAATTAATATTTCCCAGAGTGTTATGCAGAAATTCCTGTACAGCTGCTGACAGCTGCAGAAGTCTCTAGATCTCTGACCTCTACAAGTCCCCTGAAGCATTTCTTGGACTCCTCCATATTTTGTTGTGATTGTATTCACCACCAATCACCTGCCATATGTTTATCTGCTCTAACATCAAGAAGTTCTATCTCCCTAGATTTTCTTCCTTTGATATTGTACAGGCTATCAGAAAAGCTACGAAGTGTTAGAAACTCCTTCAAAATGTTTGTTGGACTTTGGCATTTACTGATCACACTGGGACGGCTACAGAACAGGAACTCTGTGGCCAGTAGCAGGGCACAGGCAACAGCTGACTCTTGTACAGTGTGTAACTTCGTCTCTCAGTTTCCCTTCTTCCCACAACTGGTTACACAGCAAATGAACAAAACCAATCAAGGACAAGACTGATGTGGGCGGGATGCAGGAAGTATCAAAAAATACTCCTCGTTCTGTAAAGGAGGAAAGAAAATAATTCAGGTTTGGAATTAAGAGCTCTACAGGTTGACAACAAGCCTGTAGTATACAAATTCCCAGTGGCACAAAGGAATCTGCCTCCTCAGGATTCACGAATGCATGCATGGAAAATGCTCAAATGAGAAGGCTCCTAGATGTAATGACTGCTGCAGAGAGTCACTTAGCACACATTGACCAAAAGAAAGATGGCATAATCAACACTAAGAGCAACTAAGTCCCCTATATTTTAAACTTGCAAAGCTTCATGTGTCTTGCAGCATTTATTATGAAAACTGATAGCCCTCCCTTTCTACAATGATTAAAAGCTATTTCTTTGTGTAGTTCAAGGCTTGGCTAACAACAATTATGTCCAGTTAGCCACATTTAGCTGTCCCTGTACAGTTGTATCATGCTGCATGGTATTAATGGCAATAGTTAATGAAAGCAATAGCTCAAACTTATGCACATCACATAGTTCGGAAGCTGATTTGGTAGTCAGAACAGCATCAGGTATAACCAGAACACACACCCTTACCAAAACTGGAATAATGAGTAGTGTAAGTATCAAGTATGTAAGCACTGTTTCCAATATGTTTTCTAGTTGGCTATAGTACAATTGCTATAGGAAAAAAACCAGAGCTAGCTAGAAAATTCAGAATTTCAGTCTTTTCCAGTACCTGATCAGTAGTGTGTTCTGCTGATTGTTAAAATTGCCAGAGGTAGAAAAAGAATGGAGAGTGTGCTCTGGCACTGAATCAGGCCTGAAGAGGCTATCCATGGCTTGTGAAAGGCAGATAAGGGAAGAAAAGCTACTAATTCCTCTTGTGAATCTGGAGACCAGACATCTCAAGAACAATCAAAAACCACAGAGCTGTTTTTCTCTCTGCCCCACTCCTGTTCCAATCCAATGAACTGTATGCATAGCATATATTTGAATACTCCCTTACTTTCCATCCAGGAAATCCATCAGTGGCCTCAGGACATTATCTGCATCTTGGGCAACTGTGTTTCTGGCATTGGCAGCAGAATTTGCTGTCCCTTTCACTTGACAGAGGATATCAGACATCTGCTTGACACACTCATCAATACGAGTCTGAAAGCTGAAGAGACAGGAGAGAGGCAAAACCCAAATAATCAGTGGCAGAGATACAAGGTAAAATACTGCAAGTTCAGAAACCATGCACTTGTTTACTCTTCCTTTACGTGACTTGCTGCTCTATACTTTACTGTAGTTATTACCAAGGAGCATGTAGTCCAGTTTATCCCCACCAGCCCCACACAGCTGACCACCTCTGAACACAAGACACAATCACATTTGAGAGGAGTTTGTTCATTCATCTTGCTGAAAGAAATCACTTTCCTGATTTCAAGAAACACTGTTATTCTTAGCTCAAAGCACCCTGCTGTATCTTTGCTTTCTCCATATTTGTGCAATGACACACTGCATGCACAACTCTGAGCACCCAGGGGTCCATCACAGAAATCTGGTTATGACCCATCATAGGATAAGTCTTTGAAATGACAGAGACAGCCTAAAAGCAGGCACCAGCTTAAACCAGTTCACCACCATACAGTCCATGCCAAGCGTCAAACTGGGACGTGGTGCTCAGCTGTGCAACAAGCAGTGTCCCTGTAATGAAGTGACACACAAGGCATTAAAGCACAGTTATTTTTCCATCTCTTCCTGCTAAGAGGAGGTAAAAATTAAATAATGCAATGATTAAAAATATGAATAGATCAGCAGAGCTGAAAACAAATCAATTCAGCAAATAAAGGAAAATGCCTTGACATTTAAAAGAACAGTTACTAACAACAGGCACTACAAGTGACATTTAACTATCCACTAATGGCAAAGAGGTTTGAAACCAGGAAGGTAAGTCAGTATTAGGAGCTGGGGTAAAGTTTTAGGAAGAGGTTCACCAGTTTGGAAGTCAGCTTTATATCTGCATAAATGACCTGAATTTGTGATGTGTGAGCCACCCAGGGTTGGGTGCCACTGCTCCACTCCTCTGCCGCATGGCTCCCACCTTCATTGTCCACCTGGGCACCTTTCCAGCACTGCCATGTCTAGCCTCACAGTACCTCTTGTTCACTTCTAGCTTGCCTCCACAGCTGTCCCTTCATGAAGCCTCTCACCTTCCCCATTTCTAGCAGAGAAGCTTGCAGCAGTCAGTTGTGGCTACAATGCCAACTTAATCAGAGACCTAAATCACATCAAACAAAAGAGCATAAAAAATTTCCTGTACTGCTGACAGCCCCTGTTCTGCCACACACTAATCCTACCCCACAGTTCTCTCAAATACTGCATCTGTGGCAGGACCCTGCTACAAGATGCTTTCAACCTCCCAGACAGGGATAAAAAATAACAATACCTTAAACCATAAAAAATAAAATGAGCCAAAATAGTTACCAATTTAATGAAAAATAATAATCGGTTACTATGGCAACAGATTCACCTGAAAGTGAAGCCTGTGTAGATGTACAACTTAACAGGAGCCCTTGGCAGCAGCAAGCTAAAAAATGACCTCACCTATGCTGTCAGATAGGGCCTGCTGCTCCCTAGTTCCTGCAGGAATTCCCTTCTTCAATCCTTCAGCCTTCAAGAACAAAACAGCAGCTAGCCTTGCATGAAGTATAAACCCTTCCAAGACTCCTATTCTCTGTGGTATCCTTTAAAGCAGAAAATACTTCTGTGTCCAGAAAAAATCCTCTCTCAGCTTAAAGGTGGTGAGGCACTCTGGGCATTTGTTACCTTCTCAGTAAATGTAATTATCTCACATGATGAAGAGGTGTTAAGATCTGCAGCATCAAGTGTGCACACTGTTGTAGGAGTAACTGTTCACAGACTCTGCACAGAATATTGTGGATATCTGTGTTATCTTCTAGATTTCTATCCTTTAGAAGATCCTGCTTATACACTAAACTGCAGCTCTGCTTTTCACTCCCTGTTACTGTTAAGGAATGAACGAAGCATCTGAGACATTTGACTGGCTAAATCTCTTGCTGGCTCATCTCTCTGAAATACTTCCAGTATGTATGCTGATACTGGATAATCTCCTTAAATCATATTTGCAAATGTCAAGATTGTACCTTAATTGTTTTGTAGCAGTGACACCATGGAGACAGAATTAATTTTTAAAGAAATTCACCCCCCTAATTATGATTTCTCACTCACTCTCCATCTAATTATGAACCTTATCGATTCAATTCAGTTGCAGTTTGAGTCTCTCCAATTATCACAACAGCATCCATTTCTGAGGCATTGGGAACTCCTCCCTTACCTCCCCGCTTAGCTCTCTGTGCCGAAATCCAGACAGTCACTGACAAATTCCACTATGGTTTATTAGTCATAAGTACTGAAAATCTGTAGACCCCAAGAGGCCAAGTTGGTACAATTTGCTTTGCCTTGCCCATATTCGAGCTACACTATGGCTTGTGCCTGCCTTAATCCTGTTACGGAGGACAATATGAAATGAATGGGGTTTGTAATGAGAAATGGTTGTTTCTGAAGATGTTAGGAGTTCTGCATTTTTACATTTTCCTTAATTGACATCTTCTATGGTTCACTACAAAATTATTATAAAGCTCAGCACATTTTTATCCTCAGGTAAATGATAACATGATTTGTAATAAAACTTAATTGCCATCAGTTACTCTGGCAATACTTTAAAAAGCTGCTCTCCTTGAAACATTAGAAAACACCATTTGCTGCAGCATTAGAACAAGTCAATCTCAAATTCCAAACCTGTTTCCTTCTTATTCCAGTATTCATTTAACAATCAGAAAGCAGTCAGCTGTTTCAGACATTTAGAGCAGACTGTTTAAACATGAATATTGTTTCATAAATGCTAAGCTGGAAACTGCTCTCTGAGCAGTAAAGGAGCAGACAATTCTGTTACTGACAAGCACTACTTACATAAAAAATAAATTAAAAAAATTTCACTCTATGTAATGCAAATACATTTCACAGTTGAGAGATCTCCACGTTACATTTTCAAGCAGAGCAATACAGAAGAGAAAAACTTTAAAAATATTTCTCACTTCCTTAGATGGTCTCAGTATTTGAAAGGCCACGAATTAGGACAAAAAGAAAAATGTAATGCAGTTCACAGGAGCTTCTTTTCTCTTCTTAACCTTACTGAATGAGATTAGACAAAAGAAAGGAAGACTTCAAGGACAAAGACCTCATAATACTCACCTGTTACCAAACACTGCACTCAGCTCATCCAAAACATTGTTCAGCTTCACCTGGAGTTCTTTGAGATGGTCACTTGCTTCTGCATCCAACTGTGGATGAAAAGGAATATTTAGTTTGAACTCAGAGGGCAGTCTGCTGTCCTTTGCAGTGCTTCTCTTCACTGTTGAGCCTACACTTAATAAGCAGGTGAACCATCCCCACTGGACTCTGCCAGCTAGGATGCTCTCCTCCGCTGCTCACTGCGGCTACAGAAGCTGTGAAACCATCAACAGATATTTGCCTAAAAAGCAGCAAATGCTTTCCCCAGGCTCCAATACCCTTCAATACCCTTCTTGATGTTTGTAAAGTTGAGGAAGAAAGTGCATGTGAAATCCCTGTGGCAAAAAGTGTAACTAGGCTGAGAAATAGAGTACTGTGCAACATCTTCAGCTCATGGGTCACTTCAGCCCTATGGGCCTAGAATGAGACAGGGCTTTTCAGACTGGTTGTTATTTACTTGTGCATTTTTCTATGCATGATCTTGAAAGAAGCTATTTCACCTTCCACTCTGCTGTCAAGTACTCCAGCTGAAGACTGACCAAGCCTCTGCTCTCAGAAGGCTGAACCTCAGCAATTTTGAAAATCTGGCCTCAGTACCATGGCAGGAGCTGTTGTGCATTCATCACTTCTAGAAGGTATAATCTCAGCTGTGGATATTGAGCAAATTTAGCTTTACTCTCACATGAGCCAGACAGCTTTTTGTATTTAAGTGTTCAGAGACATCAGAAAACAACAAAAAAAAAAAGTGCCCCAAGCACTACATGAATGCAGTTGACATCTTAGCAGGTTCTGTAAGAAAGTGCTTCCTCCATTATTATCAGTACAAAGCCACCTGTTTTTACATGGAACAGTGCCCACTATTCCAGTTGTACTGATCCTTCTGGCATCAAAGAGTCAGTTCTGAGCAACCTAGCTGTGCGTACACCTAACAACCCATGATGAATGCTTTGGGATCACTTGCTCTGAAAAAGTAACTTGTACAACACATTTGCCTTTATATGCAGGCAAGCAAGATGTTTGTAAAATGAAAAAGCTCACAGAAATGTTTGCATTTGGCATTCATTCAGAACGATAGCTTTTACCTCTAGGGTGGAGCATCTATTTACAGATGTAATGAGCCAGGTACCAGTACAGGTTAAAAATAAGTTTAGATTTTTGCAGTATATCCATCTATATAGGATTTGAACCCAACAGGATTTCCCACTTCTAAATTCAGTGCCAAAGTCCTCTTCATATCCCTCAGCATCTGTCAGAGAAAGCCAAGCCTTAGGGGATTTGGAATCTGATCTGTTCACTTTCCTGTGGTAAGCTGGCATGGAAAATTGACTCTATTACGCATTTTAACCTGTGCTAATGAAACCCCTGGATCAGAATTTTAAAAGTAATTAAACTAAGAACCAAAACCCAAGCAAGCGATGATTACTTAGGCCTTACAATTTTAGGCATTGCTACCTCTGATTATTTTTCCTTATTAAAGCGAATTTCTTTTTCTATTATCTTTGTAACATCCTTGCTCTATGACAGCAGAAGGAAGTTAATGTCATGCCAATCAGCATTCATTCTAGCCAAGTTTGTAGGTAACAAAACAAAACCTGCATCTGGTGATGGTTTCTCTTGCCCCTACATTAATCCTTCCCTCCCATACCATAAAGGTACAAGGAGTCACAAGCTGTCTGGTTTCCTGTCTACAATTAATGGCACAGAACTGTCTTCTGATTTCGGCCATTTCTGACAGACTTGAAGTAGGACTAGTTCAATATTCATCAAAACATTACAACTAACTGCTTTCCCAGTTAAAAAAAAAACCAAACCAAAACAAAAAACAACAAACAAAACAGAAGAAGCTGGCACATGACATCTATTCTTCACAATTTACTTCTACTTTTTATAAACTACCAGATGCATGGTCTAGAGGATATCTGAGATCAGGATCAAAAGCTTATTGCCCTGGCTCATGAACCAGGCAATTAATGATTTATTTTACTGTAAGGTGGCACGAAGTTACTCTAAGCTTCCCCTTGCTATTGTATTTGTTGACTGCAAACTGATCTTCTGCAAAGCAGAAGAACAGCTGATTGCTATCCCAGTACTGCAAGAAGAGACAGCTGGAACAATGCTTTGCCAAGGGGATGAGCTCAATTATCTGTGGAAAGGAACTCACTTGCTCCAAAACATCAGCTCACAGCTGTCTGAGTGCAACTGGCAAGATAGCTGCCCAGATTTAACTCAGAGGTGTTCAGCCTCCCCCTCAGGAAGCCAAACCTTAGTGGGTAAGCATTCCGGTTCTGTATCCAAGTCCTCTTCCATCCTAGAAAAGCTGTTGTCTTCTGAGCAACTGCTACTATGCAAGAAGGAGTCCACATAATACACATTATGCTAATGCTTGGGCATTGGAATGCCTTGGCAAACAAGTTTCATGGAATTACCTGAGCGTGATTTAAGTCTATTAGGAAGGTAGTGGTAGGTGTGTAGTACTGTCGCACACACATAAGCAACATGCCAGTTACAAAGTATTGTAGCATGTGGTAAAACTGCAAAGTATTCTTCCCAATGAGGTGAAGCACTGATAACAGTGCTCAACTGAGCCAGCGCTGGTATTACTGCTGCTGCTCAGTCAATGAATTATAAGTATATGAGCTATCACTGATAGCAGAAAATGCTACTTGGACTGCATGATAAATCTGGCCAGTAAAGCAGAAAGCAGAATTAGGCAGCTTGGTCACTGCCACATGTCACATCCACACTATGTCTGTCGGAAGCTGGAGCTGAGCAGGCTTATGATCTCCATTCTGTGGGTGTATCAGAGATAATTCAGAGGAATAATGAAAAGTTCTCTGTGCAAAACATGGAACAGTACCCACAGTGAGGTAGCTTCTGATCTCTGAGCAAGTGTTTCAATTTCAGTTGAATTTGTGTGTTTCAGACTAAATGTGTGCTACTGAAAACTGAGGTGCAAAGAGGGAAAAGCTAACTCTGTAATTAAATGTCAGGGAGAAAATCAGGGCTCTTGTAAATTTCTGCTAAGATTTGTGACTTGGCATTTCGAGAACCTGGGCCTCAAAATCTCATCTAAGCCCATTCAGTGCTGAAACCTGAAATTCTCTGATAATCTGAATGGTGGCATTTACAGCATAGGACTATCAGCTTGCATTTAGGTTGACCTTCTTCTGCTTCTCTCATGCATGAAACAGAACCCCTGGGACTAAGAATTTGCTGTGATGGGCTTCAAAGAGATGACTTTAATTCTTCCTTGTTTTCCACACACACTAGTGAAGTGCCAGGGACCAGAACTGAAAGGCTTCTCTGTAGGTGGACATGGCTCTTGCCTTCTAAAAGGCTGCAGATGTTAATCAATTCCCATCTAAAAGGCAGAGACACTGTGAAATCATAAAGTCTGATTTGACAGAGCAGCAGGTAAAGAATTATGCCCTGCTAACGTATTTTAGCTTTATGCAAGTTACAGAGATCATCTGACACTGATTTGAAGCTGCTGATTTTTGGTCTGTCTTCCTCTCCCTGTCCCTGGGAGCTGCCCTCTGCAGAGATGCTTGTGAGGTAGGGAGCTCAGCAGATCCAACTCCTTTTTAGGGACTCACACTGAGTTTTCAGGCACCTACCCATTTCCTATAGGATTCTAGAGCAAGGATCATGGATAACTGAATCCAAACCACAGCTGCCAACTCTTCAAATACAAGGGTGACCTTAGCTATGGCATGTGGGATGCTAAAAAGGAGCAAACAGTAGACACCACAAACCTTTGAGAACATTGCAATTAAATCTTGGCTGTTTCTAAGCTGTTCTGCAATTTGTTATTCAGGTGGCTAACTTAGGATTTAAGATGTGGGCTAACCCTGGCTAAGCATTAAGAGGCGAGCTTCCTGAAGCTTTAATTGTGCAGATTAGCTTGAAACCGAAGGCATGAAAATTGTGTGATGACAACATGAGGTTATTCAGCAGCTAATTCCTTGGGCTCCCTAGGCAGTGCTTGTCTCCGATACTCAACCTCACATGCTTGACTTCAGGGAAAAAAAGGGTGTAGAAATGTTTTAAACTGATCTTTCACAGTACATCTGGACTCCAGTAGTGTGCAGTGCAGTACCACACCTTTTAATTTCAGTGCCTTGAGTTCATTACTCATGAAAACCTAAGCAAAATAATGGACTGCAGGCTGAAGTCTGCAGGAAAACTGCAGAGGTGGGTGGAAAATGCAGGTCACATTGGGTTTTATTGGATAATGTATGAATAATTAAACAAATGGGTCAAGTTCAGGCAAACACTAGCACTGAAAATATGCAGCCCATGTTAGCAAAGAGCTAAATTACAATCTCCATTCTGCAGGTATACTGGAGATGATTCACATGAATCAAAGGTTTCAAAAGGGAATCATGTACCCAGTTTTTATCCAGGACTCACTTCCCAATTCCACTGTTCATTATGCTTTTAATGCTATTTGTCACTCCATAACACTGCCTTTCCAAAACGTGTTTTAAGGAGTCTGAGAATGCTCCTGAGTCATAGGGAAGCTGGTTTGATTCCATGAGATCAACATAGCACAGAAGGGAAAGAAAAGTATTAATTACAATTCCTAAAAATAATTTAAGATACTTTTCTCTGTGTATGCACATATGTATGTGTGTGTATAAATATATTTGCCTTGAGTTCTCAAGAACAGACCCAAGGGAATCCTTCCACACAGAGCTCTCTAAAGCTTTGCTGTTGTCTGTATTGTTTCTGACTAGTAACATTCACAGATCACAAGATGCCAACAGATTAAACCAGAGACGCTGGGCAATTTTTGCCCTGTTTTGTACCTTGTGAGTACTACAGTTGAAAAAAAAAAAAGAGAAGTGAGAGGAAAAGGCACCATAACTCATCATGGGGTGGGGGCTGGAGGAGGGAGTAAAGGAAGGCACAATATCACAATCTCAATAAATAGTACTGGGCAAGCACTTCTGTGCCATGTTATGCCCCTACACTGCAGGGTGACTATGGGTGAGCCCTGTCCCTTCATTTCCCTTGCTGCAAAAGGGATTAAGTGATATATGAATTTCTGCAAGGGTGAGTTGTGGACTCACTGGAAAAGAGAACTAGGTAGCAGCAATATTTCAAAGCTTTCCAGAGTTGCGCAGTGCTACAGCTACAGCTGGAGATGGATCTGGGAATCGAAAGCAGATGAAGCCACACATAAATTGAAACCAGTCCCTGAGGTTTGGCTGCACACATGGTACATCTGACATACCTGCTGCAGAAACAATGGAATATCTGGTACCCACTTCTCAAAAACACTTTTGAGAACACAGAAAGTTGAACAGTTCAAGACCAGGACATACAACAATGCTACTTTCTTCCTTCCCCAAGAAAGCAGATCCTTTTTGAACAGAGTAGTCAGGATAACGCTTACTTTTGTGCAAGCTGCCATTTGATGTATAGATGAATATAAAACAAATCTGTCACAGAAGGTAAAAACTGTCCTTCCTGAAGGAAGATAAAACCTACAGATACATTTCCAGAAAGTTCTATTTTCAAAGCTTTTGTCTCACCAATTGTTATCCAGTAGTCAGGTTCAATCTGCATCAGAAAGACTACTCGAATTACAAGACCTTGTTTACTCCAGTAAAACAGAGAACCTGGCAGGTTTCAAGTCAAGAAGCAACATACTACAAAGTTACCAAGCAGGAAACCCCTGGGGACAACAAATAATGCAGGCACCTAACACAACACGATTTATTTCTGGTGATCAGTAGCAGCTCTATGAAAGGCAATAAGCATCATTTAAGAAGAAAAGAAAGAAATCCCTTCCAAACCCCAGCTTCCTAGTGTTTGTCACCTTTCTTTCTGTGTGTTTCAATGCTCACTGTCTGGGCTTCTCTTCCTTTTTTTTTCTTTTTGATTCCACAGTACAGGGGAAATTGTGGATTCATTACCTCTGTTCTCCCTTACTTACACCTCCTAGAAAGGTTTTTAAGGGTAGAAAGCAGAGCAGAGGTCTAGGCTAGGGGAACTACCCAACAGTCTCAAGAAACATCTTTTTCTCCACTTATATAATACAGTATCAGGGGATATTTTCAATTCGAAATATAGGGAAACCCTACTTAATGGCTACCACTATGGAAAACAGTAGCAAATTGCTTCCTTGAGGGAAATTAAATGCACAGGCATTAAAATTTTATAAGCCACTTCACAAACATTTCATCACAAGTTTATTTTTTTCCCAAAAATGAGCATTTAGCTACTATTGCTATTACAGCTGGGACCATATAATGCTAGTTCTTGAAGTAGAGCTCAGAAATTAGTATTGTTGAGGTGACATGTGAAAGAATGACAGCAGTTTTCCTTGCCTCATGGGGCAAATCTATTTCTTGAGATTTTTGCCACTTCATAGAATTCTGCCACTGAGCACAAGAAAGATTTAGAAAAGCAATACAGCCAAAAACTAGGCTGTCCATCAGCAAAGCTGACTTTCTTCTTGGCATACAGGTTATAGCACAGGCTCTATCACAACACCACCAAAGAAAATGCACTTGAAAATAATTTTTTCCTAACATCAGCATCAGCCGGCTTTTCTTCATTTTCCTGAATCTTGAAAAGCAATGAAAAAGGAAGAGAAAAAAAAAAACATTTATCAGAACAGAAACGGGGATCTGGGGCTATAAAACATTATTTCTGTAAAAATGACCATCTCATAAAAAATAAACATCTGAGTATCCTTCAAAAAATGAGCACAGAATATATGTAATATATGTGTAATATATTAGATATTAGACATTCCATGCTAAAGGTACTGTCCACATTTACATGCCATAACAAAATGATTCAGTGCCAACAGTTCTCACACTTATTTGTCTTCAGAGTTGTGAAATCAACAGCCATGCCCGCATCCAGCCCATGTGAGCACAATATGCAACCTTTTCTTTCCCTCTCCATGCTATTCTGTGCTTCAAAACATTGCTCCTGCATTTTATGATGGATACAGTTGAAAAGTCTTCAGTTACAGCTGTCTCCTCACACTTACAGTGCCAGGTGTCCTCATGACTGCAGTCCTCAAGAACCATTCCGGTGCAAATAACCCAGTAACAACGATGCAGACAGAATGAGTGATACCCAGTCTCTAAGCTCTCTTACCTCTTTACCACCCATGGCTTCAAACATCTTCTCTAGCTGCACCCGCAGTTGTTGGATGTTATTCATCAGGATGCAAGGCTGCAGGGACAAAAGCAGGTGCCTGTTACTGCTCAGGATGCCAACACATTGTCACTAGCGGGAGACCTTGTGTCTCAACACCCTTCTCCAATACCACGTGCTCTGAGGTAGGGCATGCACAGATTTCAGCACTCAAACGTTAAAAAAAAATTCCCCAAGCCCAGTCCTTTTTTCTTCAGCTTGAAATGGGGTGGTCAGTTCCAGAACACCCAGATCAGGAGATACCTGCGAAGTACCAGATCTACAGTGCAACCTGTACCCAGTTTTATTTTTTTAAATCACCCCTGTAATACACAACTCAGGCAGAATGGAAGTTAATTTCAGGGGGACCCGACAGCCTCCAAACCCTGCAGATCATCTTCAGGACCTACTTTTCTTTTAGGGTCAAGCCAGAATTCAATCTGCAAAATCCTACAAATGATGACAAAAACAATACTGAAAATATTTTTACCATCACCACCAGGAGCAATGTGAGATTCATTCCATCAGGACAATTACGTGATTCTTTAGAGCAAAAGAGAAGCTCAGCACAACTCACCAGTTTCTCCTTGGAACAGTAGGACTGGAAGCTCTTTGAGAGTATGTCAGCATACTGCATCAGCACTTTCCCAATAGTCTGTGAAGAAAAGATGTGAGCACTGTTACCTGTCCTGTATCACTGCAGAAGAACTCCAGGAAATAAAACAAAAAAAATATATTGTTTTACATCCCACTAAGGAAAGATAAACAGATGCTGAAAGTATTACCTTAGCAAACCTCCTGTTATAATGAGCAACAATGACAGGGTCTGGGCACTCCAGCTTCTTAATGATCTCAAAGCTCTGATTGAGCTGGGTGAAGACATCCACCACTGAGCAAGAGAAGAGAGCATGCTCCGATGTTTGCTGGAACTAAAACAGAAGCACAAAGAGTCATTGTTAAGTGGAAAGATCTGAAATACACCCATTTTATGGGTGTTTCCATCATCTGTTGCATTGAAGGCAGGACAAATCTATCAAAACCTACATCCTCCTCAGAATTAGTCAAAACCTCTCCAAAAGGCCCAAAGATGCTAAATAGCCAATTCGGCTGGGTTATAACTTTACTGTCCTTTACCAACAATGACATGACAAACACCAGGGAAGTGTAGCATGATGCTGAGACCTTTAATGAAATGCATGGTTTGTCTGTCAGTTAACAAGGAAAGAAGGGAGAGTAAAGAGCTCTTTGTAATGTTTTTTTGAGATTTAGATACTAAACAGAATGTTTCCATTAGTATCACAGACTACAGTGCCAACAGTCACTGAATAAATGGGAATGCTCTTCTCTCCATTGGAACACTTAGCAAATTAAGAATAAGATTGGTCTGTCAGTGGATTAAGGTCACATTCTCACTGCATGACTAAGTACATGCAAAGTGCCTCAATTTTCAATTTCAATTACCTCTCCCAAACAGAGTGAGCACCAAGCCACTGGCTTACAGATTAACAGCAGCAGAACAGACATAAATAAATGATATGCACCTTGCTATTAAAAAGCTCTCTGTGACCTGTAAAATATATGAGTTTCCCAGTTGTTTAGCAAGGAAAAAGGGCCTCCATTTGTATGCCAGTTGAATTTACAGTGTCTTGTTTGGTTCTGTGCACTGAACAATGTAGTATCAAGTGTTGCACTCAATGTGACCTACATACCCCATCTTTTTTATCTCTCTCCAGAGCGCCATGCAGGAATTCTAGGGAAACATCTTCATTTTCATCCAGCCACTGCATCACAAACTGCTCAAACCATCTGCGGGAGGGGAAGGAAAGTCAGCAAGTTACAGCAGGAAATGGAGCACTCCAACCAGACTGACAGTGCTGCTGCTGCAGCAAGCCTTGCGAAAGCTTGCACTGTTGGATGCCTGAATGCTGCTGTCTGTGTGTGCAGTCAAAGTTCCCAAATATATTTGCACCCATAGTCATGCTACTGGTGAGCAGGGTCTGCACCATTACCTGGGCTGGACCAGCAGGATACGGTCCAGCTCAGCCTCTGTAGAATGCTAGTCCTGAGTTGTTTTTGTCCTTCTTCTCCCTGTCTTTTCTCTTCTTGGTACCTTCCCCTTTCCCCCCCCACCCCGAAAACCACCTTTAAGTTTGCATCATCTTACAGCACTTTGTTGTTTCTTCCTCTTTCACCCAAGTGCCAGGCAGTACAAAGCAGACCTTCACACTCAGCATCTCTGCATGCCAACAGGCACCTGTCCTGCTGCCCACTTGGGGGTACCAGCTTTCATGTTAGAGCTGCAAACAAGTATAAAGGGAGGAGAAGCACCTGTTTTTCCCAGGGCCCTTCAGTCACTTTATCTGGAGATACAGACATCTTTCTGGACTGCCATAAAGAAGAATCAAGGATAGAAGTTTTCTCCACTTCAATCCCGCACTTCCTTTCCCAAAGGCTTCCTTAGAACATCCTTGCATTTTCTATGGGCTGCAGAAGTGTACATCTCCTAGGACTTCTCAGCCTGTCAGCAGCTTTTCATTGTTTTGAAGAAACACAAAACTTAGTTCATGTTAAGTACTGGATCAACAGCATTGGTGCATGGTCAAGAACCCCAGAACAGGGAGGTTCAAGAAGCTGGACAGCAAAGGTTGTCTGTTGTTCCTTTTAACTTTGGAGGAGGATAAATTAAATGGTAGAGTAGAATTTAAGAAGCTGCTGAAACAGCCACGGCTGAATCTGACAGAGGTGTATCACAGGAGTTGATGTCTGGAGCCACCTCCTGCACTGAACAAAAGGCTTCTACATGATGCCATCTTGCTCAAATAGGCAAGGTGAGAAGCAGCTTCAGTGATGGGATCTCACAGTTGGTCCCTCTACTCTATGCTCTGTGGGACATATTCACACAGTACAAAAGAGGGTGCGTCTGTTATTGTTGTCTGTGTATAAGCAGCAACATGGCACTTACAGCCTTATTTAAATGTCTGTCTAGAATTTGTTGTATGCAAGTGCCAACATAGCACAGCTGAAGCAAATCTTAATTTCAAATATTACTAAACAGCATTCACAAATAAGAGAAAAAAGTGCCCATGTGTGATTGAGTCCATACAAAAGATTATTATATGAGCTTCAGAGAGTACAGCCTCCTCTAAACAGGCAGCTGTGTTCATAGAGATTGTGCTAATTATGGGCTAAGTTTGCAAAGAACATGAAACCATGTGCCAGACATGAGAGGGAGATCAAGAGCAAATTCACAGGCAGAGCACACTAGATAGCCTTAAATACTCTCTACACTTCAAAATATGAAGCACATCAATGCTAATATTGGAAATTGTAACTGACACAGTGTTAAAATGCCAACAGCAACCTGCCTATGCAGCCCTATTTATTATAGACAGCAACAGTGGAACGCTGTCACAGACATATGGACTTCCGGTATTCTGGAAAAATTCCTTTTGAATGGCACTTCAGGCTCCTAAAAGTCAGCATATGTTGAAGTCTGCTGCAAGTTTCTCAAGCTTTCAACATTTCCTTTTAAACTGCAATAGTGTATTTTAAACAGCTCGAGCCTTAGAAGGAAACTCAGGCATTTTACAAGGAAGCAACTATACATCTTCCACCTGTTTCACAGTTCCTAGGCTGTGAGTTGCTGACTACTTCACATGTCATAGGTCATTGTGCAGAGAGGATTACTTGTTTGTGCCAGAAGCCACAGTTTTCACTCTGAGAAGCAAAGCAACTTCCTGATTATCATTCATCCTTAGTTATTGCACCACATTCACAAGAAAAAGCCATTTGCTGTTGAGAACAGTCACTGCCCATTTTTATGGCTACCATATGTTGATATACAAAATCAAGTGCATAGGTGTTTTACTGTCTTGCCAAATTGTCTAAACAAAGGTGGCAACAAAAAAGGTACTGCTGAGTGGGTGGAAATGGTATATTTGTTTCCCCTCTCATTAGAAAAAACTTTGCCTTCAGGAAGAGGTTTACTATGAACATTAAGTGATTCACTAAGGTCAGGTCAGGAAATCATGTAGGTACATTTGCAAAGCCAGCCTTAACTTTGTCCTTCACTGGCTGGCAGGAAAACACAAGAGATGTAAATAATTCGTAAATACTTCCAGTCCATGTGCATATTCAGGACCAAAATATACTTTGAGCTGTAACAAAAACCTTGAGCTCTCTTAGGCCGAGTACCCTGTGCAGTGCTCTACTATCAAGTCTTGGGCTGCTGAGCAAGTGAGGGGAGACTCTGAGCACTATGAAGGCAACATATGCAGAACAATATTCAAAATTATCTAGCACAGAAATGAATAAAAATAATCTGATTTCATGCAGAAATAGCTTCAAAATGTTATATGGCAAATATCTTCTCCCTCGTCTGCTTCAATTATTGATCTAGACGCAAATGCTGTAATGACTCACGCACCAGCACACAAGGCAATGGCTCACAGTGCTGCTTCAAGAGACATTCTGTGCTCACTGGGGTCAGCACTGACTCCAGACAGCACAGCCAACCTCTCCAAACAAGGTTCAGTCCTGCCTGCTAGGAAGGGGAGTAGCGCTTTGGGACTAAACAGAAGTTTATGTCTGTTGGTTGCACAACAGAGCAGAAACACAAAAGGCTACCATTTCAGCTTGGCCAAGAGAGTGCCTCCTGAGGTGGCACACCTTACAGGCAAATTAATCTTGTTCACTTGCTGTGGGTATACAGTGAACAACCTCTGGGCCTTGGCAACTGCTGAGGCAAGGAGGCAGGCAGGGTTCCAAAGAGTAGAAGAATAAATATCGTGTTTGATGAAGAGCGCCAGGATAAGTCAACAGGATCTCAAAGACTGAATACCTTCCCTCAGCAGAGAGGAGGTATTCTCCAGTACAGCTACTATACTAGCTGGCTGCATGCTAACATCAGTATTAAAACAAAACACAGAACACTTATTTACACATCTCAAAAGTTAGCTTAGCTGATAGTTAAAAAGTGAGTGGAGGAAATTTAGAAGATCCACTCCCAGATACATAGCTACTTCCATTTCAGAAAATGCTGCTGAATTTCAGAAAATAAAGGGAGTATAAAAACTTCAGCTTGAATACTTTGGAGCCTTCACTTTGTCCAATCATATCTCAACACTATGAGAAACACAGTTTCTCATAGTTTCAACATGAAACGTGCGTTTGTTGATAACCTCTTTTCTGACAAGTAGACAGGCAACCCAACTGTTGTCTGGACAGCAGCAATTTAGTTTCATCTAAAGAGTTTACTGATGTGCAAACCTGACGTGTGGACTCCTTTGTATAAGGAAGTTTGAGACTAAAAATAACTTGTGATGAAGTAAATCAAAGGACAAGAGCATGTAGCTGTAATTGATATCAAGGGAATATTTTGTGACTGGTGAAGCTTATGGTTGAAAGAAACATCACCTATGTGTGACAATGTGGTTATTGTACTAAAATAAAAGAGTGAAGTAACAAAGCCAACAGCTGCAAATGCACATGAGCACTGAAGTTCTACCACAAAGACCAGCAGAGCAGAACAGACTGCAAAAGTCTGCAGAACAAAACTGAGCATCATTATCCTGATTACACATGAGAAAAAGAGAGATTAAGAATGTCTGATGGCTTGCCTGAGACTGCCCCGACTCAGAGGCACAGCCAAGAGAACAGGGCTTCTGAGACTGCAATTCCAGCACCCTGCTCACTGAGTTTATGCCTCTCACTGACCTGATTTGTTAATCAAGGCCCACAGCCCACGCCAGGCAATTATGTCAACTGCCTCACATCTTATTAGTATGCAGCCGGCACCAGGCTTGAGGGACTCCATGCACGACAGGATGGGAAGAGAATTTAAAGCACCAAACTGGAAACACAGTCCAGGCAAGAGGTGTTTTTCAAGGGAGACATGTGCAAAGTGCTGTATTTAGACAGAAGTGGACAGTCATGTACAGGATGGGAACAGCAGTGACTGTGGGCTGGCCTGTGGCCCACTGGAAGCATCACTAGTCAACAATACCTCTGAATAAAATGAAAAAAAAAAGCTTGCTGTCAAGCCAGAGAGCAGTATCACCTTATGGCAGGCAATGCAAGGCAAAGTCTAGAAGAAACACCAATATTTAAGGCTGAGTATTGTATGTTCAGACCGGAAAGCTGGGAACAAACAAGAACCAGCAGAAGACTGGGAAGAGATATAAGCAGAGCATTTTACTCTTGTAAAGCAGGAACAATTTGTTCTCCATGCCTAATCTGTAACAAGCTGAAATCAAAGCAAGAAAGAAAGGGAAGTGTTAAACCCCCAAAATCCAACAAAGGGATAACAGAAACCAGTTAAAACGCTGGTCAGGCCCAGGATACCTACTCTTGCCTTAGGCAAGTGTGGAACTTTAGCTACAGTATTATCTCCACGTTGCTCTCTTTTGGGCTCATACACCTTTCCCAGGTCTGAAATGTATTGCTGCTCTTTTGCAGTTATATAAAAGTTACAAACGATTGCTTAGAGATCAAGAACATCAGCATATCTGATGTTTCCACTTAAACCACTCAGTCTTAATAAAAGAGAGAAAACATTATCTTCACTTAAAAAACGTGTTTTGTGTGTGTGTGTACGTATGATATCCATACACACAGACATCCAGTTTACAGACATAACCCTGTCCCTATAAACACAAGAATGTAAGCAAATATTTGCTGTTCAAGAATCAACCAAAGCCCACACTATAGGCACAAAATGGCTTGAAGACTGCCCATGCCATTGCTAAAGCCTTTGAATTGCTGGGTACTGTTGTACAATAAGGGACTAAGTCAGGTCAGGAGCAGTGGCACAGAACACCACAGGGGACAAAAATGCACATGAACATAGAAAATCAGGAGTGAAGAAATGCTGTATCATGAAGGCAGCCACAGGAAAAGGTCCCCCTACCCTCAAGGTAACATAACACAAGGAGACAGATAATGGGGATTTACTACAGGAGACACTCACGCTGGATATTCAGGCACTTTTCCCTTGAAGGCAGCCAGATCACGAACATATTCATTGTACAGCCACTTCACTTTGAAGTGTAAATTCATGTAGTCCGCACTTTTACACAATCTGTGTTTCTCATGCTCTGTAAGGAAGGAAAAATAAGTAGTTAGGTCTGAATTTACCATTATCGCTGCATCAGGCACAGAAAGGCTTTATAAAGCATATCTGCAGCATGCAATGTTTTGAGGATGAAGCATCTACAGAGCCATAAAATCTTCACAACGCAGGATTTTGGCAGCAGGCAGGGCTTCTTGGAGGTTGACCACTGGAGCTCTGGAGTTTATTTCTGCAGCTCTAATTAGTACTTCCTTTTATTGAAATATTTTTGCTTGTCAAAGCAATAAAAACAGAGCAATCTCTTATGGCCTTTTCACTTAACATATCACAGTCAAAATTCCATCTTTGCAGGGGAAAAATCAAGGCAAGCAAATCTGTTCATTCTTGGATACAAACAAAGGCAATACCAACATGTTACACTACATTCCCTAGGACACAAGAGTAGAAAGCACCAAGAGTTTGACAGTGTGAGTCACAAGCAAGTTCAAATGAGCTGGAGCCTTCTCTCATTCCTAGTTTGGAGAAATTAATGATACTTTTCCAGAAGGCAAGGTCTGCTGCTAAGCCTCTTCCTCCTGCCAAATTTCCTTATGTTTTTGTACCCAAACAATGTTGGGACAATGCAGTTCCTCCCTGTAAAATGCACATACCTCCACAACATGACCCTTCCCACACACCTATGCTGCTAAAGCACTGGCCATACTCAGACCTACGTTTCAACTCCCTAAATCACAGCTCCCCTGCCTTAACACAAGACATTCATGCTCCATGTCTTCACTCTCAAGGCCCTTCACAGCCTACGTCCACACTACCATCTTTCAGCAACTGATTCCCACCCCTGATCAGCCCACAATCCCTGTTTTTAAACTACTTGTTAAGTTCTTCCAAACGCTTTCTCGCAAGCCACCCCTCATGTGCTTACACAGGCAGCTCCTTCTCCTGCACCACTTTTCTTCAAAATCCTCCTTGAAAAGATTAAAATTAATTCCTTTTTCATGATGTTATGAAGATTCAGCAGCTGGCTTTTGCCTGCACTGTGATCCTGAGTTTTCAAGTGATCAATCCCGAGCCGCTGCTCCCCAGCACTGCCTGTCCATATCCACCTCTTTCTTCTGCCAAGCTTCACAGCAGGAATACACTTCTTGCCAAGCTTCTTTGTTCACTCTACCACCACAGCAAGCTGCTGGTCTATACTACACTGTGAGATATACTAAAACATACATGATTTTATCTCAGACCCAGGTTTTTATCCTCAGAATTTGACTTCAGACACTTCTTCCTAACTTACATGTGGATACATCATTACTGATGTAACTTTCCAAGGGCATCACTGCTGGCGTGCAGAGGATTCAGCTATGTTAAAAAGAGGAAGTCTTTTTCTTAACTTTGAATGGCTTTAATCTAGGACTTCAGTACAGGTATCCAGTAACTGGGTAGATCTGTGCACACAAGAGCAATACATGTTACAGACATTCAATAGCTGAAGATACATCGCAATGATGCAAAATGGCCACAGCTTTCTAGTCAGTTACCTGACAGACACACTTATCTTACATCATCTATTTTCATGTAAATGTGAATTCTTGCAACTAATTCAAAACACTGAGAAACTTCCATATCTCTCTTGAAGCTTCCACAGCATGCATAAGAAGAAGATCCACATCAAGTATGAATTATCTAACTGCAAACACAAAATCCAGAGAAATTTTCATTCAAAATTTTTCCATATGGCCTGGCAACCACCAAACAATGGAATGTCCAGTATCTGAGAGACACAGTCCCCATGGGAGATGGTTTAATGGACAAATTACATGTACTTCTTTCCACAGTGAATTTCCTTGTATTGGAGCTGTGGAAAGTCCATTCCTGTTTTACAGTAATAACCTTGTATCTTTCTTGAGCACTAAGGAGTATACTCAGTGTCTGAACTGCTGATGTACCTCAAGCAACTACAGAAGAGAATACAAACTCTCTCCACAGATCTAAAACTGGAAACAGAGTAATAACTGTGCCTGCTTTGCTCCCTTTGAGTGAGGAAACCGATGGACAATTCCAACTTCATTAACTTGGACATGCGCTGCCACCAGCTGCTGTTCCTGCACAGGGAAAGAGGTGTTCTTGCAGAGGAAAGGTCTGATTTGGATGCAAAAAAAACTTAAATCAGACTTAGTTCCTCAAAACTAAGCAATGCACTGAAAGCAAGCAATTCAAGCTTTTTCCTGGTTTTTAGGACATTTAAAATACTTCTAAGTTGCAGAAGACTTCTACATTGCAAAGCAGCCACAGAAGCTAAGTCCAAGGACTGCTACTAGGACTTCCTGGCTATCTAAGCACTAAAGGAGACAATTGATACTAAGGCGATAAACTACAGAAAAGTAAAAGAAAGAAGGAGAGGTCTTACCACCATAGAAGAGAACTTTACGTATGCGAAAGAAAGGTGGGGCTTGTGCCAAAGAAAAGACAAAAGTGAACTATAACAGCTTCAAACATTCTGGAGGACAAAGAAAGGCAACAAAGACCCAAAACCCTCTCATCCCCAACAGCTCACACCATCTGCCTTCCCTCACTCAGTGGACCCCACACAGTTTTGATCAGCTGTTTCCTTTGTAAGGGGAAGTGTTTAGGACCATCTGAAGGTGACATGGAAACATATGAGTCAGAGGCATACACTGAAAACCCATTTTAGAAAAAGTAAAGCGAAGATCCTGGTAGCCATAAGTTTTAGAACATTTCTGTTCTGCTTTATAGCCTGCTGACTTTTAAAGAGATTAGCAGCAGCAGCAGCAGCAGCAGAACAGCACATGGATATTGTGCAGCAACTTCTGAGTTTTATCCTGAAAGGACTACAGAGTTCTATAAGTCTCACACACTTCCTCAGCAGATTTCATCTGCAAACGGTCTCCTATGGAGAAAAGTTTTTAGGGTCACCGAGGCCTTATGCTCCCTAGCAACACATTTTCTAGTGTCACATCCAGTTCTATAGTTTCAGGCAGACAATAGGGCTTCCACCACATCCTTTAATCCACAGATTATTTTTCCTGATTCTTAGCCTACTTTTCATGGGTTAATTTCTAGCAAATAATGCCCATTTCTGCAAAGAAACTCTAATAGGTACTAAGGCTGTTGAAGCATCAACACTTTAGACAGATGGCATCTGTGTGTGCCTCTGATCCCCTTCCCCTTATTAGATGTGAGAAAGTGGCAGCATGATTTATTTCAATCCTGCTTGCCAAGTCTACTCAGTCTCTTCCTATCAGAGACGCTTCCAATTTGCAACTCTCCTAATGCTGATGTGTCCGAACTAAGACAAAATGCTGCTGTCAAGAATGACGTTGATTTTCTATTACTGCCTTTTAAGGCCTTCCCAGTAAAGGAAGTGCAGAAGCCTCTTTGCTCGAGGTGTTTGTGTTTTCTGGGTCACAGAGGTTTCACAGAGGAGAGTGGGAAAACAATTAACTCCAATTACCAGTGTGCTGACAGGGAGGCTATCCCTGCTGCTGAGCACCAGTCAGTGTCCCAGAGGTGGAGCCAACTGTATGACTTGGAAAATCATCCTCTACACTACAGTGACTCCAGAGGAGCATGATTCTGCCATCCAAGTCTGGGACATACATGTAGCTGATATGTTTTACTCTTGGGTTGATGGGAAATATGGGATACTTCTCAAAGGCTTGCCCTGTGCTGCCTTCGCCATCAAACAGGGAAGTGCCAGGTCTGCTGTGCATGGTGGCTTAAGTTGTCACTGCCTTGGGGCAGAGGGTAAACAAGCGGGGTAGATCCTGGAGCTTCTGCTGTGTCTCAGATGCTGAGTCTCCTTAGGAGAGCCAAAGGCATAAGGTGTGTTTGCAGTGCACTTGCCTTCCAGTAGTCATATTGCTGCTGTGACTACTGCTACCAGTTCCTGAACACCTTTTAAATAAAGAGTAGGTATTTAATTTCATGACTCAAACACTTTTCACATTAGCAATCGAACTCTTCAGAAGGTACCCAGAGGACATATGGTGCAGCATCCATAGGCTGGCATCAATTGTGGATCTTAAGCACTGCATTCTAGATATAAATTAGGATTTATACATTGTCTTGCGCATGCTACATGGTGCACATGGGAGTAAGCTCCAGCTGGGAGAGGCATGGTGGGGAAAAAGGAAAACAACTCAGACACTACTCTCCAGCTGAGCGAAGCCATCTCCCACTTAAGCCTCCAAACTCTCTTCCACACTGTGTCCTGAGAGCAATGTGGAAGCATGAGGTTGGAAGGAGGCAGGGGCCAGTTTCACACAGCCTGGCCTGCACTCTTTCTACTCCAAAGCCATCAGATGGGCCTTTGTGCAAGAAGAAAATTTAGTATCACTACAGAGTGCCAGGAATCCTCAAGTGCCACCTGGGCCAGGAGGGAAGGAATAGAGCCACACATGAATTAGAGCTCCGACTTCGGCAGTTAATCTTCAAGAGACATTATCTACATCTTAATGCGTGGGACCCAGCAAAGGGAGTATTGCCCAGAATTGCTCAGTGCATCAAGTACTGTCAAAAACCCGGAGTGACTGGTCAGAACAGGAGTCTCCCTACAGAACATACCCTCCATTTCTACAGCAGCAGTATGGTCTTTCAAGTCTTCTTAGCAGATCTGTTTATCACTGGCATAAAACTACAGAACACTAAAGCTGGTGTGAGGAACTACATCCAAAGTGCTAAAACTATGGGTAACAGATTAAACTCTTTGACTACTCACAACTACAAGCTCCACCAAAGAGCACAAACTTACCACTTGGTGAGGTGAATGAGCTCATGTGATCCAGAACTTAGGAACAGAACATAAGGGAAAACACCATGAAGAAAGTTAGGAGCAAGCGTTATACTCTGGGTTCATGTGCACGTATCTCCCAAAATAGGTTAACTTTTGTTGGAGAGAGCTCCTGATGCATACAGATCTTGGAGCACACCAGAAATGTACCCAGGGATTATGCCACACACTGGCAAAAGGAATATGCAACTCTTAGTGCAGTTAAACAGGTAGAAAAATCAGCAACTGAACCTGAAAAATGACAGAGCCAAGAGCTAAGAACAGCAAACCTAATCATCATCCTTCACATCATTCAATCAGTTTCCTTTAATCCCTTTTTTTGCTAGCTTAAAAAAAAAACGCAGTAAGCTAATCCCATCATCTCTATTTAAAATATATGTAGTAAGGCCCATAACTGAATTATTGTAAGGCTGGTTCTAAAGGTTATATTCGCAAATTTCTGAAGAGCAAAGCAGTGAGGAATCACACTTGCCTCAAATAGAATTCTGCACCATGAGGATTTCTTGAATGTATATTTGGAAAAGACACACCCCAACACAGACTCTATCACTGTTCAACCTTCCTGCAGAACTTGTGCAGCCAGAATACAAATATATGACCATGCACTTTTTCAACTTTTTGCTCAAAATGCAAATGCTTCCTTGTCCACCAGCTGCCTTTTTGTCAACTTTTGTCATGAATAAATACTTTGAAATGGGGTGTTCTTCTCATCAAGTATTTGTTATGCACTGAGGAACTCATAGGTGGAAACATGATACCAATCTTTGTCTTAAGAAACTCACAAGTGACCAGAAAGATGACAGGAAAAGGTAAAATAAGCCCAGAACAATCCATGGGGATGGAGACGGTATGAAACATGAGCAGAGAAAACCTGGGTGGCCAAACTAACCTGGTCCCTGGCAATCAAATAAAGCCATTAAAAAGACAAAAAAACCCCAAACAAAATCAATCAAAGTCATGTCTGCTTTGGCACTCAAATACACACATGTAACTTTTTCACAGCTGCAATTTGGATGCAACAGGGAATCTTAGGAAAGTGAAAAACTAGATCTAGAGAGATCTTACTGCTGCAGATAAAGGAGAAAGATAGGGCACTTCCAACATGTAGAAGAGCAAATTGCATTATAAATTCCTGAAGGCAAGCACAGGAGTAAATAGAACCACAGACTGGCTTGGGTTGGAAGGGACCATAACAATCACCTCATTCCCTTTGCCATGGGCAAGGACATCTTGCACTAGACCAGGTTGCTCAAAGCCCCATCCAACCTGGTCTTGAACACTGCCAGGGATGTGACTCCCACAGCTTCTCTGGGCTACCTGTTCCAGTGACTCACCACCCTCACAGGGAAAAATTTCTTCCTAATATCCAATCTAAACTGACTCTCAGTTTGAAACCATTCCCCTTTGTCCTGTTGCTACATGCTCTTGTAAAATGTCCCTCTCCACCTTTCTTGTAGGCTCCCTTCAGATACTGGAAGGCTGTAATTAGGTCACCCTGAAGCCTTCTCCTTTCCAGACTGTACAATCCCACTTCTCTCAGCCTTTCTTCATAGGAGAGGTGCTCCATCCCTCCTATATAAATAAGGACATAACTGAAAGGGGAGCTAAAATGGTTTGCAGCAACAAACTGTTTGCAGGGAAAGAGAACATGAAATTATCACCACTGTCTCATCTCTAACACATGAGCAAGTAGTGACAGTCATTATAAAAGAGACTTCAACATAGTAGGTATTAGTCCTTCTTCCCAGTGTCTGTTCTTACATCAGCATGACCTCACAAGACAAAGGCACTGTGGGGTACAAGTATATATAAAAAATATTCGTAACACAGAATTGAGAACATTTCATCCAGATCTGCAGCCTGCGGAACTCAAGCCTACAGCTGGAAAAGAGTCTTCCCCCACAGCAGTCTCTACATCTGTTGCACTGACAGAGATTAATAAAATAAATGGAGTCAACCTTCTTCACTTACAGAGCAACCCCACAGTCTGTTTCTGAAGAACAAAATGCACTAAACTCTCTTTGTGGCAGCATTTTTTTCCTAGCAATCTGAAGTAAGAGTCTAATAGGGTGTCACTCCTATAATCAAGCTCAGATCAAACTAGAGACAAGTGGATTGAGAAAAATTTTGTGAGTCACCACAAGCAGTAGCTTGACCTGGGTTTGGAATGTGAATACAGATACTTGCATGCCACAGACAGCACTGGCACTTGTGTTTTATCACAATAACACCTTATAGGTGATCATAAAGCCCAACCCTGCAAAACACTGGGAAAACAAGTGCTACTACAGCTGAAGAGCCAGTGGGAGCTAAATGCTCTATGAACTTTTTAAAAAGGTGGTTAGATTGTGCAAATCAATTTATAGAACTAAAATCAAGTTGAGAAACTGTAATAAACCCCCAGAAGAGTATTGCAAGTAGCAGAATTCCCTTCTGGAATTTTGCTGGGCTTTACATGCCTAACTCATTTTCAGAAACAGTAAAATTTCTTCCTTAGTAGGAGGTGGAATTACGCAAAGACTAATTCTAAATGAAGATGTTTGCGGCACAAATTGCTCTAGCAGCATCTTTCTGCCAATGGCTTACACCACCTATGCTGTTCTATCCAGGGAAAGAGAGACATGACATAACCCAGAGACCACCTACTTCTTCAACCCTTCTACCACAGTACACTGCAGAACAAAGCTGCTCCTGGCTGCTGATCTAAGCCAATGTATCCTCAGGCCAAAGAGAACTTCTGATTTCAAACCAGTTGGGATGACAATAAACAGCTTGCCAACACAGCCTGACACAGAGGTCTAGAGCTCAAGCAAATCTCAGCCTCAATTCTCACCCATAAAGCAGCTGTGCACAAACCAACCATTGGAAAGCCCTGCTCCCAACAGTGGTGCTACTAATGTGCTTTGGCCTCACTTTCACCACATGGATGATCAGCAAGAGATCAGCAATAGGTCAGCTAGCAACAGTGAGACATTGTCTTACCTTCCATGGCGTATTTCATGTCCTGGGCAAAAAGACTCCACATCACCTCTGCGCTGATCTTCCCAACCGCAAGCTCCTGAGGAAACCTGAGGAGACATTTGGAAAAGGCTTTGGTGTGTGTCACAGCAAAAGGCTCTTCTTTAATCAGCTCTGAGCTACACTATGAGCTGAAAAGCTCAACATTACAGACACTTCCTTCACCCTAGATAAAAGATCCAGTGAAAACTGAAGATCATGGACCGGACTCTGTGGCATAGATTAAGTAACCCAAAAATAACACTGGTTTTAACTCAAAAAGCCGAGCCCTGGAGGTTTTTCCCAGTGGAGATGCATACAGTACTTCTGGGAATGTCATCTCAATGCCCTTGTACCTTCTTCCCCTTCCCTGTCCATTTTTGTTTATTCCCATTTTCAAGGGTTATTTGGTTGACAGGTGAACAATAATCATATGAAATCAATGATCACTAGGACATAATACCATGCCATGCCATGGGTGAAATGCCTGTTTGTGTAAAATAATAGCTTGTCAGATCTCTCTCTCTCTGCTGCCCTGTGGGACTGTTGGAGGGCAGTATCCACTGGTTAAACAGATCCCTTTCAGATTCCTTTTTAAATGCTGTGCCAACTCCACCCAATGCAATTCTCCCAGTGCTGCACTGAACACCACATTCCTAAATCACAGTGTAAGGCACCATGGCACCACTATGTGCATTAATGTGCACCCCAGAACTTCTCAACATCAGAAAAAAACAAAAGAACTCTCACCCCATTTTCAGGTGCCTCCCTGAGTTCAGGATTGTAATAATCAGGGTGTTTGTGCTCGAACGCCATCGTAACTGAACCTTTTGAAACTCTTCCATCCCAATCAAAAAGAGTTATTTATATAGACAGAGACAGATAAGACAGAAAGACAGACAGACAAGATAAGTACTTCTATAAATGCACAAGAGACAGAAGAGATAGAAAGCAGTTTAACAAATAAGGCAGAGCACACACAGACTGGCATTAACCATACAGGACATGGAAGATTCTTACTGATTCAGGACTGGGGTATAGGAATTCTTGTCCTCTTCTATGATGGAAACTATCAAAGTGATGAGCTTGGGCCAGAAATCAAGGTTCCTGATGCTGGGGCCCTGTTCCTCAGGAGGAAGGTCCTGGTTTTTGTTCTAGGAAGGAAGCCATCAGAAAAACAGCATAAAATTTGAGGGGAAAGAAAAAGCTGACAAATGTAGATCAGCATGCACACTCCAAACACTAAACACTAATTACCTATGGACTCTTTCTTCTGAAGTGCTTAAAATCAATAATGACTGCTGGCAATTTGCCTAATCGAATGCAAAACACAGTAACATGCCAAACCATGTTGTTTCTGGTGGCCTCAAACTCAGCTAATCCCTGTTTTGTCATTTACCACGCCAAGAGCAGGCCAGGCTCCAAGAGACCTGCTGAGCCATCACCTTACCCATGCTTAATCCAAATACTTGCTTTTTAGGCACTATATCCATGCTGACACATTGTGTGTGCATTACTACAAAGTGGCCAGTGGAGCTTTCATGGATTTGTAACCAGTTTGTGTCTAGAAGCACCTCCTAAACCCAGTGCAGGATACTGGGTGCGAAAAAATAAGGCAAAATTTCACTGGTCAAGGTTTCCTTGATCAGTCTACATTTGCTCCAGTTGGCTTTTGCTCATTCAAAGCTACATCAAACCTTCCTTTCACAAATAACTGCTGAGGCTGGTAAAACACATCATAATTAGTGTAAAACAATTATCATGCTGCACTTACTAATTAGTGCTTATTATTTGATTACAAGTTTTGTGCATTCAGAAGATAACAAGTCATCTAATTTTGTTTGTTTTGGCTTTTTGTATCAATTAGTATTCGTGTTATTATCTTAAGAAAATCAGAAACTTGGATTTCTGCCTGCTTATCAGCTACTCACAGGATCTGTCTGGTACTCCCGACTGTACAGCTCATGACAGTTGTTGAAAATGTACTCGTAGGTGGAGTTGAGACAAGCTTTTACACAGTCCTTCACTACCTGGCTGGCTCGGGGTGGACTCTGCAGCTCTTGGACCTGGCAAGGACACAACAAAGAGAGTCAAACAAAGCACTTCTCATAAATCCGACAGGGAAGGAACACACCACTGGTTTAGGAACTACACAGGGCTTGGTGGATCTGCTTTCAGCAACTTGTGGTACTGGTGACCTGAAACCACAAATGGGTCCTCTCATCAGACATAAAAATGCAGTGACGACACTTACCTCCCCACAGGATGATTTGCAGCATAAAAGATTTCTTGAAGCGCTGAGGAAGATTCCTCAGAACAGACAGATCATGTGGCTTCATATATATCTAACCTGAGCCAACACACAATTTCTGCTAAATTTATAGGATTTTGTTATGAACCCAGCAACCACCCTCTCACCAACATTGGAAGAATGTGCAACAGATCAGCAGAGCAGATCAACATCTGATCTGGAAAGACTTGCTGAAGACCACTCATATGCCTTTAAATACAAAACCTTGCATTAAGGACATCTTTCATCACAAGCTTTATTGAACTTTCAAGCGCACCAGAATCCCTAGGGTCATGCCAACTGATATACCTTCTCCTCTTGCAACAGCAGCTCTTTTCATTATTTCATTGTCATGTTGCCTTATAAAAATGCTGCAGGGGTACTTCAAACTAAACAGATAGGCAGGCATCACTCTGCAAATGCAGCAATAACCTGATAATTTTGATACTGTCAATACCTCTAAACTTTACAGAGTACTTCTGTAAAGCAAACTTTCAATACAGACAGATTGTCTGAATGAACACTCTAAAAATAAAATTCTAAAACATCATTTACCCTAGGGTTTAGAAGTAAAATTTTAAGTACTTCCTGAAACAGCTCAAATTAAACATTTGCTTTGTTTTTGGTAAGATAAAAATTTCTAAGTGACATGTACTAACCAACAACAGTAGGCTGTAAACTTCTAAAAAAAGTTTAGAAACCAATAATCAGGAATTAAAAATAATCTCATTACACACTTAGGACACTAAACTGCACTATGGAACCAGCACATTATCATGCATAACAACTCTCCTGGATCTCTACTGAGAGATATTATCCCATTTCAGTACCTTACCCTACATGAGATAAACTCTAAAATACTTACTAAACAGAAGATAGCAAATAGATGGTAGTGACTAATGTTACAGACAGTTTTATAGGAAAAGTTTCCTAATGATGCTAACAGAAGCAAATTATCTTTCTCAAACTAGGGAATTTTCTTTATTCCTCCTCCTTTTTTTTTTGTGCCATATTTATGACCAAAGAGCTCTAGGCAAAAATACCAATTTACATCTTCACAGTGCAAAACACAGTGAAGACAAAAATATGGATGTTTATACAGAGTTAGCAGATTATATCCATTTTCCTTAAGTCTAAAGCTCAGTGACATGAAACAATGCTTTGAAAATGGGAAATCAACTCCTAGGGGACAAACTGCAGAGATGTTATTCCCATCCCCACCCATATCACTACCTTCATCCTGAAAAAAGTGATGCTGGTCAGCAAATCCACTGTAGACTTCAGGTCCTGCAGCCGTTCCCTACTGCTGGCTGGGAAGTTATTCTGTTGACAGAAAAGGGAAATCCTGTTGGAAAGCACAGTCAGATCCATGCAAGGCTTCAAGAATGTGCTAAATAAGGAAACTGTCTTGGAAACATTTCCTGCTCAAGAAGCTTGTACCAGTCAAAACAATGCTCAATAAATAAGGCCCTTTTGCTGCAGAAGCTTATCTGTTTGCTTAATTAAATAGCTTCTCATACCAAAGTGAAGTTCGTGGATGCCAGGAGACTGACAGCCTCGGCAGCAGGAAATCCCTTCTTGGCTGTAGAAGGAGCAGGCTGGGAACAGCTTCACCCTTGGCAGCCCTGGCCTCTTGCCTGATGTTGCTTCTGTGAGCCCTTTCCTTTCTGCACTCACTGCTGGGTTTTTTTGCTTCCTTTCTGAGATGTTGAGAGATGTGGTGTACTAAAAACCCCTCCTCCAGAGAAATAAACTGGACTGGGAAAGAAGAATGAGCACTGTTCCCTGTAAGATCCCATCTGCCAACTATGTGCCTCCTTCCCTCTAATGCATTTATTTTACATACCCTGCCCATCACCCTGCTGTCCACAGTCATACACACCTTCCTCAAATTAGAAGTCTTGTCCCTTCCAGATATGATGCCTATTTGTTATGTGCACATATGTGTATATAGGCATGTAAATACATAGCCTGAATTCAGCAAGCTTTGCTTCTTATACCCCTCCCTTTCTGACCTCAGGCACTGCACCCTTTCCTACATTCCCACTCTCTCCAACCTGTGTCCTTTAACTGCATTCATGTTCCTCAGCAATGTTCTTACATTCAAGCTGATGTGATTGGCTTTACTGCAAGTACAACAGCAAAGGCATTCTTCACTTGGGTAGATTCAGATTTGTATGTTCAAAAATTATTAGATATGAAGGTAAAAAAGGGCAGAGGGGAACAAGTGTACACTTTTTATTGAGGACTTGCAGAAAAATATGCAGTCTCTTGGCAGTAGTAATTGAGTATTACTGCGGTTCAGCTAACCACTGCAAACAATGTAATGCTCTTTGTAGTCATTTCTAGATGCTCATTCCTAGACAACTCTCCATTTAAAGGCATGTTGTCCACACATGGACTCTCTGGAACTTAGGGTATTTATCAAAATCGAAGAGTTTCAAGGGTCCAAGTCTAAGTACAAACCACTGGATAAATGTAAAATGCCATCTCCTGTCTTGAAAGCTGCAAACTAACACCTTTTCTTCCAGAACTTCAGGGGTATTAAAATACTTACTAAATGGTCTCAAACTGCTTCATTCTTTTCTCTAAACATAATGCCAGTAAGGTAACACCTGAATTATTTAAACTACACAAATTTTTCCTGGTCCTTTATGTGAGATCTTACTTGTTTGTGCATGGTTCAGTTGCATTAGCCACCAAAAAACAGCTTTTAATGAAGACCAAGCAAACAAAAAAGGCATCACTGTTACAGATTCCTATTGCCATGCGTGGGTAATTTTCCTTCTGCTACTTGGTGGATCAGTGCTCTACTCAGACCTTCTCTTACTAGTAATGTAGCTTTAGAATAGCTCTTCGTACAATTTTCCTTTTATCTTCTTTTGCATCTTGCCCCTTTCCCTTTTTGTTTTGTCTTGTCTTCCTAATGCACTTCTCTTAGTCTGCTAGTGTTTTTCTCCTCTCTATGTTTTTCTGTGTTTCAGACAAATGCACTAACCAGACAAGGATCTAGTTTAAAATAAATAAATAAAAGCAAAGCTCACATTTTGCCACCATTTTTAAAAGTCTCAATTAATTAGTCAGCACTTCAAATATAGCAAGGAATTTAAGAGAAAAAAAAGCGCCAAGTCACGTGATAAGACTATATTGACTCTGAAGTAGTAAAGAAATAAAGCAGGTTTATAAAGCCTCTTAAACTAATGCCAATATTTGAAACTCATCTCTTCACAGTATATTGAAGTGGGGAGAATCTCAAACCTGAGAACACATCTTGTAGATCCAGTTAGGGACAGTGATTTGAGTTTGCCAGACCTAAAATAAGTGACAACCTGGCTGCAGGTCCTCTAAAAAATTTCTGTCGTACTATGGGAGAACAAGTCTGTTTTCCCTTTTCAGATGATACCTGCAGTAGCTGATTAGAGTAATTCAAATAATTTAATCCAATCCAACCTTGCATTTCTGGGACAGTATCAGACATGAGCATAGTTCACAATCTTCAAATTATTTCAGAAGTCTTGAGGAAGTTAAAATGGAAGAAAAAAAACATGGTCTAAGTTCTACCCATGAGGAAAATTAAATGGTGTATTTGAGCAACAAGTTTGTCATGACAATTCCTTAAGACAGAAACTACACAAAAAGTTAGAAACATAAGAGAAATCCAAATGGTGCGTTTCCCCTCTGCCCACCAAAACAGCTGAAAGGACTCTCTTCATTCCCACTCACCCTGTACATTGAGAGATCAATTCGAAGTGAATTATGAAGCTGGTCCAGAAGCTTCACAAATCGTTCTTTCTGTGGAGCAGAAAATACCAATAAACATCACATATCATCACTGTCCAATTGATGTTCAAAGCAAGCAGCAGGGTATCAGGTAATTAGTGTCAGATCTCATGAGAGCAGGAGAAAGCAATATGGATACATGGCATTGTGCAAACAGTGTTTTCCTTCGATTCTTGGATTTACTTCTAAACTGTAATTATTTCTGAAGTCTGTGTAATATTAGAATTGTCAGAAAAACACGCCATTATCACTCTGAAGTAGAGGCAGAACAGAAACTCCTCTGATTTCTAGTCAGCAATTTACACCAAACTTGTATTTAAGAGAAAATATTTATTCAGAGGTGAATAAAGTACAAGAAGAAAAGAGTCTAATTCAGAGCAATGACACAGCTCCAAGATCTTATCTATTAGTTCAGTGACAAGTATTACCAGCTTCTTGTGACACATCTTCTTGAGGTCAGGTTTCTCCACTGGATTCTGATTTGGCACTGTGAACACCTCCTCAATCTATTTATGAATTCTTAATCTGATGGGAAGCCTGAGCTTTTCCAAATACTTTTCCAGCATACTCAACTTCACCACAGTTTTTATAAAAAATATTTTAACCATTAGGGAGACAGACATTTCTTATAGTTTTGGTTTATCTTTTTTTCCTTAGAGCAGTTGCTATTTTTAAAAACAAAGGTCTGAAATGATCAGATCGTATGGTATATTTTACCAACAGCATCAACATACAGAGTTTAGTATTATTTGCTCATTCCACACCATCTGCACTCTACTGCAATGTGAACACAGAGAATAAACATCACAATGTATTATACCGATTGGTATCAAAAATATGTGATGATGACAATAAACCCATGCTCCTTATCTAGTTTGAAAGAATTTTACTGCTTCCAACTCCTCACGGATTTAATGTTCCTTAAACACAAGTTATTTATTAAAAGTGGAAGCACCGTATGCAAATTACAGAAACCTACTTGTAACATCACCAAACATGAAAACATACCCCAAAATTGGAGGCTGCAAAGCGGTCCGAAGCAGACACGTTTGTGGAGGCAGTGGTGTGTGCATAATAAGCATTGATATTGGCAAGTAAGGTGCTCATCACAGCTGGCACGCCTGGGCACATGTATTTAGAAGAGAGACATGCAAAATGCCTGCAAAAGGACAGTTCTGTAAGTCATGCTGGTCTCTTTTGTGTAGCAGGACTTGACTTAATCTCTTTAATAGACCCCCTCATGCTGGCAGGCACCATGAACAAATGCAAGTTATGTTTCATCCCTTTACGTAGATCTCCAGCACTTCAGAGCTTTTTTCAGAGAGATGCCATTTAGACAACAGCTCAAACCAAAAGAAATCCCTTCACTACAGCCCTTTCCAGATCATAAAACAGCTTCTTAACCATTTGTGGCCAACAGCTTGTGACTTCGGTGATACCCTGGGTCGTGATGCGAAATCCTGGAACCAAGCCTGACACTACGTAATCTATATAATTTGCTGCTGCTTGAGGCAGACATGGTTTCTGAGGTGACATGAAGCAGCAGCAACTGGAAAGCATTAATGCCCAGAGAGAGCACACAGAGGTATTTCTGTGCTGCACTGATATATGATTCCTTATGGCTGACCCTTCCAGCTTGCAGGAAGCTGGCATGCCAATTTACATTCTCCCATTCTCTCATTAAATGTGAGGAACCGTCCTCCAGGAAATCTCAAAATTGTGCCAGGAGCACCCAGGTTTGTGAAATTATTACATAATCAAAGAAAATCCATTCGACATAACGGCGGAGGGGGGGGGGGGGGAATTAA
>JAOXXN010000364.1:8798649-8814230 GCA_026770055.1 Myrmophylax atrothorax | reverse complement strand
CCCCAGTCAGAGCTTAAGAAATGTTATATTATGGGACATGGCAAGTAATGTTCATTCCAACAGGCAGAAGAGTTGATTTGTAAGCTGGAATCCTCAGACATCCCAAACAAAATCTGGAAACTATTTTCCAAATGTAGCATTCTCCTTAAGGGACTCACAGAATCATAGAATAGTTTGGGTTGGGAGGGACCTTTAAAGGTCATCTCATCTAACGTCTGCAGTGAACAGGGACAGCTTCAACAACAGCAGGTTGCTCCAAGTCCTTGATCTTGTACATTTCCAAGGATAAGACATCTACCTGACAACTACCACCTCTCTGGGCAACTTGTCCATCCACTGTTTTACCACCCTCATTGAAAAAAGTTTCTTCCTTTTATCTGGCCTAAATCTACCCTCTTCAAGTTTAAAATCAGGCTTGTTACATGATACTTACATACCAATTGGTCATTTAGGCACTTGGTAAATAAATGTAAGCACATAAAATGGTTTTGTTTAAGAAGAAAAGGTGTGAGGAATGGGGATCTAATCAGTGTCTTGACTACTTAGCAGACGGGGAGGGTTAAAGTCATAAAATTGTTAAGGCTGGACAAGAGCTCTGAGATCATGGAGTCCAACCATAAATGTAGGACTGCCACGTTCACAACTAAACCACGTCTCTATGTGACACAGCCACACATTTTTGAAGACTTCCAAGGATGGCAATTCTACCATGCCCCTAGGCAGTCAGTTAGTGAGAAGACTGAGCCAGGCCAAACTCCTTTTAGGCTGAAGACTAAAAGATAGGCAGCAATACTCAGCAGCTACAGCACAGGCAATTTACAGTAAGATTTTCCCGTTTGGATTTCAACCAGGAATTCCTTCCTGAAGACAGGAGCCAAGAGAGGTAGCAGATCCTCATCCTTGGAAATTTTCCACATACCGAAAGAGCCCTGAGCAGTCTGGTCCAACTTCCAAGTTAGTCCAGGTATAACTAGTGACTAGGCCTCCAGAAAAACCTTCAGATTATTTTCCATTTTGGCTTAAACAAATAGGCAGAAAAGCTGCTTGCAAGGTGACATAAGTACAGTTCATAACTCATCCAAGGCCCAATAACCCAAAACTTTCAGCTCCTAATATGAAGAAGTTCACTTTTGTCTGCTATATTTGATATTACATTTGAAATAAGAAATGAGACAAGCATAGCACTACTAGTCTTTAAGAAGAAGAATGACTAATCCCAAATCCAAGTAAAAATACAGTTACAAGGAAAAAGTTCTTTGAAGATGAATAACTGTATTAGCCTAGCTCCAAGGAGGACAAATCAGTGGCTCCATTACTCAAACTTTCTATAAATGCCTTCAGCAGCACCTGGGAAATCAGTCAATTCAAAGGGCTGAAACAATTGCCACAACAGCTGTGTAGGACAAATACTTTCACAAAACCTCATCCCTTCTCACTTCATCAGAAATCTTCATTGGGAACCCTGAGCAATCTTTGTAACAGAAGAGTTCTCAAATAAGAATTTTTGAGAATCTTAAAACAGGCATGTCTCAGACACCAATAATAAAACACAGTCATTTATACTAGTGAAGTAGTGTTAGTTTTAGAATTAGTTTTAAAGGTGTTCCCACAAAGTGTTCAGATAAAAGCTCAATTCCAGCAGTTTGTCAGACATTCATTTCTAGACTGAGGAAACTGGTGATTCAGATACAGGCAGTCTCTCCCCGTTCACAGCAAGCCCCATAAGGAGCAGCTGTCACTGCCAACCCTTCCATTACCAATACACTTCATCATCTAAACAGTAAGAGTCACATCAATTAGTTACACTAATTATCTGCACTAAAGACCACATGAAATGTATCTTACGTCATGGCCTGGTATATTGACTCAATGCCGTAACGCATTGCAAATTCATCCACGATCTCTTGAGCTGTCTCATCAAAATACACCTTCCATGCATCATCTCCTTTGGCATCAGGGATTTTCACCACCCCATTCCCTTGCACATCTGTGAGATGGTGAAAGAGGTTCTGAAAGACAAAATAGGAATAAATTTGCATGTGAGGCTGCTGAAGCCTCTAAGCAAGATTCATGAAGAGCTTGGAACTGCTGAGGTGGTGGCACTAAGACAAATTTCTTTGTTCTCCTCCTCTTTCTTTCCCCCTACCCACTCCGTATTTTCTGCTTTTGCCTTCTATTCTTCTTGAGTGCTCAAAGCTGAATTTTTTGCATGAATACCTACAACTTTACCCCAGCAGACATTGTGAACATGCTTCAGTGCTCCGAAAACACACACTAATTAGTTTCCTGAAACCTACATATTTCTGTCCTCAGAAAGACATGCCTTAATATGGACAAGCTATTTAAACTAGCTGACGTTACAGCTCTGTGCCAGCATTGTAATTATTATTATACAGCAGAACAGTGCAAACAGGGGTTTTTCTTCTGAGAAGGATACCCTTAAGATCACCCCTAGCAAGTAGACACTTGCATTATTATTCATCATAACCTTTCACTTTATCTAACATAGCAAAAGTTTCCAGCTATCACTGCTGTGCAGAAATTGCACAATCAGCTCAGTGGGTTTTTCAGTAATCCTCAAATTCAAGTCACTTTCAGATTCATCAGCCTTTCAGACAGCTGGCTGCCTGCAGTAAGGGGTGCAAAAGTCTAATGATCTCATTAGTAGCTAGAGGACTCTGCTTTACACTACTATTTTTCCTGATTAAATTATTCTTGCTGTAAATCATCTTCAATTTTAGAATACACAAATGAAATAGGGTGATACTTAAAAAGAAACCTATTTGCAAAAAAATAGCAGCAAGTGATCATAGATATTAAAAAAAATCTTACCAAACAGAAGCCATCACTGAATTAGAAAACAAATATGTATTGAAGGACACAACACAGCCTACTAAAAGAAGCCTACTAATGTTTTTTTGAGCTCTGTTTCTGTCCTACAACAGAAGACAGCACAGGGCTCATCCAGCTTAGCATGTGTATAAATATGTCATTCCTGTTGATGAACAATCCTCTCTGTGATAAAACTGTCCTTCTTGGCTATGGTAACTTTGCTTTAACCTCACTGGGCTTCAGGATATTCATGTATGTAGGGCTCTGACTGCTCTTCCTTATTCAGGCACTTGGAACTCACCCAGTCACCTGTCTTCTCTTTGACACAGACAGGCTGGGCACCATGTATCTCTGCAAGACAGTTTCTCCTTTAGTCCTTCTCATAAGTCATCTTTGGGTTTCTCCCAACTTCTGCAGTATTGCCTGCAGAATATTATCTCAGTCCATTCTGAGACAGGTCAGTACCCAGTAACCTCAGCTGATACTCTGTTCCCCAACAGAACAGAACAGTTCTGCTTCCCCAAGCAGTTGTTTATAATTACACACAAGTGTAGCAGCACAAAAGAATTTATACCACCAATATCTGCACCGCACAACAGCCAGAGACAAAGCCTTCCCCATCATAATTTATTCATAAAGCCTTTTAGTATTCTTCCTCTACAGAAAGACATACAGTACATGTTGAAAACATTACTCAAGAAATTTCAGAGGTTTCTCCACATTGAATTCACCTGGGGCTCTGAATGGAACCAATGCCTGATGTCTGCCTCACAGTAGCACAGCTGTGACAGTGGGACAGAGCGACCCAGCCAGTCAGTCCCCAGTGTGGGGGAGACAGCCTAAAGCTGTCTTTGCCTTTCTGACAAACACAAGTCTGATGACTCAGTGTGTTACCAGGTCTGTGCAGGAGGGACAAGAAAGCTCATCTAGGGCTAAGGGGCACATTCCAAGGAAATAAAGGTCAGAAAATTGCTTCTTCAATAGACAGAAGGAACATGGTGATGTTCCTGTTTCTTACCTCATGAAGGCAAGTGTATTGAATATGATATGGAGCCACCTTCTCCTCGCCTTTGATCTCCACACTGATTTGCAGACGAATAGCCCCGGACACTGCAGACTTATCTGTTCTTTTCTCTAGAAGGGAAAAACATCAGCAATTATATGCATTGTTCATGTTCAGAGCGCAGACATCTTGGGGTGACAAAACTGGCAAAGAAACTGCTGGAAGCTTGGGCTGAGTCACCTCAGAGAAAACTTTCTCTTTTCTTTCAAAACGTTGAATACCAAGTAGACATCAGCAAAACAACTGCCATGATACACCCTCAAAATGACACATCTAGCTAGAACTATGCACATTTTTAGACATAGGACATCCTTTCTGTATAGCAAATGTGCTATAAGGTCTTGGATTCAGTCAGCTTAACTAGAACCACCAAGAACAGATTCCTTTTCTGCAAATAGGGCTGAACAACGTGGAATTCTTTTCCCTAATTTCACCATAGCACTGAACTCCTGGGAATTGCTGGCTGTCCCTATCAAAAAGATTTTGCACTTCCTTCGATTATTACTGCGCCTGTCACCTCAGCACCATCTGGTTACCTACTAGTACTTTCTACGGCAGTCACTGGGCAAGGTCTCAACAACTTGTCAGCCCAGGGCAGTGCAATAGATAGTTTTATAGTCTGGTAAAATGTTTGTGTTAGAACAAACAAAAAGGACACAGGACAGCATGCCTCAAGCACAGGTGGAATACAGTCCTGCTCCAAGCATTTCACCCATTATACTTTTCAATGGCTGGCAGAGAAAACCTATCAACCTTCTGACACTTTGTACTTCTCTCCATTTTAACTGGGATCAGCTTTGCAGCAGCTCTGCATCAAGTGCCCCTTGAAACCATGAAGGGTTTTTTTGCCTTTCTTGCAAATTGTCCACATGCACCCAAGTGGTCTCAAACATTCCTAAACTAACAGGTGATGTTTCCAGTCCCAAGGCCCTGCTCACCAAGGTTGTACCACACATCCATTTCTCCACTCAGAGTACGAACTTCAATGATTGTCTGCCCCAGGAAATCATCTGACTCGCGTTTCAGTCTCTGCTTGACACGAGACTTGATGTCATCATCTTCATCCCATACTCGCACCTTGATCCGGTCAGAGGAATTATGGCACTCACTGCAAACAAGAGAAACATAATTTTAAGAGTGCATAATGCAGCCAACACTTACATGCTACACTGTTTGCACTCCTCTTGGCCCACTCATTCAACATCAGAGGGCTGTATTAGCAAATGTAAACAATGCCTATTTATTTGAAAGCGGAGCATCTGATATGAACTACACAACAACCTTTTGGTGCACACTAAATGGTCCTGTGACATGGCAGACACTGCACTCCAGATCCAAGCTGAAGGACTGTGGCAGAAGACCTGTCATATAGGATCTGGAAACAACATTATTGCACATGGATCTATAGTGATGATGACTGACTAGAGGCCTCAGCCCCTGAAGAGGACTAGAGACTGGACACTACTATAGTTTAATTTAAAGTGTGTCATAAATATCATCATCGCGTCCCATTTACATTTCCCTTTAGTTATTCCCTATCCAAGTTCTTTCCATAATTCCCCTGCCCTACTGTCATTGGCTGTCATGTACAGTTCCCTGTTGGTTGTTATATGTTCTATTCTTTGATGTTATTGGTGCGTATCCTGATCCTCTTCTTGTCCAATGAGGATCAGGGTACCACCCACTTTTCTGGACTGTTCCCCCTCAAACCCTACATAAGGAGGCGCTCGCCTCCAATAAACACTCTTCATTCCTGCCTCCGGACTTGTTCGTGTCTCTTACACATCCTGTCCGGGAAGCAGGGTCGGGGAGCCATTCCTATTCCCACTGGGGAACCAGCATCGAAGGCCCACAAAGGACCACCCTGCCCTGACCTTAACCACCAACTTCACACTTGTTAAGTGGCTGTGACTGTGCTGTTTGTCCTCACTCTTAGCAGCAGCTTCCAGAATTTGGGAATTCTCTTCACAGCTGTCTGTGAAGTACACAGAAGCTTAGGGATAGCTAGGCTAGTAAATGCTTTCATACACCCCTCAAAAAATGATGATTTTAACAGCTTGCTCCATCTATGACTTGTTCAGCTGTAGGTGCTAAGGGCTGTCTTCATGCAGTATCCAGGACAGGACAGTCAAGGCCTATTACAAACAACGTTCATACTGGTTTTTTAAAAAGGATAAATAGTTCAGGTGGAGGTAGATCTAGCAGTAGTGCATCATTGCACAATAGATTACAATCAAATGATACACATATTGCCTGAGGGGAAAGGGTGGGGTACACTAGTTACAGTATTGGTATTTAATTACCAGAATTGATTCTGCCAATTATTCACAGCTTAGACTGAAGCTTTGTACTCTGGGCAGATCAATAAAGACATTTCCATTAAGAGAAGCAGTTACTGTTTGATGAATCAGCACCCTCCCAGTTTAATGCACAGGCAGAATATGCAGATTCTCCCTCTTTTTCAGGTATTCAGATACCTCTTGTAGACCCAAACAGGCTCTTGGATGTCAGAAGTGGGTAGAATAACTGTATTGTAAGAGCTCTGTTCATTTACAGGGCATGCAATAAAGCAATTTGAATGCTCATATGAGACCATGACAAGGGTGATTACTCACCATAACCACTACAAATGTCTACCCTCAAGCAAATAAAACCTATGAAAACAGGCAACTGCTGCTGAAGGCCTGTTTTCCAGTCTTTTTAACATTAACATGCTGCATCTGTTGCTAAGCAACAGGGAGAAAGAAGAAATGGGTCAGAAGAGATCTGCTAAGCCTGGTCAACAGGATGTGGCAGTGACTGGTATGAGCATGCTCTCTACCAAGAAACCATTTGGGCTTTTATTGCTACCACTGTGATACAGGACAACATATAACGGATGTCCATGCAGCTCCTACTGATTTTTCCAGTAGGCAGGAATAGCTGGGAATTATATGGACAAAGTTAGAGGCAATGCCATGCAGTTGTGATCATAGACAGAGCACATCGTTGCTCCCTGCCTTTCCTGTGCAATCAAAGCTGTATTTAGAGTTCAGAAGAAAACAGGTTTTGTGTTTGTCTCCTGCTTTTATTCTTGCCTTCCTCCTCCTTTACTTCAGAAATGTCTTCCTTAACAAAACCATGCAACCAAGCATTCACAAACAGGTAATGCTTGGCCTTGCTGCTCTGCGTAGCTCTCAAATTTATCTGAGTATATTGTCTTATTTACCAGCAATACAGCATAAGCATGTGAAAAGAATGCTCTGTTCCAGCCATGGTGTGGTAATGTACAGCCTGTCAGTATTGTAGAGGCTCAGTGTTCAGAAATGCATGGTTGCCTGAAAACACAGACTGGCACATGCTGCCATTTACAAAGCATCATTAAGTTAAGTCCTGACTTCTTTCGACTTCACCTTCTGGCATGACAGTTCTTTGTTAGGACTGTTTTGATCCTGTTTCTTTGCTACCAATGGTCTTTCCTTAAGGAAAATATGCACTGTTCAGACCTAAATCTAGCTTAGGCAGTCCCACATGCATCATCCCACGCTCCTGAGGTGCCTGGCTATCATGCTTTACTCGACTACAGCAGCATAACTCACTGCTAAGTGCTACAGGAAACATTCCAGTAGCAATTACTGAGCTACTGAAGCTTCTATTTTACCACACCTTTCTCTGCTGTTTTTAAGAGACTGCTCAATTTGTTTTCTTTATACTGGTCCCATGCCAGAGAGTGAGCTTTATCACTTGCTCGCAGCAGCTGAAAGCCTTGAGCTAGTGGCTTACCATAAAGCATCTAGGTCTATAAGAACCACAGTCCTTTGCTTTCAGTGAAGTAAGACAGTTGTGTCAAATCCAGTTCACCTTCCAGAGAGCACCCCAAAACAGAACCATGAATACTGGGAGACTTGGGCTTACTGATTGGTAACAGGTTTTCTAACTAATGATACAGCTTCCAATTTGTGGCAGTGTCATGACTCTGTAAGACTGTGGCTAACAAGCTCTGCTGCTAGAAGCTTTCCCCTTCATTAATACAGAAGCTGGCACATTTCTCAAAATGCCTGCCCCACTTCTTGCTATGTTTTTATGAAGCTTGATTTCAATGTGTGCACACATACGTCTGTCCACCCTCCCACAGCCGAGCTCCCACAGCTTTCCCAGCTGAGAAAAAGAAACACTCTGTGACCCCACTGAAAGGAAGAAATTACCAAACACTTTCAGGTCCATTTCAGAATGCAACAGACCTTCCTGGAAACCATTTGTCATGCACATGGCTCAAAAACTCTCTCTTTTCTATCAGTATTGTCTTGATGTCCAGAGTGCTGCCACTTTTACACTTCAAGCTACCAAATAAAGTAGTATTTTCCAGAAACTGCACACCAAATTTTTAAGAGAAATCAAAATAAAATAAATCATGATTTTTATTTTTCCTCCCATTAAGTTTTTCTGCCTGCAGCCAGTGGTTGTCATAGTGCAAGCAGCTGAGCCTGGTTGTGCTGACTTGCTCTTTATCCCATTCTCTACTCCAACTCCTCTGACACTTTGGTCTTACCCAGCAGTGAAGCCTCAGTACCCACACACATCCCCTGCACTGTCAACATTTGGGTCTCTTCCCATGCCCAGTCAGCAACTGGGCTGAGGGGAAGCACGCGAGCACACGAAGCTGTGGTTAATTCTGTTCTGCACACACAGGGACATGCCCACACACACGGTAATTAGTATATTGGTGGCTAAACAGAACAAGCAACTGTTGAATTTACAGTATAGTTCCTCCCACAATGAAGTTAGTAATTTGCATCCTTCTCATCTAGCTTTATCTTCTGCAAAAACCACCAAATTGTAGAAAGTGATTCTTAGTTTTGAGGCCTCTGCCCATTTGTAAAGCTTGGGCCAAAATGTGGAGAGAAAGAAAAAGAGAAGTATCTAAAAGTGACCAGAACACCACTTTTGAACCAATGATTGGTACTTTGAAACAAAAGAACCCAATAATATTGGTGCTGAATATGTTAATTTTGCCTTGCAGAGCTGACAGGCTAATAAAAACAAAACACAACAAATAAGTTTAAGCAAGAACAGACAATGAAACTGAAGGCCCAGAGGAAGCAATGATATTTTGAACATTTAAAAGTGGACTCAAACCCAGAATTAAGTAACTTTATTGTATTTTGATATTAAAAATATTTATGGTTCAATATTTACGGTCTAGTGAGTATCTTACTTCCATATTCTGTGAGCAGTTTCCTTTCTGTGTCATGGCTGATGCAGCTCTCAAGAAGGGCTTGTAAATTTTCACAGTACAGTGCAGTGCACATTTCAGGCAATAACAGAGAAAGAAAGAAAAGTGCAGAGCTGCTCACAGAAATAATGGTGAGAGTGCAGGAGGTGGGGAAATGCACCAGGGAGAACAGATCAACAAGATTTCAGGACCTGTGATCATTCTAGGAGGACAGCTTTGCTTCTGAGGAGCAAAGCTGAAAAAAAAAAACCTACCAAAAAATGATTTTCTGGAAAATGAGAAAGGAAGGAATAGCTGTAGCAACCAGTATGAGAAGGTCCAGCAACAAGTTATAACAACATACAGAGAGAGCAGGAAAAAAAATTGCTTTGGGAAATGGTGAGGCTGAAAAAGCAGGAAGATTTGGATGTGGTTCGAATTAAGTGCCATGACACGGCAGCTCTGCTGTGGCCAACCTCACTGGGAATGGAAGGCACAAAACTTCTCAGAACATGTTCATTTTAAAATAATGAGAAGACTCCTCTGCTGGTGAGAAGAAAGGACAGTGGAAAAAACACCGAAGGCAAAATCAGAGTGGTAAGAGGATGAAGGAAAAATCCTTAATACCTTAGAAGTTAAGCACGACAGCACAATAATATGCCCTGAGAGCCAGTTGTTGCTAAGAACAAAGAAATGAGTTTTCTGTTCTTACTAGCATGAAGTTCTTTTCTTAGGGGAACAAGTACAATCATTTGCCGTTACCCAATGCTACAACACTGACTGACAAATTAATGGTGCAGTTCTAACTACAAAGAGCAGATAAAGTGATTCTAAGCATTACATCCTTAGTTACATTAATTATCTCAGTTTTCCAACAGGTGCTTGCCACAAGAACTCAACTCTGCATTCAAATTTAAGTCTCAAATTGGTAAGTGAGCAGGGAAACAAGTGGTGTTTTATCAAAATGCCAGTGTCAGCAGTATCTGTGGTACCTGGAGAATAAGCAAAAAAACCTGGATGGCCCCTGCCACACAATGAAGGGCAGAGTTATAGTGACATTTATAAATACAATGGTCTCAGAAGGGGAAGTCTAAAACCCAGCTCTGGAACAGTCACATATAACCACAGGGATAACTGAAAGATGCTGAGCTTGACAACAGGTTCAGCAGTTGAAAGGAAAATTGAGGAATCAAATAGAAGCTTTTGTGTGACAAGCCAGTGGTTCGCTGAGCAATACCACCATTCCCAAAGGATTAATAGGAATGTGTAACACATGGGCTCTGCATGTCCCAGTAAAATACTGATTATCTGCTTGCAGGAGGCACTGCATTTGTTTTAACTCAGTTATTCTTCTGCAGTGAGAAAGAATAAACATGCCTCTTGCAAACTGTTCAGTGACAATGTAATCTGTTCCAGGCAATGATTTCCCACCCACCATTCAAACCATCAGACACAGCTGTACTCAGACCATACAACTTCAAGAGGGTATTACTGTAAAATGAATGGGTTTGCACCCAGGCCAAGAAAAACAGCAACACCCTGTTTGAATCTAGTAACTTTTAGTGTTCCTAGTCATTAAAAACTGCAGTGTTACCTGAATAAACAGTACAGACCAGCAGCCTCCAAACAAGACCAGAGCTCTACCTTTAAAGCAGAAACTCTGTCCTGCAGTCACGTTTATCCTCCTAAATGCTGTCTGCTATTGTAAACCATGCAAATGGATGCTCAGCTTCAGCCTTTATGAAAAAAAGATTCCAGGAACCCTGAAATTTCCACTGACAGTCCAAAATACATCTAAATGGGGAGTTACTGTCTTGTTCTAATTGCACTGAATATAGTAAAAATATCTTCCTTCTAATATTACTGGACTGCTTCCTAAGGAAATGAGAGTTACACAGATCTGTTATGAAAGCTTCTACATTCCAACAAGTTTTGTGAAAAAATAACAGCTAGATGGAGAAGAGAAACCCATACCAGCTGCTGTCCCTGGAAAGCCTGCAGCCAGCTGGCTCTCATGTACCACTCCATACAGACAACTGGGAATCTGACTGCAGGCAGGACACTTGCTGCCTCCTGTCCAGGCAGAGTGAAAAGGCAAGGGAAGAGAGCTGAGGGCAGGAGGGGAAAACTGCACATGGCAAATGGAGGAGGCCAGCTATAAGCCTGCTCATCATAACTAGAGGAAAGAAATTGGGGGTTACTGCAGAAGGGAATGGGACATAAAGCCAAGGGAAGCAGGGTGCACACTCACAGAACATGTTTGTATTGCAGAAATGGCTGGAGTCCCCCATTTAAGCTTCATGCTGCCAGGTATCACATATGCAGAGTCTCTGCATCAAGTCAGCAACACTTTGAACTCAGCAGAAAAATCAACACCTTGTATTTTCAAAGGTCTTCAAGCTCCAATGATATATAAAAAAAATCTCAATAACAACAGATTTCCTAAAGCAATAGATGTAAACATACAAAGAGATAATTCTCAGAAACAGAACCTGCAAATCACTTGCTCAGGCAACATAAATACACTGCAAGAACTGGTCATTAATCTAAAAAGATGCCTACAGTCATACAGGCTAGTAATGACCTAAATAGCACTTATAATGGAAACCCAAAGTGCTTTCAACCTTGTCTTTTCTAAAATATGGTTCTAAATCTGGGCTTCCAAATTGGGTCAAGCCTACCACAACACTTTTTTCCCTGAGAATATATGGAAAAGGAACAAAGCCATTTTTAGGGAGAGGTATTTAAATTAATATACTTTTCCATCCATCACTGCAACTAAGCACAAAAAACCTATTTGAAATATGCTACTGCAGCCTTAAAAATTTAAAACTTGTTTAAGCTGCTTTTAATAAACTTCACTGAGTCTCTAGAAAGAATTATACCACTCAGCTGTACACAGTCTGCCTCAATTCATGCCATGGCTGACAATAACAATGATATAATTATAATGACTGATGCACACAGATTTCTGGCCCTGTATCCAGCCTTTGAAAAGACACTGGAACTGTGTTCATGTAAAAGGCAATGGGCACCTAATGAACACCAGCTACAAACAAGTCCCCCAAGCCAAAGAGAAAAGGAACAGCAATAGCTGATGTGGACATTAGTAATTGACCTCACCTCCCTCTACTCACACATCTGGCCCCTGTTGAAATCTCACACCATTTTGAACATCAGACTTTTCATACGTCTACTGCAAGGCTGCCAATAACTAGCAGCATACCTTTCCCTCATTAAAAGAAATTCTGAGAATCAAAGACACTGCCCTGCCAAGGCTTTTAATATTGACAATCTCTTGACTGTCCTGACAATCTCTTACAAAAAAGCTTGGTATGTAACAGGTATTTTTGGCTTCCATATGTTGATTTAAATTTCCATTTCATTATGGGGTAGAAAATTTTAGAATTTTTTTAGGAGTTGTAAGCTGCAAAAAGATCCATCATTTCAAAATAGAAAGAGGGGTGTGTAGAAGACCAGTGCTGCGCACATGTCTAAATGACTGTCTCCTCATCCAACAGAAGACAAGCTTTGACATCTACTAATGAGATGACAGATGACTCCAGTATTGAATACTCTCCTGCCATCAGTCTGGACACTATGCTCATTCCCTTCATCTCCTCCTGCTATTGCAGGGAAATTAAGACAACACCTATACCATAGGCAAGACAGAAAGCAGCATCAACTCTAAAGCCCAACAGCATGTTATCTGCTGAATCACAGACATGGCGATAAAGTCTAAACAGTGGCACTGTTAAAACTGTGACATTTATCACGTTGTGCTATCTATCTTTAAACAGAGTATTTGTTGAGGCTCCTAAAATTAGAAAGGAACACACTGCAAATACCATGGTAACTACTTGGCATGGTAAATCAAGGTCCTTAAGGCTCCCACACAGACTTACTGCTATTGTGACTAGAGTTATTCATATGGCACCTAAGCATACTTACTACTTATCAAACAGTAATGTTACCTTGGCTTAAACTAAGAATAAAGCCAAGGGCTTACTCGCTCAAAATAGCACTAAGATTTTTCTGACGTTAATGAGTAGCTCGAAATTGCTTAAAAATAATTTTGTTTGTACTGTACATTGTAAAGACAAAGCTGGGCTGATATAAACCTGAATTTAAAACACAAACACATTGCACTTTGTAGAGAGAACTACCCCTAGGCAATTTAGGAAAGAACAAGGAAGAAAAATAAGGAAGGAAGGAGATGGTACAATGGAAGAGCTTACACACATTAAAGCAAATAAAGATCTTTGAGGTCAAATGAGATCACCCAGAATCTTCAGAAAATGATTGCTGGATTTCACGTCTCCATTTTGTTTTATAACATGTTCAATGACAAATTGAGTGTACTGTTTACTTATTCAATAAAAGCAGGATGGAACAATATATTCTGTGTGTAGCTGATATCTAAAGAATTGTGCCTCCAGTCTTGGCTTTCGATTCAGACATCAATATCTTGGTTATTTTGAAAGTTCCCTCAAGAAACAATAACTCCCTTGAGTCATTGTGACATTGATTTTCCAAAACTGAAAGAAGAGACTGCTGTTGTCACAGATAACTGACAGCTTTACAGTTTGCCACCAAACAGCAGCAGGAGGTCACAGCAACAGGTCACAGAAGTTTACCTTCCTATTACAAAGAATTTTGTTAGCCAGGAGCAATAGTCACTGACTTAAATATTTTCCTTTCTCTCTAGTTTTCTCTAGAAACATCAATACAAAAGTGTTTATAAGACAGACAATTGGTAGATACAAAAGGAAGATAGATGGGATAAATAGGTGTGCTCTACATACACTGTTAAAGATGTCAACCCTACACATGCACACACACACACACACACACACACACACACACACACAAAAAAAAAATGCTGAGTGAAAATAGAACCATTCCAGGTTACAGGTGATGTGGGAATGCATTCTGGCAGTGAAGACACAGCTGTCAAAGCAGAGACCATACCAACAGGTAAAACGGGAGTGAAAGTCCTTAGAAAAGCACTTACAAGTAAAACTTCTCTTCCCATACAGGGTTCAGATTCCCAAAAATTGTTTTTGTCCTCTTCTTTGTTTTACCCACTTGAACGGTTACATATGGATCGCTGGACCCAGTCTTGTCTTTGGCCTGCAGACCCTGAGCACACACCACTGAAAGGAAAAGAGAAGGGTTACCACAACGAAGCAACAAGAGAATGCATCTGAACACCATGTGCAGCAGCAGCTCATAATGGCCAGACAAACAGGAATATTGGTCATGGGACCATTTCTGAAAAGCCTCAGCTCCCACTGCACTCCAGTGCCTGCAGTAGGAATATCTCCACCTGCTACCTCAATGTACACTGAGCAGCAGGAGACATAGGTTAGAGGCGCTCTTCCTTTCTGTCCTCACTACCTTCACACCAGCTCTCTTACTTTAGGCTCCCAAGACAGACCAAGTGAACCCATGACTCCCTCACTCACCGGTGATTGTGATCTTTGCTGACCATTTTGAGGTGCCATCGAGCACACTCTGCTTCACTGTCTTCATCTGCTGAGCATGTGTCATTTTGCTCTCACAAAACACGTCTCTGATCAAGTCAAAAATCTCTGGCTTGTTCCTCTCCCGGATTTTCATGCGATCTTTCATTGCCATGATAAAATTCTGGGTTCGGTCTTCAGCTCCATGCTTTGAGCTCTTCTCCGCTGCTCCTGTGCAGCAGAAAGTATGCAACGCTCATCAGAAACAAACAAGCACAAGATCATGTTTCACTGAATCTGGACAGCAGGTTTAAAGACACAAGTTACCCTTCACATCATGCCCCTTGTTATTGACTTACTACACTCAGTCCCCCCGATTTCAACACATACACAGAGCCAAATATGGACCATTTGGAGATGGGAGGGGATAGTTCCTTTATAACCAAGCATCAGATTGCTCTCCTGACAACAAGCTGATTTAATACCCTTGCCACTGAGGAAGATCCAGAAATGAGGTTCTCAGTTTGACAGCAGACATCAGCACACCCCTTGCTCTCCTCACCTTGCTTTGAATAAATAAATCCCTGCTTGGGTAAGTGCTAAGAAGAGGACATAGGACATTCATTAAAAATAGTATCTAGTAGCTTGTATCAATGCTGCACTTCAGCATCACAGAAGAGAAGAAGTTCAGATGGCTCAACACTATCAGCATTTCCTATCCATGTGTGCCACATGACACCCTCTTCAGCACAGAGTCACTGCAAATCTCTGTCTCATTCTGCTGGAACCATCCTGTTTGGACCAGACATCAAGCTGCAGACACACAGAGTGCCTCTCCCTGGATGCCACTCTATTTTATCCATTTGTATGGAGATAACTCAAATTATCAAGACAAACACAAGAGCCAGGCACAGAGTATGTAACTGCATAGGTATTCAATTGGATCTGGAAAAAAAAGAAGCCTCTGATAGCTTGCATACCCCTTAGAAAATTTAAAAGTTTTTAACATTATGAGCTAAGACTACTCCCA
>JAOXXN010000364.1:8769303-8792831 GCA_026770055.1 Myrmophylax atrothorax | reverse complement strand
CAAGCTCTGCCAGGGGAAATTTAAGTTGGAGATCAGAAAAAAATTCTTTCCAGAGAGAGTAATCAGGCATTGGAATGACCTGCCCAGAGAGGGGGTGGATTCACCATCCTCTGAGATTGGATGTGGCACTGAGTGCCATGATCTGGTAAATGGACTGGACTTGGACCAAGGGTTGGACTTGATGATCTCGGAGGACTTTTCCAACCCAATCGATTCTGTGATTAAACACCCTGTGTGGGCATCAGATCATGTCATAAAACTGACTTATGCCCGAATTACATTCTCCTGGACCAAATGCACCACCCCAGCTCTTTGTTTAGTCACAAAAAGGTTGCAACAAGCCAAGGTGCCAATGATCAACAGTTCTAATGCTATAAACTTTCCTGTAACCCTCAAAGACAAATCTAGAAATACTAAGCACCTGAAGCACAGAGTAGTTCTGTCATTATCAGATATGTCTTAAAAATAGGTCACTGCAAATATCCCTAGTCATAACTACAACTCTACACGCATCAAAAACACAACTATAAACAACATCCTTTTGGGGTGTTAAGAAAGGCCATAAGAAAAAAACAGTGACCTATGATCCACTGGTATCCCCTGCTGGATCATTGAGCCTGACTTTCCCAAACAACTACAGCCTGAGGCAGATACCAGATTTGACTTTTACATTCCTATAATCACTCACAGGCATTTGCAATAAGTCTGTTTATACTTCAGAAACTTTTCTGATTCCTTAGACTTACTCCATCAAGCTGCAATGACAAGAAAAGCAGGAGTGAACAGAAACAGCCCCACCTTCCTACTCAAGATTTAACACATATGGCAGAAATTTCTATTCCATTTAGACCAAGATATTTTGCTCTCAAGCAGGAATATAAATTTGAGACCAAATTAAGAAACAGTTTTACAAGCAAACAAAAATAACAGGACCAAGGTGAATGACTACATGAATACTTTTCTCTTTTTTTCTTTAATCAAATTTCTTTTAAACTTCTCCATTGTCTGTGTAAGGTCTTATTTATTCTGCAAAGTCACAGAGCTCCCTAAAGAGATGACAGCTTTTTTACACGGCAGAAATAAAAAAAATCCCAACAAAATACACAGAAATGCTGGTGAAAAGGTGAAATACTGCCCATATACCCAGACAAGATCTTTGTATCCGACCCACCATCTCTTCTGACTCAGCCTCAAGTCTCCAAAGTAATTCTGCCATGAGGATCTATTGCTAAAAAGACAAAACACCTTCCCAATCTGGCCTTTAAGTGGTGAATCCAAGCTTAGTCATGGGCTCTATCCCCTAAGCAGTAATCCAGTGCTGCTCTGAAGAGCTTACTTAGAACAGTGACACAGGCTGATGGCTGGAACAAGCAACCTGTCTGGGATACCAGGGCAGGGGGGACAGAACATATGTCAGAATAATCAGCCTCACACCCTACTGACTCAGCCCACTTCCTCTCTTCAAACACGCCCTTGAGCTGACAAAAAAAGAGAGTAAGCAAAACAAACAATCCAAAACAACAACTAGACACCAGAGTCAAGAATTAAACCTTCTTTTAAAGCACATTAAACACAATGCTGCAAAATTAGGCACCAGTGGAGTTGTGTTCACAGGGTGATGGAGACAGGCTTACAATGGCATCTCTCCAGAAAATACACAGCCACTTTAATAATTGGAGTTTTACTGATGCCTGAGGTATCACCAATACGTTTAGGAAAGCTCTGGCAACACTTCTGGAACAGCAACACTCCCCTGTCCACTACTCACTCTGTAAGCAGTCAGCGTTGAGCAAGTCTTGGCACTTCTCATGGCACTTGACTCCACATTCCCCGCAGCGCATTCCCTGCCGTGCGATACCCCACAGCAGCCCCTCACATTCATAGCAGTATGTAGGAGTTGTGGCTGTCCACACTTCAAAGTTGTGTGGGGTTGTACAAGAGATGGGGTAAATTAAGGCTTGCAAGGTCTTCTTATAGACATGAGATTTCTGAAAGGCAAGAGCACACATAAACCCACATCCAGCAAGGTGACTGAGCCTGTTTTTGCTGGTTAACACAAGTTTCAAACAAAAACATATGGGCAGTGCAATAAGTGTACATATTTGAGGTAGACAAATTAATCAAACTTTCACAAGAGGTGGTCAGAAGACAGACACATTTGCACTTCCAAAAATCTTTTTCCAGGCATTTAAAAAAGTGGACGGGGTAAAACAGAAGAATTTAGGTTCATAGATGAGTAATATCTTGCATAAAGCAAGTTTCACACACTGTCCCTCATGGTGGACAGCACAGAAGAAAATTATGAGATTGCTGAATTTGAGAAGTGTTTGGACAACGTTCCCAAGCATGTGGTGTGACTGTTGGGGTATCCTGTGCAGGGCCAGGAGTTGGACTTGATGATCCTGATGGGTCCTTCGTGACTCAGCATATTCTGTGATTCTATCTTTTTCAGGATTATATTGATAAATTTAATGTTATTTTTGCATGTTTAGTTTCTTTAAACAAATGATACAGGAAGCTTTGCATCTATATTTCTAGATAGCTGTGCATCCCAGAGAGCCAAATCCCTTTAATTTGCTTACTAAAAGTTAACAGAAGCCAAGCAACCCTCCCACTTACCAGCTCTTCATCTTTGAGAGATGTTCTAGTGGCCATTGCTGAGGTAATTCCGGCTTTCCGGGACTGAACCAGTGACTGAGAAGGAAGAAAGTTTGTTATTCACCATCAATGTTTAAAAATGCAAAAATGCAATGGCATTACACACCCAGAGATGTGAGCAAGGGGACTCTGTCATGCCAGATGGCAAACCAGCAGTCTATTGCATTCAAGTCGGTTTCCTAAATGACAGGTCACATCTCAGAAGAGTCAAATGTATATTCTGAAAGGTTTCCATATTGTTTACATCTGCCCACAACCAGTCCCACTCTACTCAATTTTTATTTGTTTCTGTGGTAAGAACTGTGAATGAAAACTGGGTTTCCATCTTCACTTCTTTGTTCTAGTAGCAACAATAACTCTTCTATCGGGTAAGGGGACTCACTTTTCTGTATCTAACTTCCTTCATATCCAAAAGAAGATTATTTCATCAGTTTTTACAACATACAACAAAAACCCAAAATAAGACAGTAAAAAGGGTTACAAATATCCAGGATAAATAAATGGGAGGGTGTTGGGAGCAGAGGTTTAAATGTGCTGGTGTATCACATTCATTGGCCATCACTGAATACAATGAACAGGATTTTCCTGTCAAAGAACTGCCTTTCACATCCCCCAATGCTGTTTTGCAGCTGTGGACAGCACAGGGCAGTGCCTTTGCAGCACCTCACAGTGGCATGTACAGGAGTTCTTCAGCAAGTCACTCCAGTTAGATGAAGGCAGAGAAAGAAATTAAAGGTTGTAGCATTTGCTTTGAAACCATCTATTAGAAGCCTGCATTCATGCTCTGCTTTTTGCTGTTTGCAGAGAGACTGAAATGTTCATTCCCCCAGTGATGGAGCAGGACAGAGTCCTGGATACACATGCACTGCAATACTGCAGGTTCAGAACAAAAAGCAAGAAAGTGGAGGGAAAATAAGGTAAAACAATATTTTTTTTGTGAAGACTTGAGAGATAGTCTTTAGCTTCACTTACCATGGCCTGTGAAGAGAGAGAATGAAAGCGTTCAAGGGAAGTAACACAAGTTAATGCCATTATTGCAAAGATTTAAGATACAAGCAGTTAGCTACAGTCACAGTAAGCTTTCCATGCATAAGCTGGCAGAGAAAATTGCATGCATCTTCTCACATGAGTTACAGGATATGGAAACTTTGGTCTTTCAGCTGTTACAGCATTTCTCCCAAGCATGAAATCCCTACGTGTACAGAATACAGCCAACAGAAAACCACTTGTCCTGCAGAAGCCTTATTTCACCATATCATACAAGCATATGAAACTTGTCCTCATTACTTGCTTGGTTCTCCTGCTTCCTCAGTGCAGAAGCCTACTGGCAATATTGTAAATAGCTTTTAAAATCCAAGCACATATGCTCGTTTATCTGTCCTCTGAAATCCCAACCTTCTGGTGAGTTGCCAAACCGCACATGGACATTATAACCTTCCCTAAGTTATGTGATTTTAGAAACATATTTAAAAATAATGCAGACCTAAAACAAATCAAGTATTTTGTGTAGAATACAAGGAAAAAGAACATGAAAAATACCTTAATTCTGTCAAAATAATGAGACTGTCTACAAAACTGTAGCTCATTGTCACTGAGATTTTTTCAAGTACAAGTCCTAACCTTCTAGTATAAGAATTAATTTAACAAAATGGGAAACCTTCACCTTCTTGAAGTGACAAAGACTATTGCCACATATTGAGAAAGTAAAACCAGCTGCACTAATGGCTGTGTGGCATAAGAGAAACAAACAAATCTCTTACCAGATCACTGACAAGTGGAATTGGCTTTTTTTTGCGTAGGTCAGGCATGCTATCAATGCCATAGAGACCACCTGCAGGCCTGGAAATGGAGGAGGGGAAAAAAATTAGTTAATTTATGTTTGGGAGGGGCAAAGAGGGGGATGCTTTACTGGAGGAAGAAAAATCAGTCAGAGGATTATACTTAAAATAATGTAAACTTAATGCTAAAAACAATTCAGTGTTTATCTTCTTCACATGCAACAATCCAGACAATCCTGCCTGGTGTAGGTGGTTAGGAGGGAGCATGTCAAAGAGGATCAGCCCTGGGGGCAGGATGCTGCTACCTGTCTTCTGATTTGAGGCTAGAACATACTTAATCCTGGCCCTTGAGGTCCATATACTTATTAGGAAAAAACTGATATCTGAGGAGAAAGGGGATTATTTTTATTTTTATAAAAAAGACTATTTGTGGTACTCAGCATTTCAAGCCATGCACACCTGTACACACAAGAGCTGCCATTTGCTGGTGGAAGTGTCAATGCAACAAAGGAGCCATTATCCCAGCAATAGTTACAACCTGATGAAATAAAACACTATAAACTGCTTCCCTCCCAACGAGATCAGCCTGGATAGTTATATCTGGAACATGCCGTTCACTGGTAACACCACATGGATATAACCCTGTACTTGAAGCAGGTCTATTAATTCAGCTCAAAGTCACTCAGTAAATGCATCCATCTGTAAGGACTTCAGACGCTGCTTTTCGCTAAGGCTAGAACTGAGCACAAGCTGCTGTGACTCCATGAAATGAACACCCAGCCCATCAGGCAAAACCCACAGCCTCTCTCACTGTCTCTCACCTTCCCCATTTCCACGCTGCTCTCATACCTTGCTAACACTAAAAATATGGTTCCTGAGGCCTCTTTCTTGACTACATGGACTGTAAAGGAACCCTTTGCCTCTCCATCCTTACCCATTTATTTTCACCCTGTACCACACTGGCTCCCACATTTTAGCATTCATATGATAAATTGGATGGCACTTTCAATTGGTCTGTTTTGCTAATTTTGTACACCTGATCCAGCCAAAATGCTTTTGGACATCACAATTACACCAAAAAGGAGTATGGGACAAACTATTCTTACTGCAATAAAAACCACACGTAGAGCTACCCTTTCTAACAATCTAGGAAATCAAACTGCCACTATAAATTTGCACATTCCATGAAATCTGGGAGGCTGATAAGTGACAAGAGGCAACCTGCACCTTCAAGAAAGCAGGATCTACTCAAGCCCACTTAAATACAGACAAAATTTAAAAAAAATAAAATAAACATCTAGGGTGATCAAACCTACATAACAGCAGGCCACACTCAAGGATAGACAAGGATGTCATGACACAGCCTAGCACACAGCTGTATCAAAGAGGATGGCACTCCATTATTACAGAAACAAGTGATGGAATTGCATAGTACAATTGACTCTTGATGGGGCATGGGAAGGTGACACGTCCGAGCCAGGGCTAAGCTGACAGCTTCTCCTGGCTGAACGAGGCTGGTGGGAAGGTGAGCAGTAACATCTAGCTGCAGGAACTGTGCCAGCTCCACATGCAGGAGGAGTCACATTGGCATGGCAGCACAGCCCCTCTGTACTCCTGACACAGCATCTGCAACCACCGGGAATGGGAGGCAAACTCGGACAAGAGAAAGGTGGAGATTTACAGCGGTTAATTCAAACTAATGGAATATTTGGCCAAGGATGAGAACAGGTTTCCCAACACTGGAAATACGCACAGTGAGGCAACAGTCTGTTTTCACTAGAGGCTGTCCTCATTTCCAAGAGAGAATTACAGAAAAACTTTTTGCCCAAGTTACACTGGACAAGTTACTTCTGATTTATTATAGAAAAATCTCACCTACATCAAGAAATAAGAAATATTTGCATAGAGTGTTTATATTTTCAGAAATATTACTGCCACACTTACTGGGATTAACCATGGAATTTTGTCTGCTGCCCTCATGTTACAACCAATACTAGTTCAATAGTATTGATACTATTGAACTAGCCCAATACTAGTGATACTGTTTCAGGGCAAAATAGGGTGTCATGGAAGAGTACCCAGATAATGCCAAGAAACCCACAATTACTTAAGCCACAACACAGCTTATTGATGAGGTTAGGTCAAAGATTTGTGTCAAGTTACTTGAAATATGAAAGTCTATACAAAATAGAACAGGAAAGTCTTTAAGTTGAAAAGATGCAACAAAATTGTCACAAGTAATAATTCACAGCCAATGCTCCTGCTAAGAGTCCATTGCACAGTCAGGATGTTACACTTCTTATCTACATGATTTCCAATTACTTATTTTTTTTCTAATTCATTTAAAAGGAAACTGATATTCTGACATTTCCCAGAAGAGAAAGAGCATTAAAAGTGCATGTTTTTAAGTTCAGGATGAGCCTATACAAATTACTGTGCTTGAGAAACATGTCTAGTTACAGCTTGCTTTCTTGCAAAATACTTTTGATTGATTGAGGTTTATGAGAGAACCAGTCGCAAGCCAAAACAACAAAAATATTTGAAATGTGCTTGTATTTGTCACTGAAGAAAGGCATCCCAGAACCCAGACAGTTATACACTCAGATGACCTGCTTTTAGCTTGTTAATATAAATAAATAAATTCAGCAACAATTTTTAATTTTCAAAGCTTTCAGCTATCTCAGTCTCTTTACTCAAGCACAATTGCTAGCCTGCTTAATAAAATTACAGTGTTTGCACAGAGAGAACTGACAGTGTTTCAAATATGTAGCTTTATGTGTAGTAGGGTAACTCTCCACCACAGTGAATGTAATATTTATATCATTATTATGGAGAGCTGTATTGAGGAGTGAATAGCATTTCTGTATGAGAAGATTTGCACTAATAAACAAAATAAATAGATATTACACCCAAAGACTTATCCATAATACAAACCATACCTTTTTTTGAAATAATCTCTCCAAAGCCAGTGATTACAAGCCGGGAGCTACTGTTGCATTATTCTAAATGTGAAAGTATCTTGAAGCATGTATTCACATTTTAATACAAGTTTTATAACACAAAAGCTTCCATTGAATCTTGAAAATTTAAGCAAGCAAAGGTGGTTTGCAATGACAGAGGACCACTATTTCCTTCAAAGGACACGACTACTCTTCATTTTGAAAGAACAACTCCAAACATAAATGCTAAAATACACTTTGAGGTTAATAAGCCACACTGTGGCTAAGGGTGGAATTAAAAGCTTACCACCCACAACCACCTTCTCTGGAAATGTGTTGCATGGGGAATACAGTCAATATGACAAACTTTTGTCAAAACTAAATTAACCACAGAGTTTTGTTATATTTTGCATGGAAAGAAAAAAATTACAGACTAGAGCAAACATTGGCTTGAACTGACAAAACACATTTTTCAGTATTTCAGGACTGGTAGGTGCATTCATCTTTCAGGCTGGGAAATAATTTTGTGTGCATGAACCGATAAATCCAGTACACTGTCTCCTTGTTCAAGCAAGAGAAGGAGATGCTTATAGTTACTATAAATCACTGTCTGCTGTTCCAGCAAATTGTCAGCTCTCCAGCAGCCTGCTCACCCAAGTCCTGGGCTCCTTGGAAAAGCAGAGGGTTGCTAGGCAGCTCCAGGCATCCGCAGGTGATGCTTTGTGGGAATACCAATATAGCAGAACAATGACTCGAGAAGCAGAAAGCCGTATAATGAAGCCTCCAACTTAACTTCACGTTTTATTAGGGAAGCTCCCTTCAGCAGTATGAGAATCAACTTAAGCGTGTAGCCAGCCAAACTCTTGCTGAGTTTTCAGGGCAAATCTGCTGCTACTGACAGTCAGCCCCTAATGAGTGCCCCACCACCAAAGCAAATCACCCTCATCATGCACCAGGCACATAACCTAGCAGCCTGTAAACCCTGTTATTGTCTCTTTTTTTTTTCCAGAGCATACTAAGGAACTACCATGCTGGCACCTATTATGCAGAGTGTTATGCTGAAATTACAATCAGAATTTGTCTGCTTTATTTGCTGCCTGTAGTGTATTGTGGAGAGAACACACAACCCCTCACTTTCATCTATGCAAAACACGCATGATGATCTCTGCTTTAAAAACACAAACTGCAATGATTTCTAGAGTTAATGCAGTTTTGACTGCTATAATGACCCTAGAAATCATTGCAGACAGAAAATTTCCCCAAACCTATCTTTTTCTTCTAAGAGCAAAAGACACAGCACTTTTTCAGAGCTACTCTTTCCCCCCCCTGGTGCCACCAGTGACTGATTCCAGAAAAAGGATTTAATCCAGACCACTCTGAGGTGCTCAGTAATAATTATTTAATACAGCTGCCATATGTACTTGCCACCAAAACATTGCAGATCACACACTGCCACTATAGCCTTATTCTTAACTACAGTCCTTGAAGAGGTCCACAACCACCTCCAGCTGCTTAAGAGAAGACTGAAATACAGCAGCAGTCTGGCCCTAAGTGAGGTCTGGCCACTTGATTACTTCATTAAAAGCATCAGAAATGCTGTTTTTACTTAGAATGAACTGTAGATCTCACTGTAATTATACATACACGTAAACAAAGTCTCAAAACACTACTTACCCTCCTTTGAGCCAGGGTGGTTTTGATGGATCAGCCACATCTTGGCCCTTAGAAAGAGAAAGGGAAAAGAACGATATGAAGTTAGTTTCCAAAAACACCAGAAAAAATATTGAGACTATGTTCTGAGGAAAGAGTAACAGGCCACACTGCATGCAGGCAAATGCGTACAAAAACTCATTCAAGCACCTCCAGTGACCAAGATGCCAGGGTAAGTCACACAGACACAGACACGCTATGCAATGTCATTGAACACCAATGACTGGAACCCGAAGAGCCTGTTCAGTGCACCTCCTCATTCAAAAGGCAGTCTCAAAGACCAGCTTTTCAGTTTTTTCCAAATCAAAACAACATGAGTTATTGGAGATGTTACCACAGGTCACCACTTAATCTGAATGTGGTCATAATGAAGATGTTATAAATTAAAAGCACTTGTATGAAATGCACGACAGACCAACAAGAACCTTTGTTTGAACACTTCTGAGTTCTGCTCATGCTCAAATGCAAATACTCTTCAGACCCCTAAGCAGAGAGATCCCATTGCAGCTCCACCCATTCTTATCAATGCATTTCATTTCCAGCAGGTGTGAAACAAGGGCCACCACTTGCAAGATGACTGCAGGTGAACAGAAACCTCACAGAGTATGAGGGAAAACACCAGACTGCAAATGTGAGAATTCATATTTATGAATTCAAATCATGTTCTTATGTTCAGATTAGGATCGTAATTATACAGTGATGTTTTGTTTCTTCAAAAATGTTCAGTGGACTCATTAGATGGTAAGTATTTAAACACTTGCAATGTACCTGGAGGAAACAAAAGGTTCTGGATAAGGGGACAATGGTTACCTCTAAATGGAAACCTCCTTTGCAGCTACAGGCCATACATTTTCTTGCACTCCCTGAAAAAAATGCTAGTTTTAAACAGGACTAAGCAAGACACACTGCTAATAGCCAGCACTTCAATCTCAGATAATCACATCTGCCAAGAATATAAAGAGGCTACAACTTGCACGCAGTGGAAAACAAAATATTTCCATCCATGGAACTCATAACCTGAGAATCAACAAAGTAAAGGAGTATGAGTCAAGAAGTAAGATCTAATTTTATCAAAGATAAAAGCTTTCTTTTAGGGATGTGTTTTGGGGTTTTTTCCCCTGTCCTATGCTTTGAGTAAGCTGCGCAATCCCAGATTGCTCACAGGTGACAAACAAGGTCTCCCAAGAAGAGCAGAAATAACCAAAGAAAACATATTTCTATTTGAGGTTCCAACTTGAACAGAAGCAGAAGTCCAAACTTTGCATTTGTGACAGGCAGATTTAAAGACTACATTTATTTTTATTATTTTATGTTTAAACAGACTGAACAAGATGACATTATGCATAATGGAATGAATATTCCATTGTATGAACAATGGAAGAGACACGTCTACATGATCAGATAGGCCTGCAGAGCAGGCTCAGATCCACAGTCCAGCACAGAGCACATTTCCCCAGAGCTGAAGCAACACACCAGGCTCCAGGCTCTTGTGGGAAAGATGAAGTTCTACACATCGCTGCTCCAAGATGTGCTTCCAAAACTCCTCAGCCTGAACCCTGCATTTCCTCTGGAAGGATCTGAACCAACTGGTCATCAAGAGAGAAGATTTCAGGAAGCAAATGCAACCAGATCTTTCTGAGGCACAGGGGAGGACATCTCTACCTTTGCTTTTGAACACTTGGAAGAGCTGTGGCTAGAAAGCAACACTAAAATGGACAAAGGTTTTATATCAGACTGAGTTTGACAGCAGATGGTTCAGCTGAGCTGAATGACAGAGAATGACAAACAGAAATGTGGCAACATTTACTGGCAAAAGGAATTATTTTAACAAACAAATTTTCTGTAATTTTACCTGAGAAACTAAATAAAAGTGACTGATATTTGACATTAACAGACCACAAAGCGGCTTGTTCACTGCAGCCTGGAGACCACAGGAGCATTAAGCATCTGGGCAAAAAAAATTCAGGGAAAGCTGTTACCTCACCGAGCAATAACCATTTCCTAAGGGCAACCATTAGTCAACAAACACTCATGAATGTGGATGTGGGGAGGACCAAAAGTGTTACCAGGAAGCAAACCTCCATCTTCTCCCAGATTTGAGATGCGCCAAGTAAAAACTGCCAAGAGTTTCAGATAAATTACACTTTTGCTCATTTATTTTAATTACTTTTACCAAGTCTTTCAGTCATGCAAATACAAAGAAAACAAGAGAAAAAGCATCTCTAGGGTCAAGATTCAAAATCATCTGGGTACAACAGCACAAAGGAAAAGAGCTTTCAGTAAGTGACAATACTGAAGCAGGGCCAAGGCAGGTGATGGCTGTGTGGAAACAGGAGTTACCACCTGCTGAAAGGAAAGAGGTCATTTGCTCCAGGCAGCCTTATCCCTGCGAAAACGCCAAGAGAACCAGCACTTGACATCCATCAAACTGGGGCTGATGCCTTCAGGCTGTAGAAGAGGCCATGCAGTACCCACAGTTAAGGGGTGAGGGGGGGAAGGACAAGTGATGTGGATTAAGGTAGGATCGTTACTGGCTTCAACACCTTGAAAGGCTTCTGAGCACACATGAAGGAAAAGAATTAATATGGAGGCAACTGGAAACCAGTAAAAAATAGAGGCACAACAATTTTGAAAACATTTTGGTTTTGTTTCACAAAGCAACTGTTTTTCTTTATACCATAAAATGAATGATAAGCTGAATTTTCATTTCAATAAAAAACTTCGGATGCAATGCCATTAACAAGGCCGGAAAAGCTTAGGAGGATGGAGCTTTAAGGTGGATAAACAAGTAACTAGAAATGAGCCAGCCATGGACAACGCAGTAAGGAAGCAAGTGGGAGTAAGCAGGATCTGCTGATAAAATCTGGAAATGACAAACACGGGAGTACTATTGATACTGAACACATATGTCCAGTGGAAAGAACTCACGGCAGTAAAGACTGCAACAGTGGAGGATTAAACACGGAACAAATGACAAGGTCAAAGCCTCAAAGCCCCAAAGTCTGCTGTGAACTTGACTACATAAAGGGTATTCCTCAGTGGAGAAAAATATGTGACAACGGACTTGAGCAAGACTCCTTCAGAAAAGCATATGGAATCTTTTTAGTCTCTATCAAAGTAAAAAGAATTCACAAAGGAAAATGGCAAAAGCAGCTTGAGGATGTAAATATAATACTATAGGAGGAGAACAAAACATCTTGCTTACTTTAGCAAAAAGAGCCTTTTCCTGTGTTTGTTCAATAGGCAGGAGAATGGGAGAAGAACTGCAGCTAATCAGAGGATGAAAATTCAAAGGTGCCTCACCTTGACAATTCTGTAGCAGCCTTTCAAAAGAAGTGGACACCAAACCTAACTAGTTCTAATGAAGGAAATTAAGAGATTTATAGATAAGTTAATGGCACAATATCACACAGTGGCAGAGTACTGGAAGTCACTAAGTCCTCTGCATCCCCTTCTTGCACTGACATGTGCAGTCAAGGAACCAGAGGCTGCATTAGCTACAAGAGCTGACACAAGAATCAACAGGGTCCACACACCTCCATGAGTGCCAGTTAAGCAAAGTAATCCATACTGTGCACCACTGTTGTGGGGAGGAACTCTTCCTGTATCTCCCCATTTAACGAAGGCAAATGGCAATGCTGTTCAGATGGTTTTGCTGCAGGGGGGCAGTGCTCAGATCAGGACACAGCAGGGCTACAGTAGCTGCTCTGGGACTTGCCAAAGCCATGGATTTGCTGGATCAGCCCACAGCAGCAGCCTAACCTGCTCACAGCCTGGGCAAGCAGTGGAAAGAACAGGCAGGTGAGAAGAACACTGGAACAACTGTGAGAACTTTTAGCACTGGCCTTCCCAAAGCAAAAGGGAGGGCAAAGGGAAAGTACACACATTTAACACCTGGTCATCCACATGCTGCATGTCACAGAAAGAGTTCTGCTGGCTTATGCCTCTACTCTGCACAGCTCCGTCACTTGATCTTTCCTTGAAAGCAGCCAGAGCAGTCGGAATTTGAAGTAATTTTTTTTAAAATCTCCAGTAAGCATATAAAGGAGCACTGAAATGATGGAGCAACAAACATGGAAACAAAACAGCCCATCACATCTTTATTTGATTGTTTATTTCTGACTCTGGTAGATGATATTTGTACATCTACTGTCCAACAAATACCTTCAGCTGGAGAAGTGCTTGCCACCCCAGTACTACAGTATATTCACTCACAGCAAGGCATGCTGTAATCAGTTGCTGAAAGGTCTTTTCCAAGTAATTAAAGTTTCTTATCTACTCAAAAACAGTTAGCAAAACAATGCCAGTGACAGAGCAGAATAGATTTAAGGGCCTGGATTAAACAAATTAACAGATATAATCATTTAAGGCACAACATTCAGTAGTAGGGAAAGCAATGTTTGGTGAAGCCCAAAAATGAAACTAACAGGAGTTTTGCTTTCTCAGGAAAAGCAATAACTAGGCTTACAAGTAATTTGAGAAGTTATTTAACAAAGTTGAACTTTTTAAATTTGCAATTCTCATACACAAGAACATGCCTTGATGGCTAGAATAATTACACACTTTTGTAGAAGCAAAAGTCCATAAAATGGACAGAGAGGCATTAAAAAAACCCAAACGATCAAGTCTGGAGCAGCACAAGGAAATGGAATAATATCCCTAGATCTGTCAGCCCTCCATATAAATCCATCTCTCCACATAAAAAGCTTCCTACCAATGTAATTTTCCATCATATTTATCCTCTTAAGACAAAAAACCACATGTAAAACATGGAAAGCTGCTTTATGCTGCTTTATTTAAAAAGATTAAAAAAAACCAATAATGACGTTTTGTTTTGAAAATCATCCTAACTTGCTTTCAAGTATCATGATTTATTATTAAACTTCAAACCCTTCAGTTTAGATATAGGTTAACCTGAATCAGGCTAAAACAAAGAGCAACTATTTCACTGTCTAAATTAAACTTCTGGTCATGCCTAATTAGAGCATTTCCTCAGAGGCATTAGCAGAGTCAAACTGAACTAAATTTTCCAAATTAAACAAGTCAGTCTTGTGGTTCAATGTCTTCATTGAACTCAAGTATGCTACATTTTACATGGAATTTCAAATCTGCAACAAGTCAAGGGATTATTTTAAATTCATTCTATATTCTGCAACAGCATCAAGTTAATTAAGTATTGAAGAGCCCCAAAGGAAACTCCTTCCACTTGATGTATCATCCAGTACCACTTTTGTAATTGCCAGGTGAGCAGTTTAAAGGAGGTTGCAGTGGTTTTGTACTGAAGCCAGAAGACAGAATTTAACACAAATATTTGACCTCATTTATCTTGGCATTTCTGAAAAAGCATTAATGGATGGGTATTTTACCAGTAAGAATGAAACAAAACTGCTGATACATGAGCCAATAAAGCTTGGGAATGCAAATGAATCAAACTCAATGGATGAGACCTGCATGGAAGCCCAAAAGCCCTGGAACGTTCAACGTATTCCATGAAGCCGATTTAGCCTCATTCATACAACTAAGGGAGGGGGAGAAGCACTGAATCCACACAGCACAGATTCAACGAAATAAAACAGCTGAGGACCCAAAAGTCAGTGACACCTCTATATGAGGTACAGTTGCAAACACAACTGTTGACAAAACACACAGCACCCAACAAAATGATTCTGCAGATCCCCTTAGAAGGAAGGAGTCACCTGTTGCCCACAGCATAACATAGAGTTCATGAGAGTAAGTCTATGAGTAGAGAGGCAATAACTGCAGGTATGAAGGGAAAAATCCTCCCATTCCCACAGGGCACAGGGCCCTGCTCAAAGCAAAGTGAAGCCTGTAGCTACCTGGATGCTGGGACAACTTCCAGCATCCAGTCTTGCTTAATCTCAGTTTTACAACCCATAGTGGTACTTTTGACTTTAATTGATGTAAGTGTATGAACCAGACAGAGATGAAATGAAATAATATAACTGAAGAAAAATGAGGATATACTTGGTTTAAACAAGATTCACGAAGAAGAAGACTGGAAAAGACAAAATAAACAACTTGTACTCTGCTAACATGGTGCCTGTGAACATCACACACACCACACAGAGCATCTAAGGGAGGAGATCACTCCAGACATTCATGTTGTCCTCCTTGTACAAGGTAATACGCACTGAACAGACTCTTAACTCATATACAGTGTTAAACAAAGCCTCTGACAACCATAACATGCTAAACTGAACCTCAGTGCCTCAGTGGGAGCAACTGGCTACATTGAGACGAGTCATGCACACACAGGGGTTTCAGAAAGGGATGCTGGGTACAAGGGACAACATGTACAACCTGGAGCTCTGCTCTACCTCCTTCTGTGAAGAAGAAAAAGAGAAGAAGGAGAGGAAGAAAAGTTAATAGACCAGATTTCTACCATGAGGTCTGTAAAATTATTTCAGAAATTGGGGTAAAGGTTTGCCATAGGTTGATAAAACATTTGTTAAGAGTTTTCTCATCTACTTCCTGGAACGTACACCTGTTAATTAATCTCTTTCAATAAACCTCGATTTAAACTAAGCAAATTTCATCCATAACTGCACATGCATTAAAAACATATGCTTTTGAGAGCTCTTTTTGGAGTTAACAGTTCTTGTCTTATTAACTGAAGAATTTTAAATAATCTTAATACAGAATTGGAGCTGCTGTTTATCATACAGGAAAGAAAATCTGTATTTATTATAAAGAAAAACAAATTTTTTTTCTCTCTTTCCCCTAGAATGCATCCACTGCCTGCATCTGAAGCATCCCTGCTGCATCCCTCCTCACCCCTTGTACATTTTGCCCAGTATGAGGAAACTGGCAGCTCCCACGGAACACATTTTACTTTTGCAAATACCATAATGCAGAGAGATATTTTCTGGGTTTATATATCAAGGCAATTTCCCTATGAGAAAAAAAAATCCAGAAACCTCCTACACTAAATCTCATGTTTATGGATAGGCAATTTCAAGGCTAGTAAAGTTACATTAGAGTCATACTCAAAACTTCCGGTGCAGACATGATATTTTTTAAGTCCTCCAATCAGATAATTCTCTCTCTGCACAGAATAATCACATTGCTCATTTGCATATGAAAGATGGAGGGTAAGGAATATCTTCATGGCAACAGGAGACACTCAAATTGGTTTGAAAGCAAAAATAGTTTTTGAAGTTACTGTCTATATGGGTGTAATTACAGATATGCAATCACTAAGACAGGAAAATAGAGAAGCTATTTTAACTCAACTGCTAAGGAGAAGTCAAATTACTTTAACAAATGAAGTTCTGGATTGTAGCTAAAATAAAAACTCCACTTTCCACCTTAAGACATGCCTGCATGGATGCTCATTAGCGAAGAAAGCCTCCGGACCACCCTGCAGGCTTCTCCTTTGGAGCTAAGGGAGGAGAAATCACAAGCAGCAGGATGCTGCTTCTGCCCAACAGCTGGTGTGGCAGAAGTGTTGTGCTGTGGCAGTCAGCTCTGCACAGACCTGCCGACCTGGAGAAGATGAGGAATCTTGAGCTCCATCTCAGACTCAAGTGGGAACATGTTTTGTTGGGCACAGACACTGTTCTCCTCTAAAGTAATTTTATATTTTATATATAATGTCATCTTCCTGCCTGTCCTGTTCGATTAAGGAAAACCTTCTCACCTAGACAGAGAGTGGCACTTGAAGTCTTCTGGTTTAGTTTTTCTTCCTGCTTCCACCCCAAAACCTTCCAACCCAAGCCAAGACTTGGTCCATGGGGTTCCTTTAGTGTGTCCCAGAGCCAGATACCCCTCATTCCTGCATTTTTAACTCCTTTGTATTTGAACTATGTTCCTTCCTGATGTTTCCTGTGGAATCTCAGGGTGCAGAGGATGCAGAAGACCTGGACTCGTGTCCCCTCTGAGGTCCGCCCTGGCTCTCAGTCACACTGAGCAGGGAAACCCTGCTTTTAGCACCCAGCTGGAAAACACTGAGGACAGATGGAGTCTCTGTCAGTGCAACAGCTCAACAGTAGCAAGCTACCAGTGAGCATATGCAAGCTACACATTTTTCAAGGGTGTATTCACTTCGCTCATTTGGGGTTGATCTTCCACAGAAAATTCCTTGACACAGACTAGCACAGCCAAATTTTAGGACCTCAGGGCACTAGAGCTCCTCAAATATAGGTCAAACCTTTTTTTAACAAATACAAAGCAATAAATCTTGCATTAGACTCATTTTTTAATTAAAAAATAAACATAACAAAACACTTTGGCTTAAATTCCACACATATTTTTGATTTTTGAGCCCCATCAGTTTAAGGCTGTTAGGGAGACCTTCAGGCCAAAGTGAAATTTGACAAAGTTCTGAGTAACTGCAGACAAAGACTTAAAATCTTGTGTCTCAGTACAGCATGTACACTCACAGCTTCATGGTGACTAACTTGGTTAACTCCTATCACAGAATTCTCTCACTATTCCATTTCTGAGCAGTCACTTCATATCTACAAAAATCCCTCTTTAAAGACATTTCTTTAAAAAAAAAAATCAAACTGTCTTCATCTTCACTTATGCATTTGTTGGGGTTTTTTTTTTGCTTCTTCTCAAATTCAAACTTCAAAAGCTTCCACAGATTTTCAGGGGATATTTTATTTCTTCTTTTTTGATTTCCAATTAAACACTACAATTATTTACATGCATCTGCCAAGTTCCACATTCTTCCGGTAATTTGCATCTGTGTACAACTATAAATGAATCAAACCTTTTATGCCAGTGCATCATCTCTGATTCACCAAAACACGCAGATTTACCAACACCTTCGAAGTTATCATCCATTCCTTTGCTGCTGGCTGCTGCCAAACATATTTAATAAAATACCTTGAACTGAACTTTCGAGCAGACATGAGTAACACAGTGGTTCAGGTCCAGAACCTAAAAAACACAGCTGCAGTACTGGGTTTTCAGCAGATCTTACCCAGGAACTGGAAAGCCTATTAACAACAAATTACATTTTTAAAATGAGACATACCCACTCATTGACAGCTGGGAAAAAAAGCAAACTGACAAGATTTCATTGCCTTCTGAGTATGATGCTTTTTCCAAAGGAAGAAAATAAAAGCTTGGCTCAAACCTAAGAACATCAAAGCAGGCCATAAAACTACATCTTTTCTTTCTTGAAAAATGCACACCCAAACAACTCCATTTCAGAGAGTCACAGAATTATAGAATGGGTTGTGTTGGAAGGGATCTAAAGATCATCTAGTTCCAACTTCCACAGAACTTCCCTGCCTAACTCTGAGGGTCTGGACTGCTTTGTTTCCAACATCTCCTCCAGGGTTTTTTTTCCCAAGGATGACAAACACCCCAAGGTTTCTTATCCCTTAACCAGTGTTTTTCACTCCTCCCATCTCTCAGAGCACATTTCCTGCATCATGATTTCATCACACACTTGTTTTTATAGTTTCAGTTGCCAAATGTACTGTGTAGATACACCTTTACACGACTGCCACACAAAGCACCAACTCTTTTGTCGCACAACTAGATGATGTTCAGGAGAACTGAACCAGGGAGGGTCAGGAATGCCAATTCACCCTGGAGCCAGATTTGAGGTACAAAGTCCAGCTCTGTTCCTCCTCCCTCCCTGTTTTGGCTACTTCTTGCCCTGTGAACATGCCTGTACTGCTCAAACTCTGCTGAGATAGCAGCCTCCTCTCACATTCAGAAACAGGCTATTTCAATACTTCTGCTGCATTGTGACAAATGCTAATCCAAACCACTGTCTGTTCCCTCAGGTCCTAAAATTAGGACATATGTCCAGACTTGAGCACCACGCAAACACTACCAGAAAAAAAAGTATGTCTGCCAAGCCTTCCAACACATGCCAGTGTTTCCCTCACGAGAAACCTATTGTTTGAGCCAACTTTGTATTAAAAACCTTCTATAAAATAAGGAAGCAGAGAGCTGATTACAAGCTTTATGATCTGCATAACTGAGAAGGTCACTGGTACAGAAGTCAAATACAGGTTGACAGATTGTTTCTTCACAGTGAAAGCACCGTCAGTGGAAAAGCACTTGGAGTCAGATGACTCTTCCAGTGGGAAAAAGAACCCTCTGATTAATCTGACCACCTTTCATGACTGCAAGAGAGTGAACACAGTATTTGATACACGGAAGTTCACAACAAAGATGTGAGGATTTCAAGCTGCAGTTTAAGTATCTTCCACTCTTGAAACAAAGCCTCTTCCCTTAACTGCAGTGATTTGGACAGAGACAACACTGAGAAAGTATTCTTACTGCCTGGAGAGGGAAGGGCAGATGGACCTACATTTCAAATTTAGGTTCTGTTTTACCAAATCAAGGCCTATCAAAACATGTCCTATCAAAAGACACTGGTCAGCTCTACTTCCCACATCGTCAGGAACAGGTTTAGCAGCACATCTCCACCACTGAATCAGCTCACACTGGCACCTGTGCTGGAAATAATGCATGTAGCGCCACAGAAATGGAAAATTTGTCATCTCATGGATAAGTTATGGAAACAGTAACAAAATACAAGTCTCAGCCTTTTTTTGTGTGTATTTTTTGTTTTGTTTTAATTTTTATTTTTAAAGGTCTGTACTAGGATAACATCTAGCAGTGATTGAACACTGAGGACTCCCACTTCATGGTGGAGTCACTTGAAGTCTAGATCCACTCAACTCACAGAACAGCAATTCTGGATACTTATAGCTCAAATGTACACTTTGTTATCACATGTCTTAGTTATTATATTTAACAAGAAACCAAGTCACGAATTATGATGAAAAACCTTAACACCTGCTATTTTGAAGAAGCAGTGCAAATCTCCCTGTCTCAAAAAAAAAAAAAAATAAAAAAAGAGAGAGGTGAAGCTTGCTAAGTGGCATTTCACTGTGTCATACAATACATTTTAGGGGGGTTTGTTAGTACTGTTGTACAGCATATGTACTTTTCTTTGTAACTATTTGCTCGCCATTTCTAATAAACTATTCACCCACAGAATGAGGTGCAGATTTTCACATCTCCTTAAAAACATTTTTTTCATTTTACCTGCATTTGTCTCCTCAGCAGAAATCCAGTTTCCTTCCTGTGCTAATTCTTTTAAGAGTCTCCTACGCATTTGTCTCTTTTCCCTCAGAACATTCTTGAAATTGTTGATGCATTTGTTCAGGTAGATGGTCTCTGCGCACACTTTGTCAAGGCTCATGGGTCTGCACTCCCTTGCTGGCTCAGGCAGGGTGTTCACACCTTCTCCAAGCTCCTTAGGAGGGAAGCACTGCCCAGAAGGGATTTCACAGTCAACTGATGGCACCAAAGTAGAAACAGGAGGCTCATGAGGAGCAGACGAAAGACTGGAAAGAGCAAATTGCATCTGGGCAGATGCTTCACTGTTGACATTTGTATTTGCCTGGCTCTCGGAGGACTGACTAGGAGGAGTTTCTGCAAAGTTGTCAGAGCTGCCACCCATACTGGTCAGCATAAGCGTGTTGTCATCATCCATCTGTAAGCCACTATCATTTTCCAAAAGCATTTCAGAATCACTTGTTTCCAGCTTATGAAATACCACCTGCAGAGCAGACCTGAAATGGTGAATAGCTTTCCCAAGCTTATTAGTATAAAATTTCATGTCTACAAGATCAATGTTATCCCGGGAATGGTCAAGGAAATACTGGGAATTTTCCAGGACATCCCTAAAGACCTGATCAGTTGGATCTTGATCATTCAGGTCCATTTGAATCATATCTTTTAAGCTGTCACTACTATCAGCCATTTCATCTGTTGTATGATCATAGCTAATGGTTGTTACCCCACTAGAAACATCTTCTCTTTGAATATCAACTTTCTCTGCACTGTTTAATTTGCATGAGGTATCACAGTCTATTTCAATTTCTTCTGTGGTTATCCTCTCATCTTTTTCTAGAAGGGAAGAACAATTCTTAGTGACACTTTCAGTGTCAAGCCTGTGCTCACCACCCTTATTTGAAGTGCACATCTGGCCTGCATGGCCTGAAGAATCAGATGAGCAGCAGTAATTTCCATCACCTGGTTTAGTCAAATTGGTCACCTGCAACTTTTCTAGAGGTTCATGAAGGGCCTGGTGAATGTCACTGTCATCTGAAGGCTGCTCACTGCAGCTTATTTTTTGTGCTTCCTTTCCAGTTTCAGATACTAAGTTGCCTTCCTCAGTCAAGGCTGATTTCTGTGCAGAATCAGGTCTCTGCCCTGTGCACTGTTCTTTCCTACTCGTGCTTTTATATTTAACCTGGCTTGAGTCCATTTGAAGGTGCCCAACTGCATCAGTTCTCTGAGCTCCATCAGGATTCACCAAGTTGTGATGATTTTTCTTGAGGCCAGACTGCGAAGAGACTGAATCTGTTTTCTGGCCCTTCTGCCGCTTTTGCTCCTCACTGGAAGCAATCCGGACCCCTGAGCTCTGCAGAAGGATAGACTTCTGTAAAATAAAGTCTCTCTGCTCACAACTGACAAGTTTCACAACTGCTGGTCTTGGCATCAATGGCTTGCCTGTACCCATATCTGATCTATAAGCATCTTTTATATACTTACTGCACTGAATACCATTAAAGCAGTGGTATTCAGACAAGAAGCTGCAGATAAGCTCTACGGTGTTTTCACCATCTTTCTCTGGGATGCCATAAAAATATAACACTGGTTCTTCCTTTTGTACCTCCTTTCTTGGCTCTCGAGCATGTGTACCACCCTGGGTTTTGCCACCAGAACCACTTTGCAGGCCTTCTATCTCGCTCAAGACTGTATCCACACAGCTGGAGACCTCATCCACAGAGCCTTTTATCAAGGTGAGGTGCTGACGGAGCTCTGCAATCTCTGTCTGGATTCGACTTATTCCCTGTAGCTCTTTAACAATGTAATCAACCACATCAGCTGAGCGATCTCTTGATTGCCTTCTACGGCTCTTGTATGCAGTGATCTTTTCCTGGGGAAAGCAACCTTGCGTTTCAGCGGCATCCCTCCAGCTCATGGTAATGCTCAGGGAAGAAAGGTCCTGCCCCTCAGACACTCTGCCCTTTATTTCAGAAGAGGGCTGTGTGATACCACCAGAAGAATTTCCCTGCAAGTCCTTCTTGTTCTGTTGAACTGAACATGGTATTTTTACATAGCCATCCCAGTTCAGTTCCACCTCACCAACACAAACTTCACTCACTCCCTTGGAATCACATCCTCCATCCTGATGAAAGTCCCCTCCAGCTGTGGAAAATTCAGTGCTCCCGGAGCTCCTCTTTATTCCACAAACAAACATGTCTGTTTCAATCTCCACCGGGGAGAGCTGGCAGCGATGTGTGTGGTTTGAATTATCATCTACCTGGCCTTGAAGAAGCCTCTTCATTTTGTCCCGCAGAAACAAATGGAGGTTTTGCTTCCGGAATTGCTTCCTGCCCCACAGTTTTACAACAGGTTTTCTGTGCAGAAGTGAAATTTCATTTTCTTGCTTTTTCAATCTACTTCTAGCAAACATCATCAGCTGCACCTGCGTTTCTCATAGTGCTACAAGCTGCACAAGCACACATCAATCACAACTTGCATCCAGTTTTTATTCTGTCATGAAGCGGCTACCAAAAGAGGGGAAAAAACATTACCATTTGGTTCAGATAGAAATAGCCAAAGTAAATTAAGCAGCAGAATAACAAAACACGCAAGAACAGCACACACATAAAATCAGACAGAAAGAGGATGTACTATTTAAAGTGTATAGACATTGTCTTGGTTTTGGCTACCTCCCCATATCAGGTTCTTCTTTGTCAAAATAACTGTTTCTCACTCCTTCTTCTACTCAAGAAATAAAAATAAATTAAAAAAATATTAAAAGAGCCATTGTATGGCCATTCCGTTTTTCTAAGCTTTCTCTAAGCTTGAGCTCCTGGCAATGGTGCACTGTGTGATTTAATTACCTCTCTGAATACAGAATTCTGACATTAGAAATTCTATCTTTGCACATTTCCTTTCCTTTCAAGTTCACAATCTTCATCCTTTCCTGCTTTAAACCAAAGGAGAAATCAAATTCAACTTGGCGCAGTACCAGCTAGCCCACAGGAATTGCACAAAGTGATGTAAAAGTGGCAAGAAGACTGGATGACAGATTTTAAGTATAAAACCTTTCTGCTATTTTAATACTTGCATCATAATATTTTGCTACCAAACAGTTAAAAGAAAACCAAAGCACCACAAAACCAAAATGAACCAAACCAAAAATGCTCAAGGCTTGCAAGCTCACAAGCTAACCTGCAGTTAAATATGCCACATTCAGCATATGCACAAACAGGCTGAGCTGACAGCAGGAAGATTCTGCATGTCACTTTACTCCAACTCTCAAGATTTTGCAGTGGATCATTTCCCCAGATTTAAACCCCCTCTGTAAAGAGAAAAATAAAAACACCCCCCCCCCCATTAACTACTTCAAACTTCCATGGGTCTT
>JAOXXN010000364.1:8738790-8769203 GCA_026770055.1 Myrmophylax atrothorax | reverse complement strand
TCTTCACTGTACACTTACTGAACAACACGACAATCAGCTCTTCCCTCACAGTATAAGGCAGGCAGAGATCCATACAAAGATTCTCCTGGAGCCAAGGTGATTGGAGAACATGAGTGCATTTGATGATTCAGTTTGGACTTACTGCTGAAGCACATATTCTTTCTCATATTCTCGTTTGAATTAAGACCTACAGTACCTCTCTTCCATTTTTATGATTACCTAGTTCTCAAAAAAACCCATTTTCAAGCTCCACAGTGCACAAACATAATCATCACACCCTCACAACCATTCACTCCACAGCTCACAGAAGCTTTCACCTCGTGCCTCTTACAGAGCACACAAAGTGAGTGACTCCCTTTTACAAAGCAGTAATTCAAAGTTTTGAAGCATTGCATACAAGTTTCTACACCTGCACTGACCCCAGGCCGCTGCAGTGCAGAAACCCTCTCTAACACATCCTCAGCTCTACCTCACAGCCGGTTGTGCTACCACCAGCTTTTGCCTGTTAGTGAGCATTTTCATCCTGGTTAGCATCTTATTTTCACTTTTGTTGCTTCAATTTGTGGGCAGGAAAGAAGAGAGTGTTTTTTCATCTGGAGGAAGGAGCATTGCAAATACCAATCTCTATAATAAGAGCTTAATTAATATGCTGTAACAGCAGTTGCATCTCTGCTTCAGGTTTAAGTCCGACCATTGAGCATCTCAGTTGAACTTCCATACTAAAGGCAATACCTGCCCTTGTGCAGGCTAAACAAATTCTCTATGGGATTGACTGTCAGCTGCTTAAAAGAAAACAAGTTTTATTTTTATAGAATTTTGAAGCTACTGGTACAGAAAACCTGCTTTGTTTTTTTTTTTAAATGGCTTTCTTATCTAACTACTCCCTCACAGATCAGGGTCGGCATAAGAAATATTTTCTCAGACTCTCTTCTTCCAGCACTTACACAGCTTTGCCACTATCATTTAATTGGGTAACTGATGTTTAGCACCAGAAAAACAATTCTGTACCAGTACTAAGAAATGAAGCAGGGAGCAAGCACCTGGATTCAATGGCAGCCAAGAAAAAGAGCTCCACAGTTGTGGCTTCCTGTATGTGTTGCTTGAGGGTAGCACACAGAAATGCTCATTTCAAATATTATCCAGCATATTGAACTCCAAAATGCTAGGAGGAAAGCCTACCTATGCTTGTGCAAGGTTTCCCTCAGAAAGCTCAATCTTCATCTTGTTAACTTCCACACTCAGCTTTCAAGGCACCAGAGTGGCTTAATGATCATTTTAGTTTAAAAAAGTAAGAAGTCAATTCAAGACAGAGTTTGCTCTCATTTCTTTGTCTGCTGCAACACTAAACAGCAGCAGTTTGATACAGAAATCACTTTTTCCTGCTGAACATTTACTTGCAGGACTGCAGTCGTTCCAAAGTTGGCAGCTCAGTGCAAACAGTACAATACTGTCATTTTTATTTATATATACAGTGTTTGTGGTTTATGTATATGTATGTATGTATATATAGGGAGATATATATATATATAAGAACTCCTATTTCGTTTGAGATTTTCAAAAAACCATCTTTGATTTCATCAAACACGAACAGGACCTTTCCATCTTACACCAAGAGGGACAGAAGCTGTATCTTCCCAAGCTGGGAACAAGACCACAGCAGAACATGTGGACAGCAGCTCTGGCTCAGAGGGAAGCCTCTCCCTACCCCTCCCTACAGTGGGTGGAAATGAACGGAAATTGCTTTTTACCACCAAAGAGCAAACCACTGCCCACTTAGAAGAATGCCAAGAACCAAGTAATGGAATCGCCCTTCTTGCACCTCTCCTACAGGCTTCCTCTTCCTCCATTCCCTGCCTTTTGCCACCCCAAACCCATGCTCAGACCTGGACCTCCAGGCATTCACCCACGTCATTCTGTGGGCTGGCCCCACAGTGCCTCTGTCCCTCCTGTCAGGGTCCTCCACTCCTCCTCCCCACCCAGGGGTCTGTGTGTGTTCCTGTCCCCTTCCACTGCTCCAGACAAGGCACTTTTTGCAGTCACTTGTCCCCTCTAAAAGATCCCTTATTCCTCTCATGTTGCCTCTGTTGGGGTCATGCTTTTTTGTAGCACAGACGTGCAAAGTGACAATGAAAGTTAATGCAGTTTCATCCTGCCAAAAAAAAAAAAAATCTAATCTAGATGCAAATCCTTGCTGAAGTCTTTTTCCCTTCCAGAATCACTCCAGGAGTCACATTAACACATAACAAGAAATCAAGTCTTTAAAGAAAGTATTTGGATCCTGGTAACCTGCCAGATGCTGCAAGCCCTCACCGACTACACAATGTTTGTTCTCACTGCCAGTTTAGCAGGCATTTCTCTACAGAAGAACCCCATGCTCAGTTCAATGCAGCTGTCTTTGGGTGTGCAGACTGGAGAGGAGGATGTAAAGGTACCATCACTTCTATGTTCCTCAACTTCCCAAAACGAAGCCAGGCTCAAGCTAAACATTGCTGCTTTCCTTGTGGATGTTTGGATTATGTCCATGAGGACAAAGCCGACATATTAAGATTCTAAACAGGGCAAACATGTGAGCTACCACAAACACTGAACAGCTTGTTACCCTGTCACCGGACACTTATGGAATATCCATGTAAATGTAATGTAATACATGAACAACAGTTACTTCTCCTCCTAATGTACTAATTTGCCATGATAACAGGAGCAAAACCACGGCATGCCAGCATCCATGAGTGAGAAAAAGGAACATGAGACATCCCATGAAGGAATGAAATGCAGGTATGTTACCTCTGTTCATCAGCGAGGGGATCAGTCATATTTTATACTTAGGGCTCTTGGCAAAGGCCAGGCTTTTACCAGGGAGAGGGGAGATGGCTGCAACCCCCTCCGAGCACCATCTTCAGTTCTGTGAGCCACTGGACCAACATGGTTCAAAATAAAGGCAGCACCATGGTATACCTTCAGCACTGGCCCACACTGCAGTGAAGTGGCTGCAGCTCAGTGGCAGGAAAGGGTGTGGGAGCACACAACTCCATGTCCATTAAACCTCTGCTAAAATGAAGTGGATTTATCTTATACAATAATAGAATTGTTGAGGTCGGAAAAGACTTCAAAGGACCATCAGGTCCAACTGTTTACCCAGCACTGCCAAGGCCACCACAAAACTAAGTGCCACAAATACACATCCTTTAAATACTTCCTGGGAGGCTGACTCCACCACTTCATTGGGAAGCTTATTCCAATGTCTGGATATCCTGACATTTTTACTGGCTGTTTTTCATCACACTAAGGTAAATACGACACAGCTTAACCCCACAACATCATGTTAGGAGGTGCTGGTACCTCAGGGTAGACATGATTTTCAAGGTCACCAACAAAGAGATATAAAAACAATTAACTATGATCAGAAAAACATTTCACAGCAGCCTCTCTGGCTATTGACTCAAGCTATTGAGTGAAGTCTTTTTGATTAGATTGTATTTACAGTATCTTTCACACAAAGTGGTATTGTATTACCTACACTAGCAATTACATTAGGAAAAGCAGTAAAATGACTGATAAATGGTCCTTCTAGTTTATAAAGAACCATTTAAAATGAAGAATACCAATAACTAAAATGCAGGACATTCTGGGAAATAAAAAATTGGCGTTAGCAAGAGAAAGAAAATCATGGCTAAGGGTGCCATAGCAACATCGCCCCAGCACTCTGCATGCTGAAACATTGACTCTTCCTGAGAATATTATAGCATTTTTAAACACATTAATTGCTGAAAGAATCCTAACAACAACAAGACTTGACAGAGGTATGAAGGGTTACCCTCAGTTTTGCTGATGTATGACTTCTGGGGATGAGCCTGCAATTTTCTAATTAATGTGATTAATTTTGGGTTGGATCATACCTGAACAGGGCACTATTGGTTTGCTTCCTAGATGTGTCTCTCTTCAAACCTCCAGATAACTAACGAAAACGCTGAGTCCTGGCATGGATGATCAAGAAGGTACTGAGCAGAGCAATCCTGAGCAAAAAGCAGGAAAGCTGAAGAACAAAACATCCTATTGAGAAACATGTTCATCTCAGGACATTTCAGCTAAAAGTAATGTGTAGGAGAGACACATGGAACTCCACAGTGAATTAAAGATGAAATACATCCATGCCATTGAAAATATAGGAGTTACAAAAGGATGAAAATAATTTCTACAACAAAACCATGAGAGCAGAGGAACTGTTACTCAGTCCCTCTGCAACACTTTCACAGTTCCTTTGAAACCAAGCCTCAACTTAGGTTCTTGTCCAGGAATTACTGCAGAAGCTGCAAAAGAACAGCCTAGCCTCACCTGCAGAACTTTCATAAGTTTATCAGCACTTCCAATGGTATTTTCCAGGTTTCATCTGCACCCATAATGTCTGCTCTATACAGCTGAGGAAAAACTGTGATAGAACATTTCAAAGCAGGTATTGATGACAGCCAGTCTCCCCATCTGACACTTATTAGGAAAAAAAACACCCCACACTTGAAATCTTTCCTAAGCAGTTTGACAGATGTGATAAAAGGTCAGGTGTGGTCAGTCATCCTCATGGTGGAAAAATGATCCAGAAAACACTACATATTCCCCAGGTCTGCACCTCCCACCTCACAGTTATTTCTTATCTTTTACACAAGGCTGTGTACCAAGACAAAAACCATCTCTGAATTATATTTTGCTGTCCCAGCAAGTTATCAGTGTAGCTACAAAGTGAAGGAGCAGTAAAAATCACAGACTATGAGGGTACAACATCCACTTAAGTGTCCTGAGTGCATTCACCAATATTAAAACTCCTGTTGCAAAATAGCATGAAATTAAATTAATGTAATTAAAGAGTACCAGGATGTAGTAGAACAAGGAGATAGCACTCCCTGCCTTAACTCCTTAAGACCCTCTACAAATGTAGGGAACACCACAAAAGTTAAATGTCTCAGCTTTCTGTGAAATGGGACTAAAACTAGTCATCCAGACAGCGTCCTTTCTGTGAGCACAGATGGAGAGGGACTGAGATGTCCAGGCTGTCTCAGGAACCCCTGAAGGGCACCCTTCCATCCTTGGAGAAGTGCTTATTCCCTCTGCAGCACATCCTTCTGTCACAGCTTTTCCTGCAAGCTGAAAGCAGCAGTGGCTGGCACAGGGATGCATTGCTTGCAGTAACAAATGAGGTCTGTCACCACCTGGCAGCCAGGAAAAGGCGGCATCCAGAGACAGAAATAGGGGCTGTCCCCGAGCGCAGAGGGAGGCACAGCCTGGAAGCTGCCGACCATGGCAGTGCAGAGGCTCACTGCCTAGTGAGCAGCAAGCTAAGTCAAGGCACCTAGCTAGCTCTGAGACAATGCTGTGCTGAGAAAAAGGCAAAAAGGATAACTGACTCATAAAACAGAAATCACAGCTGATTCTGCTGGTTTTATGCAAAAGTTACTTTACTCTTTAGCAGCAAAAACAAAACCTGAGGAGCATCTATCAGCAGTTTAAGGGCAAATGGAGAAAAACAAAGTTCAGCAGTCCCCTTATTTTCAGAGCTTGGAGGTTTTGACCACAGCTAAATACATCAGTAAATAGCTCGACCATGACAACCTAAAGCACTAATTCTTCCTTAAAACAGATTCATCCCAAATCAGAATCCTAAGGATCAAGCATTATACTGAACAGATGAGCCAGAATGAAGAAGCAACTTCTTGTCCAAAGGCAACAGCTCCAAGGACTGAAACAAAAATATTGGTGCATGCTAACAAGTTGTCTGGCCATGGGATCAGAACTGTGAAAGTATCTGTCAAGCTTTGGGAAAGGTTTCTGATTATTCAGCTACCCCTAACCACAAAGCAGGCAGACAGCACTGCCAGTATAAACCCAGTAACTCTGGCTTAAATAAGGTTTGCATGCACCATTATGAAAACACTGAAAGGTTCCCAGAGCTCTGTCTTGACTAACAGCAACAGAATGGGCGGTACTTCTCCTCTACATGTAATCCAATTTACAGCCCAGTGCTGAATTACTGCTGAACCAACAGTGTGAAGTATCCAAGTGCTGTATTTCTGACAAGAACCACCACAAAACACACATCCAAAAGAATTTTCTCAAAACTCCTGATGACTCACTGAGGAGGTTTGGAGGTGGTTTTCCAAGTGACAGTGCCTCAGCTCACAGGGACATTCAGACAGGGGAGGGACAGGGAGCACTCATCAACACAGGATGATGAATTAGGAGAACAAACTTCTGTTGTCAAGGCAGAGAGAGCAGAGCCCTGGTACTGAGTGGTGCTACACAATCTTGCTCAGTGATTCTGACCTGCTCTGCACTCCCCTTTAGGGCAGACACTTGGCAGTGTTCAGGCAGGCTGGGTGAAGTAACATATGCAGCAAATGGAACTAGGGTTTTCCAGCTCATGCTACTAAAATGCAGCACTCGGCAACTAAAATCCTCCTGGGCTAAAACTGCAGCTTTACTTCTGTGAGCTTTCTCCTTTTCATCTTGAGGACAGAAGACCTTAGCATTCTGTATTAAGTCTTGAGGGTTTTCCCTCAAAGGCTCACTCCATTAGCAAAAGAAAGCTGCCCATATAAATGGAAAGAAAACTGAAAAGATATCTGAAACAGTCACACCATCTGCTCTGATTCATGAGCTTGTACAGCATCCTCATCGCTCCTACATGCCAGTCAGTCCATCTCATCAACTCACAAGCTTCTCAGCACAAGAAATGAGGCCAATGACAAATACTCTGTGTTAAAAGCAAGCCTTTTTAAGTGACATTTAAGGAAGAATCAAACCAGTAATTCAATTACTTCAAGTTATTTGCTTTTCAAGTGATCAAATTTAAATTATTCCCAAGCCCTTTGCCTTTAACTCTTCCTCCCATAGTGATTTTGATGTCAAATTCCAGCTGAGATACAAACCCTCCTAACAGAAAAGTATGAGAAGTAAACAGCCACAACCTCAATTATACCAGTCATAAGACATCTACAATTAGTATCTAATGGGTGAAAACTAAAACTATGAAAGAGAGCATACAAATGAACATACTAAGTGTTGTTTTTACAAAAGCATTTTTAAATCCAGTCAGCTTCCAAGAAAGCTATTGTATTGCTAAAGTAAACACACACACACACACACACACACACACACACACACATACACACACACACACAGAGCCCACTCTAAAAATAAAGAGCAATTCTCCTTGGTTGCTGTCTACTTGCAGTTTATACCCAGCCACTTCATTTGTTCCAATCTTTCACTTACCTTGCTGCTTCAAAATAAAACAAAAGGTTAAAATGTAAAGGAAATCTATAGAATTAATAGAAAACTACATAATACAATAGCTTGTTCTCATAGAAAATACAGGTCCTGAAGGATTCCTAATCCTGTTAAAGGTTCACTGGATAATGAACTTTCACTATGGAGATTATCAACATATTGTTGGTGTCCCATCTGAGGTATCAGGGAAAGAAACGTCAAAGGCACCGAGAGTTTCCCGTTCCACAGCAGTGCTAGGATGAGAAATCACATTAAGTTGAAGGCATGTTTTGAAGGGAATAAAAAAATGCAAAAATGCTACTAAAAATCCAAAAAGCAAAAAACAGCAGAAGCCAATGATTGTAAAAGACAAAAATGCAGAAATCCTTTTGGTTTCCAGGAGCATCCCTCAACAGAAATGCTTTAGTTCCCCACCACAGTGCATCTTTTCCCTTTCTCAGGCTGTACCAAGTACAGTTAAAACTTCATCCTTCTCTTCAGTTGTGACTCAACAGAAAATATTGTACTTCAGAGGCAGAGAGAAAGCTGTGCAGCTATTGCTACTTTACTCCTCCTCGTCAGCTGCCTACTGCCTAGCTCCTCACACACACAGCCTCCCCGCTTCACTCCTCGCCTCAAAATGATTCTCCACTTTATTATCCATTCAGAAGGAAATACGAACTGATGGAGCCAATCTGACTAAAGACAAAACGCACTCCTTTGGCATTACGAGAGCAGGCAGTGCAGCACAGCGAGCTGATCTCTGCTGGAAAAGCACTCTGCCTGACTCCTGGCATCCTGTGGGACTGTGAAGAAGGGGGGCTGGGGAAAAAGCCCAGGACTCAACATAATTAACCAGCTCCAAGAAGATTCTTTGCCCAGTTTATTTTTATCTCTCCTGTTCACCCTCAGAATAACCCACAAGATTCAGCGATGCCCTCGCTGAAATCAATCCAGTTTCCAAGGAAGACTAGTATCAGTTCTGGTACAAGTGTGGGGGATTGAACACCCGTTGATCTTTCCTTTCCCAAAAATAAAAGTCATATTGTTACATAAAAGAATGACTGCAGAAGTGTTGTGCACAGAATCAGATCCACTCACGTTGTACTGACACTTCTCTCCTGGGAGTGAGCAGCAGCAGGCACTCATCCTGCAAGAAGCAACTGAATTAAAGGCACCGTTCATCTGCCCCACAACCTGCTCCAGAGGCATCCAATACACTGCTGCTAAGAAAATCTTCCTGTTGAACAGCTGATCCATGTTCATATACCTCGTTCCACAAATGCTCCCTTCATCCTGCTCCCCTCTCTGCATTCAACCCAACACAAGCACCCACCTCCTTCCTGAATACTGTTTCTCTGCCTTTAGCATCAAAGGCACTATATGAGTGCTGGTTTTGTTCAAGGACAACTCACTGCATCTTTCAAAACAGTGTCTTTTCACAGTGTGGGGTGGGATTTTGAAGAGGCCTATATGACTTAGCTGTGGAAATGCCACTATCCTCCCATCTGTTCAAATACCTCCTACCTCCTTGTGAGCCAGCCTTACTGTGAACGATATACCCCCTCCAATGTCTTACCTACAGCAGAATCAACTTTTATTCACTGCTTCCTCCACAAGCATCACAGTCCTCCCAGGCCTGCCTCACTGCAGAGGATATTCTCCCAGCACCTTCTACCCTTGCTCCACTGCTCCATCCCAGCACCTCGCTATAATGCCAGCTGACAGCAGCCAGGCTGGTGTCCCCATCAGCCCATTTGTTTGATTTGGGTAAGGGTATGTTTAGCACACAGGCAGACTAATGTCATGGTTCACAATGCTTTGTCTCAGCAACACCACTGGTGCACTGTGCCTCTGCTCTTTCCATGTGCACTGCCCCTTTCAGCCAGGCACAGAAACCACCTTCCAGACCCCCTGTAAGGCTGGTGTTCTCCTGTGGTCACTCACATCCTCCATCATCCAGAATACTCTCTCATTTTTGCTCTTTCCCTTGCTGCAAGGGCAGGGATTATAGGTCAGATTTTGAGAAGTGCTTTAGCTTTAAATGGTAAGAGTCTGACCCTGAGTTCCTCATTGTATATTTGCACCCTGCCAGGAGAACAGGGGCTCCTGCCCAATCGAGGGCACCAAGTCCCACCACAATAGAAATTATTCTACTAAATACATCAATTATAACACTTGAGCTTAGAGTCAAAGCTCTGCATCAAATTCATTCACATAAGGATGAAGACTGTCCAACTGAGAAAATAAAATGCAATCCAGGATTTGCACAGCATTTAGTATCTTCAAAGTAAGATGAAAAAGATCTTGCCAGAGGTCTCCTTCATAGAGATAGTTTTAACACTTTCTTATTTGCATTAACTCTCTACAGCATTTGAAATTAGACACTGTCACAGGCTTTTATATGCCTTGCTCTTTCCAAGGAGCCTAACTACAAGTGGAACAATGTCATCTTGCCATTGCAGACTCTGTCCTTCCCGTTTCTTCTTTCCTTGGTCTTTACCCATCCCTGCTGCCATCAGTACCACACATTTGCACATCAAAGTGCCAAACACAGTGCTGCTCTAGCCACAGTTCCTAAGACCCAAAGAGCCTGTGCAAATTTCCAAGCACTGCCACATAAAATCCCAATATTCCCATGGCTGTCATATAAAAATAGAAGCAGAAGAACACACGTAAAACATGAGCAAGTCTCATTAGATAGAGAGACAGGAGACCATGCTAAGGGAAGTCATGAGTAATGAAGTCCTGGAAAATGTCACTGCCCTCACCACAGCTCACAAGGAGTTGGAGAGGAAAATGTGGCTAAAAACCAGAAAAGCAGGTGCCCTCAGAAGCAAGGAATATGGCACCTTTCAAACTTTTAGAACCCCACATCTATTGCACAGGAGGTTGAGGCAGCTCTACTTTTCAGAGATTTTTTTTCTGAAATAACAATTCATAATTGGGAAAAAATAGGCATGACTTCCCTATTTTTGACTTGCCTATTTTATTACTGTAAAAAAAGTCTATGAGAAAGAGTGTGCTTTACCTTAAGGCTGAGAGCACTGAGTTATTTGCTTTTTACTAGAGAAATAAACTTGCACTTAAAAATTTAAATACTTCTTACTGCAATTATTTAATTCACCAACAGATTTTAATTTTAGGTTGAGCCAGCAGGGAATTATTAAAACTGATAAAGCCAGGCTCAGCTATATAGGCCAAATGCTTTGATGTCTGCGAGGTATACATTACCCTTTCTTCTTTTTTAATCCTCATTATCTATTTCATTTCAACTTCCTGTAAACTACTGAATTACTGATAAAATTGTAAAAAGTAAGCAATTCCTTCATGAGCACAAGTGGATTAACCAAAGGAAAATGAGCACTCTTCGGGTACAGGTCCTGCTCCTCCCTCTCCCACACTTATGCCCCTTACCCCTGCAGGAACACAAGCAAGAACATTTCTAGTATCCTGGCTCTGGGGGAAGTACAAAATTGAGTGGCTAAGGAAATTAGATGATAAGAATGTTACACAGAGAGATGAAAAAGAAATAAGGTGGGGCAAAATCAAGAGAAAAGTCAATGGAGAGAGTTTGTCTGGAACTGTAAGGAAAAATTCTGTCCAACTCATTCTCAGGTTTACTTTGTCTCACAAGTGGCCCTGGACAAGTCTAACTCAAAAGCTATCTAAAACAATTTTTTTATTTGTCTGGGAGGAAAAAAATGAGCCATCTGTCCCAAGTGAAACTTCCTGCTTCATGTCCCCAAGGACAGATTCTCAGGAAGCCAGCTTGAGTTCAGTGCTGCACTAGACCTTACAAGTTCAAATACACAGTGCAGAGTTTATCAATTTATTCAGCAGTGAAAACATACTATTTATTATCCTCTTCATAGCCACAAGAAGATTAGATTTAATCAGCAGTCTAAAGATGAAGTGTTAATGAAAAAGCAGTGACCTCCTGCTGTTTGACAGCTGTCCTCAAAAAATACCAGCTTTGAGGAGCTGTGCATCACACAAACCCAAGCAGTGCTGTTGAGACAGAGCACGGGAAGGAGACTGTGTATGCTGAGGCATTTAAAACTGCCCTGTCAATGATGCTGCTGTTGTTACGGTAGCTCCAGAACGCACTTATGAAACATATGCATAAGACATTGCTTTCAGAAGAAAGAACAACTTTAAGAAGGTGTCATTCAAAGCACTGACTCTTTCTTTTTCCCTTAAGAAAGGCTAAGGCAAGGTGCAAGGGCAACATACAAACTTGGAAAAGAAGAAAGACTCAGGTATCTCCTACAGCACCTTGAGCACCTTGGAAACTGATAATGGTCAGACATCAGCACTAAAAGAGTTGAAGAAAAGGAAGAAGAAATCTTTCCCAAAGTTCTCACCCTTTAAAAACTTGCGTGTTTTTTTTCTCTCATACAAGTTGAACTTTGAATTTTGTTTATAGAAAGATAACAAGAATGGCAGTGGCTCACTGAAAAAATAATACTAAAGATCTAATGTATTGGGACTGCTTGCCTTCCAGAGATAGGCAGCTTAAGGCCATTTGTTGTGAATGGCTGAGAACAAACTATTGGCTGACTCATCCTTGTAGAAAAGATGTGCATGCTCCACATGTTAACATCATTTGACTGTAAGGACATCTACTGAACCCTGAGACATAAACATTTCTGAACTAACAGAAGGAAAGACTTTCACATGCCTGGGAATAAAAGATATTTCCAAGGCCAAGAGTGTAATAAAATTCAAGGAGTGGGATTTTTGTTAGGTTAATGAAAAAAATTATTTAACACAGAACTAATGTTTTTGAAGAGCCACAAACTTTACACTTCACAGTTTAGGTGAACCTTTATCTGTCAGGGATTAATCAGACACCTTAGAGTTGCCTATGATGAGTTCTGTCATCTCTGTCCCCCTGAGGCGGTTACTGCCACACCAGTCAGAAAGTCCTGCACAGGTTAGAACAGATCTAGCCTGGCATGGGAATTTTTAAGGTTTAAAATCCTCAAGGGAATATTGGTTATAAAATTAGAAAAGCTTGGATTATCATCCTCCATTTGATTTGTTTATAGTCATTACTGTCAATAACAACAGCAATTCTTCTCCTAAGAGATATGGGGCAGCCCTTCAAATGCAAAGGCTAAACCTGCCTATCTCTTTCTGTCTCCATGTAGATGTTTGCACATTTGACTTTGGGGTATAAAACCCCAAACACTATCAGCTCTGAAACCCAGCACTTCACAGAAGAGGCTGTTTTATTCCTCATTCAGTAGGTTCCAGCCTCTCTGGGGCACAAACAAGCCTTGACTCCCAGACACCACGCTCCTTTCAGAAGCTGCTGCCAAGACAATGCCAATCCCACTCATCACAGCCCACACCAGCCTTCAGAGTCAGGGGGATGAGATTTTAAAAGAAGAGCTGTCTCAGGTGATCGGCTGTGGGATGGAATGTTGTCTCCTTGTGTCCCAGCAATGACAGACATAAAACCTTCCTTAGCGTGCTGAAGGAAAGCAAGAGAATAGCCCCCAGAGCTTTTGTCCTGGGTCGTGGCTGCCCATTGGAATTGCACAGAAGTCTTTCTCTAGCTGAACTGTCATTCTCCATTTTTAATCAAGAAAAACAAGTTGAAGATGGACTCCTAGAAAAACAATGCCATCTTCTTGCCACTCAGCTGACTTGAAAATTTTAACAGCTGAGTGTCCCTGTTCCAGAAACAACTATTATACTGGCTTTTAGACTAGAGTCAGCTTGAATACCTTAGGTCAACAGGCAGCAAGGAAGCATTTATAGCAGAGAAAACTCTCCCTCTGCTGCATTCTCCTTCAAATTACATGTCTCTCCCTCCTAACAGCATCCAAAACGTAAGGACTTCTTATTTCATGAAATTGGAAAATTACAATCAATGCCTTAATTGCACATCTAATTAAATAATCAGCGTTCCTAAAATGCAAAGGCATCTGGACACAGACATGTGCTGGGAGTGGAAAAACCTGTAATTACACTCTCAGTTGGAGCTGTAATTGCTTTTTTCATTAAGAAACCTGGGAAGGAAAAGTTGCAGATGATATGCAATGTAGATCTCAGGTAGACATAACAGCCTTCAAGCATGAACTAGGGAAGTACACTGTTCAGCATTTCTATTGTAAATACAGATAAAGAAATAGACTAAACTTGCAGCACTGGAAAGCTAGGCTAGACACCTGAAAAAACTTTTAAACAGAAGTGAGCAGGAATTACCTAGGGAAGCTAAAAAATCTCTATCATAGAAGGTTTTAACAAGTGGAAGCACACACACTTTTAAGGGATGCCTTTGAGGAAGAGAGATGGTCTGGTTAATCTCACGTCTCAGTTTTACTGCCCCTTATCTTTACCATTCCAGAACCTATTCCAGGTAGGAAATTGCATGATAACCCATACACCTGGCTAAGAGGAATGAAGGCACATTACTCCCCATGGATAGTCTGCATGACAATCCAGCTTTCCACAACACAACAGCTTAGTTCAAACACTGCAGAACACATTTGCAGAGCACAACCTGAGCTTGACAGTGAGAACACAGAAATGGTCTCTCACAGAACTGGCCATACATTCTGCAAGGTCTGTCCAACACATAAGGATTTAGCTGAAGGAATTAAGTGCCTTGATCCTACATGGTAGCACTTTGTATGAACTTTAAGGCAGTTCTTTTTCTGGTCAGAGGTAAGTAAGCCCCTTTCTCAGCTAGGAAAGAGGGTGTCCTACTGCTCACCAAACAAGAAAGTATTTAATGTCATTTCCTTTGTCACTCAGAGCACGATCACATGCTTTATTTATTGTGTCAGAGCCAGGCCTCCCATTACATGCAGTTACATCACCATTGCATGCAGTGAGGCAAGGAGCACTCCTCATCATATTATTCAAGTAATTCAAGCATAATTGGTGTTTTGGTAGCACACCTATGAAGTTAAAAACTCCCTGTTACGACTGTAGAATGAGGGAAGCATCAGGTCAAGAGCTTCTTTTCTGGACACTCATCTCAAGGCAACAAATCCCTGACTTCTCGGAGTACTTAAGTTGGGAGCATATCGAACACTGGGAAGTCTGGCTCCCAGCTACTTCACTTACCGCTCTGGTGACTCATTTCCAGAATCTTAAATCAAATAACCAGAAATCAATTCATGAATCAGAGGGAGAGGAAATAGAAAAACTCTTTTCAAAACCCAGGATGGCTTGTCCAGCCTCATGTAATAACAAGGCAGGGGAGTAACAACTAATAATCTTACAGAGCAATGCCCAGCTGCCTCTGCTGACAAACTCTGTCCTCCTCATGACAACAGACACACTAGCTTTCAAAAAACAGAGGCAATAGTTTTTACTATCCTACCTTTATGTCTCCTGGCTTAAATAATACGCTTTTCTCTTAGGTGGGAGTAATTTCATTTATTTCTATTCCCTTCAGAATGCAGCAGTTGATTAATGACCAAAATGCCTCACAAATACTTGCTATGAGCCATGTACAATCTGCTGTCAGTCTTTGAGGACACTGTTAATGTAGGCACTGAAGAAGAAAAAAGGGGCACTGCCACACCATAGCTCTGACAAAGCCAACTCCTGCAATCGCATCCAGATTAATGAACTGAGGACACAGCTTTCACACCTCCACTAAAGGCACTTGACAAGCTCTACACTGGCCTGAATTAACTGGGTCTAGAAATCCAGTCTGTCCTGCTACCCTGACTGGGAGGGACAGAGGAGGAAATTTAATGCCAAAAAATGAAAATTACCGGATTTAGAAAGCCTCTGCAAGGGGATAAAAACTGCATTACAAACCAGGCTTCGATAATGTAGCTGACCTAAGTCAAGTCACTGAGAGGTCTATTAACCCCTTTGGCAAAAGTCTGTGATGGGAGGGGCAAGCAGATTTGGACCAAAACACACGCAAATACTGAGCAGGGATGGCGGGAAGGTCCCTCTAGTGACTGCTGCTTCTGTTCGCTGCTCTCAGGTCACAGAAGCCACTCCACCTTCACATAAACTGAAGAGAAGTGGATGTAAAGGCAGGATGAAGAAGGGATGATTCTAGCAGCTGTAAACAGTTGTATATTAAATAGCTATTACTACTGTGAGCTAAAAATAGACAGACGTAATTAGGATGAGTAACATGCATCCATGTCACAAAATATGAAGCCGAGTTTTACTTGCTTTAAATTAGATTCCTTAAATTAGGCATAACGAAATTCAGAGTGAATACACCAGCCAATCTATAGGTATTTGTGTAGACAAAACTGCATCCTTCAAGTACCCGTTACATGAGACACCAAAAAAATACTTGCACGCATTTCAATCTGCTGCACTACCATAATACACTGAATAAAAATAGAAAAATGTAAATAATTGCATTAAAATTTAGCACTCTCAGATTCTCAATAACAGTTTCCCAAAAATGTGTTTGATATCTTAAAATACAAGGTGAATGTTGACTCGTTAACAAAAATAAAACCCAGATGGAGACATGGTTAAAATAAACTGATCTTTTACATAAAGCAATCTCTATTTGTATTTCAAATATTCTTGTACACAACAGCCTAAAGTATTAACCGAAGTGAGGCTAAATAAATTGAGTCTTGAATTGATTTATCTATATTCCCTCCTAGCTGGACAGCTCTATTATCTCCTTTTTAGTACACATCCCTGATATTTTCTCTGTTGCTTTTAAAGCTCTCATATAAAGTAATTTTCAAATGTTAGCTTTTAAAAAACTTTTAATGAATATGGGTTCAATTGCAATTTACTGTCTGAATAAGCAATTGAAATCCCATGGGGAATTTCTAAAATCTCATTGAAGAACAAACCTGTTTACAAACTACACAATATTTTCTGAAACGGTTACCACTTGAACATTTGTCAGAAAACAAAATTATATCTATGACAGGTTCATTACCAGGCATGAGTCACTATGAACTACCATTCTTCAAGAAATCCCTCACGCAGTGGTATCCTTAATATTTACTGCACAATTGCACAGAAAAGCCACAGTCCAAGAGGGGCTGCAAAATGATTTTCACAGTTTTACTTCAGTTACAACTTCTAAGCATCAAATACCTCTCCTACACACCTCTGGTTGTGCTCCAAAACCCACAGGGTCCTGCAATGTGGCACAGCTCAACAGCAAAGGCAGGCAGGTGGGCAGAGTGAACACACGGAGGCCATGCTAGAAAAAACAGTGATGGGGGCTGTGGTTCCACAGACTTTGCTGACAGCCTACTTAGAGGCTTCCTGGATGATGAAGTCCCATTCTTTGCTCCCACAGGCGACTGTCATATAATAGCATTCATAAACAGACCCAATTTCAGATTAATTAGAAACAGAAAGGGCAAAGAAACCAATTTGGAAGCTGTTCACTAACAATTAGAAAAATCGGTTTCTGATTCCGAGCCTGGGTTTGCTCATAACTGGCTTATACGCTTCTGTTCTTGCGCTAACATTAACCTTTTGCTTAAGTAGCTGTAAACTTGCCAATATTTACTCCCATGCTCTATTAGTACAAGGCAGCAACATCTGCTCTCAGCTTCCAGTCTACTAAGCTGAGCCATACTTGTTTGGTCTCAACTCACACATCCTCAGCACTTTCCCTCCCAGGACTGCCCTGGTGTTCCCTCTCCCACTTCTGCTCTCTGATGTTTGCAGCAGTCCCCATTTTCTCCAGATCATATGCTGATTTCCTACCTGTCATATTAGAAATATTATGGCAATACAGGCAGAAGAGACCTGCTGCCCCCTGGTCTGTCACAGTGTAGCACAAAGTCTAAAGCAGCCTGCAATTAATAATTCTACTCATTCTTCTTTTGCCAGGTTCTCTTTCATAATTATTTCTACAGCCGCACTAGCAAGGGCAAACTGAATGAGCTTGGAGTTACTCAGAACAGCCCTTCCTTCCCTCTTCCTCATCTAATGTGTAAGTGGGGCTTAAACAGAATCCTTCTGTTTAAGGAGTATCCTGAGCAGGATACTCCCTTAGGCCAGAGAGTAGCACCACTGCTCACCTGGGTACCACATAATCCTGCAAGCCTGAAGGCACAAGCCACCCTGTACAGAAAGAGACTCACAGCCCATGGCACCCCAGTAAATTAGCACTCAGGTTTATCTCGGCCCTTCCAGCATCTGGTACCTGCATGCTTGAGCAAACATGAAAATCTCAAGCTACATTTGAGATTTCACCCCAGCTTTATGCCTAAATTATCTTTTAGTTTTACAGCACATAAAGGATGAAGCTGTCAGAGTGCTCAGGAAATTCTTCCTGCAGAACAGATATCCATACCCTGATGTTCTCAAGTGCCTTTCAGCAGAGGATGTATGTTACAAAACCTGCTCACAGGCTGCCAGGAAAGGCTGCAGGCCTTCCCTTATAGATTCAAAAGCCAAGGGCAGGAAGAACTGGTCCCACCTTACCACCTCCAGGTTCCAAATTAAACCAATGTGGAACCACTAAGAAGCCCTTTCAAAAGTGCCAGTGGTTAACCACCAAAGCAATGGAAATGAACCTACAGTCTGACCCAGATCTGGCTCATCTGATCAGTCCTCCACAATGTCACAAAACTGTCCAGACTCTAAATACAAGCAGACAGCAGACATGTGAGTGGCCACAATATGGTTTAAAAATCCTATTTGAATGCCAAGAAACGAGTCTAGATGCAAAGAAAATTCTTGTAACCACCCATTAGAACTATGTCCTAATAGGCAACATTTACTTGCTGTATCACAAGACCTTCAAGTGGCTTGAATTCTTACGCTACTCTATTTCTGGCTGACACACCTGAAGGGCAGGATGCCACTCAGAGGGATGTGGGCAAGCTCACTCCAGAAATGAGCCACTGGAAACTCATGCCATTTAATAAGACAAAGTGCAAGGTCCTGCACCTCAGCCAGGGCAATCCCAGTATCAACACAGGCTGGGGGACAAACAGATCAAGAGCAGCCCTGCTGAGGACTTTTGTGGGTACTGGCAGGTGAGAGGCTGGACATGACTCAGCCATGTGCACTCACAGCCCAGAAACCAAACATGTCCTGGGCTGCATCCAAGGCAGGGTGGGCAGCAGGCGAGGGAGGGGATTCTGCCCCTCTGCTCTGCTCTGCTGAGACCCCACCTGGAGCACTGCATCTAGCTCTGGGGTCCTCAGCACAGTAAGGACATGGATCTATTGAAGTGAGTCCAGAGAAATCCACCAAGATGATCAGAAGGATCACCGCTCCTACAGGGAAATGCTGAGAGAATTGAGATTGTTCAGCCTGGAGAAGAGAGGGCTTCAGGGGGAACTAATTGTGACCTTTCAGTACCTGAAGGGAGCATACAAGAAATATGAAGATGGACTTTTTCTAAGAGCACACAGTGACAGGACAAAGATGATTGGATTCAAACTGAAAGAGGGTAGGTTTAGATTAGGTATTAGGAAGAAATTCTTTCCTGTGAGGATGGTGAGGCACTGGCAGAGGTTTCCCAGAGAAGCTGTGGAGGCCGCATCCCTGGAAGTGTTCAAGGCCAGATTAGATGGGGCTTTGAGCAACCTGATCTAGTGAAAGGTGTAGCTGCCCACAGTAGGGGTGTTGAAACAAGATGATCTTTAAGGTACCTTCCAATCTAAGTCATCTTATGATTCTATGGTTCTATTTTGCATACTACATAGCACCATCCAGAACAGGAGTATTGCTGTCTTCAGGCATTATATTAAGCATTATTAACAGCTTTTTGACTTAAAGATGCCACTTTTACAATGGAGAGAAAAAAAATCAATCACCTTACTTAAATCCGGATGCACTATTACTAATACTAATACTAGTACTAGAAAATTCCAGTTACCTTTACATGACCCCAGAAATTAGCTTGGAATCATGAAAGGCAACCTTGCCCTACATCTAAACAAGTTGTATAACCATGCAGCTTAGAAAACAAGAAAGAAGTGAAAGAAAAGCAACACTAAAAAGAAAAACTTGTCATGCACTAACCTCCTTTCTCGGACTTACTACCTTTTTCTATGAAGTTAGATTGTTATTCAAAGCATTTGCTAACTTTGTACAAATAGTTAATGCTTCATTTATGATGCTCTCAGACAGTGCTGGTTAGCTCATTTTTCCCCAGCTCTTGTGCTTTGTAAGCTGAAGCCCACTGCTATCTCTGTGGTGCAGCATTTCTTGTACAGATTGCTTCAGTAATACACAGCACTGGGAAATATCCCCTCCTCCCACTCAGATCCTTAAAAATGAGTGTGAAGTCTGGCTCTCCCAACAGCCAGTGCTATTTTTAAGGGCTGCGTATGTGGTAGGTAGGAGTCCCCCCACCCACCTCTACCATTGCACCCCTATTCTGAGCAGAGGCAACTGGGTTACTCCAGTGCCAGATGAAATTCTCTCAATTTTCACTGATAAGCACCACGCAAAAGTGCCATCTTGAGGAATTCAGGACACCACAGGTTTCTGTGCCCCATTCCAAACTAGATATAACCTCTACTCTCAGACCATTATGCTGTAATTCTATGTGCCATTATACCCCCCAAACAAGGCATGGCACAAAGAAGAGTTTTGCATAAGGTGGCAACAGCTGCCTCAGCTCCATCATTTTTAGTGTTCTTCTACAGCCTTTGACATACACTCTTAGAAGACTTGGTCCACTCTTCAAACAGATCTGGGTTCCATTTTTACTGAAAGTGTCACTACTGTATCAAATCCTGAGAGAAGAAAACCACTTGATTGAGAAGCTTTTTGGAAGAGTCTTGGTATAAATGTGAATGAAAGCTGGGCAGTATCAGACAAGGGAAAAGAGCCTACTGTAGTTCATCCTGGTTCAGAGGGATGAACTGTGTGTACAAAGACAGTTCCTTCAGCCTGGAACACTCACTTCTGGAGAAAGTCACCACAGAAATTGCTGTGACCAGACAACCTATGAAAAATGTTGCCAGAGAAGAAAAGGCAGCAATTCTGGATACATAGTCTAATTAGAAATCTAGGAATTTTACAGGACACTGGTCATTTATCCACATCACCAATCCACTGCTGCCAACCACAACATGCTCTCTGGTCAGCAGAGTTACACTTCCATGGAGAGGAAGGAAGAGGACTAAGATACCTTTTCCTTCGGTAAACACCAACTTGTCAGAATCTAAATCTGCTTTACAGGACCATGATGAATTTGAATTAGAATATTTCTCTGATCTAAGATGTCCAAACAGGTGAGGGAGTGCAGGGAAGAATCATTCCCGGGAGGAGTGTTATAGCTTAGCAAGTCAATGCACTTTTCTAAATCATGGGAAACATGAGCTTGAATGTCACTATTGTTCAGTTTAGATGAGGAACAAGAGTCCCATTCCTCCCTTATTCTAGACAGGATACAACTTAAAATAACTAATAGGTATAATGTCAGTCTATTCAGAACCATCCCAGTATTGTCATTATGACCTTGTAAGTCAGAGAAGAGAAGCAGAGTTCAGCCAAACTGGGTTACTTGAACATGCAGTATTGGCACAAAATAAGAGATGTACCCGATTGTGGCACACCTCATGTTTGTAAACTATATTCCAGATGTTGCATAAACACCTTCCCTTTCTTTTTAAGGAAATCACTGGAATAAACTTTTTAAGAAGAGTAAATTACACTTGAATTCCCACTCAAAGGCTTCATAAGAATTTTGACTTACAGATGTGTAGAGTTTACGATTCAAAATAGAAAAGGAAAAGCCCCCTCAGTTTGGGTTTTTTATAACCAGCAACAGGAAGATATGAAAGAACTTTCTTGTCACTGGAGGGCACAGATGTCCTGTGCGCCAGGGAATACAGATCATCAACACAAAAACTGGCGTTTTTCAGAGATGAATAGAAGTCGAGTGTTAGTATATTGGTATGTCCAGAGAAGGTTGCAGAAAATCCTGTTAGCAATTGAACAGGCTGTGGTCATTATAAAATGCATTTCTGACCAGCATGTTGCTCCATAAGAGAGCATTTCTCTTAATTGTAAGTACTCTGAAGGGGAAAGCCTGCTGATTTTTTTCCACTGGACATAAGGTTATAAAAAAGCTACTCAAAAATCACAACTGCAGCTAACGAAGGCACAACACTATTCTCTTCTGTGTTCACGCAAATAATTATCTCTGCTGTAATGTAACTGAGAACATTCACCGTAAAGCAGGTTAAAAAACGGTAGTAGGTCTCGGGGAATCTCAGAAAGGATAAATAATAAATATGCATTTGCTACAACAGCATTTTATTACAAATAGATAAGAATATGTGGGTATCACTTAAGATGCTCAGGGAAGAAAGAAGCTTTTCCTCCTCTGAGTACCGCGTGTCAGTTGAACCTTCCCTCACAGACAGGCAACAACAGGCACAGGTTGTTCAGGCACCAGTGAATCATCCAATACTAAAAGCTGCCTTGGGAAAGCCATAAGGGGCTTTGAGGAGTCTGACAAGTCTTGCCAGACTGCAAACTCAGATCAACATGGAGAACCAGGATCACGGCACGAGGGGACAGTCCCCACTACTTTTGTATTTAAATGCTTTCTAAATAATTTCTGTTGTGCAATTCCTAAGAGATATGAAAGCCACACATGCCCTTTATAGGTATGACACGCAGAAAGCATTTGACTGCTATGGTGAGCACAGTCACCTAACACCAGACAGTGCAGTACAGCTGCCAGTGTCCCTCAGATCGTGCCTTACCAACATGACCTCCGCTCGAGTGTAGGAACAGCAAATTCATGACCACAAGGGTGTTCTACAGATCCCCAGCACCACTGATCCCTAGGACATTTGACCAGCAATGCTGGTATTTTGGTGGAGGTTCAAGATAACCTTCATAAATCGTCAGGTAGAAAAGAAGGAAGACATTTAATTGGAGATGTAGTTTTCCTGTATGGAGAGAAGTTTCTAGTAACTCTAATGTTAGAGTCACAGTGCTTCAGTTTGCTTCTTTGCCACTGTGTGGGAGGCTTTGAAAATGCAGAGCTTACTCATCTTCACGGGACTGATAAAAAGACACCTAGGCAACAAAGCTTAAGGGAAATAAAATGCTGAAAGTAAACTATTGCATGGACTGCAAAGTCCATGAGAGATGGAAAGGGACAGTTTCTAGTCTTTTGGTGACTGGCCCAAGCAGTCCACTAGTCATCTGGGCTGGTGAACCGTGCACAGTTTTACTAAGCAGAGGGCCTGGATTCACACGTAGGAGTTTAGTTTATTCACATGGGGACAAGGCACATAACTTACAATCAAACTTGCAACCAAAACTGGCACCAGTTAGTGTCCTGCTGGTCTCTTCACTAGCAGTAGAAGTCCAGAAAGGACTCTTCAGGGCACCCCATTGCTACTTAAGAAAGGAATAGTGGTGTTTTGCACTAATAGCTTGTTTTGTCAAGATTAAAATAGGGCTTCACACTTCAAAATCACCAATACAACACCCTCTCTGAACCAGGGCTTTTAGAAGCGAGATTTTGCTGGTTCTTTAATATTTGAAGATGCTTGATCAGAAGTGCTGACTGTGAAGCTAGAGGGTATGGGAAAATTAGACTGAGGATATGACTGGTACCTGTAAGAGTAAAGACACTTGGTCCCCCTGATTTCAGGTGATCACCTGATTCCAGAAAAACACTATCATGAACTACATCTGCCATCTCAGTACATGATCTAGTTATGCATCAGTCAAAAAGAACAGAATATTGACGTTTGACAGAGAAGATTAAATCAAAATAATTGGTATAAAATGGCATTTATTGAAAAAAATGAAGAAACAATGCTCTGATTAATTTGGTTTTGAAATAAAATAAGTATTTAATCTGCTGACTTAAAAGAGAAAAGTGATGCATAAGACTTTTTACCCATAAATAAGTTCAATATAAGTGGAGAAAATCCAAGACCCCACATGCTCTTCTAATATTTAAATATACTTGAAAGAATTGTTAAGAGAAGCAATTTGATGATTTGACTGAATTTTTGCTTCTGCCAATTCTTCTTTCATACAAAAGTCAGATTCAAATTTGTGTAATTTTAAAAGTCACACAGCTGTGTCCCTAGCTGGAGGCTATTTCAGTTACAGAGGGCTCTAAGTTGAAGATGAAATAGCTACGTGTTTGTTCTTCTTCTACAAAAGAAGCTCCCCCTGAGGGACTGCAGCAGACTAGCTATCAATTAATCCCTCTTTGTAGACAAAGTTCTGAGTGTGAAGGTGAGGAGTATTGAGTCATTCAGCCTCTCAGGGCTGAAAACCCTAGTTGATTCTAGCATAATTAAGTTTCCTCTTCACAGAGAAAGAGAAGAAGAAAAACAGCAGAAGTGAAGAACAAAACATGCATGCTACAACAAAGCTTTTTTAAGATGCACGGTTACAAATTCCTGTGCCATTTTATAACTGTCACGTCTTAATTAAAATACTACATTTCTCTGACTCACGGTCAGGATGTAGGATGCATGTACGTTATTCACATGAATATTAATCCCTTCCCAGGTAGGAGGCTGAATTGCTCAGGGGATTTATAATCACATCACATATGGAAACTTCTTGGGTGTCTTTTTTCCCCCTCCTTCTTTTTATTTTCTTTCAATTTTCAGCCAGATCATTAACAATTAAGAGTTTATGTGAGAGGAATCCACCCATTCAGATCCCTGAACTGGAGCTCCATGTGTATTCATGAAATGATATGGCACACTGAGAAAGAGGAACACAGAAATGTGCTGGAGGGATCACTTTGAACATTAAGGACAAACCACCTGCTCGAAAGTGCTGGAACAAAAAAGGACAGTCCTCTTGAAAGCTTCTAGGTAATGACAAAAGATGGAAGCAAGTTAATAGGGCAACCAGAAAAATGAGATGTAATCTTTTACAAACGGAATCACCTGGTTAGACTATCATCACAGGAATCCTGATTCTTATCTTCAAACCTGTATTTGTATCACTGATTTTCAGACAAGATGTGGGAACAAGCTGGTGATGCATAAAGTGCAGAAAGCAACTAGCAGAGATGCTCTTCTAGGTTTGAGCAAAAGTACAGAGAGAAATCAGGATGTAAATGCATCTGAGGAAACTGTGACTGTCCTCCTGATACCTTGAAAGGAAAGGAATTAGACAAGAAAGCACTTTGTAATTCAAGAACATAAAGCATTAAAAACTCAGAAAATCAGTATCTAGAGCTCACTGGAAAAAGGCTTAAAAGACCAGGGAGTTCAGGAAGCTGTTAACTGTTAACATTTCATGAAACAGCATGAACAGCCAAAAATCAGAAGTTGTCCTGGTGAAGAGGAGGAAAGGACAGACACAGAGAAACCTGTTCCCCTCCTAGGAAAGCTTGAACTCTCTTCTTGAGGAAGAATGATTGCACAGGAAAGAAATCAAAAGGCTGAAGCACCAAATTAAATACCTAACAGTGAATACCCAATATGACAAATAAAGGACGGATGCTATTTGTAGGAAGACAAAGCTATCATCAAGTGGCATTAAGAAATAATGCATAACAAATGCAGTCAGGTAGCTGACAGAATTAGTACTGGTTTGTTGGGGTTTTTTAACGGAAAGAAGTTTAGAAAGTTATAAAAAATAGTCTGCAGTAAAGGAAAACAAATTTGAAAGAAATAATCTTATCTGTTCGCTAAGTCAGCTGGCCCTGATAAATCTTCCTTCTCAGGTTCTAGGTTGCAACACTGAGAATCACTAATCACTGAGAATGTGAAAAACAGGCAAGGCATTTGAAGATTTGAAAAGGGCAAAACAACTATTTGTGCTTAAATAATAGAGGAGGACTTGGATAATTCTGAAAACACTAACTTGGCATACACACACCAGTTCCCTGAGGATTGAAGACTGGGACAAATAATCAAATTATTTGCAAATCTTCTAGCACATAAAAAGAAGAGAAATAACTGTGAACACAGTTTCATGAAGAGTAGAACTGAGTCAAATGCATGTAACTTCCTTCTACAACAAGGTAAATTGTCTAAAATGTAAGGAAAGAACAGTGTAAGTTTTGTTATCCTGAGATCTGGATGAAGCTATTAAAATAGATGCAAACACACTGGAAAAAAAATTATGGCAGCCAAGCTCAAAGAATGTATCAAGCAAGGTCCCTCAGGCAACTCTGCCAGCAACACAGCCCAGCAGCTTTGGAACCACACAACTTGGTCACATACAACTTGAATGATCTGTGCACATATAAGATGAGGAAGAGACAGACAGCAAAGTACTTAAGAAAGGAAAAAACCCTGAGTCCATTAAGAGCAAGTGCGAAGCCGTATTCAGCTGTAATTCAACATAAGTACAGGCTATGGAACAACTGAGAAAGACCTTTTTCAGAAGGAACCTCAGGTCTGGAAAGTATAAAGGGCTAACTATGCATCAGTGACAGCCTGTGCTAAGAAAAGCACCACCACAGCAGGGCAGCTGGTGTATCTTGGGATACCAGGATCACAGACAGGAGAACAAAGTCTTTGTTGCTCTGTAGTGCATGAGCAGGCTCTCAGCTAGGTTTCCCCATTCAGCTTTGGACACTACACTTCAGGGAAACCAAAGAAAGGAGTATGAGAGAGAACTAAAAAAAGACAGGCTAATTAAAGAGTGCCTAAAAAGCCTGGCAAGAAAAGGCTAAAAGAAAAAGGGTCATCTAGTGAACATGAGAAGAGCCAGTAGGATTTTGTCCTGATTTTGCAGCAGCTCTTTACTATTCCAGTATTCCTTGTTCTAACCAAGAAAATGGATTTATATGGCACAGGAGAGACCTACAGCAGAAGCTAGGAAAAGTCTTCGGACAGTAAACGCAGCTAAACCCTGAAGCAGGCTCCTGGAAAGCTCCATTTCCCACATTTTTTTCTTTTAAGGTAATTTTGGATCAATAGTTTTTAGTAGCGGTCAAGACAAAGCAAATAATGATATTTTGCTATCATAACTAAACTGCTGTTTCAGTAAGAGCATCCTAAAACATGTCCCTCCTTCCAATTCAGCAGAATCACAAAATGATTCTGAACTACCTCATGAACCTTCTACTCCCTTAGAAACAGAGACGTAACAGAGAGAGGTATTGTTGAATCTCTTGTCCCTTCTAGTACGTTTGTGCACTTGTTTTCCATAAGGCACAGAACTGAACTGTTTCGTTTTCATACTCTACAAAACTACAGCAAAAGTTCCATTTTTTCTTAGATACTAATGGTGTTCTTAAATTTCACTTTGCATGTCATGCTGACAGTTTTGATCCAAATCCTTTCTGCTGAGAAGTGAAGCAATTGTTAAATGGAAAAGTATTTACAATCCAGTTAAGACAAAGGAAAAACTATTTTGCCTCCCCAAATGCAAAACAACAACAACCACTGCTTTCTTGAAAATTTGCAACAAATCCAGAAGAGAAAGAAAAGTCCTGATAGAGACAGATACTGTAAAATAATTTCTATCAAAACCAAAACAAGGCATCTCTAGGAGAAAGCAGTATTTCAAGATCAAATATATTAACTACACTTATGGTAGTAGGCAAAAGTTTATCATCTGCAGAACATGAACACCATATGTTATCTTTTCTGGGCATAGAGATGGATGAAAGCATAAGACTTTTTTTAAAAAAGCCCAACTTTTTGGTTCTTGAGCACTGTTTTCTAAAGCAAGAGTGTTTATACTGTTAAAGAAAATGTCACAACCTTTTCCTTTTGACTTCCCAAATCAAGACTATTTATTTTTAAAACTTACTTTCATGAGATGGAAATACCAAGACTTATTTTACACCCACTTTCAATTAGTATATATAAAATATTTGAGGTAAAGTTCCCCAAGGAACATTTGCACATGAAAAATAATACTGATAACTCCTGCTAAGCTAACAAGCTATCCTCAAGTTGCCTTGAGAAAAAGTCTTCATTTCAAACAGTTTAACACAAACCGTTTAACCCCAGACATTATTATTACTATTTACAAATTCAGAGTTAATTTCTCTGCTTCTGCACCTTTTCTAATTTTTGTCTCTAGTTCCACATAATGATGTTAAAAATGTTTGGTAGAATTAGACAGCTCTAAGGACCACCACAACATGCTGTAGTCCTATACATTTCATGAAAATCGTGACTGCAAAATGTCAAAACTGTAAGAGGTGTCTTACAATGAAGAAGAAACAAAACCCTAGCAGCTCAGAAAAAGAGCGAAGCAATACTCCATCCTACCTCTTGAAGCTGCAGTCGAACTTTGCTAATGGCTCTAATCCAGTGGGCTCTTGCTGGAGGAAATGGTGGTGGCTCGTTGTCACCATGGTAGCTTAAAAGCAAGAAACAGAAAATCACTATAAGAAAAACACTTAACTGGAGCATTAAACTACACAGTGCAATCACAGCTTGAGCTTTGGAAGCTGAAGGAACCAACAGGCTCCAGTCAACACAGCCCTGCACGTAATCTGGGAAGTCAGAGGCTAAAGGTTTCCTTACACACAGCAACTGTCTTGGAAACTGATGAGCTGAAAAGAATAAGCTGTATACAAGCCAGACCCAGGAGTAAGATGATGCTTCAGAGAACACTAAGAAAGCAGTCCAAGACACTTGACCAGGCCACTGCAACACACTGGTATCATAAATACGCACACAAAGAGGTAGATGGGAGATTTAACATCTGCGTGTCTGTTGCAGATCCCTTCTAACCACCGCCTCTTCTACTCACCCCTAGTGCTACAAATTTGCAGCCTCTTTTCAGTGGAAACACTGGCAACAGGGCTTAGACATGTTTTCCACCCTTCACTGAACCATTGTCACTCCATTGTTTCCTACAGCTTTTCGAGAGGGATTGTGCCTCTGTCAGCAAGCTCCACCTCAGGGCCCCACAGCACAGGTTGAACTCCCTAACCTCATGGTATCTTGGGCTTTTGGCGACATTCCTGCTTTTGCATGTTGCTGAGGTGTAAATAACTAAAACAAAAATCTTCTTCCTGCCTGCAAAGCACCCACCCCATTCTGGTGACAGCACAAAACAACCCCATAGCTGAGAGCAATATACATCCATGCTACACATCTAGCCCAGGTGCAGCTCCAAGGATCAACATCAGAGCTCAGTTCCATGCATACTCCATGGAGACAGGAGAGCACTGGCAGAGAGTGAAGAGAAAGAGCGCCAGTGATGTAGGAGCACCCAAGTTAGATGCTTAAATTAGCCTGAAACAGACTATGTGAATAACCTTCCCTGTGAACAAATATAGGCCAGCCATTCTGGGACAAGACTCCTGCTGCTCTGTAAGGAGAAGAGGAAAGTGAGTCAGAGTTTAAAAACAGTTTAACACTTTTTCTAGTCTTGTTTCCCTTTTATCATCTTCAGTGTAAGGCTTGCCTACACATGAACTCCTGTGGTTAATTCTATCATACAAGCACAGTGACACCAGCTGTACCCTGCAAAGGGTAGAGACGGGCAGACATCTTTCTATGGATCTAACTCAACCAGATAAAAGCAATTCTTCATACTTATGAAAGTATAACCATATGCCCACTAAGGTCTGCAACGACTTGATTACCTCAAGGAAAAATGTCACTCCCAAATTTAAGTAGTGAAATTTGAAATTCCTGTAAGACCTGAACAAAACCAGTATGCTACTCCCCCAAACTTAGCTGAAATACTTTTGAAGTCTGTTTTCAATACTGTTGACAGCTTGGAAAACCAAAGCACAAGGACAAGAAAAGCTGCCACAGTGAGTCAGAGCAACATGTCTATTCATACTGCAATTCTACAACCTACAACTACATAAACACTTAACGCTAATGGTGGCAGTCTGCTACACAAGAATGGAACTAGTGAAGCTCTAACCATGACAACATGTAGTTCTTGGTTGCATAAACTTGATCTCACATGAGCAATGGAAGCAACTATTTTTGGGCCAGAGTACATTCATCAAACCAAAAACAGAAGATATAGCAAATGAGCTTCAAAGCACTAGCTGGTGTTCCTCTTTACATTGCAAACATAGCTTAAACCAAGTCAATATCCCATAAATAACTGATCCTGCACAACAGATATTGCACAGATAGGTAATATCAACTTACTTGTCAGAAAAAGCAAGAACAATCTACACAATTTGCCCCAGGAAAGAGCAGAAAGAGGAATCCTCTTTGAACTAGTTGAAAATAACCTGGTAGTAATTTCACCTACCTCATTTGGGCTTCTGCATCAATATCCTTGGGCTTCTCAAGTTCTAGAGGTAAGTTAGCTGCAGGATGGTCCGTAAGTTTTTCCTCTGTCTTGGAGACCTTCTCCTCCTCTCCTTTACCACAAGGCTCCTCTTGCTCCCTGAGCCATGCCTGACCATCCTTCTGGTAGTTGCCCAAACTGTGGTAGGAATGATTTGACTGCCTTTCCTGGTGATCATCTTCTTGCTCAGAGCCATGAGCACTTTCATGGGACTGTTCCAGCTCGCTTAGGTGAGAGCTTTCCTGGCTGACATTACAAGAGGAGCCATATCTACTACTGCCAGCAGGACTATGAGAGAATAAGAAAATCCATCAGAAAAAACAGCAGATTGGAAAAACACAAAACAACCTGCACATTCAACAAACTGAGCAGGACACTAAATATTACTGACAAGACGTGTTATGAAGTCATATTTAACTATTATACCCTCATGATTATTATCTAAACCTAGACTTCTGAACCTCAAAACTTTGATAGGCAAGAGAAATACTTTATACACAACCTACCAGAATATAGACTATATACACTTTATAAATATATATGTGCACATATATATACTTCTATATATACACTAATATATGGTCTGTACATAATCTACCCGGGTCTTTCCTGCACCAACTACCACTTCATCTGACATCAGCTAGAAACTGACAGTGAAGATATTCTAATAACCAGACAGGAACATGAATAGAAACAGCAATTCAGAGTGAAAGTGTTTCTGTCTTCTGCAGTTTTGCTGCAGCTGGGGTCTTTATTATGATCATTTAAGCTGACTATTGCTAAAAAATACAGATAAAGTTAACTTTATTTTTATATATTATAAGTTTAAGATAATAAAATACATTGCAGCCAAGATTAAGATTGTCAAGACTCTCAACTTAAAACCTTTTACAAAAGTGGAGCAATTTTTCAAATTAAAGCCCCATATCTCACTCCAGTAGAGCTTTCTCAATAATTTATTTTATATAAAAATCACAGCATGACAGGGGTGTGAACTCTGTGATTCAAGACACCACTTTCAGGACTGAATTCCT
>JAOXXN010000364.1:8717016-8738731 GCA_026770055.1 Myrmophylax atrothorax | reverse complement strand
TAAGCAGCACTCATGTTTCTCTCTTGCAGAAGTCTTAGGAGAATTTAAAGTCAGATAGGAAGATTTATGAGTGCAAAGTTGCAACTGTATGATCAGAGGAACAAGTTTCACATGTTTTACACAGAAATATATAAGTTTAGTGAGTCTCTGTTTTGATTTTTGAGAGCAACTGTAACTTAACACATGTGCAGGACTCAATACAGACTCATGAAATACTGATACCTTCCTCTAGTGGTTTTCACAACTGCATGAAATAACTTTCCAACAGATTTTAGGAAAAGCAAGCATTAGAATACCTTCACTGATATTTCTGATAATGTTTTAATATCTTCAGTAATATGAGATGAACCTAAGAAGTTCTATAATGCATCATCAGTAGGTTAAATTTCTCTCTAAAAGCCTTCACTTTGCATTTTGAAAACAAAATGCTCCTTCCTACCAACACACTCTACCTACTCTTACTTGTGTCTTAGCAAATACAGCATTATTATCACTAAACAAGAAAGCAAAGTGATTTGTATGCAGCAGAAACACACAAATACTACAACTTCTGGAAGGCTAATGAAATTAGCACTAAAAGCATTTCATTCAGTGGCACACAGTATAAGAACATAGGAAATTTAATTACACTTAGAGAAAAGGAGTGGGAAAAGGTGAGTAAAAGGTCTAACGGCTTGCACATAACTAGCAACTGTAGTTTGCCATACCTCTGTGACAGCTATCAGTGATATTACAAACACTGACAACAGATAGGGAATGGGACTGAGCTACAAACATAAGACACCAAGACCATTATCTACAGCTGCAGTATTGCATTATAAATGGTCAAAACCCATTTATTATGCCTCATTTGTAACCAGCCTTTTCTCATTCTGTTGTTCCACGCTCTGCAGATCTGCAGCCAGTGTGTCTGGATGAAGCAGTGCTCCATCAGGAGCAGAATCAAGCCCACTTTCTCCCAGTTCAGGCTTCTCTCGCACATGCTCTTCTTCATGATTTTCTTTCTGCAGTTCACCTGAAGTCACATTCTGCTGATCTTCTGACTCTTTATCAAACTTCTCTCCCAGCTCTTTATTGGATGTATCAACAGTGCTTGCAGCAGATGGCTCTTCAGAAAGTTCATTGTCTACAGTATCAGGCTGCTTTGAAGACAACTTTACTTCTATATTTGCATCAGTCAGTTGATCTGAGACTGCAGATTTTGAGTTTTCATCCGAACTAACTGTTCCTAACACCTTGTCATCCGGTTTTGACAAAGCCTGTGATGGTACATTTGGTTCCTTTTTGGCAGAGGTCTCCCTGATGTCTTTTTGCCAGGGGAAGGAAAAATCTAGCTTTTTCCCAAATACTGCTCCTTGGGCACTCTCTAGCTTGCTCACCTTTTCTTCACTACTTCCTTCAAACAGAGATGAAGAAAGTTTCTTAAAACTGGACACAAGGCCCTGATCTGTTCCTGCTTTATTAACAGAAGGTGGCTGCTGAGAGAAGAATGACCCAAAGGGCTTTCCACTATCAGAAGATGACATAAAGCTGAATTTTGGCAAACTGGGTATGTTTGGTATTTCAAAGACAGTTTTACTACTGTTTGTATCTGGGAGGACATTATTAGTTCTATCCTGTTTCTTCAAGTCAGATTTGGAAGCAATCCCTTCTGCAGGCACTTCATCAGTTGCTAAATGTTTCTCCCCTTTGGCAGTTTGCTGTTCTGCCTCACTTGTCTTATCTTCATTCATCTGAAGCAGTTGAACACTGGGCTCATCAACTGGAACTGTGGGTTCTCTATCATTACTGCTGATCAAGTCCTGCTGATCAATACCAGCACTGGCATGATGCTCTGTAACAGCCGGCTCAGACTCAAGAGTAGCACTCTGATCTAATTGGGAAAGGTTCGTCTCTGGCCCACTAGTTGAGGCTTCCTTTTCTAGCGCAAGTTCATGAGTAGAGCCAGTGTGAGGGATGTCAATGGCTGCCTTGTCTGCAGGAGCAGTTTGTTCCTCTGCTACATGTGAAGAATCCATATCTAGTTGGCAAGTACCTACATCAGTCTGGTCAGTGGCCTCAGCCTGCACTGTATCAACTGCATCCCTGAGATCAGACTGGTATGCCTGAGTATCTACCCCCTCAGAGGGTTGTGCTTCATTATCCAGTGGCACAACCTCACCGGCTTGATCCTCACTAGAGACTCCTGTTTCTGGCATAATCCTTAAAGGTTCCTCTTTGCAGGTTTCTGAGTTCTGCTTTTCCTCAGCTTCTGTTTTCACAGGAGATTGTTCTGTGGAGTTCTCTTCTGCTGAAACAGGTAATACATCCTTCTTCACAGAGCCTGAGACATCTCTTTTAGACTCTCTGGCTGCAGCTGTATTTTCAGTCTCCTTAGCGTCTTTTGCTGGAACAGACCCAGTGACATCTTTCACACTACTGCTTTGAGGTTTAGGGATGGATTTTGGAGGTGTCTCTTTTGGAGATTCTTTTGGACCTTTGAAGATGCCAAAGAGATCATTTGTGAAAGCTGGTGCTGGGGCACTTGGGAGGGATGAGAAACCAAAGAAAGAACTGCTTCTCTTCTGTGCAGTAGGAGGTGCAGAGGCTTGAGGTTGGGAAAAGAAACCAGATAATGTTTTAGGCGGTTTCATTTTTGTCATGAAACTTGAAAACATTTCAACTGAAGAATCCAGAACTGATTTATCACTCTCAGGTTCCTTAGGTTTGTTTTGAAAATTAGATGCCTCTGGCATTTTAGGAGGAGGGTGTGGCTCCTGTGCCTGTTTTAATCTGTCACCAAGAGTTTGTTCTGGTACTTTATGTTCTGGCAAGTCATGCTGTATACAGACTTCTTCAGAGATCGCTTCATTTTTGATGTCACTTGTATTATTTAAGTCATTTAGACCCTGGGAATCCATCTTATCACCTGAGACCATGCTATTATTATCAATCTCTTCAGAAGTTTGCTCTTTTGAAGAATAAGGCTCTTCTTTATCAATAGGAAATGCAACACTGTCCATTTTTAATGCGTTACCCAAAGCACCTTCTTCTGCACCTAGGGAAATAGTCTGTTGGTCCTGAGAAGCCTCCTGCATACTGGGAGTCTGAAGGCAAGAACCAGAAGCAGGCAAATTGGTTACTGCAGTGTCATCAGTCTGTGGAACCTTTTCTAAGTCACTCCCTTCAGCTACTGCATCAATACTTTCGACATCTTCCACTGCAAGCATTTCTGATTTATTTTCTGGGATATTGAGGTCATTAGACATTTGTTTGCCAGTCACTGCTGCAATAATGTCATCAACTTCTTTTTTATTGTCTGCATCTTGTTGCCTGGTAGAACTGCTGCTTTTGACACCAGAGTCAGTGGAAACACTTTGCTTCACAGGTGGCTTAGAGTTCACTGGTATAGCTGGTTTTGTATTACTCTCCTGTCTGGGAGCAGTTGGTGGCTTAGACTTCATTGGTTTAGCTTGTTCTGTATTATTCTCCTGTCCTGGAGCACTTTGTGGCTTTTCATCCAAGAAGGAAGTCAAATTGAAGAAGCTAAAGCTAGTGCTTCTTTGAGGTATGCTCTTCTCAGCAGATGGACCACTGGAGAAGAAGGAGGGCAGACGGAACAGCCCCTCTGTCTCTTGTTGCTTCCCGCCAGCAGGAGCAGCAGCAGGTGCTGAAGGCTTTGGTTCATCTGATCCAGTGAAGAAGGAGAATATGCTCTTACTGGTTGACTGTGATTTTGGAGCAGCAATGTCAGAAAAGCTGAATGGCAAACTGAAACCTGACTCTTTAGGTGTCTGGTCTGGCTTTGGTTTTGTCCGATTGACTGTGTCTCCTAAGTGGTCTGCTCCTTGTTGCTTTGGGGTAACTGTGGGTGTGCTGCTTTGCTGTACAGCTGACTGACTCAATTGGCTTATTCTGCGACCTACACCCATTGGCTTCTGTGAAGCATTTCCATGAGGCACTTCTTTACTCTCAGGAGACTCCTCCACAGCTTTTCTGCTTTGTTGTTCCATTTGCACCCCATGGCTAGGAGAGACATGCATGCCCATGCCTTCTGTTCTCACCTCTTCCTTAGGGGTGGAGGACAGACATGGCATACTAGCACTCTGAAGACCCCCAGACTTCTCAGTCTTTTGTCTTGGCTCAGCCACAGTTCTGCTACTGGTTTTTGGCAGAGTTGCAGTGCTTGTGGTTGGTTGAGGAGACACAGGCTCGACTTTGAAGAGATCTCCGATGGATCCAAACAATGATGAAATGCCAGAAGTTTCCTTCTGTTCTGGCTGTTTCACCTCTTCTGGTTTATCACTTTGATTTTTCTTCAGATCTGGTGCTGATGGCTGCGGTGCTTTGCTTACTTGTGTTTTAAAGAAATCAAAAAATCCAGAAGCTTGGGGTTTGTTTGCAGTGGAGCTGGAAGGAGAATCTTCTCCAAGACTGAACAACTTCAGAGCACTTTTAAATAATGTCTCCTCAGGCTCAGTGGCTGGTTGGTTCTGATTTGGCTGTGACTCACTAGGTTCATTAACATTTGCATGCCTTTCAAGACGCCTGGAAGGTGGTGTTGTTTTGACAACTCTTTCTTCTTGTATGGGCCTGCTGTCCAGAGCAGTCTGGCTCAGTAGAGAAGGAGATCTTGTCAATCCTGGTTTTTTAACACGGTTGTTTTCAGTTCGATTTGATTCTGGCTTTTCATTTCTAGCAGCCTTCAAATTAAGTTCTGATGAAACATTCCTTCTAGGTTCTGATGTAACAGGAAACTTCTGCCCTGTTTGTGCCTCATCTAATTTTCTATTTGGTGTAAGTGATAAAACATCAGTTTTACTTTCAGATGATATTGACTGTGTGTCTGTTCTCTTCAAGGCAGAATCTTCTGATGTCTCAGAGCCAGAACCAGAAGACTTTCCAATTAGTCCACCCAAAGCAGAAAATAAAGAGCTAACTTTGTTCACTGGTGTTTTCTTATCTTCCTCTGTCCTTTTTGGTTCTGTTACTCTTTCAGTAGATGCTGCAGTTTCCTCAGCTTTAGGAGTAGACTGAAACAGTTGGAAACCAAAGAATCCCGATGATCCACTCGCAGAAGTTGTCACTGGGACAGCATTTTCAACTTCCTTGGTGTGGACTTCTTTACTCTGGGATTTATTGAAAGCTGTTCTGGAATGTGTTCTGAGATCAAGGGTTAATGGAGACTCCTCTGAATGATTCGGGGTTTCCTTCTCAGGCCTAAAATCTACCTTGAGTTTTTGAAGTTTATAACCTGAGAAGTCTAATGGTTGCTCTCTCTGATAAAAAATAGACTCCTCAAACATCTGTGAAAAAGTTTCCAAATTCATGTTCATTAGCTGATCACTCCTCTGCAAAGCTACTGACAAATCCAGGGGTTTATTTGTTATATAATCATCTAGAGACTCTTCTTCAGCAAACCAAAAGAGCTCATCTTCACTGCCAAGAGGGACTTTAAAACCACAAACAGCAATTGTGTTGTCTTCTAGCACAGCTCTTGGAATGGAATCTGTCTGAAAATTGTAATCCCACCAGTCCAGGTAAGAATAAGTTTCAGGAGCGCACACGTAAACATACTGTCCAGTTGGATCAGTGAGCAGGGAATACACATACTGGCTATCACTGTACATGTAGTATCCACAATCACCATCTTCTGATGGCCACCATATGCCCTGCTCAAGCATCATTATCCATTCCTGATACTCTCGGCTATAGGAGGAGTACATTAGGCTCTCATCCATACTTAAAGTCTCTTGGTCAATTAGTGTCCACATTGTTCCATCACAGCCAGAGGAGTAGCTTAAATCCATGGGCAGCTCTTCAAATGAGTAACTGCCATCTCTTTCAAAGTGTGGAAAGTTACTATAACTTTCATTCAGAGAATTAGCAGTCCATGCATCATTTTCTTCTGAACAAACGTCTTGAAACATTACCTGGTCAAATGACTCATATGACATTGCACTTAAATCTAAGCTCTGTCCATCAAAATTGGCATTAGTCTGCCAATCCATCACATTTGCATTCCCATCCTTTTTACATAGATTCACTACTGTATCATTTTCAGGCCAGTCCAAGAACTGAGAGGGCAGAACAGGGTTCTGGTTTAACACATAGTAAACTGGTACTGCTATTCCATGAGCATCAGCCAGTTCTCCCATGTCATATTCCCACTCAAAGCTAGAATGGCTTCTTGTTTCCTGATAAGCTGAGTACTGTTCCATAGGGTTATAACTTTTATTTGTCAAATTGAGAAATTCATTTGATCCTTTGTTTAAGGGAGTTGGAATAACTGTAGATTCTGCATCCTGATGAGGAATATGCCTATTATTTATAGACTTTCCAGATAAGTCTTGTACCTTGTCTTGCACATTTAGAGCCTCAGGGAGCACAGGATGCCCACAGTGAGGAACATGTGGCTCAGCTCTTGTACTGGACAGCTGGTCAGTAGTTTTGGAAGATTCCGTTGTTTTCACATTATCTTGTTTCTCCTTTGGTTTAGGCAGAAGATTTTTTAAGAAGCTGGCAGCTTCCTGCTTTTCTCCAGTGCTGCTTTGAGTATCAGAAGCCACTCCTGAGTTGCCGTGTTTTGTCTCCGAGCTAGAATCCTCACCTCTATCAAAGAGCTTCATGAATCCCAGAGAGTTTGTTTTCACCTTCTCTTGCTTAGATTCAGACAAGTTTTCATTTGAAGCAAACCTAAATAAGCCAGAAAATAATCCAGAAGTGCTTTTCTGGCCATCACTCTCACTTTTAGCAGTTAGATCTTGGTTATTGGATGTGTTTTCACTGGAAGAAATATGAAGAAACCCAGAAAGAAAACCTGGTGTGTGTTTCTTCTCCGTATCATCTGCACTTGCAGCTTCTGGTCCTCTGGCTGAACGGGTGGATTCAAGTGAACTGTCATTTAAGTTTGGTGCACTTAGTCCTTCCCGCATCACTCCTCCTTTTACATTTTTAGGTTCTTCCTGAGTAGTCTTAGTTCTCTGCTGCTCTTCTGCAGCCTTAAAGGTAGCAGAAGCACTTTCTTGGTGTTTTTCTCTGTTTACCTGGCCACTAGATAGGTTTTCTTTATTCATGTTTTTTCTTTGTAAAAGTTCCTCCTTTTGGTCTGATAAATTTGGAACTGAGCTAGATTTTAATGAAACCTCATTTTCTGAATTTCTGTTTCTGTCTCTGGGTAAAGAACTGCCACTAGAATTCTGATGACTTCTTTGGTCCTGTGTAGGTGCTAGATTTTCTGCAGAAGAAAATTTAAATAAGGAAGGAATAAAGCCTCCCTTCTCATTCTTCTGTTCCTGTTTTCCTGAAAAACCCAGCCCACCGAAAAAAGGAAGTTTCCCAGTGAAAGGAAATGAATGTTCTTCCTTTGATGAACTATTTTGTCTTATATCCTCCTCAGACTTATAGCCTTTAAAATGCCCAGGTGCACTTTCCTTCTGCCCTTGCTCAGCAGAAGGAAGCAACAACTGACTGAAAGACTTTTTGAGTGGACTGAAAAAGCTCTCAGATGCTGTACTCTGGCCTTGAGGTTGTGAATTGGGTTCCACATTACCTCTGTTTTGCTTGTTTTGCATTCCATGGCCTGCAGTATGCTGATCCGCTGAGTGATTTGCAGGAGGCTGCTCCCTGGCAGTGGGCACACCCTCTTTCACAGAGGCATCTGGCTGGTTTGTAACAGGACGCAAATCTGATTGCTTCTGTGGCACATCCTGCTGCTTGGGAGCCAAGAGACCATCAAAATTGGCTTTCAGGCTGAAGGAACTGACTGAGTTGGTGAGCCTGCCAAAGATTGAAGACACAGAAGTGCTATTTGCATTTACCTCTGCCTCACTTTCAGTCTCACTTTTCTGTTTCTCTGGAACAATGCTGCTGGTCCTGGCTGACGTCGGTTGAGATGATGTTTCACTCCTGTTTGCCTCATCAGCTTTCGCAGCATGGCTGTCCTCCTTGGTGTGCTCTTCCTTTATGACTTCTGGCTTTGGCACTTCCTTCTCAGAGAAGATCTTTAAAGGATTAAACATGCCTAGAACTGAATTTACAACAGAATGTTGGTTCTGTTGGCTGTCAGCAGAAGTTCCTTGGGATTGCTGGGGATGATGTGGTGTGGAAGGCTTACTGTCCATCTCAGTGGTTTCTGGCTTGTTGGAGTTTATGTTCTGGGCTCTTTTATCGCCACTTACCTGCAATGGTAGCAAAGACTGAATGGAGAACTTGGAGTCAGTTTTATTATCTGCTGCCCCTCCAGAAGATGAATTCTCACTTTTAGACTTACTAGAAAATACATTCAAGATTCCACCTTCTGATGAGTTTTTGTTTTCTGCATTCTCTGGTGTGGAAGAAACAAGTTTTTCAACAGATGCTGTGAGCTGCTTGGTGCTTGACCCCACCTTTTCCGTGAAAGAGCTGAACAGAGAATTTACTGTATTTTTCACACCTGACAAGTCTGGAAGAGATTCAGATTTGCCTTTAGTACTCTCCTCTGCAGCAGGCTGTTTGGTCTGTTCAGACTTTTTAGCTTCTACTGAATTATCAGCATTACTCTGCTTCAGTGGCATGCTCTCAACATTTTTTCTGGTTTCTGGCAAGGTACCAAACTTGCTGATTTCTTCCTCCTTTTCAGCCAAGTATTCTGAGACTGATTCTACCAGACACTGAAGTTCATCCATTGCGTCTATGTACTCCTCACTGGGTTCTTCAACAGGAGACAGTGTTAAGTCTTGCATAGTATGAACACGCTTGCTCTCTTTAGTTTTATGTTTTTTATCAGAGCTAGCCTTTAACTGGGAGCCCATATTTGCAGGGCAATTAACAGTTAAGTTTCTCAAATGGCTGATGTCAGAATCACACCATGTTTTTGAAAGTGTAGCCAGTTCCTCCATTTCATCATCTGAAACAGGCGAGTACTGGAACTCATCAGAAGCACTGCTGTCAAATTCCTCAAGAACATCCACCGGCACAAAAGTATTCTCTGGCACCCCTATGTGTTTCAGGTCTTCAGTGTTACTGAGGGGAAGTGAGTCCTCATGGTTCATTCCCTGCTTGTTGGGCAACTTGCCACTTTTAACCATTAACCCATTTTTGTATGGACGCAGGATTGGATAAGCAGGCACCTGTTCCTTACTTTCTGAGCTACTGTTATATTTTCCAGTTCTATCATATACTGGAAAGTCATCAATAGGTTCAGAACTAGTTGCCAAACCATTGAAATAAACTGTCTTCTCCCCAGGAAACTGCAGACCTCCATTACTTTGCAGGCTTATTTGTTCTCTCTCTCCAAAATTGTATCGCAGCTTCTTTTTCCTTCTTCTATCTATGGTATCATATTCCTGAGGATACCTAGGGACATCTACAGACCCTGACTCCACACACACACTTTGGCAGCACCTTGATCTTTCACAGTGACTGAAATTTTCCCTTTTTGAGAGAGTCTGCATCTTTTTAATGTTTTTCTCATGCCAACTTCTATTTTTATGATTTTTTTCTAAAAATTCCTCTATTAATAGTTTTCCTAGCTCTTCATAGTTACTCTCCTGTTCTTCTTCTCCATCTTCAGAGTTAAATGGAATGATCCTGACTCTTTCATTTCTAGCTAGAGATCCTTGTCTAAGATGAGAAATAAAAAGGGTGGGAGGGAAAGGAAGAGAGGCAGCAAAAAAAAAAAACAGGAAGGAAAAAAATAACAGGTTTAGAAAAAGCTCTAGAAAAGACAGAAAAAATAGTAATGAAAAACAGACATTAAATTAAGGAAAATTAAAATCAGAAACATTCACAAATAACAAAGTTGAAAACCTGCCAATCTACCACCATTACATTTCAATCAAATAATCAGAAAAAGCAGCATGGGTTGTGAGATTCCACCGCTTATGGCTGCACAAAAATTAGAAATGCCTGTTTGAAGGAGAACAGCTTTTTGTGATCAAGTGAGGGCACACAGCCTTGGCTGTACCAGTACTCTGCTGTTACTTTTTTAGTCATGCTGAAAAGAAATCACTTATTGCAGTAACAAGACTCCTCTGAGATACAGTGCCCACGCGCACCATTCCACTATGCTGTGCCTGCATTTCGGTCACTCCATGATGCAGACTTTGTTTTGGCAGTATTCATAGAGCACACAGGACTTTGTATTTCCCAGGGGTGGCTACAGAGAAGAGGTCTCATGTGAAAATTTAGGAGTCACTGGACTCCAGACAAGTATGCAAACCGTGCACACCAGCAGCATGAGGAGCTCCAGCTATTCCACTACTCCTCTTTGCTGGGAAAGCTCTCACTGCAGCTAATGGCCTCAAGGGGCTCCCAGCAACACAAAATTAAGGCTCTTGGAGCTGTCACTGGATCAGAAGGTGAAACAGAACATTGGCACTTGATATTAGCCCACTGCAAGCCTTAGATGCTTTTCAGGATCGGTACTTCCCATTTATAATGCATCTAAACAGATCCAGCAATCCATACTTGTCCATCGTGGGAGAATGGATTAAAGCTGTGAAACAATCCCAAGCTTCTTCGAAACCCAAGTAAATGACCTTTGGGATTTTGGGATTAACTCCTAGCCCTTCGTCAGAAGGATTATCTCAATTGTTCAACAGCCCCAAGGCTAGTAGAAAGAAGACTTCCTCTTTACCTAAATCTCACTGGAACAGCTCTTGACAATCTACATAAAATTAAACAGGTAGAAAGTGGATGTAAAAATATCAAAATGATCATCTAAAAGAGGCACTGCAGCTTTGTCTCACATCATTCATTGCTGAGAACTAGGGAGCATGAGGGCATATATGCAAAGGCACTGTAAGAGCAGGGCAAGAGAAAGGAAAGGACAGAGAACACACAGGGATTTTATGAATACTGCTAATACAGGAGTCTTCACCATGAGGGCTGCATGGGGCGCCCCACTATAGAACAGCAACAGGATAGCCCTGAAAGAGAAATAGGTCATTGTGTTTTCACTACTGCTAGTTCAGTACTGCATTTCCACCAGTACTAGCTAACTTAATCTAATTGCAAAGATGCTCATTACTTTAAATGAGTCCTGTTATACACAGTTTAGAACATTTACTACACTTCTTGCTCACAATTTTAATGTGGTAATCAAAATAATTTTCTTTTAAAAGCTAACAAAATTTAAAAGACTCCCAGGGCCACCACAGTTACCAGATCAAGACCTTCCAAATCTCAGCTGAAGGCAACAGGAGCTACATGAATGCCTAAAGAGCCATTATCTGTAAATACTGAATCAACAATAGACTAATCTAGGCACAAAGGAAATTACTTTTCTTTCCAATTGAGCTCCTTCCCCCATATGTGCTTCCCCTTGCGCTTCTAAAAAGCATCCCTTTAACTAGAAATAAAGCAACAATGGTAAGTCCAACACATGAGAGGAGAAAGAGTAGACAACATCAGCCCACAATTTTACTACCACAGATCTGAGAGAGGAGGCAAACAGCGAGTATCAGCTGAAATTGTATCACAATACCACTTCATAGCAGCAGCAGCAGCAGTGTGGAGAAAGGCACACAGGTGCAAAGAGATTAACCCACCTATCCGACAGATCTAGAGAGCGCCTGCTCTCTAGCGAGCACTGGCAGCTTGTCATTTGACTACAATCAGATGTGGACTCTGGGTCAGTGCAGCCACTCACAGTGGAATCTATGCTATCAAACCGCCTTGAAAGTAAAGAGAGCAAGAGCAGGGAGACACAGAGGACAAATGGTTACACATAATGAACACTGTAAAGAAAAGTTAGTGCTTTAAAAAAAAAATAAAAGGAAAAAATCTGAGGGGAAGATGACTGCTATTTTGAAGCCAAACTGGCTGCTGGCAGCAAAACACACTGCAAGGACAAATAAGAATATTGCTTGTTATCCTTATGAAACGGTGGAAGAAAACATGTCAAAGGAATATGATCACACATAACAGCTAATAAAGAGAAATCAGAACTTTTCCACCCAAACTCAAATGTTGTAAGAAAAAACACCCAGGAGTTAGAACTGCTAGTTTCAACTGAGGCACTTTAGCATTGACAATGTTTTGCCCAATTCCAGACAGATTCTAGCAAAATCTAGTCTGTTTCCTCTGGGTCTGCCCAGGACAGCCTCCTACAAGCTGTCATTTCCTCAGTAACCATCAACTGCAGTCTGCCAGGAACACTGATTTCAGCAGGTGACTGACTGGCCTACAGCACTAAGGGCTGATAGGACCAAAATTCAAACACAATTTGGTTTTGCAATACTCAGCTACAACTCTGTTTTGAAAATCTTTAAGATCTACCCACCTGCTACTTTTAAGCCAGCTCATTAGAAATACCTTTCTGGTAAGTAAGAGAATCCCATATAGCTTCTTTGGAAACTTTATTTGCATTTTTTAAGATTTAACATTAAATATGTAGCAAAAAATCTTGTTGGGCATGCAGAAAAATGCACATGGGGAAGAGGAAGGCTCAGAGGGAATCAATCACCATCTAGCCTTCCTGGACTGAAAGCAATTTTACACCACAGCAGACCACAAAGTTTTTAAGTAAATTTTATCAGTCCAGATAATTTCACACCAATACTTCACGAAATCATTAAAAAAAAAACCAAAACAAACAATAAACACATATTCTAGCTTAGTATTCTGTAACAATTCAAAACAGAAGTGCTTCTTTGGAAGGTCTTACAAACACATTCTTTAGATACGGTTAAAAGTTCCCATACACCCTGACTCCAAGCAAGATGAGCCATGAAAGGCTACTTGTATTGTCAACATGACCCCAAGAGGTCACATAACTGCAAAAATACACAGCCATCATTGGCTTCCCCTGGCTGGGGGCCCAGTACCATGCTTCATTCTGGCTTTTTTACAAAGAGAAAGCCTCAGCTCATCTTCAAAGATCATCAGTAAAATCTTCAGCAATTTTGCTGCTGCAAACCAGCAGCACAGAATCACATGGGAAAGGGAATAACTTGCTTATATAAGATATTTAATGGACTAGGAAAAGAGCACTAGGAATGACATGTCACAGTGCAGTGAATGCATTTTGTTGGTACACTTGCCTCTGTACTTGATAACAGTAACAACATTAAATGTTACCACGAAACCTCATCCTTTACCATTAATGGCCATATGTCAAGAACAGCAAAATTTAGCCTCAGTCATACACCCCTGAGGACAATGAATTGAGGTTCAGGCTTCAGAAAACAAGAACATTCTTACCAAGGGAGATAAGGTAGAAGAAATCAGTTACAATACATAAAAAACTCTGCACCTCTAACTGTGATAATCTTCAAGTAGCTGCCTCTTCGTTCCACACCAAAGGCAGAGGCAGCAGCATGGCCTGTCTACACACTCACTCTTACCAAGCTGACATGCACTGTCCAAGTTCTTCTGCTTTCCCCTTACACAACTAGCCCTAGTTAACAGCCATTGATCATCACAAGTTAATGTGGTAATGATCAATACTTAAAGAAATTAAAAACAGTTGTGAAACTACTGATTCATGGTCAAAAAGGTAATTTAGAGCAAGTAAACTGTCTTTCACACAGCTCAAAGCAAAGCAAGAGAAAGGACAGCATTCAACAATGTTATAAGATGACCAAAAAAACACCACATAAAACCCCAACAAACTTTCTGCTTGAATACATTGTTTTGACACAGTTAATAGACTGGGAGCTAACCCAAGACAGAAAATAAATCTGCCTCAGGAAAAAAGCTCCCCATAGGATAACTCTGCTAGGCTGTGTTTCAATGGCTTGGGAGGCACACCCATGCAAAGGTACCAGAACAACCAACCACTCAGTGATGTGGCCTTCAAAAGGCAAGGAGGAAAGTACAGCCAACAGTAAATGACCTCAAAGTTGAGCATACTCTTGAAAGGTAACTCCCTAAACTACCAGGTCTGGTGTAACACAGCCTCATGGTTTTGTCCTGGCTCACAGCAGAGCCCCAGTGCTAAAAAGGCATGTAACACCTTCCCTATCAGAACACTTCTAGAGCCCTTGATCTGCCCTCCCCTTCCAGCATGGTACCTTCATGTCCTGCTGTAAAACAATGGGAAAAGAAGAGCTACCCACAAGACAGCACCCACCTGATGGCCACGTGTTCTCGGTAATCCAGATTATAATTTTGCAGGGAGTCAGCACAGGAATCCCGCAAGACCCCTTGCTGCTGCAGGCGTGAGGGCACCGTGAACTGGTGCACGGAGGCGTTGGGCTGCGCCGTGGTGTGGTACGGAGGGGGAATGCTGTTACTGGTCTCACTGCGGTAGTCGCTGTCCCGATCATCCACAGCACTGTCAGCATCTTCAAAGGCTAAGAAATAAAGGCAGTTAAGGGCACAGCTCTCTGAAGTCGCCCTGCTGGGACAGCAAAGCCCACTCGGTTTTGAAAGAATGGCAAAAAAACACTATTTCTGCTGCGGATGTATCTCAGACTGGTAGCTGGCTACGACCCCCAGTTCTCTCAAGTATGCACCAAGGAATTGGCAGTGATCAGGTCCACACTCTCCTTTCCCTCTTCCCATCATAGGAGTGCAATTCTCTTTAGTAATCACAAGCAGATTAAAGCATTTTTATTTAAAACAAACAAAAAACCTCAGCATCTAAAATTTCAGTTACTTTGCTGCTGCCAAAATGAACCTTTGGATGTTGGGGCAAAAAACCCCAAAACATTTATTAATGGAAAGGAGCTCTTTTCCTGTAAACTTTTCGACCTTCAAGTTGTAATGTTGTCTCTTCTCTCCTTAACCAGAACTCTAGGGTTCTGAATGGGCTTTTTTCATGCATTTTTGTCTTCCTTTTTTGTGAATCTATTATTTTAAATTAAGAGAAACTAGTGGAAAGTACTCAGTAAGAAAACCAGTACAACTAGGAGAGCAGTTCTCCTTATAAACAATTACACTACTTCTTATAGGAGAAAATTGCTACATTTAACACATACAAGTAAATTAGCTTAAGTATAGTACTTAATGGTAATAATAACCTTCACAAAGGAAAAAGCTCCTTTCCTCTCCCTGCAGAAACACTTTAGTTTGTTAACCCTTCAGGAAAAGAATGCCAAGTTATAGTGAGGCAAAGTATCAGAAATATATGACTGTACAGGATGCAAGGTTGTCTTTGCAAGCTTAAAGTGAAATACACACACTATAAGGCAGTGGAGTGCACCATCAACATGCTTGAAACAAAAGAAAACAAGGATCAGCCATTATTCATTCTCTCTGCCAATCAAAAGCCTGTCTAAAAAGGACAATCAAATTAAAGCCCTCTCTGGTAAGTTAGACAACTGTGTGTGTTCTACACAGTCATTCACCATGAGGCTGAACAATAAAGTGAAGGTGCTCTTTACATGCCAGATCATTAAAAAACCTGCATTTAAGTGCTCAAATCCAAGCAGATGGAAATGCAGCATCATCGAACACCATTTTCTTCCACACCTCTAATTCAATTTCCATTTTTTTAATCTGAAGCAAAATTTGTTCTCAGTGATCTTTTCAGTTTCTTCACAACATAGTAAGATTAGTGCCCTGACGATGGATGGAAGAGTAAAAAAGAAGCCTACCAGAAAACAAGTCTGCAAAATACAGGCCACTTGAAAAAGCCTGGCTCTACACTCCTAGGTAGAACCAATTCAATTTGATTGTCCACACCGAAAATGAAGTTAAGCCTCCTGTTTTTTAGTAGTTTAAATGTTGCAGAGTTCTTGTCAGTCTCTAGTCAATTGAACAGAAATGAATAGCAATCATATGCTGCTTTATTCAGCTTTATTAAAAGCATTGTCCATCAATTTTATTACAGTTCAATGCTTAGGAGAAACATTTGAGATTTACTACATAAAAGTGATTTTATATGCTAAAGTGCCAATCCCTTCTGAACAGCACCAAACTTCTAGCCTGTGGAGCAAGGGCCGATCCATTTGTCAATCACAAGGCACACACTGTCCTCAGAAGAATAACAAGCTATTACTCAGCTGAGCAATGTCATTGCTGAACACATGAGCCATTACCATCTAATGCACAATAATTACTTTTACTGGGACAGAAACACACTGCTCCAAAGAGCCTTTTAATGCTTCACTTTGCTGCTCAAATAATTTCTTCGTCCCATCAGATGTAGCTGTCATTCAAGCTAAAGCCTAAGTAACTCTGGTAGGAAAGTTCTTCAGCTGTGGCTGCACAATTATGACAGCACTTGTAGGGCCTGAAGGCAGCCCAACTGAGACACAAGTTTGTGATCTGGCAAAAGTCACCAGACAGAAGCTTTAAGGATAAACAATTTAGCTAACCTCAAAAGTATAGCAAAAAATACAAATCAGTAGTACAATTAACTGGTTCAAAAAATAAAAGTGAATCCAGTGACTCACTACTACTCGGTTAAGCTTAGTATCAAGGTGTGCAAAGACTTACACAGTGTTATGGTTACCAGGAAGCAGGACACAGCTTCTACAGGTCAGCAACTCTGCCCAGATGACAGGCTCAAAGATTTCCAAATGAGTCAGATTGTTGCAAAACCACTATCTAGATTTGTTAACCAGCCATCACACCTCATCTTTGCACTATCAAATGAAGATTTCCCACATAGACCACAGTATCTCTAAGCAACATCCAAAAATAGCTGATTATCTTAAATGTTAATCAAACATTTAGAACGTATATGTTTATAAAAGCTGGTACCAGAACTTCTCACAGCTCTTACTGGTGTTTAGCATAAGGAAGTCTCTTTAGGGTCATCACACAAAATGCTTCCCTGAGGCATGTTGAAAGGATTCAAAGCTTCCTGAGGCAAGAACATACTGTTTTTCTCTGATGTATGCAGCATGAACTCAACAGCATCCATAGATGTTAATAGCAGGCAGAAATCCTCGAGTGACTCATAAATAAGAATCAACTCAAAAAACTCTTACTCATGCTGAACTGCAACTACCTTATGAGGAATCTCGCTGTAATTAACAGAAGTGTTCTCAAATGAAGACATTGTTCAGATGGATCAAATGCAACAAAACCTGGCCCATATGTAGCTTATAGTACATGTTACCTTGCAAGTAAGTATTCTGTGAAATGTCAGCATATAATGATAATTCTGTTCATTAAAATACTTGATTGTTTAAATTTTGATTAAGCAAGAGATTGACAAGAACTTGCAGATGCAGCTTTGGGGATGCAGCACCCCTTCAAAAGGAGGTATTACAGCCCATGTTTCAGCAAAATATCCCAACAACATGGTGTGATAAATTCAAGTATTATTTTCTTCAAACAGATGATACACCAAGTCTTCCATAAGTGAAGTTGTGACTTAGTCTCAGTCTCTGAAGATCAGTTAAATTAATAACAAGATGCATAACAATAAACATAAGAAGTCAGTAATTTTTTATCACAGTTTGAGAAACTTCACATATACAAAAAAGCTCTCAAGGGACAAACACTTTCTTTGTCACTGGACCCACTGCATAGAGAGCTGTGGGTAAGGTTGAAGGGGCAGGGCATAAGCATGCTGTTCACGTTTTGAAATTGAATATTCATGCATATAGGCAGCATAAGAAGAAAACCCATTGGGTAGTCACATCACACAGGAGGATTTTACAGAGTGGGGATAATCAGGAAAGGAGAGACACCTTCTCTGCCTGTTACTCCTCCCCCCCAGCTCCTGCCTCCCAAAGTTATTACACAGCTGCTGCAGGGTAGAACACATAGAGTTTTTAATATCTTGACCTCAAAATCACTTTGCACAGTACTGCCATGCCAGGTCAACTAGTTACCTTTAGCGTCCAGTAACTTTCTTTAAATCATGCTTCAGGACAGGAAGGAAAGCTACAGCAAAATTATTACAGGGGGCTGGATGAATGCACTTGAAGAAGTGTCTTTGTTCGTTCAAGGTCCTAAAGCACAGTCCTTGAACTTAGTTATCCTCCACAAACTTGAGCAAAATCTTGGACAAAAGCAAAATCCTTACTAGTTCTCCAAAATAAACACTGACGTTTTCACAGCTTTTGTTTATTTCAATAATGGTGAAAGAGAATAAAGTGTGCCAACTGAAGGAACCACTTCCAGTCAAAGTCAGCAGAGATCTCTGCCAGCTCGACACCAGAGCCTTTGCAATTCACCTTCCCCATCCTTCTTCCATTTAAACTTCTTTTCACACTAGCTGCCAACAGCTTCTTTGCTTAACTCTCAGACCCCATTGCTCCACCACCTACTGAACCATCAGTCACTTCCGGCAATCATGGACAGTTTCTAAAATCTCATGCAAATCAAAATGCATACTAGCCTAAAGAGGACTACTGAAGTAACAGGGAAGGGGAAACAAATCTCAAAAGGACACCAGGGCATTTTTTGAGGCCTTTCTATATCCCTACCACTAAAAACACCTACGTTGTGAGAAGTTACTCAAGTGTAACTTTGCAGGTCATTAGTTCCTTGTATTGCCCTCATGACTTAAAAATACCTTAGAAATGTGCATAATTGTAAAACTACAAATTCCCAGTATTCAGCCTTCAGTTTAAGAACTTTCATAATATTGTTTTTCCCACTTGAAAATACTCTGCTGTGAAACACTCAATGGTGAAGAACCAAGCTGACAGCCTGAAGTCCAAAGACTACCTTCAACATCTACCCTACTTCAAGTCTTTTGCTGTCCTAAGATGAGACCAGGTTAACAACACAAGATGTTCATTTCCTGAAGTGGCTCTGCCCAACAAACAAGGGTTTGAGCTACAGTACTCCTCTTGCAAGAAGTTCTTACCAGGAAAGTGTCTTCCAGCTACCATCATGCTGTTCCTGCAGCTTCCTTCTCAGTTGCTCTTGAAAGTTGTCAAGCTAATGGAGTTCACTTGGAAACATCATCAAGACTGGCCCAGGCCTGCCTGTAAGGATGCTAACATGATTTCAAAGAGGACAGCTCAGGAAGGATGAAGGAGAGGAAAGAAGGGAGCCTCACGAACCTAAGTACCTCTTAAATCAAAAACACCACACCCCCAAACTCCAGATAAACAGGAGAAACACTCTGCACAACCCTCCTAACAATCTCACTGGCCTATGCCTAAGCAGACTACTTCCCTCCCAAACACCCAAAATTGAGAAATTAAAGAACGCTATTTAGGATACTAATTTTTTTAGTAGCATACAAAAGTTGATCAGCTACCTCTCAGTTATCCTACCACACTCTGAGAGTAACTCCAAACAACTGAGACATTCCACACTGACAGCACAAACAAGTTGGTCAACACTGCTGATGCACAGAGAACTTATGTTTTGGTCAAACACAGGAGAACAAGGACAAAAAGTGTTGTGGGAGGAGAAATGGGGAAGTCACTTGTGGAAGAATTCTTAAATGCAGAACACAACCATGTGTGAAACGCACTGTAACATTAGACGGACATTAGACTCAGGTGCAGCAAGAACTTCCTCTCCAGATCCCCTTGCGTCAAAAATGGAAAAGCACCAGGCAGAAGCTCCTCCCTGCTCGATGCAGTCACAGTGATTTTTCCATGAGTGCTCCCCTCAGCAACACCCTCATTCTTGGCTTTTATGCAGGGAACAGACACCTTCATTTTAAGCCTAATGGATCAATCTTTACAGGTCTTACGGGCCGTAAAAGACACACACTGTATCTTGAGCAGAAGCCTTGCCCGCTGGGACCTGCAGGACTTTCAGAAAGTGAAGATGTTTCATGCACATTATCCGAGAAAAAAGTAAAAATTTTGTGGCCTGTGCACAAGTTATCACACCAGTCTTCAGGTGTGGCATGAGTTTCACAGATCACAGACAGCTGCAGTGTCTGAGTTTTACATGTCCCAGGCTGGTAAGGCCTAGTTCAAGCAAAGTCCTGCCACTTTTGCCATGATACTGTCTCACTGAGCTAGAATATGGTACAGTATCTACAACCCCACTGGTGTGCACCTGCCACCTCTGCATTCAGATTTACTCCTATTCATAGTATTTGGAAGATATTTCCTTGTATTTTCACATCTTAGTAAAACAATCGCTACAGATTCCCTTGTGTTTTTCCAAACATTAATTTGGGCTTATAAAGGTAGGTATGAAGACCAACACAAAAGACATACACAAGCAGAAAACTAGGATCACCTTTACAGGAAAAGAGTAATAGTCCAATTCTGCCATCATGTCCCCAAATTCCAGTAGAAGGCACAAGCAACTCACTTAGAACATGACCAAAACAAAGCGAAAAGTGAAAAAATGAACAGCCATCCATTCACACGTGTATGAAGACTCAGTGAAAGTAAAAGAAAATACAATGGAACCGATTTTCTATATGCATGAATATTTCCAGTTTTCCTTGTACTGGAGCATGCTGCATCACCATACGATCAGAAAGCTTGCAAGAAATCAAACTGTTACGTACTCAGCTGCTCTCCCCATCCGAAATAACTCCAGTTGCCTGCATGTAACACAAATGGCAGAAAAGAATAGGAATGGAAAAAGAAAGCTTAGAAAAACAAACCACAAGCATACTTCTCATGTATTTAAAATGCCTTACAGATCGTGGGCTTGAAAATGTAAGATTTTTTTATTTATAAATACATTAAATTTATGTTGGGGTTTGCTCCTCATATCCAGTTTGTTTATAGGGCATTCTGAAGACTAAGATCACTATAAACACTAGGAATGGCTAAGCACTCATACATTTATTAACACAAGTAGACAAAATACTTATCAATCAATACATTACCTAACAAAAGCAGTTAAACAGTTATTTCCTAGTACACTGGTTATCATGATTACAGGCAGAATGTCCCAGAAACCAGAGTCCAGTTAGAGCAGTAGGTGATTCCAGGCTAAACTCTGCAAGTCAAATGGCAAAAGTTGCTTCATGTTTCCACTTTTGCCCCCTTTCAAAAAAAACCCTGACGCAGTGGTGAGAGCACCTCACCAGCAATAACAGCATGAAAAACTGTGTGCATGTACACTAGTGTTAAGTGAAGAGCACTTTCTTTGGCAAATAAACACACAGATAAAAAACTTAAGAGCTCTCATGACATTCTAAGGATCCAAATGACCACAAATTAATTATGCAACAGTAAGCAAATCTCTCCATGTTAAAATTAATGGTGACAACAAATTCACGCTAAAGCTAAACTGCAAACTGGAAAGATGGGCAAGTTATTACTTATCAATATTCATGTTGTCACTGCAAGGTCATACTCAGTACAAGGAAGGCAACAAACTAGTACATAAAACTCTCAAAGCACTTTAGAACCATGCATAAGACTTGCAACTCCAAGAAAAACTTCAGATCCAGAATTTCCACAAGACTGTGTGTAAAAACCACTTTAAAAAGTTCCATTGACAGGAGTGTTAATGCATCAAGTACAGCAGACAATAAACAAATTCTTCATCTGCAGGCAGAGAACAAGGAAGAGCTTTCTGTCCTGCCTACCAGCCTCATCTCTGCCTTACTGCCAGGCACACATTTCCAGTAAGATGACAGTTCAGAGGATTAAACATAAACCTCTGTTGTGAGTTCACCAAGGTGGGCCTAAATTTAGGTTTTGAAATTTGGACTAGGCCTGAAATTGTCAAGCGACTTGAGCTAAGCTGGGCTAGCAGACAGCTGACTTCTTCAAACCAATGATGTTGTATTCCATACCATATTGACATCACCTCAGGGGGGATGGGACCCAGCGTGTGTGGGTGTGGCTTGGTCAGTTGCTTCCCAGCTGTGGTCCCAGCAAGACACACTATGCTGTCCCAGGAGGGACGGGGAGGCCCCAAGGCCAGCACCGGCTCACCATCATGGTATCTTAGGGAAGTAAAAATG
>JAOXXN010000364.1:8659103-8710702 GCA_026770055.1 Myrmophylax atrothorax | reverse complement strand
TTGGCAGGGGAAAGATGGAAGCATCCACAGTACAGCACAAACACAAAATCAGTGTGAATGGTATCAGGGCTTTCTGTGGAGTCAGGGCCATGGAAGGCAATCTTTGGGCCTTTTAGCAGACAAAACCCATCATCAGTGCCATGGAAAGCTCAGCATTTACAGTCAGTCTATTCATGTACAAGCCTTCCTGATGCACCAATGGAATTTAAGTACCTAAAAAAATACAGTGGGTATCAGGAATGAAATCTCTCAATGTCAGCCTTTGTGGTACACGTTTGAACTAGCAGTGAATGTGTATTAAAAGCATGTGTATTAAAAGAATTTTGCCTTATGAGATGTTCAGAAATAGATTTCTTCAAGCATTAGTGGGAAAGAAGGGTCACCACAACAACCTGATCGGGCAAAAAATATGACACCCATTCCTATAATGTGTATAAAACATTCTGCCAGGTTTTAAGTAGATGAAAAGCTGCTTATGCATCTAAAACAAAACTGCAGCATTTTTTCCTGCAGGCATGTGCACACACACACATTCCAGTGAGCATTTAGAGAAGTAATCTTGCTCCTTTCTCTCTCATCATATGGCAGACTAAGCACAGGCTAGCTTTGGTTCTTTTTGCTGGCTTAACAGTGTATCAGAGCTTATTTCTTCTTTTGTTGCTGGTACCAACGCACAATCCAGAGCCAAGCAACAAATTCACCTTCTTCTCATAAAAAAGAAACACAACACAACTTAAAATTAAAACAAAACAAAAATAAAACCAACACACATACACACACCCTCCAAAAAAACCAAAAAAGGAACAAAAACCCCCAAACCCACCACAGTCCTGGTAACCAGGGATTTTACAGAGAAAAGGACTCAAGGAAATGGGAAAAAAACATACATGCAGAAAAGGGACAATAAAGCATTTTCAGAAAGATTATCAGTTAGTGATAAGAAGGCAGACATAACTGGTTGATTCACTGGCACTTAGGTTATCTTTCCTGAGAATCACACTGAACAAACCTGCTCTCTTCCAGATTTGTAGACTCCTAACGAATGGTACAGGGCAGTATTTACAGTAGCTGATATTAACCACGTCTGCCAAACCTTGTTTGCAAAGATGCAGAATATCTTTCTCATTCCAGTTTGCACTGTGACTGATCCAAGTCAGAGCTACATTTAAAACTCTCAGAGTGTGACTAAGTGGACTTTTATGTTGCCAGAAATGATCTTGAGCCTACAAGGAAAACATATCTATAACTCCCCACAATAAATAATTTAAAGCTTATTGACTCAATGCCAAAGTAATCAAATAACACTTTTTCAATCTGCTTCACTTAAAGTGAATTTCAGATAGTAAAACCTTGCTTTCTTTTTAATTTACATTTAATTTCATTGCTGGTAAAAGCCAATATGGGGATGCTTCAGTTACCCAACAACGACGTATCAGAAAATTAAGAATTATGACTGCATTTAATAGAAAGGCAAACAAAACTGGATCCATGGGCACTACAGTGCTTTGCTTAGGGCTTGGGATCACTGAAAGTTAAATCATTTAGAAGCATGTGATCTTTCTGGGGCAGGAGAAATATATAGGGAAGCGCAGCAGCTGGGAGGTAAAAATGAAATGGTTAAGAATGATAAAGGAAGAGGCAAGAGTGCCAAAATCAGCAGGGCTTGAAGAGACTGTATATACAACAGAACCACCTGCTTCATTTAAGAATAGGTAGGAAGCCCAAATCCCACATTACCTCAGAAATTATGGGTCAGACTCTTCTCAGAATAAAACAGCATTTGAGACTGTGAAAGTGGGTCTGAAAGCCGAATAATCTCCAGAAAAATTGGAGTTCCTAGTCTGGGCTGGGATTTCCCATGGTACCATGCCAAGGCAGCAGCCCATACACAGCCAGAGACAAACACCCACTGTCACAGATCAGGGCAAGGCTTTCAGACAGGGCCCACCTCTCTTCACCCAGATCCTGCTCCATCCATCTCCCCCTCTGTACTCGAGGGGATAACAGAACAAGTTGTATCCATGCACAATAAGGAACCAACCACGAGAAGGTCGTTTGTGAAAGGGAAGAGACCTGTGTGCAAAGTACAGAAGCAGAAGGGTAATCTAATTTTAACATGTAAGGTTATGTATTTCCCTATTTGCGAACCTGATCCTGCCTGCTGGAGTACGATTTTCTCCAGCTAAAACATGTAAGTAAAAGCGCTCTTCTGAGACCAGTAAAGAGGGTTAAGCAGGATACCAGTGGCCTGTGCAGTTATGTACCATTGTTTTTTTAAATGCAGGCTACATGAAGTGTTTTGCAGAACTTTTGCTCTATAGTGCATCAAGTTTTATTTTTTTTATCAGGTTTGTATTTTTTAGGATTGGGAAGACATTCTCATGGGGCAAAAACTACTCACACTGAGTGTTTGCATTTTTTTTTGCCTTCTAAATACTTAGTCTACTGCCCAGCTGAATGTGTCCTGCTCCCAGCTGGGACCATATCTCGTCCAGCACATCGGGATGGAAAACTGGATGAGTCTTACAAGCATCCTTGAGGATGTTTATATCACATCTAAAAATATAGCTATCAATTATTTACCCACCTGATAAGTAAGAACCCTTCATACTGGCACATTTTAGGGCAGGGAAAGACAGACACCCTGCTCCTACGTAAAAGGGGTTGAGCTCCTGTGTCACATGCAAAGGTCAGGTCAGCTTTCAATAGAGACACAATCAATGCATCTTCTGGGTTAAACTCTGGAGTTCCAAAAGACTGTTCTATATTCAGGCAAGCTGACAGTTCTTATGCACAGGTTGATTGCAGGGAGAGCTCATTTTTCAAAAGTACCTCTATATTAAATGCCTAATTTACATTTTTCCATGTAAATAGATATTCATAGATGTCGGATACTTGTAGGCAGTAAATAAGCAAAAGTACATGCAGTGCCACGAGCTTTATTGAAAATTCTTAAATACATTAACCACATACTGCTATGAAATGTTTAACATCCATTCTAATGAGTGTTTTAATTCCATGAATGATTACACTAATACTTGTGTGACATTAATGTTCAAACCAGGGGCCTTCAATTAACTATTGTAAAAGGTCACTTTCCAGGAAGATGCAGGCTGTTATAACACAAAAAAGAGCAGTTGCAGTGCTGCTCTTCACTGTGTCTGCCTGTGAGAGCCCAGTGGGTTCTCCAGGAGAGAAACGAGCTACAGGTGGATATAAAAGCACCCTGTGGTGGGAACAGGTGCAGATATTTTCCCTACACAGAAGCATTCCTTCTAATTTACCCATGCATCCCAATAATTAGAAGAGTCAATCAAACAGCCTCCCCCAAACAAAAACAATGTCCAGGGCACAGAGCCAGGACAGTAATTTCAGCAAATAACACACTCATTTCCCCGACATTTCATATTAGACAGTTCTTGTTTGACCTTTTGACATTAGGGGTTCTGCACACTATGCTAATATAATATAATAAAATATTAGTTTCTCCTAAAACATTACTTATTTGTAGGATGAACAAATCAGTTGTGACCTTTCGACTACTTAAAAAACAAAACAAAACACACAAAAAAACCCCCCCAAACAGATCACCAACAAAAAAAACCCCAAACAAACAAAAAATGTGCTTTATTCTTTACATACACCTTTTTTTTCCATAAAGGGAAGACACATTTAATGTTACCTAGAATGAAAGCATTGCTGGAATACTTTCATACGGAGCTCTGTATATTTTCCAGCTACACAGAACATTTGGATTTTCTATGCAATTGGTTAATATCCATATTTTTTGAAGATTTTTTTAAAAGATAACATTACAATACTACACAGAGTAATTAATTCTACTCAACAAAGTAAACAGTAATTAGCATTTCCTAATGTTATCAGATTTTATGAGATCCTATAATTAGCCTAATGGATAAACAGCCTGCAATGGGTAGTATGCAAGTCTTACAGGATTTGAAGTAGAGGATAAAAGGTTTGTTTAAATTATGAGACTTGAATTTTATTAATGTTGTTGCCAAAGTAGATAAGACATTCACAAGAGACATCACTGAGCTTTCATCTATTGTACGCTAAAAGCAGGGTTTCAGAAATCTAATTTTGCAGACCATCAGATACAGTATTTCCTAGGTTATTTTTCCATCCACGTTTTCAGAAGCATAAAAAAATGCAAGATGAGATAAGCAGAAATTAGTAAAAGCATTTTTTTCATCCATCAACACAGCAATGAGAAGTAATATTAAAGAAATTTTACATCAAGAACACAAACCTCTGGTGCATTTTAAAAGGCTACTAGCAGTACTTGTCCCCATCTACTTTTTCCCTCTTCAAATTCCATTAAACAGTAATAAAAATTATATTTAATACAAGATGTTTAAAGAGAACATGTTTAAAGAGTCTGACTTAGTCACATAAAAACCCACAGCATTTTCAATATCAGTATTACAAGGCATCCATATTACAAGGGTCTGACAATCTAGGTGACTTTGAACATATTTTCTGTTCCTGTTGCACAGGAGGACTGCAGCAGGTTAAGGATTCATTGCCTGACTTCTCTTTCTGGCATCAGAAGCTTTAGACAAACATTTTGAGGAGCACAGTTTTTCATAAACGACAAAAGTTACTGGCTGTACAGAGATTTAAGTACTTCTAAAAAGAAAATACTGATCTGATGTACCATCACTTGACAACTAGGCACAGGAGGAATTCAAGTACGTTGAGAGGAAAAAATATTGAGAAGAAATAAAGTCTAACTTACAACACTGGGAGGCAGCACTGGGCAATGGTTTCTTCCGGACCTCCTCCTGAAAGGAATACTAAAGAAGGAAAAAAAATAGGAAAAAACAGAGATGGATAAGAAAAAGAAAGCAAATGGAATTTTATGAAACAGCATTCAGAGTACAGCATGTCACATATAAGAGAAAATATCCCTGGTAGTATCAAAACATAATATCTATAAAATATTCTCTATAATATCTATATCTAAACACACTCCCACAAGTGTCCTTTTTTTATGCTAAAATCACGTTACAAAGTAGGCATCTTGTTAAGGTGAAATCTGCTTTAGTACAAGCACAGGCCTTACTATCAATGGTGAGACCACGAATTAGACATCTGGAAGACCTGATTCTCCACACCACAATGTCAGTGGGACAGGGAGTCCAGAACTGAGTATAAGCCTATTTACATTTGGACACTCCAGCACAGTTTCAACAGCTCTAAACTCAAGTGGGCTCACAGCAACTCTGCAGTAGGAGATGGAAGCAGTTAGGTAATTAGTGTGCCTGGAAGGGCAGGAACACAATGTTTGCCCAGCCAACACTTGCAAACTCTCCTGTGATCCGCTTTACATTCAAAGTGAAGAATTTTTCATCTCATTTAATACTAAATTAGAGAACACGGAGGTATTTCAATTAGTGAGCTTTGACATTTTACAAAGCTGTTTGTTACAGCATCAAAGCATTCCCAAGGGGAATGCCAGTGATTTTATTTTGTTATTCTCTTCTATGTTGTATTACATGGAGATATGAGAAAATTAGGACAATTGGCCAAAATAATGAGCACAGTCTTTACTAGGAAAAAAAGGTCTGACAACAAAGGAAGTGGCAAACTTAGCAAACTGGTGCTGCAGCCTCTGCAAAACAGGGCCACGAGACACTCTCTCTTTGGATTTCCTAAGGATTAATGGCCAGTTCTTCACATGGAAGATGACAACCCGCAGACTTCCGCTGTGGTTATCTTCCAATCTGTTCTATTTAAAATGCACAAGGGATCCTGAAAGGTGGTTAGTCTTATCATCAGCAAACTGCCAACACACAGAGTTAATCAGGATTGTGAAAACAAGAACTGCTGGATCTGACAAAGTGGTGAAAGGAAGTCTGTTGATGAGCAATTTCAGCAGCACAGGACAGGAATGGGTTCTGAATTATTATACTCAGAAATCCCAAAATGGCAGCAGTTTTTCTTTGTAAGGCATCAGCCCAAGAGCTATCAGCAGTCCCAAAATGAAAATTGAGTATTGTTTGTATGAATAGAAGCTGGAAAGCATTTTTATGACACTATATGAACTCCAAATGAACCTGCTTATTGAATACTGCTGTGCAACTTTAGTCTGTTCATTCATTGTCTCAGAGACAGCTGAACTGAACACATAGAAAAGAAGATAAAGGCACAAAGTTGTCCTGTAGCATAAATACCACTATACAGACTAGGATTCTGCTGCCCAAAAGGTGAAGACTGTAAAGCTGAGTGGCAGAGTGGATGCACGAGGATCAGTCCTTTAATTTCTCCAAATAAACCTGCTACCAGCTGGTTTCACAACATCAGGTTTATTTGCCCAGAGAAAATAAGGTATTTCTTCAGGCAATGCACAATTAAGGTGCTGAATTCCTTTGCTACAACATAACTGATCTGGGTGCATTCAAAAGACAACTGGCAGCCAAAAAGGAAAAATCCACTGAGTCCTGTTAAACACAAGGATACTGCCTCTGTCTCTGGAAGTTCCTGTGCTACAGTCACTGCCACTTATGGGAACATGCAATAAAGATCTCTTCCCCACTCTGTGTGGCTGGCAGACCTGGGACACCTGAGGTGTCCTCACATTTTTTCATTTTCTCACTGGTGACAGAGAACAGCCATAACTAATTTGAGATCATTAGGTCACAGAGATATTATTTTGCTACTAGTATTTGATAAAAGCATGCACTTAGCACACAGATAAATGGCACTGCAGGGAAAGGGGGAGTCTCATGGTATCTTTCAGCAAGTACTAGCTCACTGAAGCACTAGAGGGCACCTCTGCTTCACTGAAGTACCTGGCATGGACTGCTCTGATAGCCCACGGGAGCAGGGAGGGACCACAGCAGGACCACTGACAGGACAAATCACAGCCTGAGTTTTTCATCAATGCCTAGACGTTCTCAAACTTCTAGGAAAGCAGGAGAGATTGCCCTAAAGCAATTATGTTTTTATCCACCCAAAAATTGGTCTGTCCCCGGTCAAAAAGAAAATCCACCCAATTTTCCACACAGTAAAACGAATCAATCGTTCAAGGAGCAGAAAGGAACAGACAAAAATCTCCTAAAGTCACTGCATTGGCAGAATATTTTGCAAGTTATCTTGCTATGGAAAGAGACCTATCAAAGGGTTTAAGCAAGTACCATGTTCTTACTCAGTGATGTTCAAGGAACATGTCTGTATAGTAGTTTTTTTTTTAAATGCTACATTTCTGGTACAGGCATTAACATGTTAAATCTTACTTTGCAAACAGTATGGACTAGAAAGGTAAGTTTTATTCATCTAACAGTCTCTCTTAGAGAAAAAAGTAACTTTTAGTTTACAGCTATTTAGCCAAGTGCATACCAGAAAATGTAGGAAACCAAAACTATAGCTAGCAGGTATTATAACACAAGATTCATATAAAATGAGCCACTAATATGGACAAAAAACAATAGCTTCAACATCCTCAGTTCAAAAAAAGGTTCAGTATCTTGCTTTGTCTTATTCAAGGAAACAGTCAACTGCAAACAAAGTACTTTTTGGCTTCATTTCACAATTAAGAGGACCTACCTCAGCCTGTCAAAAAATTTAACCCTTTACTGAGATAAAGCATGATGTTGCCTTTCCTTTGAGCATATGCATATCAACAAAACATTACTCAAGCATTTCCAGAATGCAAAAAGTCTTGCTTTCCTTGACAGTAAGCAGCACACTTGAGAAAAGAGTTCTATAAACAGTTCATGGAAGACTTGTCAATGATCAACATTTAACAGTTACCCTAATCACAGGGATTCAATATAAAGAATAAAAGCAAATTATTTGGCATTCAGGACTACATTAACCTTTCAATTTAGATATTTACCTCATCATCTCCCAGTGAATTTATTTGTTCCAATTTCCTTGTCCAGTATCTGGCCTCTTCTTCAGGGATATCTATATCAAATGAAAAAGTGACACCACCTTAATAACCAGGGAAGTTTGCATTAATTACTGTTAGCATTGAGACAAGGAGAGTAGTCCAAGATCACACCACAAAAAACTCACACCTGATTTTGAAGAAATAGAACTTAGACATCAAGTACACAAACCTTATGTTGACACTCAGATGGAAAACAAACATGGTAAATAGTAACACAATCCAAGGGCTTACATTGCTTTCTTGTTTAAAGCTGATTAACCAAATGCACATAGCACAAAGGTAGGAAAGAGAAAGACTAGTCCACATTTAATTCAAGTATTAGTTTCATGGAGAGCCATTTCGCAATGATATTTTAATACACTTGCTACATGCTTCATAATATGTAACAAGACCCTCTTGGGAGGCCTTATAACCTCAACAGAATAAGGGCTCCCTTTGAATATCATATCTTACCTACGTACCTGGTGTAGCACAAATTAAAACACAGAAACTATAAGGTCTCTTTTATTCCTATGCAGGCAATAAGCCAAATCTTTTGAGGTAAAGAACAGTGTTACATTATATGCAGTCATATTCACTTGAAAGACCATTCCTACTTTTACACCATATTGCAACTTCATTGTGAAATGAATTACAACAACACTTTTACCTTCTAGAAGGTTTACCAAGTGTATGACTGGCAGCAAGTAGCAAGCATTATCACCTTTATTTTGGTAGCTTCTTCTATTTTCTATTTCACACTTTGAAGTAATAGTGTCCCAATGGAACACAGACTTTGCCACTCAAAATTTCACCTTTCAAAGCACACCCTTGGAGATGCAGATGAACTGCTGTGAAAAGCTTAACACAAAATTATTTAGGGATGGAGAGGTATGAAATCATTGGAAAAGGAAAAAAAGGTTATGGGTTTGGGTTAGTTTTTTTTTAGCCACTCAACATCCCTGACTGTAACAACTTCTAAAATCTGCTTATTAATGGCCTGAAACTGCCCCAGTACAGAAACTTCAAAGCTCACAGAAACTATCAAAACTATCACAGGAAGGAAGTGGAGGGAGTGTTCCAGCTCAACACAACCAGCCCTGCAAGCTGACAAGTAGATCGTGGTATACCAGTTCAGCTGGTTTTCCCATCTCCTGTAACCCTTTACACTTTCAGATGGCCTCAAGAGGAGCCAAGTTTACATCTGAGAAGTCTGTTTTCCTGCCATGAACTGCACTCCATGAACACCACCACAATGCTGCGTTCAGCTGTGCATTGGCAGGAAAGGGGAAAGCAGGTTAGGATGGGCTCCTGATAAAAAGGTGATTCTAATAGTTTCAACCACTTTCACTCCTGAGAGAAAAAAGAACAAGATTTATCGGCAGATGACCATTCCACTGGAACTATGATGTGTTCAGAAAGGACCAAGTATTGCCTTCTTCTTCTACTTTGAGAGGGTATCTGTCCTCAGCCACACAAGCAAATCGTATGAAGGCAGTGACCCCAAAACATTGGAAATAATAGTGGCCAGTGTATTAGAACACCAAGCACTACCAACAGGAACATGTCAGATTTAGTGGAATTTCAAGTTTTAGAAAGAGGTATTTCCTTAGACAACAAATACATGGCTACAACTCGGTAAGAGAATCACGACTGTATTTTTATTTAACTAGCCTCAGCCAGACAAGGGCATAAAATAGTCCACCCATAAGAAAGCTTTATGGAAACTTAGTACCTGGCTACAAAAAACTTCTTCAGTACTAAAAAAAGACAACCTATTTCTTCCTGCTTGGAGGGAGACCAAAATACTTTAACCAAAATACACAAAGCCAGTTGCTTTTTCTGATGTACAGTACATTTCTTAATTGTTAAATCCTATAAGAACACAAGGTAAGAGAAACATGAGAGAGTCTTCCACAACTACAAGAGCTGTAGAAAAATATACATGTTTTTGAGCCTGAGGGCTGCACAACAAAGCTGCACAGACTCATTAGATGATCTTTGCACAAATCAGGGTTGGCATTCAAAGCAAATCTGGACAGAACTGATCTAGACAGAAGACATCAATGAACAGAATGGCTACCAGCACACAACCTGATGAGATTTAGGAGGACAAACTCCAACAAGGACCTGAAACAATCCAAAAATTATAGCAAAGCCCACAGAATTGTCTTTGAAAGCCAACTCTTCTCTAAGACATGAAGAAAAAAATCATGAATTGAGGACTAAAGTTCAGAGCCTATCTTGTATCCCAGATGTCCATTTCATAAGCAGAGCTATCAGATTTTTACTGCAGGATTGCTGCTTCTATTGAAAGAGTTTCTTATGCAAGTCACAGATAAAAATCTGCTACTGTCCAGATACCAGCTGCTTTAAGGACATCATCTTGATCTTAGAGAAACTCTTGCCACCTGATGCCAACTTCGGACTCCACTGACACCAGTGACACTTGGTGAACGAAAAGAGCGAGGTCATGTGTCAGTGAAATTAAACTGCTGAACAAGAACAGAGAGGACATGGGCAAGTAAGTTCAATAGCTTTTGGGGCTTATTAATTTGATGCCAACACATAAATGTTGCAAGCTTTACTGTCCTTGCTCCTAACTGCCATCTTCAGCTGGAAGCTGAACCCCTTGTTTCCTCTGGGTTCCTGGGGTTAGGCAGCAGTGAAGTCCAGTTGCTCCCTAAGCAAAGGGAGGATCCCATGGATGGCAGAGGAATGGACTTTTCAGCCAAGGCCCCATTTTCACAGCACCTGAGCAAGGCGAACAGAGCCAGTCCAGAGACCATGGCAAGGTTCAGCCAGGAGTCCAGATTGTCAGCCAGGTCCATGGTGACAAGGCAGGTCTGAGGTGAAGTCCACATCTGGGCCTGAATCTACGGGGTCCACAAGCAGACACAGACATGGCAATGGCTGGGGGATCACTAACTCCAAAAACACCACTCAGGACTGAAGGTTCAGAGCTGAGCTGCAGTCAGATTCCTGGGCACAGGAGCAAAGGTGTGGGTGGAGGTCCTAGGTGAGGCTGCTCAGAGTAAATAGGATTTATCAGTGTACCCAGGGACCTGACACCTGGATACAGACAGACAGAGAAATGGGGACACAGCAGTAAAGTTACTTATTAGACTAAGGAAGGAAATAGAGGAGAATGTGGTATATCTATACAGATCAGTTCATTCAGTTATAACCCCTCAGGTACCTAAATACAACAGTATTCATGCTTAGAGACCTCAGCTTGGCAATAACCAGGCATTTCAGCCCTAAAGCTTTTCTTCTCCTCAGCTTTGGGTGGTCCTTGCTCTAATCCCTGCACATCACCTTGTGCCTCCTGGGTTTTTCCCAGGTAGCAAGTCCTGGGCTGGGGCAAACCACAGGCTTGGCAGGACAGAGAACAAGTGCTGAAAGCTATACCCTCTCTCTCCCCACTTTCCTACAAGACTTCACCTGGCATCCTCTCTTCTCAGCCCCCATTTCTCCCTTTTTCCAATGTATGGGAATCTTTGCAGGTTCTCACTGAAATTACTTTGCCAAGCTGAGTGTTTTTTCCTGTTCAGTTCCCCAGACAATAAAACAAAGCACATTTACTCCACCTGATGGCTGAATGCAGATCAGCATGCTCCCAAGCCCGAGAGTCATGAGAACACTAAAAGCATCTCCAGTTATGAACTAGAAACTGCCTGGCACAGAACCAAACTGCTATAGTTTGGAGCCAAAAGCATTTTTGAGTGATGCATCCTGTATGTGATCTGCACATAAGTCACTGCACTTCTAAAAAGAGGGGACAGAGCAAAATTGCTTCTAAACAGAAAAGTTTTACACTTGAAAAACTGTCCTGAAAAGTCTGTGCAAGCACACACTCACTGCATCAAAACAATGATAGCAAGGCTGTCTCCTCGTCATCAGTGAATCTTCTAAACCAACCACAAAATGCTTTCTACCTTCCTTCATACGTTTGTCTTTTTCTTGAGATAAAACAGATACGATCAGTGGAGAAACCTGCTGCTCTAGCCTGTCTTCGCTCAGAATCCCATGAAGAAGGCAGCTTATTGCCATTTTTAATAGACTACCAAGCATAGAAATGCTTTCAACTCTCACTAACACTTCATATTTCCCATGCTCAATTTTCACTGCACTTTTAAAAGAACAGGATTTTCAGTCATTCTGTTTCTGTGAGATTGAACATTCAAGAACATGGGGCTGGCAGAGAGCATTTGATGAAAGTCTGGTCCCCAGCACACAGAAGGGCCCACAGATCTGCTCTCTTCTGTACACCCCTGATGTCACATCAACAACATTACTCATACCAAGGAAGGGGCTGCATGTGGGATGTGCAGTGGGACACAGGGGGGATATATCAAGGACACCACCGAAGATCTTTGTCCCATTAGAAAAAAAAAAATTGGGCATTAATGAAGTTTAATGCTGGATGATCTCAGAAAAGCTTATGTTATATCACCAAGAGCAGAAACCAAATTTTCACCAGTCTTGTGTCAGGAGATGACTGCTTCCCAACTCCAAGCCTAGTAAATACTTAAAAACAAATTTTGATGAAAAAAAAAAGGAAGAAAAATCTCTAAGGTGCCTTCATCATGTACTGCTATTACCAGCATCATCACGTTCTGCATTTATTTCAGCTTTAGCTGTTGCCAGTCTCCAGAGTACCAGGAGAAGAGATGCCAGGAAGGTAGACTCTTGAACATCAGGTGGAAGCAGAACAATAAACCAGTTTCTAAACATTGGTGCATACACAATCATGTTTTATATCAAGGACTTCAGCTTTTCTGCTTTTCAAATACATTTATGCTCTTTTACAAACTCTGAAAAACTTCTCAAGCTCCACCTATAAACAAAGCTAAACATTTCAAATACACCAAATAACCTGGGGAACTGCATCTGTGTGCATCTAAATGAAAGAGAGCAGCCAGAAATGACAGAAAATTAACAGAAGCATAAGCCAAACAGAGCACACAGTTTTTTAAAGCTGCTATCCCAGGCAGAAGTGTTTTACCCTACTTGAAAACCAGCACAAGCTGTACATGTGCACACATATCGCTCTGGTTCTCATATCTGACAGTAGCCAGGAGATCTTCACCTGAGAAATAAAACATGATACACAATGTTCCTAAGTGTCACTCCAAACCTGCTGTTATTAAAATGTTGCCTCTACAGCACAGCTGCTGACTCAAGAACTTCCACAGCAGATCATAGACCCATTTAGTTCCCTGTGTAGGTTTAAAGCAGCAGTTCCCAGCTCATAAGGAAGAGTCTTAACATGCAGAGCACTAAGAGTCCATATTGCTGCCATCCAGTTACAGTGAAACCAACCTGAAAATCCTTTGAGAGAGGTGCAGAGGCAGTGTTCAGAGGCTGAGCTACCTCCATGCATCCCTCCAAGGCTCACAGCACTTGGGCAAGGAGGCAGAGCCTAATCCATGATGCAGAGTCCTTCTCTATCCTAGAGGTGATGGCAGGAGATGCTCAGTCATGGTGTGAAGGAAGCACCACTGGAGGAGGTGACACTCCCTTCTAGAGGACTATCACACACCCTTAGTGCTTACTGCTTTTCAACCTGCCTCTGACCTTGCCATGGCAGGAAAGACTGAAAATGGAGACAGAAGCAAAAATTGCAGCACTTCTCAAGTGAAGAGCAGCAGAAGCCTTGAAAGAGCTAACTCATGCACCCATTTTTCCTGGACATTATGAAACACAGGACAGCCAGACAACTTTCCACAGTCTATAAGCCCTTCAACACAGCAGTGTGGAATTCCTGTTATTTCAGTGTTTGGAAAAGGAAGTAAAGAAATAAGTAACAGATGTACTTTAAATGATCAATTCTGTTAAAAACAAAAGAATCACAAAACTCTTGTTATTTACTTACTGCTCTGCATGAAATCCTACTTCTCCAAATGCAAAAAATTAAACTAGTAGTAAAAAAAACCCCAAAGAAACAAACAAAAACTCCTGTGAGTACAGCAGTAGGGAGAAAACACACTATTACCTGAAATATTTCTATTTTTGAAATCCAAATACTCTAATACATAGTGACTTACAGGGAGTCTGGTTTCTCACACTTGAAAAAAAATCTTAAAATGTAATGCTGTTCAAAACATAAATTACTGAAGAATGCAAATTCTCTTATGGACCCTCTCCCAATACAAAGGGAGACATCAGAACTTCATTTTCTTTTAAAGCAGTGACAGATTACAAGCAACTGTGTCAGAATTAACTCAGATGAGAAGTTACTGGCTACAAGCCCTGCCTTCAGCTATATCTGCTGTGTTCTGTGCCTCCCAGAAGCCTCAACACTTCCCCAAAGCTCTTCTTGTAAGGTGCAACCAAGTGTTCCTCCTCTTGCGAACAGGCAATTTCAGTAATAAAGTTCCCAACAGCAGAAGTGCATCACCAGGATATTTCCATGAGGAAGAGGGATGGCTTATGACCAACATTAGACAGCTTAGCTGCCGGGCCAGCTGAGGTGTCAGATACCTTTTCCTCTCTACACCCTGGACTGCAGTTAAAGAGCAGTGAACACTGCACTCACCCTGGAGTACAACCATCCAGGAGACTGTGCACTCCGAATAGAACACTCAGAGAACAAGATCAATTTGCACTCACTCCTGTGCTGCAGGGCCAAGGCCTGCACCCTCCCCTGCACCAGGAAGGGCAGTATGAGACTCACAGATGTCCTAACTTCTTCCCACAACAGATGGCCAACCCTGAGAGGTGCTGGCCAAATGCCAGTGGGTGCACAAATGATCCGCCCCTGCTTAGAGCACCATACAAACTGCTCACACTGCAGCTAAGAAGAACCAACAGGCACAGAGTAAAAGATTCGTCTTGCAAGGGCAGACAACTTCAAAGCACTTCAACACCCAGGACATGAAAAAAAAATAGGGCAAGCCCCAAAAACATCATCTCTGTTCTTGATCACAAATATCAGCTAAGAGCTGGAAAGAGAAGCTGTATAAGCCTGGGATGCATCTGGCTAAGGCCTTACTTTTGGGGTTCATTTGGTAATTTTGTTTGCTTGTTTTTAAGTAAAATAATACTAAAAAATTGCACACAACTTGACTTGAGATCTGGTTGCTCCAATTAGCTACTTTTCCATATTCTGTATTTTTCAACCACAAGTAATTGCCAGAACAGCACTTCTTACAACATCAAGTTATTTATATACTCTGCTAATGGTAATGTTCAGGAGCACTAAGCATTAATGTTACACTAACTGAACTGCACAATTCTAAGAGGGCTTACATGCACCTACCACAGAACAGCCTACCAGTGCACTCAACCTCTCCCAGAGCCAAATTTATCTAGATACAAAAAAAGCAGATGCTCCCTGATTAGGAACAAAATGTGTGACTACACAATCCTGAAATTCCATTAGAAGCAAAAACTGCTGGTAGTCTAAACATTCCAGCACCCAGGGACTTTCAAACATTTCACATTTATATGGATCTTGTTAGAAAGAAGACAAACAATGAATACCAGCAATTTATCTCCACTGAACTATACTGATTGAACTGAGAATGACCACAACTTGCCTATAACACTCAAGTTGCTCCCACTTTCTCTCCATTGTCAACATTCTGGGTAAGTTATGGAAAAGCACTCACCAAAAGGTAATTCAAATCTTGTGTCCAGCAAAATTTTATGAGGAGTTGGGTTTTTGGTTCCACAGATTTCATCATGTTTCATTACAACTTCTGCCTCCAGTGTAGACCACTCTCCAGGACCTTCCTGTGAATCACAAGCCACATGTGAATGAACTTCCAAGTTTGAAGAACTTTATGCAGTAACTCTCGCAGATTTGCTGAAAGACTCCAGGAAGAGCTTTACAGCATTATCAAGGCCTGGTACCCTATTTTAACATCAAATTACATCCATTCAACACATGCTAGCTTTTTATCCCAAACTGGATTTCTTCCACGTCTCAGAGGCTTTACCAGGATAAGTAGCAAACATCTCCCAGCAGAACTGCTGCCTTCTCAGTGGAACTGCAAAGGTAAGACTTCAAAGGCACAACCGAGGAGCGCCTGGACAGCCAAAGGAACTGAGCACCAGCCAGATCTTACAGCCAACTGCTGAGCATCCCCACTCTTTTCCATTTATGGAAAATACACTCTGTCTCTCTCCCTGCTCAAATCCAATAATCTTCTAAATAAATACCCTGAAATTTGAGTCAGAAAATCAAACATGTCTTGCTTAGTTTCAACAACTGCCAAATTCAGTACTTAGGGTAGTTACAGACACTGGCACACCCCACTTCCTACTTTTTTCCACATGTTAGCACCAGTAAACACCCTCGAACCCTGCAAGCAGAATCCCTAAGAAGATGATGCAGACATGCTCTAGGCCTACCTTGTCAGCTGGACAAGACAGTCTTTAGCAGTGCCATTGAAATCTGAGCATCAGATTAAGCAGTCAGTCCTTAAGACTTCAGACACCTGTTACTTATGTGCTCCTTAAGCCCCAGCTTTTGAGTTCATGCGAATAAAATGAGACCAAAGACCCCCATGTAAGCTCAGTTTTGGTCTCACTGCAAAAACAAAACCAGTAAGATGAGAGAGAGGCTTCTCTGCTCACACAACCTTCCTGACTTTGCAAGTTGAAGTTTTGCTGAGCAGCTCAGCCTGGGCTGCACCAAGCCAGATTTGTAACACATTATCTATCAACTCTGGAGCAAAGAAAGGTTTGTGTCAGTTTAACCTCATCAGATTGGTGAATGGCCTTCAGAGCAATCCACACGGTCCCAACTAGGGTGTCCCAGATCAGTCCTTTGTTCCATACTTCAACAATTAGGCCCAGGTCTAGTCGGCTGATCTCACTGCAAGAAAAGAAAGGGCATCACAGGTGAGAAAAAAACCAATGCAGTCTAATTCTGTTTCATATTCTACATTATCACCATTATTATACCAGTGAACTCTTTCCATACAGCTGATACAGCTGTATCAGAGAGATTCTGGAAGTCTATGGTCGAGGCAGTTCAGCCTCACAAGGATCACTAGTTTCTAATAACTACACAAAGAATGCGAACTAAAATCCTGAACTATGTCATGCATTAACTGCCAGCTGGGATCTCATGTTTGCATCTGTGTACACAGGAGCAGGAAGTGTATCTTGGGCCAAAATCTGGAGGTGAGCTGCCCTTTGTCATGAGGCACCCCATTCCTAACAAAGTGGGTATGTCCCCTGGCAGCACAGCAACACAAGTGTACTCTGGTAGGTGAAAGCATGCCAATACTGACCAGTGAGGGGAGCTACCCCATGTCCAAAGTCACAGTCCCAAATCCAGCACAGCTGCATCAGCAGAACTACCTATTGCTCAGGGCTGTATTGCACCACTTCTGCTCCAGCATTAGCTACTCCCACATGACCACCAAGTGAAGTACTTCGAAATAACTTCTCTGAAGGTTTTCATGTAATCTTCTCTCTCAGTAAGGAAAGATACATCTCAAAAGTGCTTCTTCTCAATGTTTCACAGTATGTATACCTCCCTCTTCCATGCTGTTTTATAACATGCCTACTTCAGAACAGCCTAGCACATACACAGCTGGTGAAAACAAAGTAGAGAAGAATCCTGAGCTGCCTGTTGATACACAACTGTCTCACATTTATCATGAAGAAAGGCTATGGCTCCTAATTCTTTGAGCTCAGGGCTTCACCTTAGCACAACTGTTAAACCTCAAAAGTAGGTATCTTGGACAGTCAGTGTTGTTGACTTTTGTCTTTCCATCCAGATGTATCCATTTCACATCAATCAAGGAAATTTAAAAGCATGTTAGTCCCTAATTTCTACAGACTACCACCACCAAAAAAAGAAAGAACTGCTGCAAATCCCAGCATTCATTTGAGCTTTGCCAACTTCTGACAACTTTAAAAGAAAACATGGTATCTACAAGGCTCAAGACAAACCCTACAGCTACAGCAAAGCACATTAATATCTATTTTAAATCCAAGTGCTTCTGTTCTTGTTTGAGACCCAGGAACTGAGGTCAGGGTGTCCACTACTTGGGTGGCTCAGTCTATAATAGTTCAAAATGAAGCTATTACACAGGCTTATTACGAGTTTACTGCTAGCATCGCGTAAGCCCAGAATCCTCTGTTTAGATAGCGTTTCACAAATGCAGTCAAACTAACAACTCTACCAGCATTGCTTTGCCCCCCCACTGCTTGTCTCTTGGAAGATGATATTTATGTAATTGCACATTGATGATGACTGGCTGTCTGCTGGCTGGACTAGTGTGAGGCCAGAAAGGGAAGGGAAGGAAGAAATAGAGTATTTTCAGTGACAGTGTGAAACCACATTCTTAGCTTCAACATACACTGACAGAGCAAGACATTCACCATGAGATGGCCAATGGGCACCTGTACAGAACTCCACAGTACAGGTCACCAGACAAGAACAATAAATAAAAAAGATTTTCTGTACAGTGGCTTTGATTGCCTTTGTGTCTCCCTCTCTCCACCTTCTGGTTACATACAGAATAGCTTCACAGAACAAAAGAGCTGAGACTGGAATTTTGTGTCACTCCCTTTCCACATGCATGTAGAATTTAAATAAAAGACATTTCTGTGGCATTGATTTAATCATCATGTTCTAAACATCAGTTTTCACTTTCACTCAAGAAGTGCTTACTGCAAATACAGAGTTCTTTTCAAAGCTGCTCTAAAATTAGAAGTCCCCAAAGAACAGAGTGAAGTGCTTTCCTGATCTGGTAAATAACCAAATCTCAAGCAACTCTAGAACCCCAAATTCTGAAGTGTTTTATCTCACAAGGGGTTTGGAGGCAAAAAACAACAAACACAGACAAAAAGCATTTTTTTAGTGGTAGTCTATTCTTCTACTATGCCTCATGAAAAAAGGTAAACACAAACACAGACAATAAAAGCATCCTTCCTTCAGGGAAAAACTAAAAGAAGCAAACTAGAGAATAATAGTATTGGAATACCAGCATTATTCCTCCTGGGACAACTTAATGTACACAGGATCACGCAAAACACAGTCATTGCCACATGTAATATTTCTGTCATAAAGAAACACCAGAACTACCGTGCAGTTGCTTGGCTAAAGCAGGAACAATAATGGTGAGGTAGTTCAGCTAATATTCTGCTTTCATATTACCTAGCAACTAATTACAGAGCACCACAGCGACCTTACTGCATGATAGCTAAGCTCCCAGCTGATACTGGAGTGCAGTTCCAGGAGCTGCTTGAGGGAGGGAGGAGGAGGAGCAACCCTGAGAACCTTCATCCAACACACTCAAGTGCCTTTCTTAAATCACTGCTGAGCAGTCTCCTCTGCAGCTGGCTGTCTTTAAACTAGTTCCTGTCCACAGGATGAGCACAAACCACAGGCAGAATGAGTAAGTAGTTCGGGCATAGGCGTGTGATTTGACAGACGGTTACAATCCCCTGTCCCAACTTTACCCAGTCCAGCATGGTTTACATCCAGGACAGTCACAGCCTCTGTCTCACCAGGAACTGCAGAGCTGAGCAGATGGAGGTGCTCAGGAGCACATGTGTTTCACCAGATGCCAAAGGACAGGCTCCAGACTTTGCATGCTGGAGCATACACCTCTCATGCTGCTCCAAAAGCAGAGTGGCCCCAAAAAAGGGAGGTAACAGCACAACCATGATGAAAACACTGTACTGACCCAGGTGAACTCCTTAACCAGAGGCAAAAACTTCCCACTTTCAATTGAAGAGAACTAACTGCTGCTGGATTGGGAAACATACAAAATCCCATGTGGGTCTCTTACTACAGATACTATGTAAACACCTCAAACCCACTCAAGAACAGCAGCACTCCCTTTGACTCCACAAAACGCCTACAACATCATTCCCTCCCATTTAGTAAATTCAGTTCACTTTGTCTTACAAAGCTATGGAAAAGGAAGAAGATGCAGTATAATCAGTAAGTCATACATCCACCAGAACAACAGAAAACCCCCATACCATTCTAAAAGATAACTGGGCAATCCTTGGCTACATGTCAGGACCGGAGTACCAAGCGCAGGAGAAGCCCCGGAAAAGCTGGAATGAACTGGTTCTGCTGCTCATGGCAGGGACTGGCAGCCCCCCAAGCTGAACCAGAGGAGCTGGAAAACACATTCATAGGCACTGGGCCAATGGCAGAAAACATCAACACACGAGCAGCTCCCACACTAAGGTAAACCACAATCACCATATCAAGGTCCTGAGCGCACTAACAAAAGCCCTTAATTGCCCTGACCAGCCTCTCCAGTGGCATCCTCCCACAGCCTCTTCCACATGGCCCAGAAGCTCCATTTAAGCACAGCTATGAGCCTTTAGCCTTTGTCTAAGCTACATAATAGGGGTCTGTGTGTGTGTGTCAAGCTCATGGCCACAGCTGTGCAACATACCTGGCCAAGGACAACATCAATCCAAACCCAACTTCCAGCTCAACCTCAGACACCTCCTCCTTACAGACCTGAGTGGCAATTGCCAGTTTGTGGCACCAGCAGAGTCTATCTGCCAACACACACATCCTTCACCTCAGGACAGCGTGTACAACAGGGAAGAATATTATTTAGGCTTGTCACCAGGCTTGTGCATTTTACCTACCCACACATTTGTGCATTTCCAAACCCATACACACAACAGCAGCTCCATCTGAGCACCAGTGCTGCAGAAGGACTCAACCACGAGCACCTCATGCTCTGCACCACCATACTTACAACATGAAGTCCTGTTCCCAGCAGGGCTGGTCACCACGCACGGCTACCGTCGTGCTCTTCACATTTTGCACTTTCAGGGTCACATACGTGTTGAATTTATCTGGGAAACAAGACACAGCAAGTTATCTCCATCAGTGTACCTGTTCATCACACACATGCAACACTTGAAGATTTTCAGCTCACACAGTGCATCCAGAGAGGTCCCAAGTGAAAAGCCCATGTGGGAAGACATAACTAGGTTTAAGGAGCCAAACGTTCCAAGATGTTTTTCACCTTCCATCAAATTTTCAATCACAGCTTTTTTAGAAATTCAAGCACAAATAGAAACAGGAAACTAATCACTTGCATTAAGATAGGGACAAGGAGTGTCAAGTCCTGAAGAAGACTTGGTCAGATGCTGCTACTGAAATGCAGACAAAAGGAAGAAGAGACAGTCTGAAGGAACAGGGCCTGTCAAGCAGACCAAGCAGAGTGAAAAACAAAGTTGCAAAACATACAAGCCGGCAGCAGGGTTGATCGCATCATCTCTTATCTTCTGACCCAACTGCTCTCCCAGTTCCAAACTGGTTTTCCACCCCTGGATCCACAAAGAACTTTACAGACCAGTTGGATGCAAAAGAAAAATACAGTGATATATTGCTAAATGTCTAAAACTGACCTGTTCTAGAAAACGCACGTTACACTCATATTTTGGTGAGACAGGCTCTGTTTATATGTTTTACCTTTTATTTTAAGTCTGAAGAAAAATCCTGAAAAAGCTTTTTTCCTCGTTCCTGCTGTCTCCTTGCTAATAAAACCAACAGCAGACAAGCATAGACATATTCCAAGTTTGAATATCAGCATCTAAGAATGAGAAAACTCACTTGTAAGGGAAGTTACTACCTCAGACCTGTATCAGTTTGAAACATCCTGGAACAAGACATGCTAACTAGCTAGGAAGCAGGCTACCTATTTTAAGACTTTGATGTTCTGCTGCATCTATTCATAGTGTAAGTTAGATCACAGTCCATTTTAATACTGTCAAAATTGCACATGGAAAACAAAGACGTGATTGGGAACAGCCAACATAGCTTTACAAAGTGGAAATTCATGTCTGACAAATCTAATGACCTATGTCTCAGCATCTAGCTTTCAATATCCTAACAGAAAGGAAAGAAAAACTACATGATCCAGAAGCTCAGGAAGAAGTAGGAGTCACTGGAAGCCAGATTCCTTCATGTCTGTCTATATCACTTGCATCCTCCGTGACACTGGGCTTGTCAGTAAAAGTTAAACCTAGTTGCTTAGTTAAACCTAGACCACAGGACAAGTATTCTGGATCTGTGAGAAAGCTTCTTGATTAGAGAAAGGATAAAGTACACACTATTTCCCGTCCAATCTGGGCACTTAGCTTTCCTTCCCTGGAAATTCAAGGCTGGTGCACACACAGACCTTGAATCAAGATGGAGTATGGATAAAGAGTCCTGGAAAATTTTCTGCTGTAACCTGAGGAAAGCTATATCCAGAGAATAAAGCTGAAAAATAAGTAATGAATATAGCTGTGCATTTGCTTCATACCTAAACACCTGAATAGGTGTTATTCCAGAAGGAAACTGCTTCTTCTTTCGTTAACTGTACATGAAATTTCATTCAATAAACCCATTTGCCTGCTAAGGCATTCCTTGCTAGCTACACACCCACAGTGAAAAAAAGTTGCCTAGACTGTCAATTCTGGGTGTCACCAGCTGTTTGCTTTTATTTTATTATGCAGACACAAAACACAGCGCGTGGTATTTTAATTTCAAGCATGCCCATTATGGACTGTCACTTAAAAGAATGAGTCACTTCTGCAGTTCCATACAGCAATCCCAACTAGGATCAAGAAGGCACTGAATCCACTCAGGCACACACCAGTCCTGCTCAGTGGACATTTTCAGATCCTATTTTGAACAGGGACAGAGGAAGGCTGAGGCAGAAGGGCAGTGTGGGTAGGGAGGGGTGACAATAAAGGAACATATTTCCTTATTCATCACCTGTTCATGTCAGGTGAGCAGACAGAGGTTCCTCAGCACTGTGACACCAGATTAGAGCCTCAAGCTTTCTACTAACATAAACTGCCTGGACTCTTGAGGTAGATTTTGTCACTCCTAGGTAGAACATGGAAGAGGCAAGAGGAGGTGGATGAAACCTTAAAGGAGCAGAACCAACAGCACTGAAAGGTGTCCCCATTGCTTCAAACAAGCAGTAGAGCATGGCTTACCTGGTGGTCCATGGAGTTTAGCTTTTTTTACTGTAGAGAGAAAAAAAGAAAAAGAAGAAAGGCTGTTAGTGATTTTGTCCTGCTACAGTTAAGTTAGATCATCACAGTGCATCACATTAATTGGACAGCATCCTCAGTAAAAGCCTGGTAGCTGGAAACGCAGTTTAACAGGTCTGGAGACAAAAACTTCTTTGCAGCCCATGGCGCCTCTCTAAAGTGATGTATTTAAACAACAATCATAGGATTAATGTTTGGAAAGTAATGTAATATGGAGAGTGCAAAGCAATTTCAAAAGCAGTCCTTTCCTGCCAGAAATTACTGCTGCTTAGCAAGATGTCATTTCATATCACCTCACTTACAAAGTTACTTATAGACATTCTAGAAGAAATAAACATTTCTCTATAAGCAAAGAAACTCTCCTAACACTGCACAGGAGACTTTCAACCACAAACTGAAAGTAATCAAGTCTGAATAGTAGCTCTATACTATGACATCTGTAAATTAAATTAACTAAGCCAAACAAACAGGAGCCTAAAAGTTAAAAGTCAGTTTTACAAGCTCTCCTCTTTTAATTCAATTTCAGACAGTATTTACATATAAAAATAGAATTGTTAAAACATAAAACAGCATTAGCTCTTATCTCACCACATGGAGAAGGTCCATGTCTACCCAGGGGAGATTTTGTTTACATTTCCCTTTTGCAAGCTCATATCCTCGATAGAATTGCTAAGTGTAAGCACTGCGAGAAGACATCTCCAGGCTCCAGCAAGTTTTCCCAGTGGAAAACTAACAGTAAGAAGAAAATATATTTAACAAACTAGGAAGCAAGATACACCAGAAAGCAAAACCATTGAAAAGCTGATGTAGTGAAGTTTCCTTCAGAGCCAATACTTACTAATGGCTCACAGTATCCAATTTTGAAGATGAAAGTTCCAGAAAGGAAAATTAAAAAAGCAAAGTAAAATAAAATGTCCTTACACAGTTACATACAGGGGTCCAGTGGAATGTGATGGTGGAGAACACTCTTGCTATTTGAGAAATTCTCCTTTGTGAGCATTTACAGTCCAAGGAGATGTTTGCATGAAGGAACATGCTGCACCAGGTACAGTATGAGCCAGATGCCTCTCAAACAGAAGTTAAAAGGGTTATACCTTTCACCTAGACTGACAAGGCCCACGAGCCATTTAGTACAAAATAAACCAGTTCACTGTCTCCCAGGTTCAGGGCCTGATGCTAAACCTACCAGTGCAAGCTAAACATAGAATAATGCAGAGCAGCATTCCTGCCGACTGAAAATACAGATTCTGTTTAATCTCCGAATCAGTCAGTCTATTTAACCATGGAGAAACACGTAGAACAATCTATCCACTCTCTAGGTGCCTTTGCACACCACACAAAAGCAGGCAGTTCATGAAATACTGCCCTGGAGTGGGCAAGCACCAGCTTATCTCTGAACCTCCCCTCTCCCCTCATTTGCAGGAGGCAGGAGACAAAAAAAAAACCAAGTGCATGTGCTTGTGGGAAGAAAAAAGGAGAAAGAGGGCAGGGGACACACAGTAAGCTTCAGCTGGCCTCTCCCTCTGTAACAAGCTCCATTGCTACTAGCAGGGAAGCAGAAGCAACTCTAGTGTGGAAATTTGGTATATTTGTAAACAAAGGCAGACAGAGTGGGCCACTGGCTTCTAAAGACACAGAATAGACACTGCCTCTGCAGCGAGCCACATGCAAACTCAGAGACAGATGCTGTTTTGTACATTGTGGTCTCAGCCTCTAAATATTCAGAGTCAATTTAGTGAAAGGCTGCAAACCCTGCACTGCCTCAGCATGCTGAGAAGGGTGCCTGTGTGGGTCTTCAGCAAGAGCTGCCCCAGGGCTCACAGCAACAGGAACATCCCTGGGCGGCAGCCACGCTAAAGATCACACGCCTGCTACGACCCACATAATAAAAATGGGAGTCTTTAGTAACTCCCGGGAATGACACCATGCCTCTAGACAAACTGCATGTAACAAATTACAGCTTTAACTGCACAAACAGGGCTTATAACTAAAAGATGAATCACAAACCCAGGAGTCTTGTCCCAGCAGTAACTCTTCTGCTTTATCTGCAACTCTACACAGCATGCCCAAAAAGTTCCCATGAAAAGAGACTTGGACATGTTTTATTGGTTAGCCCTGTAGGAAAGCATTTCCTAGGACTGTGTGAAAATCATTGCATAAGTCCAGCTCCCACATCATCTCAGCATCAGGATTGACTGTGAGACTGCAGGGTTCCCCATTCAACAGCCTGAATGTCTGGGAGTTCAGAGCTGAAAGGAGCTGCTTGGCTCTGCCAAGGCCCAGCCTGTTTGTCAGCTCAGGGAATCCCCAGGTTGGTTTGGTACTCACACCTGCTCCATCTGTTTGGTTAGCGCTCCTCTATGCCAAGTGCTCTAGAAAGGACTGAAGGAGTGAGGAAGCTGCAAAGAAGTCTGATACATTAGTTACTAACAGTGTTGCAATAAAGTCTGAAAACTCATTGCTACTTCAGGTGCAGGATGACAGACCTAGAAACTAAGCCTTATGTAACATTATATTTTTATGACATAAAATCCTTAGCATGAAATGAAACTGAGAGTCTCTAGAGCACTCAACAACACCAAGTTTCACAGATACAGTTACTCCTGATTTGCCACATAGTAAAAACATAAAGTAAGTTACTTCCTGACTCTGGGGAAGCTGTGTTATTAAACCACCTGTAAATGGTAAATTCTGTCCATTTTCAAATTGCTTCTCTCAGCAAACTGGGCAGCACAGAAAGCTCATCTATTCAGAGGCAAACACTGATCTATGATGAACTGTGATTCTCCTATGCTACTGCACAGGATGAGCAGCGCACCAGGGAGGGAATGAAAATTATATAAAATTAGAAAGAAAAGCAAGACCTAGCACTTTGTACCACCACTTGCAAGCACTGCGTGACAGATGCACAGAGATGCACCTGCTCTCACTGCATGCGATGATTCATTTAATCACCAAACAGCATATCAAAGACACAGCCACTGCAAGAAGTTATTAGAAAGGAAAAATTGATCCAGAGATTTTCTCCCCATGGATATCTCTCACCATTTTGCCATTACTCTAACAAAGAGACAAGAAGAAATTAGGTTGAAGTCTTGTCTGCAACTTAAAAGAAAGAAAGGAAACCACAGCAAGACTGCAGATGCTTGAAACCCACCAGACTCCTAAAGACTAGGAAAGAAAAATAAGGGCCAAAGATTGCAAAAACACGGTACAGAATCACTGTGGGTGAATGAAAAAGCAATGGCAGACCACGCATCAGAGCACTCTTAAACTCAAGTTCTCTGAAGAACTATGAATCCACATAGTTTTCAAACAGTTTGAATGTTAATTTTTTTGTTTTCCTGACTAGGTACCCTGTGCACTAGTAAGAGAATTAAAACTGTGCATGCCAACTTCCAACAACACACTGCCCAGCCCTGCCAAGCAGGCACACACTCACATTCAGTTAAAGGGAACCAAAGTGTTCTGAACACCTGCACATTTCAGATCACCTTTAACACCTGCTTGCTAATGAAAGGGATGCAGACACAGGGAGTGCCTAAGCAGATGGCCAAAAGATTACATTCTAACTAAATCCAGCACATGACTTAGGAGCTGATCACTCACCACACTACAAAAAGACCTACATCCTTTCCCAAGGGCCAATAAAGCACCATGGTAGGGCTGTGGGAGAAATTAGAAATGAAAGGATGCAGTTCTAATTAGCACTTTTAAAAAGAAATGCCCTGCTGAAAGCAGAGCACTCAAAATGCATTTTCATGATCTGCTATTTGACAAATAGTTTCCTTTTCCCTGTGAAAAATAAATGCAGTGGTGATTGTGTTTTCAAGAGCACTCTTTTACAGTAACTGTCCCCAGCTGAACAGCAGAATCAATACTTATTTCCATTTCACTCTGCTTTTCTCACCTTTGCCAGGTGCTCAGTCTTCAATGTACAGTGACACACAGTGCTAGGTGCAAAGGTTGCTTAAACAACAGAAGTAAGAGACCACAGCAAGCTGCTCATACTACCCAAGACTAAGTCAACACACCAAATTCACGGCCTGTGCACCCTGCAACAGGTACAGAGAAGGGATGGAAACCCTTCCGGGAGGGATGCAATGGTTAGGCAGCACTCTAACCCTTCAGGTGTGTTACATTTTCTATAATCGAGCCTTTGGAAACAATTTTGCTGTCTGAACCCTGCACCAACCACATGTACCCACTGCAGAGCCAGAAACTCAGCACCTCCTACTCACTTCTTGAAAGTTACTTTATAAAATCCATGACAGGCTGGCAAGTGGTGCAAGACCGGCACAACTAATGAGGACTGCCCTGTCCCTGGGGATCCCACCCTGCCACTCAGGACCTTTCCTAGAATCACAGAATGGGCCAGGTTGGAAGGGACCACAGCCCATCATCTGGTACAACCTCCCTGCTCAAGCAGGGTCATCCTACAGCACACAGCACAGGATTGTGTCCAGATGATTCTTGAGTATCTCCAGTGAGGAGCCCTCCACAACCTCTTTCCCTCTCTCGGAAATCAAAACACTCACAGATTCTGCAAGCCCTCATCTCCCACCTGAGGGTGAGGAACCCTTGGCTTTCCCACCACCTGAACACAAAAGGTGCTCCAGCCTGGAGGAAGCAGAAGCCACACTGATCTGACCATCGATTTTAACTTGGTCATTGTTTCATTTCACATCCCTGTTAAAGCCCAGCAGCATCAGTTATGCAATTAATGCAATTGCATGTGCTATAGTAGAACAGCGTACTGACTGTGCCACGAGACTCTTCTCCTCCGTAAGTCCAAGAAAGAAAGAGCTGGATAAAACAGCAGTATCATGCTTTCCTGAGACTGTCATGAAGATTCAACATGACACAGCCACCTTGATATTCCCAGCCTGAGACAGGCCTAAAAAGAAAGGCTCCACTACATTCAGAAACAAATTATGTTCAGAAGGAAAAAAGATTTCCCTGAATTAGCACAGAGGAAGGATAATTGCACAGGAAGTCCCAGGGATGCACTAGCGCTCCAGCAGCACCTCTACAAACTTCTACTGTAACTACAGAGTCCAGAGTAAAGTCCACTCAGGCTCCAAGTCCTCCCAGCAGAGCTCTGCAGAGCTGGGGTTGTTATTGCAGAGGAGAGACTCCTTCGGCCTCAGGCGACAATGAGGGACACAGGACCTCAGTCACATTTATTATATTATACTTGGGTTTTCTGCCAAGCAAAACAAACCACTGGTTTACATATAAATATTGTTCCACTCAAGCAGGGAAGAAAGAGAGTACTTTATGCCCCAGTGTATTCTCTTTGAGAATGATGTGACGGAAACACAGTGGGTACCTTCATGGACCAGCAGTTGTAAAAGCTGAGGCTGAATTCACAGTGCATGGAGGATAAAATTCTGTTACTGCCTGACATGAAAGCAGGGCTGGGCTGACCAGAGAACTGCTCTGCTGCTAGAAGGAAGAGGAACCACTATGCTTGGTAATGGGCAGAGAGCAGGGACACAGCGCAGACTTTCAGCAGTAACTGAAGAAAGAAAGTTGCATCTAAGGGCAGGATTTTTCTGACATAGTATTTGAAATAGTTCTTCAAAAATTGACCACCTCGTTGACTGAGAGAACTGTGGAGGAATCCAGATGGCCAGATTTCCCTCAGCTGAACCAAGGGATCGATCTGCTTTAATAAGTAGTCTGTAAAATTGGAATAGACACAATATGAGTTTATTAATTTTTAATAGTTCATAGAAATGAAAGAAAAATCTAAATCACAAAGCACTTACACATTGCAGTTCCCATTCATGTAGCAAAGAGCTTTCTTCAATTTCACCACTCTAAATGCCCACAGAACAACTTGACTTGCCCTTCCCATGGCCTTGGGATGCATATCTAACAAAATGAAGGTATGTTCTCTTCAGCAAGCAACCATCACTCAAGGATGCTTCTCAGGAATGGGGTGGGGAAGAGAGAGATTCTATTCTGTTGTCTGCAGATAGCAAATTGATCTACCCAAGGGATTTCTAAATTGCCAGAAGCCTAGAGAATGAATTAGAATCCCTCCTAATTCACATGAATTAGCATCTGCCTGCTCAGCTGATCTACAAATTCATTACCCTGTCCAGAGACACACAAAGCTACTGGGTTTCTGATTTACAATACAATTTCCAGCAAATAGCTTTCTACAAGTCACTCCACCCTTCCTGCCCCCTGGAGAGTGACTGATAGCAGCTGTGCCATGTGACTGCTTGAAGGGTTTTCCAGATTTCTGTGCTAAGTGGACATACACTCAAACTAACTCTGTTCAAATTCAGCACCAATATCATGCAGGATTTCCAGGAAAGCACTGCGTAAAGTACACATCCTGATAACTCTCCACACTGCTATACCTCACTAGATGCTGCCCTGTTTACTTGTAAATTCCCTGGACAGGTAAGATCCAGGACTTGCACGCACACAAGTGCCACTATCTCCACTTGCTTCCCTCTGCAGTCCAGACACTCCACACCTTGGGGATGAGATCAGTCCCAAGGGGATATTGCAGCTGCTGCCTAGTTCTGCTTCCTAAGGTTCCCTCCAACATGTACTTGTTCCCAGAATTTTCATCTGTATGCAACAAACTTTGGTAGCGAAGTACTGAAATCTACTCAGAAAATGCCTATCTTTTATATATAAAAGATATATATCACAGTCTTGTCTAAATCTCTTACTGTCATAGCCCATGGGCATTAGAGTGACACGGCACAGTGGCCAGGTATCTGGAATATTCCACAGTACTTCCCGCACATAAACTTGGGAGAGCTGGCAGGACACAAAACTGATCAAACCCACAGTTAATGTACTTTGCTGAATCCGTTATAAAATGAAAGACACATACAACAACTTTGCAGAATAATCCAGTTTGATCCTCTTAGTGAAGGAAGCAGTTTCACACCTCCAGCAAATACTGTCATTTTCGGCTCAGCCTTTGGATAAAACTTGGTAAGTGTATAGAGAGCACAGCACAGCTTGCACCAGAGCTTCACAGTGTTCTGCTTCTTCCCTCCTTACCAAAGTTACTATATAACATAAACAGAAGAAATTTAAAAAAACCCAACTGTGTAAGAAACTCTTTCTGACAGTAACAAACACTCCAATCAAATCCACTTTCTCACGGTGTACCTGGAGGAGAGGACTAATTTTGCAGACCCTTTGTCAAGAGCTGTTTAATTGTAGGTTGTTTGGATTTTTTTAAATTAAACTCAGTCCTCAACATCAAAAGAAGCCTTCTCTTTAAAGATCCTACTTCTCTAAAAGGTATTTCATGTGACAGAAGGGGCAACAATTCAAAACAATTCAATTTACTTTCTATGCTGGTTTAATGTAGTACAAAGCTAATGTAAGTAGGCTTCTAAACACTTTCAATGACAAAACAGATTCAGACACTTAAAGATGCATCTGGGTCTTGTTTACAGGCTAATCTGTTACCAGATTTGTTTGACACACTGACTTATCACCACACGGGTTTTCAACCTCCTGAACTGAAGTTGCATGTGCATTCTTGTTTGGTGCTTAGCTCAAGAGCTCACCCACCTGAAATATTCTTTGAACTACTTCAGCAACAGAAATTAACAAGTGAAGAAAATATTACAGCAATTTAAAAAAAAATATATAAATAGTGCTGCAAAAGCTGTACCATGGGGACTGCTGTTGTGAACAGAAAAATTAAATGTGTATCTCAAAGAAACACAGTGTTTAACCAGGGAACTACAGAACAGGAAATACAGAACTTAAACTATATATATGCAACAATAGAAAGTAATTGTGACAGGGAACTAAATGCAATAAGAAAACTAAAGAAGTCTGCAACTGATTCCTTCCCTGAACTAGACATGAGATTGCTCTTCCAAATCCTTACATCAGCATTTCTCTGGGAAGTAATATCAGGCAGCAAGGTCAGTTACTTTGCCGTGTTACTTTGAAAACAATATCTGAAGTAGAACAACTAGGACAGAGTTCCCAGAGAGCAAAGGCGGGAAGAGGCTCACAAAACAAGTCCCAAACCCCAGACCTTCCCTCATCTCTGAACTTGAAAACAGACATGCAGATTTTTCTAAAATCTAGCACAGAACAGAATCTACACTGGCAAAACATAATCAATACACCATGACCACGCAGCACTGGAAAAGGAATCCAGCATTTTAAAACAAGGATCATTTTATCCAAAAAAGCCTCAGGAGATCTTACCAATAAAATGCTTAAAACACTGATAAGCTGTTTTGTAAACCACAACTAAAATCATTATTACACTAAGCATTAGCACTTAGTGAAACTTCTGCTTTGCAGTTAGGAAGCTGCAAGTTTACTTACAGCTGACCCCAGAAAAAGCTTCCGGAAAGGCAGTAGGAAGCATTCAATTGATTTCAGATAAAGAACAGCTGAAAATAAGCTTGACAATATTGTTTCTTCAGTCTTGGCGAGGAAAGCACATTCATGAACCATACAGCCAAGAAAGCTGGAATCAGATGCTGGGAAGCAGTAAAGAAAGTAAGAAAATGAAAGTCTTCAACTTTGCAACCTCCTGAAACAAATTAGCACTGCCAGTGAATCCAGAGTGCCAACATCCCATTGAATACTTTCCAGTTTTTACATGAAATGTACTAGGAAAGGAAAAAAGTGCAGAAGCTTCTACTTGCAGGCAGCTTGTGTGGTGAAACACTGAGCAGAAGAGAGAGAGAGGTGGCAGTTTGGGGAGTGGAACACATCATGCTGGAGTTTCCAACACCAGGACACTTCCAGAAATTCCCATCACTACAGATGCTCTTCCAGGCTTAGTCTACCTATCCCCCTGTCTCCTGCGTGCATGGTTCCCCAGTTCAGATGGTAGCCAGGCAGTCTCAGGGCACTTCTCCAGCCAACACAAAAAAGGCCAACGCCTTAAGTTCAAGTCATCTTTCAGGTCATTAGAACAAGTTGAGAATCATATGCCATCTTCTGTGCACTTTGGGACTTGCTGGAATGACAGCCTTCCAAAGTCCAGACAAAAGTCTTTCCTCTAGAAATGCATCTCATTGTCCTTAAAGGATGTGCAGAAAGTATTTGCACCAGCTCTCAAGAGCCCCACAGCCTGTGCTGGAATACAAGGTGCCTCCTGCCTGTGTGCTGCTCTCCAGAGAGCCCTTTACCTCACTGCTCACCTTTGCAACTTACTTGACAACAAGTACGATCTCAATGCACACTGACAAGTTAATTCTAACAAGGCAAGAGACAGCATACTCAGATGCTTATTTAGAATTGTGCTTTGCTCCCTCATAACCTTTCCAGAGACACATTAACATCTACCTGAAATTTAACTTCAGTCCTAGCTGTCACCTCAACATCTGTTTGCTACTCAAAACCAAAGGCCCAGGCTCTGACACACAGACATGAGCACTCCAACTACCTTCAGATTGTTTTCTTCACCTTGGAAAAGCTCTGAAGTGTCAGTTCTGCTGTCCTATTTCTCCACTGAGAACTGCAACCAAGCCACACAAGGATATACACAAGCAGTATGCCTCAGAGACCCCTTTAGTCACCTCACAGACATTTCCCTTATGGTTACTGCTTCTCCCAGCAGGATGACAAAGCCAGTCAAGATGTGTAATTCACTGTTCCCAAAATATCAGTTGTTTTGATAAGTCTGACAGTCCCTCTGCTCAAAGTGGATGCTGGAAGTCCTAAAGAACCACTTTGACATCAGTGATGTCTTGCGCTTGGGTACCAAACCAGATGTCTTCTGTCTCACAGATCAATGGATTCTTTGTACACTTTCAGCAAGAGTTTCCACTAAGAGAAACCACGTCATGATAGTAAGAGCTGCAGAACCAAGCCCATTTTGGCCATATCTTGTCCATACAAAGACCTAGACAATTCCTAGGAAATAGCATGACATGATGATACAGCAGTACCTACTCTACAAATTAACATGCACCCAGGCTTAGCACCCAGACGGTGACATTTTCAAAACACAGTGTCATACAGCCTGTTCTACCACCAAATCTCCTCCATTCCCAATACAATCAAGACTGAAGGGTGCCAAGAGGCAATTACAGGTGAATTCCACTTTGGTATTTCTTCAACAGCAAGGGTTCAGACACCTCACTTCACAGTTCAGCCTTTTTGCTATAAAACTGTGCTGTCACTTGACAGCAGTATCAGATGTTTTAAAGTAAGCAGACAACACAAGCAAACCCTTACCACTCTACAATGAGAAGAAAGGGACTGTCAAAGAGAGGCAAGATGCTTTGCTACCTGTTTGACACAGCAAGTATAGTCTGGTGTGTTTTTTTAAAACTAAATAAACAGCCTCCCCACAACCATAATACACAAAAGAAAACCCTTCAAGTTTTGCAGGGCTATAAGCAGAGAGCTAAATCCCTTATTACTACCACCAACACTCCTCAAGGGCAGATACACATACCTTGGCCGACTGAATAATCCCTCCTAGCTTTGGCCTGACCTAGCACAGGCAGGTGAGCATCACCTCCAACTGATTGGTCTGGATCAGTTACATTTTTCTTGAGAAGTGGGAAAACGAACATACGCTGAACTTCTGTTATGCTGTACTAACAAACTAAGAGATTATCCTTTTGTCCAAAGTTCGCTTTCCAAGGGGCTGGGAAAGCAGAGTGTGGTGATGGAGAAATGGATTTGACACTAACTGTGTAACAGAATACCCTGTCAACAAAAAGGAAAGTTGGATGTACACAACTTCCCTGAAGAACAGCTAGCTCCACCTGTACACACTTACCATACAAACACTTAAACCAGTTGCTAAAAAGCACAGCTAGGAGAAACCCTCTAACACCTATTTCTTCCCTTTTTTGGCTGACCAACACAGACATGCTGCTGAAGATCCACTGAAGTTTCTGCTCAGCAGCTGCTTTGAACTGAGCAGTGAGGACAGGAACAAAATCTCTTATTCAAATCAGAGAGATTATGAGAGGTTAATCCTCCTGACGCTGGCAACACAGACAGCTCTGTCAGGCGACCTGGTTCCCCAACCAAGAGGTGAACTAAACAGTAATCCAAGCTGCCACGCCTCTCCAATATTCTGTTGCAGCCTTAATATTGTTAGTAAAAAAGCAGCTTTGGTGCAACGTCCTGGAGTGAGTTACTGTGTGACTCTCAGAACATGTATTCTCTTAGATCATGCTTTGGTCAACCTGCTTTAAGGGGTTCCTATGGATTATAAATTCCTTTTGAACTTTCAACTGTTTTCTGATCAGAAAAGCCAGCATCCCTACTCCTGAATCTGTGTCACATGAGGGGGGAAAAAAAAATCTATCAAGCCTTTCAGAATTTTCAGATGCACAGGATTAGAATTTTCACATGTATAAGATAAATACTACTGGACAGACAGGTAAAGGAGGCTTCCAAATTTTAGTGGCATAAATTGTTCTTCTTTCAAGGTCTTTAAGGTTCAGAAATATAATATTTTAAGTTAGTGAAAATGCCTTAATTGAATAAGAGAACAAAATCCACCCTACTTAATTTTACACAAACCAGACTTCAACTCATATATGCCTCCAGCTGCCAAAGACTAAGGAAATATGCATAATGAAAGCCATATAATTGCACCAGAAGGCAGGAAAAGAGACAGACTGATAATGTATCAGGTCTGCTAGGAGCCAGTCTGAGTTGGTAAACTGACTTTGATGACAAAATGACAACAGTTCAACCAGTTTATAATAAAAGGTTCGACGGGGGGAGGGGGAGAGGCCACAGAGCAAAGATAAAAATTATTAAAAAACACACACACAATAAAACCCCTTTAAATTAATTCAGAAACCAGATGAATGGACAAATTGGTTTCTTAGGGCTTGTGGGGTTTTATTCACTTACTTATTTTGAAAATAAAACCTCTTTACAGGATCACTTCTTCCAAGACACAGAGCACATGCAGCTGCTCAGACATTGTATGCACAGGTCAAGGCCACTTAAATTACTGGAATTGTGCCAGAGTTATTAGGTAAAATCACACAGCCTGGTCAGAGAGGGGTAACAGCTACTTGAAGACACAAGTACTCTGGTACCAAAGAAGAAAAAGCAGAAATGACAGAATAAAACCACTTGCATTTGGCTGATGTGGCTTCTCTCCTGCCAACAAAAGCACTGAAGTCACCTGTCAGTCTCCCCAGTGACTCAGGTTTCTACACTCCCTGCTCAGATTTAGTGTAAACAAGATGCACCCTGGAAAAAGAGTTGCTGACTAACCACACCAGAAATGATCGCCACCTATGCACAGCCTTGGTCTGTTTCCTGGTAGTTTCGATTTAAGTTACAGAATTGCAAGCAATCAGCCAACTGGAACATGGCTAATTATCAAGCAGGACTGAGCACAAGCTTGTCCTGAAAGGCACAGAGCTAAAAAACCCAACACTAACACACATAACAACTTCAGAAATCTAGTATTTTCACCAAAAGAGAAACTAAAAAAAATAAAGCAATAGCAGATTTGTGGTGGATCCAGTAACTGATTTTGTTTCCCTTTTTTCTCTTTTTTAAGAAAAAATATTCCACCATGCTACAGCAAACGATCAGCTTCCATGAAAAACAGCAACTGTGTTTTCCACACCAAACAAAGATGGATTGGACTACTTTGAAAAACATTTTAATTAAAATATTAATAAAGTATTCATAATATTTTAGTAATGTAGATTTATGTTATTTAAATATTTCCTAGTTTGGCTTCACAAACCAGAGAAAAGATTAATATCTAGGAGACAGAAATAAGCTTGACTGCAAACATTAAGAAAGAGTAAAAGAACTGGTCGGGATATCAGTTATGGTGTAACTGCATAAGATTCCCAGGGAGGAACAGGACACCTAATAGAACACTGCAAATTAATGCTTGGCAGTCTGACTTTACTTCTAGCATTCACAAACTGCTCAGACAACACTGGCTCCTGGAGTACACCCATAAATTGTAGAAACAGGGCAGTCAGATTGCCAGCAGCATCTGAAGGAGCTGTGTCTCACACACTAACATTTACCTGCCAGTACTTTTGTGTCGACACATCATGTACACAAAGAACTGCACCACAAGCAAGTCTCCTTAATGACAAGGATTGTGCCCAAGACTCTTCTCCTGAAAGCCATGTTGTTTGCATGCATCTGGGCCTCAATAAAAAAATAAAGTGAAATTCCACCAGGCTAAATGCCATAAAATCAAATTCATTAACCAAAATAAACAGCCTTAGCTAATAATTGAGTATGAGCAGGTTCCCTCATATGAATGGGTTTTTAATTTTTTTTATTATTAACAGTTACAACTAAGTAAGATGCTATATCCACCTTAATATACAATTTGTCTATAGCAAGTAGTTGTCAGAACAGTAATTTACACCACAATGAAGTTAGTGCTGTGAGGATCATTAAGACTGGAAGGGCTCTTTGGGACCACCAACTCTATGGCTGGTTTCCCAACACCTCTGTCGCTTAAACCATTACAAACCATTCCTACATTCCAGCCTACACTTTAATTAATGGCACACTTACACCTTCTATATCTTATGTCAACACTATCCTCTGCCTCAATGTTTTTCCTCGCCTCGTGTTTAATTTCCTGGAGTTTTTAATAGGTACAAGTCACAGATCCCATCAGCTTGTGTTTATCAGCACCACAGTGCAGTCACACAAGGACTCCCCAGGACTTCTCCTTTCACAAAGATTCATATTTTTCAGAAGTGCTTGACATTCACCTATCAGTGTACAGCCCTCCCACATATCATCAACTCATTTTCATTATCACTCTTCTCAGGAGTCCTTCATGCATTATACTTAGCTGCTTCCAGATTTACTATGCCATTAGGACTTGTCTTAAAAAACAGCTTTGACACACACATTTCTATTTTTTTCTTGCCATGACACAAGTAGAAGACATCTATCTGCTTCTCCCACTAGTTTTTGCAACATTACTAGCTTCTGCTGTAGCCAGCTCCTTACTTTACATATATTTTACCAATTCCAATTTTCTTAAAAAAAGTCTGCTATAGGATTTGTGAGATATTACTACTGAATAGATGAATGTTTTTATCTACAAACAAGAGACTATCCCAGCACAACCTTTTCACATACCCATGCCACATTTTACACCTGATGACCTTCTACATTGCTTTAACCTGTCTCTAAACTTTTTAACATTCTCTCTTAAAAGCGTATTTTAAACCTTGCATATTGTCATGATCTTGCCTGCTTTTGAAGTCAGATCCATATTTACCCACATCCATCACTCATCTCCCTATTTTCTTGCCAATCCACATAAACCACATTTCCTGTCCTGCAATTAGGTCATGCCACTGCTTGCTTACAAACTTCTGCTAACAGAGTACGCATTTCAAGTGCTGCATAATTAAGCACTCTGGGATACAGATTACAAGACTCAAATTCAGGGTATTAAAAAATGTTGCTCACACCCCATATATCTGTGCATCAGCTTCAGTCTCATAAAAAACAATTCCTGCAGTCCAGGGACCATACCCAGCTTACCTTTACTCAACTCTCTAACTCCGTGCACAGAAGTCTCATTTCTTTCTCTGTGCAAACTGGCTGTTTCTCCTTTTCCTGGGACCAAAGCACATTCTGTTACCTGTTTTATTACCCTTCACAAGATGTCACCTTGTCTGCTGAGGTGGAAGTTTCTGCCTCAGCCCTGGACTTCCTGGTCCTCAAGATACACCTTCCTTAACAAATTGATTTTTTGCCCACACCTCTCGGAGATTCTGTGTTTGATCAGCATATCCTGATGCAATTATCAGGTGAATCATCAGCTCTGGGGTAATTTCCTAGGTGGAGCCTTTTCTGTTATTTGAGATGCTAATATTTACCCCTGTAGCTTCACTGAATTGCATGCCCTCCTCTCTATCCAAGCTCCTTGCTTCACTAAAAAGGTTCCTCAGTTTCTCTGGAGACTCCACAGTTGCTAATCTATGTTTATCTGTTTACCTTAACCTAGTTTCAGTTGTGACCACTGAAATCAAGTTCAAGTCTATGTCCAGCTTCCCTGAAGCACCTTCTGTGCCCCTCAAAGTCACATCATCCCATCAATCTTATGGCTTCAGTCACTGCTTGATGATGAAACTGCAAGATAACACAACTCTCTATACCCAGACATTACCAACAGCATCCATCCTCTGGTGTGGGCAGTCAGTACTCCACAGTGACAATATCCAGAAATACTTGCCTCTAACCATATTATGAGATTTTTACCCACATTTAAATCCTGGACTACATGCAGTGTACTATCACAGCAAAATCTGTTATCAGCTCTTCCCAAAGCAATTTCAGCCCAGCTGGTTCTCTTTTATCCACACTAATGCCGCTTTACAATTTCGCATCACCAAAACACAGTGGAATTTTCCCATTCACCTCTATTCATTCCTCTCTTTCCAAAAGAGGACATCCTCTCCAACATCTCTGTTCCCTTCATAACCCTCACTCCTCATGGTTCCAGCTAACCTTACAAGGGCTAGTTCTGAGTCCTACACAAGCAGCCACCTTCCCATCACTTAGCCAAAGCTCCTCATTTTGCTTTCCAACACTAGTGTGTTTGCACCCCTTCGGAAACAAACTCAACACTAGTAACTTAAATGTTTTTCATTGTATCCTTTCTGTAACTGTTAGCACTTGTCATTGCAGGGTCAGGTAATCCCTATTTCATCACCAGCACCAGCTCCAGCTCTTTCCTGATGTTCTATGAGGAAAAGAAACATACAGTGCAGTCCCCAGCAAGCATGGACAGGGTTAACTGTCATGTGCTGCTCTCCTTCAATCCTAAAAACATTTCTGCATCTTTTACTGAAGTATCAGATCTACACAAAATGGTAACTGCAAACTCAAGTTTACAAAAGAAGTCAAAGGTCTGTAGGTTGAGCTCTGTCAAACCCCACTGCTTCCACATAGCAAAGGTGTAAAAAAATATACTGATTTAACACTGCAATCCAGTAGGTCATGGCATGTCTTGATTTTTTTTTTAACTGTGGAAAAATATGTACACACTTCTCATTATAGTCGGATGAGTCATAATACAACAACCACATGCCTCTACTCAAGTAACAGACATTACCAAACTCCATTTTTCCCAGTCTTTAAGAACTGGGTGGGCAAGGAATGCAACTTTCATAACAACTTCTCCAGGTTGGCACACCTTCTGCTGTTCTGATGCTGAAGCTAGAAAATCACTTCAGTATAAAAAGCATAAATCTGTTACATATGATGATAATCAACATAAAGCTGACAAGAATTGTAGAAAATCCTTCAATTTTAGTTCAGAATCTGATTTTTTTTATAAGACTCTAGGTTGTTATATTAAAAAATACTATGTCCTACAGAGGGTCGTATTAGATGATTACAACAATCCATTCTGGCCTTGTAACTATGGAGTTTATAAGCAGTTAATCTCCTCAAAAAATCTCCTACTAAAATGGACCATACACAGACTCCACTTACTTAATTTGATAGGTCAAAATCTAATAGAATTCTGCACACAAGTTATACCAGGTAGCAAAGACTGAAATAAAACTACCGTTTCATGTCCATTTTTCCCTCCCCACCAATCTATATCCACGTTGCAAGCTAAATTCACATTACACCCTCCAAGTTTATATTCAGATCAGGAGTTCAAGGTTGGGGGATGCTTGAACCAGAAAATAATGAGAATTTTGTTTAAAACCAAGACTTTATTAATCTAGGAAATTTTGGTAGGGATAGAAATCCCAAATCCAAAACCAGAGGCAATCTCAGCTTTCTAGTAATTCATGGTTCCTCTGGCTCTCAAAGAGGAGACACACAAAGCATTCCTTCCACAGGGGCCAAATGATCTTCTGAAGAACATCACCTGCTTACCTTCAAAGAAGTCTTATGATGAAGAATAACTCATGAAATTTCAAAGGTGAACAAAAGAGGAATGATTATTTTCTACAAGTGTGTAATGGTTTACTTGGCAGTCAAATTCCTCACCCAAAGCTGAAAAACTGCCTCAGCATCATGTCAACTACTGGCCCTACAGGAAGAAACAGTTACTAAAGATTTCCAGAATAAGGGTTTGCAGGTCTCCAGAGTACAACTGCAGCCCCAAGACTCCATAGAGACTTTGTCTGCAAAGGACTGTGGCTGTTGTACGTGACGACTAAATGTGAATCACAGTAGGTACTGAAAATCTCAAGTCCCTGGACATTTTCTGAAAACCTGTTCTGAAGTTTATACAAGTCCTTAGGAAAGGAAAATGTGTCTAAAGGTTTTCTCTTTATAAATTTAAATATCTACATATTCATACATATTTTTTATTCATTGGAATCTGCTATGTTTGCTAAGCACAAAGTCTCCGTTTACAACACAGCTTAAGTGAAATTTCTTCATGCCTTGCCTTTCCATCACTACCTGACTTACAGAACTGTTTTGAAATATCTTTAATACGTATTTTAGAGCAATTAAAAAAAAACCTCAAAACTCAAAGAACTCTGTTTGCTCAGCAGTCTTCAAACAATTTGGTGAGGGATTTGCTAAAAAAAAGGCTCATGGTAAGTAACTTGCTCACAATTTTCAGGATGCCAACTACCAGTACGGCACAGAACAAAGCACACAGCTCCCCAGGCCTCCATCAGGTATCAAGTGGTACCCAAAAAATCAGATAGATCTATGCCAACTCCAAATACTACGGTAAGCCAAGAGGTGCCGTGGGGAAAGCTCCATGAACACTGAGAGCGCAAGGCAGCTGTGTCAGCACATGAGCTCCAAACCAGAGCCTGACCCTGGGGCTTTGCTCTCTGTGCTGCCCACCCCACTGTCCAGCTCAAGTGCTGCCCTGGCACAGATGGGCAGAGGGAACAGCTGGTGGCACAAAGACAGAAAAATGCCAGACAGGAGGACAACACAGGGCAGATTTGCTACGACACAGGTGTAATTCAAGCAGCAAGCCTTGTCTGTTTGCAGGCCAACGAGTCATCTCCTGACCCAGAGCTTGGACAACAGCCCTACATCATCCTCCAGAACAGGTTCCAGGTGATGCAGCTCCTTTATAGTTACAGTGGCCTATTCAGTGTCTGCATCCTTGCCAGAGACTGCAACACAGTGCTGCCATAAAAGCTAAAACACAAGTGAAAGGTTTAAATGGGCTACCATACTTAGCTCCAGACTCAAACTCTTTTCCTCAGCAGATGCCAACAAAGACAAAAGCAGGTTGGTTATAGATTGCAGACTTCATCTGAACAAACTGGTGACCCAAAAAGTACTTTAAGCGTAATTTTTTTTGTAAAGATGTTTCTTACGCTGAGTGCCTGAGCAGAGAAAATAACTTTTGAGTGTGCCAATACTCGAAAGTGTAATTCTGCAGTTATTTTATACCTAAGAAACAGGTCTCCGTGGTGGAAATGCTGGAGCCTGTTTAGTGGAGAATTTAGCTGTAAAGAATTAAGAGAGTTAAGACACAGGAGCTTTAAGTAATAAGGTTAAAACCAGTATTCCTTAAAGGGACACTGTCAAGGCTTCAAGCCAAATTTAAAACTTGCCAACAGTTTTAGGCTAGAGATTATCTTGAACAAGACACCTCCTCTTATCCCTCATGAGCCAAGACATCCCAGTCCAATTCACTTTCCATTTATACAGGAGGTTCAACTGCAAGGAAGAGTCTGAGGTCAGCACAAAGCTGTGGAAAAACCAAACCTTCCTTATGTTCCTAAATGCTCCAACTGCTCAGATACAGGCAATTCAAGAGGGAACAAAGTATTTTTTAAAACCCCTTTGTCACAACTTCTATCCCATGCACCCTGCCCAGAATGTTAAGACAGCAAAAGAAAACTGTGCAAACAAAACAGGTGACATTTATTCATAACTCACAATGCCTCAATTTACTTTTCCCTCAGCAAAGGATTTCCATGAACTAAAGACCTCAGAACATAAGCTTCCATGTTGAATGCACATACCCAACTCCCTTACAGTTCTGTTCAGATTCCACCCCAATCCATCTAACAAAAGAATGAACATACGCTCAGTATATACTCACAGTATGCCAGAGGGAACATAAACTTAGTCACAACCATTACCTGGCAGCATTCCCTTTCATTTTTAGGATGCCCTCACCTAGCTATCAGACAGATAGAGTACCTGCCAGTACCGTGCTCCAATTCCTTGCCACTTTCCACAACAGCAAGACATGAATCTATGCCATACCATGGTGCTTATCAAGTTCAACCAACACCAGTCAAAAGAATTCCTCAGCTGAAGACTTCTAACTTGACCTAACTTGATCCCCCAGCCACATGTGGTCTCTTGCACTTCATATTGCACAAGAAGGGAAAGGCCACCAATATTTGTAGGTACTCAGTATGGTGTTTGTTATTTTGAAGTGTAATAACTCAATTATTCTAAGTTCACAATGGGGAAAATAACTTAAAAAGACAGTAAGGGATCTATTTTGAAAGCCTGGTGAAAGATTTGGATATCTCAGCTTTTTTACAATGCACAATGTAAATCCCACTTGCATCTTTTCATAACACTCAGCTAGAGGTTTCTCAGTTTAACTTCCTTTTTTTTAAATCTGGATTAAACTTGAAGCTTTCTTCCCAGTTGAACTAGACATACAGATGCACACAGTGTATTCCATAATCTATTTAACTGAAATCCATGTACTCACCACAGAAGACAGAATTACTCATACAAAGACAGTTAAACAGAGAAATGCTGGAGAGCTCATTCATATGCCTACCAATACTACTTCAGTTCTTTCAAAACTTGTGAATAGCATTTCAACTCAAAAACTGTTAAACAGAAGAACACATATTTTGCATCCACAATACTATTTCCTGCTAAAAACCAATTATTTAAAAGTTACCTGCAGTATCTGTGATCAAATCACACACAACATGGGCTGTCCAAAGACAATCCTAGCGATACATAAGGGACATTTCAGAGGGATATAATGTCATAAAGTTGAGAGTAGTTATTAAAAAATAAACTGACAAAAATAAATTCGAACCAAAATGGCCTAAGTAGATGCAGGAATCACTTAGGACGAGTTTTCCAGGAGCCAAAAAGCCACTACTACTCAAGCTGAATACTATTCCACCCCAAAGAGCTACAAAGCCATGGTAAAATATACAAGAAATAGACAGTATAAACACAGGTTTTGTGGCCTAAGAGGTAGGAAGTTAAATGTGGGGAAAAGCACAAAAGTTAAATAGAATAAAAAATTCTTAATTAGAGAAAAATACACAAGCAAGGATATTTCCCTCCCATCCCATCAGTTGACTTAACTGCTAATGATGAAAAAGCATTAGGCATCCAATACATATTTGTTCCATGCTCAGGAAAAAGCAAGTACCTGTGAGATCAGGTACTTTCCAGCCCATAGGCAAGGGAAGATAATGTTAAACATCCAATACGCTAGAAATAAAAATCTGAAGATCTAGAAAACTGCCACTCACATGTCAGTGAAGTAGTCTGTAGCCCAGTGACTTTTTCTTTAAATGCATCTAGAGAGACTAGAAAAGAGGCTTCAAGAAGAGCAGAGAATGACACCCAAGGTGACACTCAAGAGAGCACTTGTAGGAGGTGAGGTAGCTACAGATCACTAAGCACTCCAGAGAAACCTCTGAAATGTCTAAGGAGTTAAAGTTCTGAAAAAAAAAGTGATGCCTACTATTCAGAACCAGTCTGGACAGACCTACCTAGCTGTACACTCACGGAATTGTTGGAGACATATGACTTACTAGTGTAGAACAGTCTCACTACTGTAAAATGACATAGTATGACAGGAATCCAGTGCAACAGTAATGGTTAGCCACTTGAGAGACCGGTCATGGTCAGTGGGGTTTCCCTTTCCAAATGCCTGCCATGTTTTGCTCCTGCTCAGTTGGGCATTTGCCATTTAACAAAGCCAAGCAGGACACACAAACCAGTCAAGAGGCAAATAATAAAAGCAGCCTAGTCAAGCATAAAGAGGGCCCAAGAGAAAAGAAAATCCACCCCAAATCAGCTAAATGCAAAGAAATCTGATCCAAATACCTAGGATATACCTACAGAATAGGAATCTGTATCACAGAAAGCATCTGTCAAATTTTACAGCTCATAGCATATAACCAAAACATTATTTCAGCAAAGGCCTTGGCAAGGATCTCTAAAGCATGCTCAGATAAGCACAAGCTGACAATACAAGTAAAACCCATTTTAGTTCTCCATTTAACAACAACAAGGTCAACACAACAGTATTAAATGCAATTTTCATTACTACAGGAGCTTTATAAATATGTCAGAAAACAAAGATGTCAAAGAAAAGCAAATTCAAATGTTAAAAAGAAACATTTCAAATCACACACTCCAGAAATAAGTGGCAAGAACAGCAAGTTGCTTCCACACACTTCCACCTCAAGGAAATGCCAGGGACTAACTAGTAAGCTTTAACCTGTGAAGGAAACCCTACACAATTTCACAGCAGCTTCCAATCTGTTTGCAAGACCACACAGTGAATTATCAGAATGAAAAAGCAACAGAGCCAGAGTTACTAGGCACAACACTCCAGTTCAAGCTCTCTTTGAAGAGCACTGGGAACAGTTTTCACAAGTGATTAACATATTTTTCAAAACATCGTATAAAATTTGATCATAAGGCATCAAAAATATGCAGGAAGAAATTTAGAAGGACACTTATAAGTGGATGATTTGCCATTGAACACAGGCATTTCACATGCCTTCCAGTCAAATATTTTAAACAAAGTCCTAGACTTAAAACAGCAGTGTAATTTCCTTTGACTTTATATGCCATTGTGTAAACAGCAACTAGCTCTCAGATTGTTACAGTTTAAAATTAGGTTCTCTCAGCATTAGGATTAAATCAGTTCACTGCATATTGAAACAGAATGCTAGTAACAACCTCAGTAGGTTTGGCTTGGCAGATCCCAGTCTCAAGGAGTCAACTCAGAGGACACCACAAGACCAAGAAGGAAGCAGACATTACTCAAATTCAGGAAGCATCTCTGTACATTTCCTTCATTCCACCAAAAAATACAGGGAGGTTTCAAGTAGCTCATAGTCTCTGAATACCTAAAAAGTAGACCCCACACTATTTGTTGAAACTTTTCAGTAACAGTGCCCAAAGCTGAAGGAGCAAGGGTTTGAAACAGTAAATTGCATGACCTCCTGTGAATCAAAAGCCAAATGTAGCAGTTCGTAGGTTTTAAACATTACTATTATTTAACAACAGAAAAAGCTTAAAATATTAAAAGTTCTCTCCAAATAAGCCACTAACTAGGGCTTTATAAACCTCAAACTTAACTCTCAACACAAAAATACTCATTTAGTGGAAAACACTTCTATCTTAGCCTTATTATCCAAATTTCAAATGCATTTCATTTTGTTTCAACACTATGTACACTGCTAGGGTCCTCACTAAGTACAGCTAGAGAAATAGAGTTCATAATATTCACAAAGCAAATTCTAAATTAATAATTATAGGGTTTTAATACCCTAGCTATATAATGTGTGTGTCTGCTACCACTTATAATGTCCAATTCTGTTCTTTCCCGCTTTGATCTACAAAAAGATGGGTAGGTTTTTATCCAATTCTGCAACTATTTCTGAATACTGTCAAAACACAGCAATGCCATTACCCAGTTGCTGAGTACTATTTATAAGTGCAATGTAGGGAGACCTTCACCCCTGGGACAGAAAGCTGGAGACACTGCATTCAGTCTCACAGAGAACAAGGTAAGTTGTGGCTATTGACTCAGGGTGGGAAAAAATCCTATAAACAAAAACTCCTGACACATGACTACTAAGCTACTAGATACAGGTATTTCTAAGTACTCCATAAAATGAACATGTTTTAATTTCTATGATCATTATCACCCATTTTCATTTTCCTTCACTCCTTCTTTCAGTTGGACGTCAACAGAGTTCAGTTTGGTGCACAGTAAGCGGAACTCAGATTTTGCTGGCAACATAGGGACGCACATTTAAGTTTTCTGATCAGTATTGACACACTCCAAATGTTCTGACAAAAACGTCACCAGATAACAAGCTCTTGTAACTCTTCAGAGCAGCTGCAAGATAAACAGTAGGCAAAAAAGATAACATCCCTAACCTCTAGACAGTGTCATTTCACACAGCAGTCAACAACTCAGAATCTCAGAGAGCAAGGCCAGAAGAGTTCACCCACGTCAGTCTCTGGCAGCCAAGTCTCACACAGATACTGTAGATCAGTCCCCAAGATAAAACCACATAACACAAAAGCACTCTGCCCTCACAGGACTAAGTCAGGTACTGTGCACAGGGATGAGGAAATAACCCCACTGCCAATATCCTTGGCAAATAATTATGAAGAGGATAAGATACGTCAAGCAGTTTGGAATACAACAACACTGAGGAAACAGCATAAGCTGCTTTAAAGCAGAGAGGAGAAAAAACAGAAGAGAACCATCAGTGTCTTGAGACAACAAGAGCTGGGCACAAAGTGAGATGTAATAAAAGTGAGCAGGTGAAAGTGTGTCTTGGGACAATAATGCAAACAGAGCCCGTGACCAGGTGATCCAGCCTCAGCAGGGTCTTCCTTTGCTATGACTGCTGCAAGCTGTGCTGAGACAGCAGTTATTTCTATTTCCAAGTCAGAAGGCAGGAAAGATCAGAAGAAGAAATTTTATTTAGTTGACATGTGAGGTAAAATCAAGAGCTCCAAGGGAAGGCCAAGGAAGTTAACAATGCAAGTCTGATGGGAAAAACTAGACTGTCTCCCTGGGATTAGTTTTATTTAATATGCGCTATTTTCACAAATACAACACTAAATGCAAACTAATAAAGCAAACTATGCCAAGAGGAGATTATCAGACATAATCCAGACACAGCTGCTCTAAACAGGAGTGTATGCAATCTCTTTTGCACTTAAGCAGTGGAATCAAAATACGAAGAAGTCTCCTAAAAGCCTCAATCATGTAATATTCAAGATTTCTTTTCTCCTTGACTTCACTTACACTCTCTCCATATTTTTCTGCTTCAAAAGAATCCCTTAATTTGCTCCTACAATAGCCCATTACCACTGGCTCCCTACACAGGTCCTCTGAGCACTTGCAGATGAGCCCGGACTCACAATTCCTCTGGCCTTAGAGTTGCTGTCAGGTACTTCCTACTTCTATGGCAGATACAGCTCAATGATTCTGGAAAAAAAACCAAACCAAACCAGAACAGAACAAAACACCAAAGTGACAAAGAAAAAACACACCACAGAACAAAACAAAACACCAAAGAGACAAAGAAAAAACACAGCACAGAACAAAACAGCAACAAATAAAACAAATAAAAACTCAAAACAAATAAACAAAACACAATAAAAAATACTTATTCCCCAAGAAGAAAAGGTAAGGGAAAGGTACAGCTAAACACAAGATCAAGAAGCCATGTGTGCTCACTGCTCTTTCAGGAACAAAGGCAGCACTCAGACATGTTTGGTGAGCACTGTTTTAGATTAGCCATTCATTAAAATACTACTAATGTGCGTAATTCAAGGGGGGTGGAAAATAAATCACTAAATTAAAACACTATCTTTTCGGCTGCCAGGCTTCTTGTGACGCTGACACTTAGGGGTTTTTCCACATTTCCCTTTATCTGTTAAACTGCAATCCAGATGCTATTAACAGGGTCACAATTGCCTACATTTATTCCATGGACTTTTTGTTGTCTTTCTGTTTTATCCTCAGGTCTGCACCATCCAACCCCATGTTATTATGCAGTCTTACAGGTGTACCATTTTTTATGGAAAAAAAATAAGCCTTTTCAGCTTCCTTATTAACAGCTCACTGGTGTCTCAACCAGATCAGTTCACTTCAGTGAAAAGGCAAAAAAAATCAAGAAAAGTGCCACTTCCTGGGCTTTTTTTAAAGAAGTGACTGTTTAATAGAGCCTTCTCCTTGACCCAGAAGGTATTCTTTTATCTCAATTCCTGGTATTTGTTTTGGTTTTCAGACTGCTCTACCTCAACACACTTCGATTTCATGTTTGATGGTTCCTACTTGTGAGATCTCATTAGCTCATCCTTTCAGCCATGGCTTTTTCAGAAAACATGTTTCTTGAAGTTTACTAAACCGACTACATTATGCATTCTTATGATAAAGTTGCTCAGAGTCATCTATTTAAACTAATGCTGATGTTTTCTACTGTCTTCACACAGCAGATGGAAATGAAAGATATAATATTCACAGGAAATCTCCATTACACACAGTGACCAGCCACCTCAACCTTCCTCTTTAGCTCTTTAATACAGCCAAAGAATAAATCAATCACAAGAGCACATCATTGCAGGCTGCTGAAATGTTTTGGTTCCAAAAACTCTACAGACACTTTCAGCAACTCAATCATCCAGTTCATGTTCTTTCACCAGTCTTAGTAAACGGTGTTTGAATACAACTTAAACACAATGAGCTCCAAGTGGGAAGCTCAAAACCACATTTCTTTAAAGGACACCCTGAAAACATTTTGAGGATGAATCAACAAAGAGAAAAAAGAAACACCTGTAACATATAAGCATTCTTCAGCCAGTAGGAATCAGCTTTAATGAAGCGATTTTGGCCAAACCTTCAAAATGGACAAGTCTGTGGTCCACAGTTCACTCAGGAAAAGCATTTTTAAGACAAACTTCCCACTTGTGCACCTCTCGTAAGTCCCTAAACAAAATGCATGTTTAATAAAAGCGCTAAACTTTATTCAATAACACTCCCAAAGAGCAGTGCTCCCCCCATAACAAGGCACCTCAAAAGATGCTCAGCTGGCACCTCATTAACACCATCACCGACACACGGATTTTGACCCGAAAAGGTGACAAGAAGCTGGATAAGGAGCTGCTATCAAATCAACCCGTGTGTGAAAGAAGAGCTGAACTATCAGCAGCACACCAGTGACAGGTTTTTTTATCATACCTGGCAAAGGAGCTGAGAACATTAAAACTACACTTTTAAGCCCCAGGGCACGGCTGGCGCGCGGGGACGCCCTGTGACCGCGGCGTTCAGCGCAGGGAGACACATCCCAGCACCGTGAGCCATGGCAGATGGTTTTCCCCGAGGATCTTTTATTTGTCTAATTTATTTATTGGCATAATGGAGTAAGGAATGGAAAACCGGAGACGGCGAGCAAGCCGCTATCACCACAGCACACTGTGCAAAGAAAGTGCCGCAGCCCGTGCAGGCAGGGGACGAGGTTCGATGGCAGGATGAGCAGGCGACCAGGGATGTGTCTGAAGTAACAATGCAGGCTGTGCGGAGCGGAGCAGACTCTCCTCCTGCCAGCGCGGCTCCCCGGGCGGCCGCGATTCAACTCGTGTCCGAGACAACTCCCAAAGTCAAACACGGCCCCTCCCGGGGCTCCGGCTGCGGCCGCCGCGATCGCCGCTCCCCCGCCCCGGCTGACGGGGGCGCCGAGCACAGCCGCGCCTTCCACTTTCGCCTTCCCAAGTTGGGCTTCGGTGGGTCGGGGTGGCTTCGGGGCGACCCCGATGGGCCCGCGGCCGCTGCCGCGCTCCCTGACCCAGCGCCGGGCCCCGCCGGGCGGCGGCCGCGGCCGGGGGAGGCTCTAACGGGGCAGCCGGAGCCGGGGCAGCTGTCTGGGTAGCCGAGCGAGGCTGTAGCCAGGGCAGCCGTAGCCGGGGGAAGCCGTAGCTGGGGCAACTTTAGCTGGGTAGCCGGGGGGGGTTGGAACCGGGTCAGCCGGAGCCGGGTCAGCCGGAGCCAGGGGAAGCCGGAGCCGGGGCAGCCGTAGCCGGGGGAGGTTGGAACCGGGGCAGCTCTAGCTGGGTAGCCGGGGGAGGCTGTAGCTGGGTAGCCGGGGGAGGCTGTAGCCGGGGCAGCCGTAGCCGCGGGCGGCGCTCGCGTTCCCGCACAGCCGGCGCTCCGCGGGCGGAGTGTGTCCCCGCCGGCTCGCCGTGCGGGAGGCGGGCCGGGGGCCGGCTGAGATGGGAGAGAGCATGTCCAAGAGGCTGAAGCTGCAGCTGGGCGGCGAGGCGGAGATGGAGGAGAGGGCTTTCGCTAACCCCTACCCCGACTACCAGCCCCACGGGGCCGCGGCAGCCCCCAGCGCGGCGGACGCGCACCGGGACCGGGCGCTGCTGTCGGCGGCGGAGGAGGAGCCGCTGCCGTTCGGCGCCGATGGGAAGGTGAGTCCCGGCCCGCTATGCTCGGCCTCGCCGCTGGCGCTCCCCGCGGTGGGGTGCCCTCGGTGGGGATGCCGGCGGTGGGGATGCTCTCGGTGGAGTACCTGCGATGGGGTGCCCTCAGTGGGGGTACCCGCGGTGGGATGCCCGCGGTGGGGTGCCCTTGGTGGGGATGTCCTCGATGGGGTACCCTCGGTGGGGTGCCCGCGGTGAGGTACCCGTGATGGGGGTACGGGGGTGGGATGCCCGCGGTGGGATGTGCTCGGTGGGGTACTCGCGGTGGGATGCCCACCTTGGGGTACCCGCGGTGGGATGCTCGCGGTGGTGGTACCCGTGGTGGGGATGCCCGCGGTGGGGATGCTCGCGGTGGTGGTACCCGTGGTGGGGATGCCCGCGGTGGGGTACCTTCGGTGGCATGCCCGCCTTGGGATGCCCTCGGTGGGATACCCTCGGTGGGGTACCCGCGGTGGGATGCCCGCGGTGGGATACCCGCGATGGGATGTGCTGGGTGGGGGTGCCCGCGGTGGGATGCCCGCGGTGGGATGCCCGCGGTGGCGCAGCGGCCCCGGGGGTGACCGAGGGAGGGACGGGCAGGGTGAGCCGAGGGATGCAACGGGAGCTCGGCCCGGCCGCACGGCGCGGAGCCGGCAGCAGCCACTGTGTGTTGGAGAGGTTTGTTTTGCCCCGGAACGGTGCCCGACCTGGAGGCAGCCACATCTGGGTGGCAGAACAGCGGTACCCGCGCCTTTACCACGGTGGTGCTGTCGCACAGAACAAGATACCGGCGCAACTATCCCGAGTTTCACCAACGAAAACGCACAGGGAAAAGATGAATGCCCATCTAGAAAAGGGAGTTTCTTCCCAGGTGGCAGCGACACCCCGACGTTAGGTGGTGCTGGACTCTGTTTTGCGAGGCACGTGTTTACTGACATACAGAATCACAGACTGTTCTGGGTTGGAAGGGACCCACAAGGATCATCGAGTCCAATTCTTAAGTCAATGGCCCACACAGGGGATTGAACCCATGACATTGGCATTATTACAGCCAAGTTTTAAGCAACTGAGCTAAATACACACCTTTATGGCTTCAGGTACACCGTGGTAGGCACCTGGCAGTGGGTTCGTGCCTGCAGAAGGTCTGTCTAGTGGCACACAAGATTTGCAGTCTTCCTGCTCTGCTCATCTCCTTTACACCACACACTTCTGCTCAGGGAACTATGAGTGTCTTAGGGTTTAAGTACTGAAGCTGCCAGCTGGCTGGGTTAAGCTGCGGAAGGAATACCGGAATATAGACCACCTGGCATTGTAGCCCCTGAGCAGCCTCATCCTTTGGTATGGCACTGCTTTGTCATCTTTGGCATGAAAAACGGCGTGGTGGCATTGCCAGAAGCACAAACACACTGGGGATGGGGAGCTAACTTCCTAACTCACTTGACTCTATGCTGGGGTGAATAAAGGAGAGACATTAATCATAGAATTGATTGGGTTGGAAAAGACCTCCAAGATCATCAAGACCAACCCTTGGTCCAACTCCAGTCCCTTTACCAGATCATGGCACTCAGTGCCACGGCCAAGCTCA